>OZ004715.1:25515844-26115844 GCA_963924515.1 Vespertilio murinus | reverse complement strand
GAGCATGGCTGCACGTGTTGCTCATTAGGGTCTTGGAACCACTGGGCCTGTACTCAGGCAATTCTCCTAATCATAACAGTTCAGAAGAAGAAGTGATTAATCAAAACAAGGAGGGACCCTGCAGAGAGGGATCTGGGGAACATCAAAAACCTAGTGTTGCACATTTCACCAAACACAAGTGTTTATAGAAAGTACTCCCTGTTTCTCCTGTTTGCATGGAGTTAATTGTCTGGGAGAAAGAGGGTAGATTTGACTTGCTGGAAAAGAGACAGCCCCTGCATCTGGCCCTAGCTGAAGCCTGAGCATCTAGGTTTCCATGGTGCTGCAGAAGCCCTTGGAGAACCTCTGAGGGCCCTGCACCCAGAGTATCTGTCAGTTGGAATGTGTCTACAGCCAGTCTCACATCACTGCCTGAGTGGGGGGAGGGATCCAAGATGGAATATTCCATTTGTGACCTAAGATGAGGCCAGAGAGAGGATTGCTTTGACATTATTCCTTCTTGCAGTCCCCCTAGGAACACTCTGAGTCAAGGAGAGTTATAGGACATGTCGCTTAAAGACATGGCCTTCAAGACCTCTTTCCTTCTAAAGCAGTGAAAGATGCACAGGACCCACACAGAGAAAGCCGGGATTAGTGCCAGCTTTGCTGCAGTATGACCTTAGGCAGGTCACTTGCAGTATCTGAGCCTGATCATTCATTGATTCTTGACTGATCACTCCATATGTGTGTGTTTTTCCTGAGAACCTATTGTGTGCTATGGGCTGCATGTGAGGTTATGATATGAAAAGTTCATGATGGACATCTACCCTGAGGGACTCAACATCTGCACTGGAGGTGGGTTCCTGAGCAACAGCCACACAAGCACTGTGTGATGATAGGCTTGCACCTGGGCCTGAACAGGGATGAGGAGGGAACACTACTCTCCTCACATCCATGAGAGAATCAAATGGCAGACGATGTGATGAACCTTTCAGGGTGTCCTGGTGCACTCTACATGCATAAAGGACTGTCCGATATAAAACCCAGAAACCCCTGTCCACCTCTTCAGCTTCTAGAAGAGAAAGATGGACCAGGGGCCACTAGATGAATAGAAGGCTCTGCCCAGGACATTTGACCTCAGGGTCTTTGGAAGCAGGAAGAACATCTTCATGCCCAAGGCCCTCATGCAGACCTCCTCTGTGAATCTCCCACAGCTGTACACAGGACTCCTGCCCTAGACCGGGGCAGGCTATACATTCCCAGCTCCTGCTCCTGACGTCTCCAATCCATGTAATGTCTCAGAGAAAAGATCTCCATAGGTCTTCCAACTGAAAGATCCTACTCTGGGCCACACCCTCCCAGAGCAGGCTCCAAGGTGTTTACTTTCATTAGAGATGGTGACAGTCTGAGCCAGTCAGTATTCTTAAAGTCAAATGACCTTAGGACACACTTCAGTTGTTGCTACAATGGAAGGATTGCTCCTATTGGGGCAGGGCCTCCTGCAGAGCAATTTATTCTGGTACGTCATTTTCAATTGCTGAAAACTCACATCCTGAACCATCCCAAACCCATGCAGGCATGGGCATGGCTAACCTCATGAGAGTTGCACACAGGCCCTTTTAGTGGGCATGGACACAAAACCTGCCCTTTACCCACTGGGACAGAGAATTCTCACCTCACATGCAAGTTCCTCTTTGCTGGCTAATAGACAGCATCCTCTCTTGGGGAATTAAATGGCTTTCTGTCTCCCTCACTGAGCACTGGCAGGGATTAGTGGTGACAATGGCATCTTACTGCCACCTATTGCCCCATTTAACCACTCACCTCTTCTGCATGTCTCGCCCAGCAAAGCCAGTCTACACCAAGATTTATCTCACTCCACAGCTGCCACGCAGGCCTCATTCCACTCTACACTATTGAGCATCTTTTATTGCCATGTCCAAGGTGATCAGAGCACAGATGTTACCTAAAGGAGCTGCTCAAAAGGCCACCTGCAATCTAAGCCCACAGCCACAGGGTGGGGTGGGGGGATACACCATTACCACCATTGCCCTGAACTTCTCTCTACATAATGAAGTCAGACACCTGTGTGTCCAAGTGGCCTGTGGCCTTCTATCCCTCAGTCTCTGTGAGACAAACACTCTTCTTGTGGCTTCAGTCAGAGAACTCTTGGTGGAGTGGGCAGAGGTGATCTCTGGCACAGGCTGGAAGGAACCTTGGCCTTGCCAAAGGGTGATTTCAGAACTGCAGCCTGCTTTTTTTTTTCTTTTTCTTCTTTAACAAAGCCATCCATGACCATTTATCCACTGGGGAGTCCATTGAGCCCACGACTAACACCATACCAACATCAGGTGTCTGGCTCTGAATGAGCACTTTGCAGCCAACTGTGTGGAGAGTTTCTCAGAAGACCAGACACACAGTTTCAAATACAAATCACTACAAAATGCTGGCATCCTGGTCCTCTTCCACACCTAATTCACACAGCATGGACATGTCCAAACTGTAATACCCATCTCTGTCCACCTCACCCAAATTCCCACACAATTCACAAGTTCTCTTGGTGGGCATCTCCAACACCTCTTTGCACACACCCAGTTGGGATTTCACAATTACTCAGGCAGCTTTTGCGCTCTCGAACAGTGTTCAGAATCTACACTTACACAAAGTTGAAAGTAGCTGTCTTCTAAGTCTCTGCTGAGAGCCAAAGGCACCTGGGACCACTGGTCTTTGTCACACCCGTGACATTGTCTCTTTTTCTAAAAGTTTATGAGCCTGCAGAGAAAAAGGGTGTATACATAGCATACCTAGTTTGAGCAATCATAACACAACTACATACATACACATATGTACCAAAGGAAGAAATGGTAGCTAAATGACAATGCCAACACTTGGATCTCAGCAGCTTTGAAATAATATTAAAGTAGGATAAGCAACTTCAATAACAATAATAAAATAACATAGCTTACTTTCATTGAATGCTTCCTGAATACCAAACGCTGTTCTAAATACCATTACTACATGTAATACTCTTGACATAATAGTGAGACAGACACACATGCCGTACTTGTTTTATGGATGAAGAAATGGACACACACAGAAGCCATGACAGTCGCCCCACATCACACAGTTGGGCAGGGCAGGACTGAGCCCAGCTATAGATGCCAGAGCCCACACTCCTAAAAATTACGCTAATAATTCTCATTTGAAAGATGATAAAAAAAGCAGGTCCTCAAAATGCTCTACACTTGAATGAACACTATGCCTAAATCTACAATGCAAAGTTATACGGGCAGAGAAGGAGAGAAGGGCATCATTTCCTAAAGCAACAAACAAAAACACTGGATGTTTCACATCCAAAAGTTCTGGTAGGATCCCATCTGTGAGGGCTGCCACCAAAGTGAACAATGTACAGTATCCAGTCACAGGAGAAAACCCATCATATTTCCACTGAACCCTGCTCTGGGGTGAGGGTCATGTTTCATGCCGGCTACCATATTTTGAGAGTTACATTGATCAATGTGAGAGATTCAGAAACTGCCAGCCAGGTCAGTGGAATTCAGGAAATCAATGGCTTTGAGGAATAGATAACACAAGAGATGTTTAGCCTAAAGTAGGTGATTAAGGATGGATAAGAAAGTCATCCTCAAACACTGGACCTCAATGGTGGACCACAGGTGAGGAGGGGAGGAAAGCAGTGCCCCAGCCAAGGTCCAGAAGACCTCTCCTACATCAATGGGTGATGGCTGCCTAGCAATGGGATAGAGCTGCCCTGAAAAACATACCAGCTGCCTGTCATGACAGATACTCAGAAAAATAAAAGTGGAATGGTCACCTCTCAGGGTTGTTGGAGAGAGAAGGAGGTCGTTGGGGAGGAGTCTGGGTGGCAGGCTGCTCTGAATGTTAACAGTCTGTGACTCCCAATGCCCTTACGATGAAATGCTGAAACAGGAATGTCAGCTCAGGTGCCCGGCTATTAGCTCAAAACTGAGAGCTGTAGGATGCCTCCTAAGGGTTGTACCCACTTGGGTCAAACCACTGTGAAAAGAAATTGTAGATTATAGAAGTGTGAAAGCGTGTGTACACAGGCAACAATGACCTTTCTTGAAACAGCAGTGACAGTTACAAATAGCTTTCAGCTTACAGTCACACTCCCTCAATTTTGCATCCAGGTGCATAAACCATCCAAGTCCAGGCATCCGAGAAACAGCTCACCCCATGATTCTTGTTCATCTACAACCCTGGTCTGAATTCCACCTCAAGGAAAACACAGATTGCCTCCCTCTCAGAAGCACAAATGACATAGTTGTATGTGTAACATGGATCACGGAGCAGGGTAAAATCAAGCAGTTCTTCTAGCTATAGAATGGAGCACACGGTGTATCTTTTACTAAAGCCCTGGTCAGCAATGGGTAAAGATAACTGTAAGCAGAGCAGTCCTCTTTCAAGATGTTGCAACTCCTAGATTAATAGAGGCAAATGCTTTTACAAAGGTCTACCTTTCCAAAGTGCAGTGTAGTCTTCAATTTGTGGTGTTTGTCACCTTGGGGGACATTCTTGTTCAATTGGCCTGAAAAACCCTCTATATGGCAGCACCAGAGTTTCCTCCTGGCCTGTTTACTAACAAGTGGGGTAGAAGACCATGTGAGGGGTAAAGAGCATTGCCCACTTATAGTCCCTTCCCACCTGGTCTTCCACATGACCAGTCAGTTTGCTTCTGCCTCAGTTTCTCCCTCAGTCCTCCCCGAGCCCTTCCCAGCTAGGTTATGCTACCCGATCTCCACTCTTCTCCACCATCACGACTCCCAAACCTCGCTGATGCTGTATACACTGGAGGTCTCCACACTGCCCCAACCTCCCAAAGGTGAGAATGAACTGGAACCAAGCCAGAGCAGGTGGGAGTTCTTCCAAAAACTAGTAAGAATCACATCACACCCACCTCTTTTCTAATATCTCTCTCTTCCTTCCTCCTCCTTCCCTCCACCCCACCCCACTCTGGCCAAGCCAGGCTCACAAGACATTGATGGGAAGGGCAGGCCCTGTGGCTCCAGTAATTCACTCAATGACCTCTCTCCCTAGGAATCATGAAGCAGAGGACAGAGAAATATGACCTATTTCTAAAGCCATGTTCTCAAATCTTAGCATGCCTCAGAATCACCTGGAGAGCTTGTGAAAAGTCAGATTGCTGCCCCACCTGCCATCCCCAAAGCGTCGCATTCAGCAGGTCTGGGGAAGGGCTGAGAATTGGTATTTCCAAGTTCCCTGTGATGTTGAGGCTGCTTGTAAACACAGGGACCGTCTTTAGAAACCAACTGCTCAAAAGAAAAAAATCCCTAGCGATCTTCATGAGCATGACCCAGCAGGAACCAAGACCGGAGGGAGAAGTTGATGAGCTGATGTCATTACAGGCTGTTCATGGCCCCATTAAGGCCATCTTTTCCTTCCATCTCAAGTCCCTTTCCATCCTCTGGGCCTCCGTGCCTCTTCCCCATTCTGGGCAATGCCACCACGCTCCTGAGCAGTCCATCCAAGGAACATAATCCATGTGCCACAGGGATTCATGCAGCAGATCCGCAACTCCGGGCTGAGGGGCCAGGAGGAGGAAGGAGGAGGAAGAAGGGCTGTGCTGCCCTGGGATGGTTGTGATGAAAAAAAAGGGGGCCAGCTGCTAGCCCCTAAAAAATGAAACATAAGAATAAAGGAGAAAATGGAGCATGCAGCGAAGGGAGAGGGAAGAATGGGTTCACATTCTTCTCCGTGGGAGGCAGATTCCAGAGGGAGAGTAACAGCAAATCAGCACCATTGTCTGCACCATCCTTCTGGGCGGCACAAAAGTTGAGCTCCCATGGTGCATGAGGTGGATGCATGGGAGGTAGACAGACCTGAGTTTTCACATGCTGCCACACTTCATTCTCACTTCCTCCCGACCCGAGTTCCTCCATGCCTAGTTCTGCCGATGAGATGCTCCTATTCACAGCGGCCATCATGTGCTCAGGTGACACAGCCAGGATCCATACCCAAAGTCCCCACCTGGCCACTCAGTTTCCTGGCCTTTCTGGGTGAGGCACGAGGGAGGTCAGGGGTGGTCTCTCTGGGGACCCCAGAGGTCTGGCCAGCATTGTGTTCCTCACGTGAGGGGATGGCAGGAAGGCCCAATGGACAAGACAATGACCTCTAGATCCCCTTCTCCATCCCATTTCTATGACCAGAATTACAGAGGGAAATCCATGACTTTCGGAGCAGAAAGAAGGAGATAAGACAAGCACAGACTTGTCTCTGTGATCCATCAAAGTTTCTCCCGCATGGTTGACAGAAAGGCGTTTTGATTTTTGTGTTTTTTGGTGTGGTCAGAAATGTAACAACGTAATTATGTTCACACTAGTCCCGCTGCATAGTCTTTCACAGAAAGCAATTTCATAAGGCATAATTGTCTATTTTCACCTGCTTCATAAATTCCTCCTTTCCATTCCGTTCCCAGTAACCTAGGAATTACTGAAAACCAAAGAGGCGAATTTCGGTGCTTGGTTTCACACAGCCGCACACTTCGCCATGCTTTCCTGGCTGCACCCGCTCTCCGCTGACCCTGTCACACCTCCCATACCACAGACCCTCCCGTGGAAAGAAGCGTGTCTGACCCTGCGGGGTCACTGAGCCCCTGCTCCCAAGAACTGAAAGCCAGCCTTGTCTGCCATGGCGCTGCCCAGCGTCAGTCCTCTCGGTCCTGAGGAGAAGGCTCAGCAACAGCTCCAGGTCTCAGGTGCGGGGTCCCTGCCTCCCCTCTTTCCCACAGCACATCTGGTCGAGTGGCCATGGCCTCCTCATTGTTTCCCCCCAGATCTTTGGGTGGAGGTGACTGTGCAGTCTGGGGATACAGGGCGGATCCTGCTGTGATGCTCAGGGGTGGCCATAACCTGGTCTCTCCCGGAGGACACCCCTTTTATTTTTAGACCTCCAGCATCCTGGCATGCTGGGAGCTTCCGTATCTGCAGCCGTCCTCGTACTTTCCAGGGATGCAACCAAAGCAAGCTGAACACTTGATCGAGAGCTTGCTATGAGCCAGGCACTGTGCCAAAGACTCTATAATACTACGTTGCTTATTGCTCATACCAACCCAGAAAGGCGTACATTCTTGCAAGGTCATGAAGATAAAGTGGCAGAATGGAAGGAAGTTCAGAGATTAGCCCAAGGTTGCAGAGAAAGTAAGGGACAGAGTCGAGATTCAAACTTTTGTCTGTGAAGCGCCACAGCCCACCTGCTATTTTACAAAGAATGATTTAATAAGCTTCCCCGGAACCCACCCATGATCGGGGAAGTGGGATGCCAGGACTCCCCAGGGGGGGCCCAGGGCCATGGGATGGGGGCCCAGGGTGGCAGCAGAGGAGTGACTTCGTCCTCAGCTGCAGCTCAGGGAGCCCCAGATCACAGCCTGCTCCCAAGCCCACAACCTGCACGGCCCCTTCCGGTTGGTGGGCTGCCCCTTTCCCCTGACCTCTTGCCCTGACCCCTGCACTGTCCACATAGCCTGGCTTTGTTCAGAGGCTTCTTTAGCAGGGAAGGGTGAGGGCCACCGGAGACTTGCCTCAAGCCATCCCAAGCTCTCACCTCACCCCACCAAGGGATGGCTTAGGCTATCCTTTCTACGTTTGAGGGCTGCCCTAACATGCTGCAGTGTGTGGCCTAAACCCTTTCACGCCTTTTCAGTCTCCTCTTGCCTCCTTTCAGAGCCTAAGGGAAGCAAGGCCTCCTCTAGAATATAAGCAGGTATTGGGTCGGGCAAGGCAGCGGTCAGCCACGTATTCATGCAGCAGATCCGGAACTGCAGGCAGAGGGGCCAGGAGGATAAAGATGGAGGAAGAAGGGCTGAATGTCTATAGACCGGCAACAATGACTTCCTCTTCCTCAGACACAGCACCCCTCCTCTGACTTCACTGGCACCCAAATAAGCCCCTTTGACACTGCATTGGGGAGCTCCCAAGTCTGTGGTGGGTCTGCAAATTTTGTTAATGACAAGGCTGGACACAGGACTGCCAGGGCCTCTCAGAAGTCAAGGGGATCCCAGACTCTCCCAAAAGATTAATTTAAAAAAATGAAGAAAATGCCTATGGCTGAAACTGGTTTGGCTCAGTGAATAGAGGGTCAGTCTGTGGACTGAAAGGTCCCAGGTTTGATTCCGGTCAAGGGCATGTACCTTGGTTGCGGGCACATCCCCGGTAGGTGGCGTGCAGGAGGCAGCTGGTCGATGCTTCTCTCTCATCGACGTTTCTAGCTCTCTATCCCTCTCCCTTCCTCTCTGTGGAAAATCAATAAAATATGTTTAAAAATGCCTACATAGAGCCATAAAAGTTACTGTGCATTCTAAATGTTTCTGTTAATTTAGAATAAGCAAACACTTTTAACACTATAAAAAATAACAAACATATATGTGCTGGTCTTGAGAGATTAATGGAATTCATTAAAATATTAATTTTCAGCGTACTATAGGTCTTTTAGCCTAATAAAAGAGTGCATTTTAAATCACGATATTCTTTATACATTTTCATTGCTGTCACTTGCTATCAGCTCATTTAAAGATGCTGGCAATAGGCCCACCCTAGGTCCTTCCAAACTTCGAGGCCAGGGCTCTTGGACACTCCCGACACTGTCGCCTCTCCCCAATGCCCACAGGACCTGGACACTGTAGATGCCCATGTCCTGTACATTTTAGAAAGATAGAGCTCTCCTTCCCCTGGGTCCCTCCACTGCCCTGCTCATCCATAACTGCTCCCTGGTTGGAGGGATGGAGGACGGCACTTACCAAGTGAATAGGCCCCTGTCCCCTCCCCACCCCAAACATCCTCTCTCAGGCTGAGCCGGGCTTCTGTCCGGCCGTCTCGCTCCACTTGGGTAACCAGCCGGCTCCCCAAGGCCATGGTGGAGAGCTGCGCCTGGCCTCAAACACTCCAGCTATGTTTTCCTGGTATCTGAAAAATTATTTACTATGGTGACGTGTGATGCCTCTCTTTAAGAGAACAGATGGCACCTCCAATTAGAAAGCTTTAAAAGGAAACCCTAATGAGATTATAAAAGCCAACAAATTGACTTTTTTCATACAGTACTTCACGGGCACACAATAAATCAAATATATAATGAGGCTCGATGAAATAATAGGTTTATTTACACTTGTTTTGCCTGGCATTGTGCGGCGGCCCAGCCGGGCCTCTGGGACCCTCACCAAGTGCTTGGCCCTGGAGGCCGAGGCTGGACAATCCATCTGTGAGCTGCTCTCGCGCCTGGCCACCACAGACAAGTGTGGCTTTGATTTGGTGACCTCTAGCTCTATATCTGTGGCACAAGAGCAAAGGGTGTGGTGCTACACACAGGCAAGTCTAGCATTCGCCTCTACCCTGGGCAAGGTGGGGAGATTGTAGTAGGATCACAGGGGGGTGAGAAAGGTGTGCCTAACTCCAGAGATAGCTGGGCAAGAGACAGGAGAGAAAAGCCAGTGAGGTCTGATTTGAATGAGGTGGACGCAGGTTATGGGTAGGCAGAGTAGAATGGAAGTCTAAGTGTGTGGACTGGAGGCTTTAGGATATTTCTATTTATTCTAGGAATCATCCTATTGGTTTAAGCACATCAGGTTAGATGGTTGGAAGACAAGCCTTGAAAAGACAAGGGGTGCAATATGGCAAGGAGGATAGCTCCATATTAGCTTTCTGAGCATCTTGTCATTGCCTACTTTTCCTCCAGGTGGCCTTATCCAAGGGCCAGGTGGATTTACAGGGTGTGCCTCATAAGTGGGGAGCTGGAAGGCCCGGCTCTCTATGTGCATGAGTTAATCTGCAGAGGAGAGAGGACTCACGGGCAGAAATGGAAGGGAATGTGTTTTTCAGGAGGGGAGCTATGAGACCATGGCTATGTGCTTTGGCAGCCATGAAGACCAGTCCTTTTTCTGGACATCTAGGTAATGGTGATTCCTCACCCCTAAGTGACTTCTAAAGAAGTACATTAAAGAATGGGTCAAGATCACAAAGACCCATGGGAACCTCAGAAAATAGTAGAGACGATACTGCAACAGAAAGACAAGGACTCTATTTAGCATAAATAGAATATTTCTGTTCCTATCACCCCACCAGAGACGGGGGCTTGGGGAAAATCAGTTTATAAGAGGACAAGTGTTTTTTTTTTCCAGTTCAAATCTATACACATTGATTGACCTCAGGACCTTGACCTAGAAGATGCTTTCATTCCTCTTCTTCACGCAGAAAAGGTTACATACATTGCAAAGCCAGAATCAAGAAACTCTTCTACTAGGGGCGCAGTAATTTTTTTTTTGCCCACCAAACTGCAAGTATGTATGAAACATTCCCTCTGTACCCTTCTATGCTGGGGTGGCTGGAAGAAATTTGATCCAAGGAGTGAGGGGAAAGTTGCACAGGACGCCTGGCAACAAACAGTTTGTAGTGCAGAAGAAAACTCTAGCATCGTTAGAGGCCCCACTGGAGAGGGCAGATGGGAATAGCAGGAAGAAAAACCACCTTTGTTTTGGTGCTACAACTTGGGAGTCCAGAGAATAGTGATTCCTGCCTCCCACGATTATGAGGGAGAAGATTGCGAGGGAATTCTCCTTTTCCCCATCTTTACACAGGAAGTGGAGTCACCCCCCCATAACTCACACACACTTTTGTCAGGATGACTGCCCTCCTCTCTAAAGAGAGAAATGAGAGAGTGGTGGAACTGATGCATTAGCCCAGCCTCTAGAAAACCTGTCACATAGATGGGTCCTGTGGCCAGGCCTCTGGTCTTGTCATTTGGTGAGGGTATGGATGCTGTACTATACTAGGCACTGCAAAGGATACAAGACCTTCATCTGGAAACTGAGAAGGCAATCACAGAATAATTCAGCAATTAATAAAATGAGTGTCTGAGAAGAGCTGGTCACACAGAAATACAGAGCCAAGGAACTTCTTAGAGGAGGTGACTGGAAGAGTTACTAGGAACCGTTGCAATCTCCTAGCGGATCTTGAATTTGTACCCAAAGAACGCTCCTACCTGGGTGGAGGAGGTAAGAATCTAATCTCCACCCTGTGCTACTCAGCAGAAAAGGGACCTTGCATGTCCAGGAAGGAGCTGTCCACTTCAGCACTGAACCCAGCATTTCAGCACTGTAGCCAGCATTTCAGGACTGTAGCCAGTGCAGCAATTGCAGAATGTTGTCTTAGTCTCCCCTGCCACAGGCCCATCACTTACACCAAACTCCCCAGCCCTTACTGGACACTTACTGGTACATGCCACTTCTGGGGGGTCAAAATCCGCTCGGTAGTAGCCGGTCCGGCAGGTGCAGATGGAAGATGCCTCTGAGGGGGATCTGCTGTTGGAGGGGCAGTGTGAGCAGCCTTCAGCTTCCTGGCTGGCCTTGAACGTCCCTGCAGGGCAAGCTGGAACACAAAGAGACCATCTGAGAATTAGTGGAATAGCAGCAGTCAGAGGCCTTTCCCTGGAACTGAAAAGCAAAAGATTCTGGCCCCTCCTGCCTCCCCCACCCCCACTAAAAAGGATATGGAGATACCCATGCACAAAATGAGCATTCCAGATTTAGAAAACCCCTATTTAACACTTCCAATTCTTCAAACATCCTTAGTGAAAAATACCTTCCTGGTACCAATGGCCTCTCTCACTTGAGCAATATGAATAATGATCCTTCCCTTTCACGCGTGTTGAGAGATTTAATTGAGAAAATGAATCTAATGTGTAGCTCAGCGTCTGGGACCTAAGTGCTCTTTAAATGGTTATTCCCTCCCTGTTCTACCTGGTTAATAGCCAGGGCCTTATCCTGAGCCACTCACTGAAGGAATCTTGCCTAATGTCCTTCTGTGGAAAGGGGTCCTGGTTGACCAATGGACCAGACCCACGGTTCTTAAATGCCACGTTGCAACAACCATGAGGGACAATGTGTACTGGGCTAACAAGCACTTGTTATGAATGATAGTAAGGAACTGTATTTCATGAGTGATTCTTTAAAGAGAAATTAAAGTGATTTCAAGGTTACTGGCTTAACAACATCATTTTCTGTTAATTGCATTTTTAAATGCTTTGGAGGGTGAGGCAAGAAAAGGATGGCTTTGCAGGCAGTGAACCAGAGAACATGCCATGCATTTGGTGTCATCTATCATGTACATGACTGCGGGGAATACTGGGAAGGCTTGGCACAGTCTAACGCCAACTAGAGGTGTGCTCAGATATGAGTTGCTTCCTCTTAATTCCCTATGTGGTCACCTTCAAAGAGCTATTCCCCAAAATGTCTGGCTCCATCCAGCTTAGTCCTTGGGCTTTCACCATGCCTCACCTATAGAGACCCTCTACTCTAGATTTCTGATCTCCTCCTTGCTGATTCCTCAAATATTCCTATTGCCTTCTCTACTTCTCTGAGACTCTTTCTCACCATCTCAGCTCTGGCTCTTCCTGTCCCCAGGATTGTATTCTGGTTCATCCTCCTCTGAGACCTGGTAATCTTTCTTCATGGGTCAACTCATGTAGTTTTCTTATATATCTCACTAATTCACTCCACAAATATTTACTGTAAGCTTTCCAAGGACCTGACCCAGGGAATTTAGAGAACACAGCCTGCCTTCAAGAATGAGATACCATCTCACACCTGTCAAAATGGCAATCTTTAACAAATCAACCAATGACAAGTGCTGGTGAGAATGTGGAGAAAAGGGAACCCTCATGCGCTACTGGTGGGAATGCAGACTGGTGCAGCCACTGTGGAAAACAGTATAGAATTTCCTTAAAAAAATTAAAAATGAAACTCCCATTTGACCCAGTAATCCCACTTCTAGGACTAAATCTCCAGAAACCAGAAAGGACATATGCATCCTAATGTTCATAGCAGCATAATTTACAATAGCTAAGATTTGGAAACAGCCTAAGTGCCCATCAGCAGATGAATGGATTAAGAAACTCTGGTACATCTACAAAATGGAATACTACACTGCTGTAAAAGAGAAGAAATTCTTACCATTTGCATGGATGGACATGGAGAGTATTATGATAAGTGAAATAAGCCAGTAGGAGAAAGATAAATATCATATGATCTCACTCATTTGTGGAATAAGCAACATAAACTGATGAACATAAATTGATCCAGAGATAGAGAAACATTGAACAGACTATCAAACTTCAGATGTAAGGAAGGGGAGGGGGGTTAAGACATCCACCAAAGGACTTGTATGCATGCATAAAAGCATGACCAATGGACACAGACACTGGTGGGGGGGAGGACATGTACGGGGGGTGGGCAGGAGAAGAAAGTGGCTGGGGAGAGATCAATGGGGGAAAAAGAAGACATGTGCAATACTCTATGTAATATTTTAAACAATAAAGAATAAAAAAAGAAGCTCTTGATCCAGTCCTCATATGATTATAATACAACTAGAAGCCTGAGGCATGAAATTTGAGTAAGCCTTCCTTCCCTCGGCTGCCTGCACCAGCTTCCCTCTGGCACCCGGGACCCGGGCTTCTCTCGCAGCCCTGGCTTCGTCTGGAAGGTCGTCCAGAAGGATGTCCACTCTAATTAGCATATTATGCTTTTATTATTAGAGATGTGATCTTTGATGGAACAGAAGTACCATTATAATGGCTTCTGCTGATACAAAGCTCATCTTCCAAAATATATAGTTCCCTCCTGGCAAGGGAAAAGTATTCCTTAATAAGAGTAGTAGCCACCATCTGTTAACATTCTTGTTAAATGTGTTACATGCATTTCTCTATGGGGTCACTATTATTACCATCATTTTGCAAATGAGGAAATTGAGACATGAAGGGGTTCAAAAAGTTTCCCAGGATCACACTGTGGGAGAAATGATCATAATAATATACACATGAACTCTTTGGAAAATATCCACAACTTTTCTACTAAGACAAAAAGGAAGGACTAGTTCTGATACTCTTTTGCTAGTCTGAAGTGAGGTACAGTTTTCTTACTCTTTTGCTAGTCTGAAGTGAAATACAGTTACTTCAGTTACTCTGACAGTGCCCTGGGGTGGGAGCTCATTTTAGTTGGGAGGCAACTTCTGAATTGGAATGTTCTGGAATGGCAGAATGCAAGAATGTTCCACGGAGCCCACCTTCTTTGGGTTGTTAGCACCTGTTACTTACAAAAGGGTCCCGAGGCAAAATTTTTTTTAAATGTGGATTCAAAAAGTTAATCTCATTTTTTATTACAGAATTTTCAGAACTTCCAAACGGGATATAGATTGCTATGTTTCCTCACCAGAAAGATCTATTTCATCAGGCATCACCTGGGATTCAAGTCCCATAAAATGCACTGGGGACAGGCTGAAACCGATTTGGCTCAGTGGATAGAGAGTCGGCCTGCGGACTGAAAAGTCTCAGGTTCGATTCTGGTTAAGGGCATGTACCTTGGTTGTGGGCACATCCCTGGTAGGGGGTGTGCAGGAGGCAGCTGATGGATGATTCTCTCTCATCGATGTTTCTAGCTCTCTATCCCTCTCTCTTCCTCTCTGTAAAAAAATCAATAAAATAAAATAAATGCACTGGAGACAATGTTATTGAGATGATCCAATAAGAGCACTGAAATTTATTGTGACCCATGTGAAAATGGGTCACTTGCTGACCCATCTTAGCACATTCAAAAGAAACTTCTCTGTAGAAAGTAAAGAAACCCAACTTAAATTTCTACTAAAGACTCAACAAATAATACACTAACTGAATGATATACCACCGTACCCTGGAATTTTTTTTCTCTGATCTATCTGTCTGAAACCACTCAGGATGGGTTCTCCCTCTATTCCCTCCTCTCTCCCTCTCCTCTTCCTACATCTCTCCCCTGTACCCTGTGAGAAGCACTTGGTCCTTTCCACTGTAAATCACCCAGTACTGCTGGGCCCCATTCAGCTCTGGGGCTGAAGAACACAGGGAAACACCAGGCCTGAGCTGCCAAAACACAGCAGAAGCTCTTTCCCTGCCAAGTGGGTGAGGGGAAAGCCCTGCCTTGCATGCATGCATCTGGTCCCCTCCCCACTACAATTTTTCTAATGTATCAGTCCAAGAAGAACAACGTGTCTTCACTGTCTTTCCAGCACGTAAAAGCCTCCTTGCTTCACATTGAAAAGTTAACAGCATAAAAATCATCTCGATATCCAAGAGTGGGGAAGGGACTGGGAAAGTGCCTTCCTGAAACTTCTTATAAAGGAGGCAGAACTGGGCGGCCCCAACTCCCTGGGCTCTAAGGCAGCCACCAGGGGAGGAAATAGAGAAGAACTGGTCAAGGCTGGATTTTAAGGAAGATATCCCATGAAAGACAGGGAAGAGAAGTCCTGGGATTCCATCCTTTCTGGGGAGGGAGTACCAGGCAGGGGTCAGACAACCTGCGTCTGATTCCTGGCTCTGCTGCTGCCTAGATGGGTGATCCCTGGCAAGCCATGTGATCCCTCAGCACCTCAATTCGCTCATCTGTATAAATGATCAATGAAAAATAAACTCACATTTCTCACAACTGCCACAGATCATCAGAATTTAATAAACTCAAACATTAAAATGTGCTACTTCCTCTCCACTCCAACCTACTCATCCCCTTTTGGAAAACAAGTTTTCTTTGCAGGAACTTTTAGAGTTCAGGATAAGGATATAAGTTTTGAGTCCCAAAGCAGGCAAATGAATTCTGGTGCCAAACGGAAGAATTGTTTCTCTGCATAATAGTTGTCTTGTATAAGCAAATCTATAAAATACATATTTACCTGTAATTACACAATGATGAATCTCCTTGATATTTAAATTTTGTAAGTTAATATTTTGTTAAATCTGTGTCTATACATTCCCTAATTTGTAAAGAATCAGCATTCCTAGGTTCATTTATTAAACTTTTAGATTATAAGTTACAAGTATAAGCACACATGTGCTATATTTTCTCATAGAATTAATGCGTTAAGTAATGGTTAAAGCACCAGGCTAGTCCACAAAACCTTTAAAAAAAAAAAAAAAATATATATATATATATATATATATATATATATATATACCTTAATTAATTTCAGAGAGGAAGGGAGAGGGAGAGAAACATCAATGAGGAGAGAGAATCATTAATGGGCTACCTCCTGCATGCCCCCCATTGGGGACCAAGCCCAAACCCAGGCACCTCGACCTTCTGGTTCATAGGTCGATGCTCAACCACTGAACCACACCGGCTGGGCTCAACCACAAAGCCTTTTTAACTCATCTTATATCAGACACCACTACTAAGAAACAGAAGTTAAGAATAGAGTTATTTAACTAGAAATTTAACACAGAAAAATAAATAAGAAAACTCCGCTGCCCTGGAGAAAAAGCTACTTTAATTGTTAGAGGTGATAAATGGAGCTTCTGGGTAGAGAAAGAGAAAGCAAATGGCCCAGGTGAGTCACCTAAATGTGCAAAGCATCTGGGAGTGACACAGCAGAGTATGGTGGGGACCCTGGCAGCCTGGAGACCACACACCTGCCTAAGGGCTCTACACACTCAGAAAATACTAATGATAAGCTGTGACAGCCTAACCACACACACACTCACACTTAAAGCATCTTAAGGTTTCTAACACATTTCTTCGCTTTAATATAATTTTAAAACTCAAAGGTTGCCTTTCTCTCGATACAGGATGACGGTCAGCACTATCACTACAGTTATGAGCCCCTCATTCACCAAATGTTTATTGAAGGTCTACCACGAGCCAGGCACCAGGCTAGAAACATGGCCCAGGGTGTAGATGGGGGCAGACGTTAGGAAGTGCCCTTCCTCGTGGGGGAGGCGGAAAATGAAAGGCTGATTCTGATATCATGTGACCTGTGCTGTGCTTGTGTGTGAATGGCATGGAGAGACCGGTTGGGGAGGATGTGCACCATTTGGGGGATCCCTTGTAATGAGATGCAGACCATTAGAAATGTTTTCCTGTAGGGAGGAGGAGAAGGTGGGATTCAGAAGGAGAGGCAAAGACCAAGTATGAAGGGAAGAGGTGGGAGAATAGGAGAGGCAGGAAGGGAAATGGGGTCAGTGAGGGCCCAGCCAGGATCTCAGCCCAGAGGGCTTCTCTGTTCCTCCAGCAGGTGGGTGGGCAGAGAAGACGCTCCTGAGCCCTCCTGGGCATTCACACAGGACGTGGCCAGAGGGACGCCTGTAACTAGGAGGGTTGTCCCTTTCCGACACCGGTGCAGCCCACGATTGTTTTGTTTCCTTAGGAAAAGGGGGTTCTTTCCTCCACTGCAAGTGATCACAGTGCAGACAGGTGATGAATGGAGCTTGGGCGTGGCATTTCCTCCACGCACACCTCTTCCCCTGCCTGCCGCCTTTGACTGGGAGGAAAGACAAGAGCCTTTAAGCACGTGTTATTTTCCCGTTCCCCAGGCAAAACACACAGCACGTCCCACCCCCTTTAAGTGACAAGGGACGGGACTCACGATCTCTCGCCGATATCCACAAGGTCACCTTGGAACGCCCACCCAACTTCTCAAAGCCTCAATGAGGTAACAAATTACCCGGTGCTTACAATGCTCTCGAGAACCGCCCCCTCTCGTCCCTGCTCGCAGACTTCCAGTGACACTAAATCCATTACCTACAGTACTATTACTTTATAAAGAAACAGATTAAGTGTCTCATAAACAGCGCGGTGATTGAGATAATGGAAAGCGCCTCTCGTCCCCATCTGCAGCATCAAGTTATGAAGCATTTCCAAGCAGCCAGGAAGAGGAAATTAATAGAAGTGAGAGGGAATAACCACTTTTAGGCAATTTCCTCAGGAGATACTGGACCATCTAATCTATATCGGAGCCCTTTAACCTGTCACTCAGCACTCACCAGGGCCTCTTTAGCTCTCACAAATTTTCCTGATACCGAAGGGAGATAAAATGAAAACCTCAAAACATTATTGTATCATTTTCATATGGGGAGGGTGCACAATGCCTCCGCCCCTCCCCCCTCCACCGTGGCCTACAGAAAGCTTCGTTTTCATGCAGGAGAAATGCGGGAGAGCTTTATCTATTCCCAGCGCAGGATCCAGGGGGGTCACAGCGGCTCCGCGGGAAGGAAATCTCTCCTTGCATTTTAAACGCGTGAGTCTTCCCTCCACCGCCGCCTTCTGTCCTTGCTCTTTCTTTTTTAATAATCTGATAATTTTTCCTGCTCTAATTTTTCTCCCCCAAATGAGTTTGCAAAGGTTCATGCTAATGCATATTCATCCCCCGCTTAAGAACCGGTGCCTTTCTCTCAAGGCAGGGGCATCTCGGCAGCTGGCTTGGAGGTCTCTGCCTTCCTCTCTTGGTGACAGTGAGAGAGACAAGGCACCTGCTCCTAGCCAGGGAGAAAGAGGTTTGCAGCCCTGAGCCCCTTGGACCCAGAACGTCTCCTTCCTCTCCACACTTGCCCAAGCTCTGCAGAAGGCAGAAGAGCTTGGGCAGCTCGGCAGCAGCTGAGGACTGCGATAGGTGTGGTGGTGGCCTGGTGCGGAGGCAAGCGGTTCCTGCAAGACGTGTACACAGATCTCCCTTACGTCTTGTGGCCTCATGCTGAGCCCACTATTTAAACTCACTCCTGTGGCCCAACGTCCCCACCACTTTCCCATTGTGGATGGCTGACACCATGGCTACTTGGCTCTGGAATCTCAGGCTCCCTGGAAAGCGGTGGCACTGGGCCTCTGGGCCGGAATGTCCTTGTCTACTGTCACCAGTGGTCTTTGCTCTTCCCACAATGGGTGCCCCTGAACAACCCCAGGGGCCCAGGGCCTTGTGATGCTCCTGCTTCCCCTTATATTCTCGGCAATATGTTGAGAAAACTGAGAGCAGAGACGTAGCTCCCAGGCATGCATGCATCCACTCATCCCACTAGTGTCCTGGCTCAGAACTTCTCTTGTCATCTCTGCGTGTCCCACACCCAGAGCTTAGCACGAACCCACACCAGGCAGGCACAGTCTGTGACTGGTTGAATTGAACGCTTGCCGAAAACTGTGATGAGACCCAAGATAAAAGCTGTGACAAAAACAACAACAATAATAGGATCTTTGTATTAGAGGGTATGAGATGATGGGCACTCCCCGGCAAAGTGTGGATTCTTAAGTGTTCTATATTAAGATTGTCAAAATGTTCAGCGCTTTGATTCAACAATTCTACTTCTAAAGACTCATTCTGATGAAAAAAAAAATCATGATGTGGAAAAAGATTCATGCTAATGGATGTTTATGCCAGTGTGATTCAAAATATGGAAGGAAAAAAGGAAGGACGAATAAAAGAAAACTTAAAAAGTCAAATAATTGGGTATTGACTAAATAACTAATGGGACATCCATGTAATGGAATACTACGCAGTCATTAAAAGTATGCCATGGAAAAATATTTTAAAAGCCAGTTTAAAACTATATATAGAGTATAAACGTCATTACACACACACACACACACACACACACACACACACACACACACACACCATACTCATTAAAATGAAAACTGGGAATAGAAGCATTACTGGTAATGATTATTTTGTGCTTTTATGTAATTCCCTATGTTTTGTATTGTAGATATTGCTTGGGTAATTAAAGAAAATCTCAAGCACTACATTTTTAAATTTGGGGAGAACACAAAGTATAGATGCTCTGACCCCAAGGCTCTGAGCAGCACTGGTAAGACTAGGCTGTTTACTGAAAAAAAGCTCCAAAGAGTTGGAGATGCCTGTGCCAGAGGTGTGTGAAGGAATGAGAGAGGAAAGGGAAGCTAGGAGGGCTGCCTGGAGAAGGTGGCACATGCACAAGCCTTGAAGGATGGGTAAGCATTGATGCAGGAATGGGCGGAAAGGGCGATGGGAAAAGAGTGTCTAAGACTCAGAGAGAGTCCTGGCTTGCCTGTGGCACCTTTGGGTGGTTGCAGAAGTTGTCAGGAGCACAAAGCATTTATGGAGGACATGGTGGGAGCTGGGCTGGGGCACTTTCACTTCTATTTGGACCTGCCCACTTGAAGCCAATGGGTCCCCAGGTCCTGTCTCCCTGGGCCTGGTGCCAGCTGTAATGTCCTGAGCAGAGGGGATACTTAGCTGTGTCATACACTCCTATCACACTTGGTGACACTTGCTGAGATTGATGAATGCTGTCAGCACCATGACGCAGACAGGACTGTAACTTCCAGGAAGCAGGAGCTACAGTGAGCCCGGAATGCATCCATCAGCACAGACATGGTTGAAGAGGTGGGGTCAGGATGGGGGCACGGAGCCCTGGTGGGATGGAGAGATCACTGGTCGGGACTGGAGGGGGACAAACAGAAGAGCAATGTTCCAATTGGGGAGGGCAGACACTTAGGTTCTTGTCACCAATGGCTCCCTGTCCTCAGAGAGCAGCCAGCCACAGCTCAGCCAAGGCCATGTCCAGGCGTGGGAGGCTACACTGGGCTGGGCGGCAAAGCCTAGTGGAGGGATTTCAGGGATGCAGCCTGCCATCTTGACCCGAGACCTCTGTGGTTGGAGAGTGGGGTAGCATAAAGCAAGCTAGGGTGTACTCTAGGGATGGAGGCCAGTGATTCTCAATTGGTGGTGTCCAGCCCAGCGGCAGCACCTGAGAACTTGGAGAAATATACAATTCCACGCCACACTCCACCCCTACTGAAGCAGAAACCCTGCTGGGGCCAGCAGCCAGGGGCAGCAAGGCCTCCAGGTGATCCTGATGCAGCTTCTGAGTGAAAGCCACAGCCCTGGACCACCAGGGAGAGCGGAAGCATCACGGCTTTGGGAGCTGAGAAAACTGCCACTCACTGGTTGCATGACCTTAAGCAAGTTGCTTAACCCTCTGAACCTCAGCTCCGAGATCTGTACAAAACAAAAAGGTGCTAGCTTTCGAAGATCAGTGTGTGCAGGTAAACTTTCTGGAATGTGGCATCTCCCCAATAAATAGCAGATGTTGTTTGCAAGAAGCCAAGCTGAATGTTTGCATCAATTATTCATTGTAAAGGATTTTAAATGACAACTTTCTATATATTTGGAACTGTGCTAGGCACTGGGAGACACAAATGGGTGAAACACACAAAGACTCCCCCCCCCCCAGCCCAGCCCCCACAGAGCTGAGCTGGCATCCTCGTGGAGGAAAACAGACTCCAACTGGCAATTCCAACAGATGGGATGGGTATGAAGAGGACAGAACAGGGATCTGGCCCACTCTAGGAAGGTCTCGGGCAAGGGACACCTAAGTTAAGACATGAAGAATAAATAAAAGCCATACAAGTTGACAGAGTGGGTCGCTTAGTTAGTGGAGGTAGAAAACCTTCCATCTGGAGAGAGTAACATGTGCAAAGGGCCCACGGAGAAAGAACATGACTCAGTGAAGAGACTGAGCAGTGTATCCAGGTGTAGAGTAAGTGCCAGAGGCTCAGGCCTGGGGGGTGGGCCAGAGTAAATCAGTCCATGAGGAGGCTGAGTCTGGATGGGTAGCTGAGCTCCTGACATCAAGGCCCTGAGATCCAAAGAAGTCAGTGGTGGGATTAAAACGGGAAAGAAACACAATTGGGTGTTTTATTTGTTTCTGAAAGTTCATACTGGCTGCTGAGAAGAGAATGAATTATAGTGGAGACAATTAGGGAAACACCACAGGGTGGTAGGTATGGTGATTGATTAGGAAGAACAAGACCTGGTGATTGAGTAAGAATCACTGCCGTTCAACAGATATGCACTGAGCTCCTACTTGGTGCCCAGCACTGGCTGGGTGCTAGGAGGCAGAGAGGAGGACCTGTTGTCTTGGGTCCCTGCTCATCCTCCTTGTTTCATCCACTTAGGTAGGCTTTTCCCTCTTCCTGGGGTTCTCTAAAAACATCCAGCACCCTGGCAGTGGGTTCACTGTCCCTATGACTTTAAGGGCTTGGGGAATGACATGAGGAAAGTGGGGCTGAGGGTACACTCAGAAACCAGAACTGACTTGGTGCCTGTGGCTGTGTCTGCTCCCCAAGTCTGTCCCCTACCGGCTGCCCACATACAGCGCCAGAGGAGCCCCTGAACCAAAAAGGGTGCACAGCCTTTAGATTCAGGAATCCTCAGAGCAGCCAAAGCCTTCAGGATTTTGGAATGGGACCTCCGGAGGGGTCCTCTAGCTGGAGACCCAGCGACAAGGTTGACTTTATTTCACTGGCCCCTGAAGGCGTGGCATTACCTGAGCCTCTCCCAGCAGGCCAACTGGTCAGCCAGTAGGTGCTAGGAGCCCCATGAGGCAATGTCCTAAACGTTAGCCCAACAGGGCCCTTCTCTTCTACATGCATGTCTCAGTCGTTCAGCATGCATTTGGAAATCACTTCTATATGCCCTGAGCTAGGTATGAGAGAGTCACCTTCTTACCACTGTGAGAGAAGTCGGCTAATGTTGAGGAGTGAAGGCAGACGTGCAGGGAATCAGAAATGAAAGGGGAGCCCAGGGGAGCCCCCGATCCAGAGGCAGCAAGTGGCCAAGTGGTGATGGAATTCTCAAGGCACTGGTCTTCCAAGGCAGGGCAAGGCCTCCTGGAGAAGAGATGAGGTCACAGCCAGGTGGTTAAGGAGGTGGGTGAGCCTTCACTGGGGCAGGGGCAGAGATTTGTCCTTCAGAAGAGGGCAGAAGCACCCTGCCAGCAGCCAGCCAGGCTCTTTGAAGGGAGCCCTACCTCTTTCCACCGCCAGGGAGATGCTTCTTGGAAGGTCAGGGCCAGATCACTGTGGCCACTCCTAGGGACCCAAGGTCCTCTTATCCTGATTGGTCCCACTGGGCCACCAGCTCCAGGCCTCAGCTCCCACTGCTATGCCAGGGTGCAGAAGGGGTGGCGAATCCCCAGACGTCTCCTCCCCAGGCCCTGTCTCCACCTGAGTCAGAGCCCGGCTGCCAACGTTCTAAAAACATCATCAATCTGGTCGCTCTGGGCAGCGGGCGAGGGGGACATATGCTGGCAGTCAAGCTGCTGCCCATATTTTCAAACTGAAGTGTTTACCCTTCGAGAAAAATCTTATTTTTAAGGTTTTCCCCTGACACGGACCTTGATGAATTCCCGTTAAAAATAATTTATAAGCAAGTTCTTAAGAAAAGCGAAGGTGACTTTTTCACTGTGTTTTTCATGCAGGAGGGTGGTGAGAAGCCACCAGGGCTGCTGCTCTTTCTCGTGGGCTGGGGGGGGCATGGGCTGGCCACCTGCCACACAGACAGCCAGGCCTTGGGGTCATCACACCCAGAACCCGCACTGCTTTCCCTGCTCTCTCTGCTATTCACAAAGCCAGCATGAAAAACAAACCAAAACCAAAACCCAGAAATAGAACACATTTCCCATTCAAACCCTGACAAGGCAAACAGTACTTTTCTCTTAGGGAAGGTTACTTGTTTCTCCCTTTCCAAGCTGCCTCACCCCGGGATTTTAGAGAGTCCCCAAATCATAGGTAGCCAGAGTAGGAAGGGACCTCAGAAATACCCTAGAACAGGGTTAGCATGTACCCTGCACAGCTGCTATTACCACTTCCGCATGCCGGCCGGGGCAGACATCACAAATCAATCACAGCACCCATTCCCAGACCACAGCTCAGGATCTTTCACTCAATGACCCAGGTAGCCGCTATCCATGGATCAAAGTGGCACGTCCCTCAGCATGATGGGGAAAGCAAGACCCAGCGAAGGCAATGGGGGACCTGGCAGAGGTACATAATCAGCAGGGGGACAGAAACAAGCCACAATGTCCATTTCACCTTCCCAGGTGGCCTCCTCCCTCCTCAGAAGGAGCCCGCCGCTCATCAGCTCTGCGGACTCACCCCTGCCCTGCTCCAGGCTGCCCCAACTCTCTTTCCTTCTCATCTTGGAGGTCAGACCCACAGCACAGCCTCCTCTCCGGCTGTGAGGCCAGGGCACCTAATTATTCTCTCTGTGTGCATCCGGGAAAGAGCTGCATTATGTTTAAGTAAGTGTAGCTAAGAGGTGCCGTATCTCAAGAGAAGGTCAAGTGCTGCATATGTATAATATAAGATGGAGATTTCCCCCTTCTGTGGTGTACTTGATAAAATAATTTTGTTGTGACCTTTCCAGAAACCCAGGAGTAGAAATGGGCACAGTGGAATTGCCAGCTTCCCCCGGGTCACAAAGTCATAAACATATCAATCTGTAACGATATTACACAGCATTCGAGAGGGACAAGTGAGCAAAAGAAACGATTTTTATTTTTTGGTAACGATGGAGCAAAAGCTTTGGAGCTTAAATTGTCAAGCCGTATGACCAGAGATGTCTTGACAGATGAGGGGTAGGAATTCTCCCCCCTGCACTACGCTGGCCTGGCCTGTGGGCCCAAAGAGCGTGGCTTGCCCTCCCCCCGAATGTCAGAACAAAAAGGGGCCCGTCCAAGGTCACATAGGAGCCAAAGTCAGATCCAGTGGCTCTGCCCCACCCTCGCCAGGAGGGCCGTTGGGCCTGTCTTAGCTCCTGAATTTCCGTGACAGGGGATGTGGCACTTGGCAAGTCTCAGAGTCAACTCTGAAAAAGTGGAATAACCATGAGAAATAATCAATATTGAAGTAATAAGGTTATACTCATCCCCCAAAATTCCCCAAGTGAGAGGGAACGTGACAAGGCAGACATTTGCATGACCTTTACTAGTATCCAAAAGGTAGAAGGCAGGCAAAGCTGGCAGAACCTGCTATTTTCGCTCAGGAACCTCAGCAACTCTGAAGGAGCCGCTGAACAGAGAAATGGGGCTTTCGGGGTCTGGAAGGGGCGGGGCCAACCCTAGGCACGAAGGACCCGGAGGCCATGTGCATGGACCGGAGGGTGTTGCACATCAGAGCAGCTGGAAGAGGGCTGCTGCGGGGAGGCGGAAAGGGGATGAATTGTGTGTTCTCTCCAGTGACCATTTATTCCCAAGTGCAGAGAGGTAATTTCCAGAGTGCCCACCCTATTTGCAGTTCTTGGATAAACATTAGCATCACCAACTGCCTTCAGGTTTGTCAGTTAAACATGATTAAAGGAGAAGCGTGCAGCAAAGATCAGAGGTGTTAAGGGTGCACTTAGCACTTAGATTTCAGCGTGAACTTAAAGGAAGCCATTCAACTGAAGGCACCGCCAGGAAGGGCCTAGGGCAGTGGTTGGCAAACCATGGCTCGGGAGCCACATGGGCTCTTTGGCCCCTTGAGTGTGGCTCTTGCACAAAAAGCACATGAGGGCGCACACATACATGTGATTAAAACTTCATGGCCCATGCGCAGAAGTCGGTTTTTGGCCGGGGCAAGTCTATTTTGAAGAAGTGGCATTAGAACACTCAAGGGGCCAAAGAGCCGCATGTGGCTCGTGAGCCGTGGTTTGCCAACCACTGGCCTAGGGAATGAGCAGAGGGTGCAGACACAAGGCAGAGCCAGGAGGGAAGATGGGGAGAATGGGCAGGCCCTACTGAGCAGCTTGGCAAAGAGCTTCCCAAAAGGTTACAGTCCGGGGCTGAAGGGATGACAGGAGTCTGGGACAGGAGGCCGCTGTGCTGGTTCCTCTGCCGCAGAGGAAGAGACTGGCTCTTCCTGCTCCCCTTCCCTACCCCCCACACCACCAGGGCTTTGGGTCAGACCAGTAAAGGTCTCTAGCATGTCCTATAGAGCACAGGATAGGGTGGGATGTTGAGCCAGACCCCTCCCATCCTCAGCACCCTTCTAAGGCAAAGTCTGTGGGTTGCCAAGCTGCTAGAATTGTTCATAAAGTTATGTCAACATGAACAATAATAATGTTATTAATGATAACAATGACCAGTACTTAAATAAGCATTTATAGTGGGCCAAGTATACGGGTACTCAGCATGACCTCATTTCATCCTCATAACACCCCTAGGAGACATGTACTACAATTATTCCCATTTTGCACATTAGAAAACTGAGGCTCAAATAAGGTCAGCAGCTGTCCGAGGTCCTAAAGCCAGTTGAGTGGTGAAGCTGGGAATTGAACATGCGCTGCCTGGATCCAGAGACTTGATAGCTCACTGGTTGGGGTCCTTTAAAATCAAGTAAATTTGCTTGGAACCAACAAAACCAGTGTGCATCATGTTAAATATAAACCGTGCCAACATGACTTCTTGGGGAAAAGAGTATTAATTTCTAAATTATAACCTCCACTACTTATAGCCATAGAAAGTGAATTTTATAATCTTTTTGAGTCTCAGTTTTCTCATCTGTAAAAATGGAATAACAATAGTCCCTATCCCATACCAGTGTTTTGATTGAATGAGATAACATGCAATGTTTGGTAAACACCAAAACATGCAATAACTACTCAATTAAAAGTAGCTGTTATATTATTCTATTATAAAATTATAATGTGTTCACTATAGATAATGTGTCATCACCTTGCTATTGTGTTATATTTTTAAAAGTCAACATTCATTCCACCGCATTGAACATTCCCTTCAAGGCTTGACAATGCATGGGCATTGGCTTGAATTGCTAAAATCTAGGGATATAAGCAAAAGTATATGTGACTTCTGAGCAGTGGCCATCCAGAGAGAAACCTAGCTCTTTTCCTCCTTTCTTTATTCCCGCTGGCTGGAAAGTAGACATGATGGCTGGAACTCAAGCAGCCATCTTGGACTACGAGGGAGAAATTGTGTGCTAAGGATGTCAGAGCAACTTAGACTATACTTGGGTCTCTAATACTATACCATGAGTGCCCTACCAGCCTAGATTTACTTTACATAACATTAAAAAAAATCCTATATTTTTTAAAACAAATTATCTTACTTTTTTTTCTACTTCTCATAAACAAATGTAATCCTAACATAACATTTTTTTTCAATGAAACGATGTAAGGGAGATAGTATAGTTCCTCATTTTACTGGCAATGACACTGAGGCTCAGAGAGGTAAAGGATATTCTGCCGCTGGCCTGTGGCAGAACTCAAAACCAGGTGGGCCTCACTTCAAAGGGATGCTATTTCCGGTTATTTACTGAGGTACACTATTCATGGGGGTGGGGCACTCTGTATTTATGGGTACGTGCACCGAGGATGGAGCACACACATGTTCAAGTGCACGGGAGGTCCGGTGAGAGTCTTGAGAAAGGGACAAGATGTGTTTCTTTCCTGCGCACTGAAGACATCTTGCCCTACTTTCCCTGCCTCCGAAGGGAGGGGAAGAAGCAACGACTATGGTCTCTGTCACATGCTGGCTCTGAGCCCCTGAGTCCCTGCCTGCCTGAATTCCTGGCCAGATGTAAAAAGGTGATGTATGGATGTGGGCGCTGGGTATTGTGCAGAGGCCTTCTCTGAAAGGCAAATTCATCTTCCCGGTGGCTTCTGGTGAGCAGGGGAAATAGAGAGAGTGTAAATAGTGGGACTGGCTGCATTTCTAGAGGACTAGAGGACTAGAGGATGCTTGAGCAGATCAGAAGCAGAGATAGAAGGGGGTCGGAGGTGAGGGTTCACTGATCCTAACTGTTTCTACCTCTAGTGGGTGCCAGCTTCCTAGAATATGAGATGTTTTTTATTTACATGGCATATCATTGTTGTTTACTGACACCCGATACCAAATAATGCTAAGGGAGCCTATCACCTTTATGCTCCCTCCCCGGATAACTTCAGGATGGGGTGCAGGGACAGAAAGAGCCAGCCTGCAGTCCGCCAGTATTAGAGAATACAGAACAGTGAGTGTCAGGGAAACCGAGAGCACCAAAGTCTGGATTCCACTGTCACCAGGCTAATAATCGTTATAATCCTATGAAACTTCATTACTGAATTCCCCCTGCACCGTTTCTGCATGTAACGCTCATTTGTTAATAACCAAGATGAAGGCCCATAAAACAATATTGCTCCCCTGTAACACGCCTTCCTCCTCGCTCTCAGTAAGAATCCAGGATTTCATCAGAAGAATGCTAGCGCTTCACCAAGATGTGTCAATTATTTCAAGATGACAGGTATTCGATTCCCAAATTCATCAGCGGGGACTGAAAATGTATTGGCTCATCAAGCAAAGCACATTCCTGGAAGTGCCCTCACCATTTGGGAATCAAATAATAATTGTAATACCAACTCCTTGACTTTCTAATGGAATTTTTCAAGGAACGAAAGGGTTTTTGACACATTCCCCCTACCAGCCCACGATCAGATTCATCTTCTTTGTGGGCTTCTGAAATAATGAAGATCCTTGCTTCACTTTTCCCATTTTGCAGAGGAAGAAACTCAGGTTCTCAGAGCTCAGAAGCTGGGCGACTTACATGAACAAAGTACGCGGGAGGCAAAGGAAAGATACGTCGTAGCTCTTTCACTCTGGGGCTCCAAACACATGACTACATGGCTTCAGAAACATCACTCCTTGGATGCAGGCCCTGGCCCGGCTGCTGGAGAGGCCGAGCAGAGTATTCTTTTTTTTTTTTTTTAATATATTTTATAGATATTTTACAGAGGAAGGGAGAGAGATAGAGAGTTAGAAACGTCGATGAGAGAGAAACATCGATCAGCTGGGGATGTGCCCACAACCAATGTACATGCCCTTGACTGGAATCGAACCCGGGAACTTTCAATCTGCAGACCGACACTCTACAGCTGAGCCAAACCGGTTTCAGCGAGCAGAGTATTCTTAATGAGCACAAGCCTAATGGGAGAACTAAATGCTGACAGTGATAAGATTGCATGATTAATGTGAGAAGAGCAGCATGCACAGGAGTGGGGAGAAAAGAGGCAGTCCTCTCTCGCTATTAGTTGGGAAAGAGAGTAAATCCCTTGGAGGGCATGACAACTGATTTGGGTTTTGAAGCATGAATAGGAGTTCACTAAGTAGCTAAAAGGAAGGAAGGGATTCCAGGCCAAGGAAACGACATGTGCAAAATCATGGTGGTGGAAAATAAACAACAGTGCTCAGAAGAAAATGTGGTCTGCATGAGAACAGGTAGTGGGTGTTCCAGATAAGCTAGAATAAGTCTTGGAGTGGAACGGAATGTGAAACTGAGTCTTGAAATAGGTAGGAATCATACATATATTTCAGGATCAGTCCAACCCCCAATACTGAGTCTCTCTCAAAGAGTGCTGCCAGTTCCTCACTCTCCCGGGAACTCTGCCCTCCTCCTCCTGTCCTCTCACAGGTTATCAAAGAGCCTCTTGGGTCTGGCTGACTCTGGAGAGCAGGGTATAGATGGCTCAGCTCTGCATGGGACTTCCCAGACTTCCCAGCCCTGAGATAAGCACCTTGCTGATGCTCTGAATTCACCTGTCTGCATTTTCTAGGGCCTGTTTTTTCTAGAACCTAAGTACAAAGAGGCCCTTCTGAAAAAAAGAGAGTTAATACATGCAATGGAATGAATGTTTATGTCCCCTCCCTGCCCCCCATTCATATACTGAAGCCATAACCCCCATGTGATGGTATTTGTAGGTAGTGCCTTTGGGAAGTGATTTGGGTTAGTCTCAGTCAGTGGTCGACAAACTCAGTCAGTGGTCGGTAGTCAACAGAGCCAAATATCAACAGTGCAACAATTGAAATTTCTTTTGAGAGCCAATATTTTACAAATGTAAGCTTCTTATAACACCTATTCTTCAAAATAGACTCTTCCAGGCCATGGTATTTTGTGGAAGAGCCACACTCAAGCCACATGTGGCTTGTGAGCCGCAGTTTGTCAACCATGGGTCTAAGTCATGAGGATAGGGTCCCGTAGTGGGATTAATGGTCTCATAAAAAGAGAGAGCACCATGAGATCGCTCTCTCTGAGGGCAAGCACCAAAGAAAGGGCACGTGAGGACATAACGAGAAGTCATCCTGCACACCAGGACGCAGGTCCTCACCGGACGCTAATCTGCTGCATCTTGATCTCGGACTTCCCAGCCTCCAGATCTGTGAGGAGTAAATGCGTGTTGTTTAAATGCCTTGATCTGTAATATTTTGTTACAGCAGCTGGAGCTCAGACAGTAGGGATGCATCTGTCTCCTCTCCGAGGCCCTGGCCTTTCCTCCAGGCGCATGCTGACCCCCTTCTCCTGGGGAGGCCTCCGTTGTGCTCTGAATCAGGGCTGCACTTCAGGCCTTCCCATGCAGGGCCCGGTGCGGATTTATGATTTAATTTGTGTGTGTGGCACTAAGAAATGATTTCTGGGCTGGTCACTTAAGAAATGATTAAAGACCATCATTTCAAACCCACAGCGCTCTCTGGGGGAAGGCAAGCAGTTTGAGACAGAAGGAGGTGTGGGTAATATGCCGAGATGGACGCGCGGTAGAGAGAGACAGAGGAAGGGTGGGCAAGGCTCTCCTTGTTGTCGCTGCTGGGAGGGGCAAGCGTCTGCTGGGAGCAATGGATGACGCTCTCAGGACAAGAAGAGCCCCCGCAACAGACATGTGTGATGCTATCTTTGTCCACACAAGCAGATGCCATCCGAGGAGGCACAGGAAAAACCAGCCCTGTCTCCCTTTCTTGGATCTCTATGAGCTCAGAGCAGTAAACCTGGGCGGGTGAGTGCAAAGGAAGCAAACAACTCCCAGAGGCCTCCGTCCTCCACAAGCTTCCACGCCTGACGCAGACCGGAAGCCCGCATGCCTGAGCCTCTAAATCACCCTGATGTCCCTTCCAGGCCAACAGCCAAATGTCACACTCTGCCAATTTACGAGGTGTGGTCATAGCTCTGAGACCAGGTAATGAGCTTGGGAAGACATACTCACCTCCTCTCCAGGTATTCCTCAAAATCAGGGCTGTTCTCAGGACCTGGTGTGTTACACCACGGACTTGGTCCCCGGATAACACAGTGAGCCCTGGACCGCCTGCTTATGGATGTCACCCGAGGCGGCGAAGGGGTAGCAACGTTTACCCAGAGTGTTGACTTAAAATACCTAGGGTTGCAGAACCAGTTCCTAAACCCTTGCTACCTGTGAGGTCATGGGCAAGTCGCACTGTAGCCTCTCTGAGACACGGTGGACTCATCTGTGGAACGGGAGCACAGGGAGTAAGGAACAGCTCCTCCCTCACCTTTGCAGTTAATTGGGGAACACATTAGGCGGCTTGAGGTGAATGTGAATCACAGCTCTCAAGGCTGCTAATCGGAGCCTCTCCAATATCCACCAGGAGAATTGATGCTTTGATTTTTGTAAACTCCTTCTACCCTGAATAACAAAAATAACTGCTAGAGCACATTCTCATCCACATTTGACAACATCTCTTGGCAGAAGGAGCAGGGAGAGAGAGGCCCCTGGGAAGGAAGGAGCGGAACCTCCGGCTGGCTCTTGGGTGTGAGTCCCCTCCCCCCCCCCTGGACCTCCCTGACCCCCTAGGTGAAATGAATGGTTAAACGGGATCCATTGATCCGCCTTTCCCTTTAACGCATGCTCACCCTCACGGTCATTCATCCATCATTCGGCCACCGCACACACCTTCATTAAGCAAAGGCCATGTATGATTCAAAGGCAAACAAAAAGCCATCTACGCCGCAGGGAGCTCACGCCTGATCTGGAAGGCCTCCCCCCCAGCCCTGTGAGCCTAATCCAACCTGAGCACCGTCCTTTCGGGGCTGTGCCGGATGAGTCACCTGGGACACCCTGAAATGAAGGGCCATGCTCACCCAGCATGGGGGAGGCAAGGTGGAGACTCAGCTCATCTGGATTCAGGCCTCCCATAGAGATTTTCCCATTAGTCTGCAGGGCTTCTCCATCAATAATGATACCACCCGTAATGAAGATAAATATTTTGCAACGAACTGTCGCTTTTTCACATGGGAAAACCTATTCAAATTAAAGACACCTCTCTCTCTTTCTCCTTTACTTTTATTTTTATTGGCATATCTCTGAGAGAGAGAGAGAGAGAGAGAGAGAGAGAGAGAGAGAGAGAGAGAGACCGAGACCTGAAAAGGGAGAGAAAGGACCATAACCAGTAAAGATTCTACCTACTGCCTAGATAACTCTCTCTTGCTGTTCTGCCACCACAAACACTCCCCTTGGTGGGTGCTTCTTGAGCTGCCATCATCACCTGCTCCTGACAAGCGAGGGGGCCCCCATTGAGACCAGGGCCTCCAGGACTGCGCCAGGCTTCCTGGGAGGCCAGGGGATGGAGCGAGATGGACAGACATGCAATGCACTCACTTGGTTTTTATGCTCATTGTTATTTTTAATGCATAGACTTTAATTAACTTGAGTCTCGGGCACTAACTCCTGCCTACTGTCAAAAGATCCAGTTAGAGAAACAGGAGAAGAGCAGGTGAGAGCCTCCTTGCCTCGCACCTGCCCATCCTCCCTCCTCCAAGTTCTTGCACAGGTCTCCTTGTGATAGAAATGAACTCCACTTCACCCCACTCACTCTCTCTCAGCCCCATTTTATGCTATTTCTGCTGGTATCAGAGCCTCCACCCAATGCTTTCATGCTTTCATCCTCTCTTCTATATTTTCAACCTCTGTCTATAGGCTGTTCCCTGTGGATGGCCCATAGCAAACACCCCACAACCGTTGCTTCCTTAACTCTCCTCCCTCCCCTCCCTTTTATCTAATTGTCACCACATCGTATCATATTTGCATTCTGAGCTGTTGTCAAATCTTTCTGTCCCTGCCTTGCTTCAAGTTCTTGTCTCATTGCTAGCTCTCTGATATCCCTGACCGCCACTTGCCTCCTCTGTACACCTGCCAGAGGGGTCTTCCCATAACACAAATCTGACGGTGCCACCTTCCTGCCTAAAATCATCCAAGTGCTCCCCTGCCACGGCAAAGAAGCCTGGTGTTTGGATCTGACTGTCCTAGGTCCCTCAGGGTCAATGGCCCCATCACCCTTCCTGCCTCTCCATCAGCCTCTCCCTGCCCAGCCCACCCCTGTGTCAGAACTGTTCAGATCAGCATTGTGTCCTCTGTACCAGTTCTAGACTCCCATGTCCTACCCACCAAGCTTCCCACACTGGGTGTGCCTGGCTGCTTGCCTGCTGCCTCCCTGCCAAGCTCCTCCCAGTACCTCAGGGTATATCTGACTTCTAGCATCTAAACAGTGGTCATACTCACAATGAACGAGCAAAAATGTGGGTAAAAGACAGACAAACTTTTAAGAGCTCAGATTTTTTCTTTTCCCCAGTATATGACTGTTATGACTGTCCAGGATATGGCTTACGCTGATCGGCAGAAGCTCCAACTGGTAGGTTAGCCTGATGCTGGGACCCTGCAAATCTAGACTGGGTGAGATGGCTGGACACGCCCTGGAGCCAACCTCCAGCGGTCCCTCCCTGGCCTCTAAAACATTTATTCTAATTAATTTCCTATCAGTGTTCACAAATTCATGCACCAGGCCTCTAGTAGTATATAATAATAATAGTGCCTGCCTGTATTGTTGGAAATTAAACACATTAATCCATGTAAAGGATGTGTACAATAAGCAGTCAATGTTAGCTCATCATCGTCATCATTTGATCTCTCTCACTAAACTGCATTTCTGAGAGCACAGGCCGTATCCATGTTATCTTAGACCCCTTCTGTTTCCACAGTCCTGCCCAACTCAGGTGGCAACTTCAGGTCCTTGTTGAACTGAATTCACTATAAGATTGTCGTTATATCCATGTCGGCCCTTTGGCTCATGTCCGTCCATGGCAATCTCAGAGTCCTGCCACTGAACCCCTGGCTTCCCCAGGCTCTGCTCCTGGCCCTGATCCAGTTTTAGGGGTCCTTTGGGCAATACATGATTTCCTGCCAGTCATCCATGCCAGGGAGAGCCTGAGTTTAATGCCTCCCAGCCTGGGCCTTCTGCTGGGATCTCTCCACTCCTGCTGCTGTTCCATCTGCCTCACAGGGAGGAACCTGGGCCTCCTCATCTCCTTTCCCTCTCTCTCCCAGAAGCCGAGCAGCTCTGAGTTCCCTGCCACAGCAAAAAGGCGGTGCCTTCTGTGCCCTCCTGCCATCCTGATGTTGGCCCTTTATATTCACAACTGCTGCCTTGTGCATCTTCAGGGGATCAGATCCCCACCTCAGTGGAACCTCAGGCTTAAAAGGGCTAGAGGCATGAGAACTACATTTCCCAGAATGCTCTCCTGGAGGGATGAGAGCCCACCAATGAGAGGCCCTCCCACAGATATGGAAGACAGAAAGAAGGCAGAAGCTTTGATATGGCTCTTGGGCAGAAGTAGGAGAGTTGGCAGATGTGAACTTTTGCAGTGACTTCCAGCTGTTTTTATATACCAGCCTCACTGTTAGAGGCAGCTGTGACCACAACCAGCAAGATCTTCCGGTGACTGGCTCCCTGAGAGTTGGTGGCCAACCTGAGAGTGGCCCAGTCTGGCCTCTGTCTCCCAACCCCATTTGAAGAGTTTTTTGAGCACCTAAATTCCTATGTCAAATCTGATTTTACTTGAGATAACCTTGGATATATCTATATCAATCGCTTACCTCCCTACACAGCATTTTTAAAAATAGGTTAAAATATTCCTTCCCAAAGATCTCCTTTTATGCCACATATTCTAAGAACTTGTGAGGAACACATTCAAAGGTACTAAGAATATTAAATTCCTCAAAGACTTCATGTGCTTTATTGATGATAGAGCAGAGGATCAGGTGGAACCCTAGTCCCTCTTCCATTTCCCCTTCCCTCCTCCACCTGATTCTTCTCCTCACATCTCTAGAGGGAGAAGGGGTGGAGATTTGGAATAGAAGATGCCTGTCTGAACTAGAAAATGTTGGGTGTAAAAGCAACTGTCGACACTGAATACACAGTGGTTACATGCCAGGCACTGTGCTAGAAATTATATGATCATACTACTTCTCAGAGCAATGCAATAACCATGCACAATAACAACAGCAAAAAGACATCGAGAGTAAGCATTCACTCTGGCTAAGTACTGCGTGAAAGACTGAGCTACACTGTCACGTTCAATTCTTCCACCAACCTGCAAAATAGGTGCTGGATTTACCTTTCAATAGATGGAGAAACCAAGATATAGAGGGGTTGATTAGTTCGTCCCACATCACAGGTATAAATGTAAGAATCAAAATTCAACCCAAGTCTGTATTGCTCCTGAGCCTGATCAAAGTTTAATGAAGGTGAGGTTTGAAGCTTCAGACCATGACCTACAGCCATTTTCACTGGCACTCAAGTCTTAAAGGTGCCACATAGCCCCACTGCCAGCACCCACCTCTCTGAGTCCTTCTCACTCCTGTACCCCCCTACACATTCCCAGAACCACAGAACAAGACTGTCCAAACATGGGCTTCTGAGGGTTCTGCTTTTGATCCATCCTAAGCATCTCCAGGGATAATTCGATTAAAGCAATTTACTTTTTTTTCAAGGAAAGGTTAGCTCTCACTACCCCCCTCCCCTCTCCCGGTCAACAATTTCCTTTAAAAAGAATCTTAGTAATCAGCAGTTCTGGTAACATTGGACCTGCAGTGTGCCAACAGTCAGTAGGCATAAGCAGGGGTGACCACTTTAGTAACAGGGCACATGCTCTCTGGCTGGCCTGGCACTTGTTACCTGCCTGGACCCTGTTTGTCACCTCTGATATCTTCTCACTATAACTCTTTCCTCTTGCTGTTCTCTTTGTTCCGTTCCTCAAACGCCATTATTTTTTGACCTAACCCCCAAATGCAAAATTCTTTACTCCTTCCTATATGTGTGCTAATAGCACTTAACAAATTCTCACCCATAGCAAATAATACAGAGGGTTGTGTGCATGTCTATTTCGGCCACTGGACTCAAGATCCTGGAGGCTAGAGACTGTGCAGGTTGACCACAAGGATTTTCACATAGAGGGGCTTAGGGAGAGTGATCTGATTGGAAGACACAACATCAGGGGGCTTGTCTTGAAGCCATGTGTGTACAGCAAGGACATTGCCCTCAGATTCTAAATTTATTTGGGACAGCTTGAGGGAAAACACCATCTGGCACCACAGAGAAGATAAGAGATGAAAGTAACATGGTCAGTGACATCATGCCCTCAATGCACAGGTTTAATTGACTTGAAGGTTCCGGTTCTTCAGCAAGTGGTTTTCTTCTTGTACAAGTTCAATGTGGCTCACTTAAGGGAGTACTTTTTGCACAAGAGGCCTGTGACAGGACCCTTTGGGTTTAGCCTGGGTGTCTGAGCCAATCTGCTGAGGCCCATCAACCTCTAGATCTCTAAAGTTTACAGCAGTTATTGAACTGACTCTTGGATTCAACAAGACATTCCACTACTCAAAACTTCCAAAATTGAAAACCCTATCCACACTCACTTCCTATTCCCCTTCCTGCGTGATTACAGCTCTCCACACTGGAATATAAGCTTCACCCAAGAGGGCAGGGAATTTCTTCTGATTTGCTCCCAGCTGTATCCCTAGTACTCAGAACCACCTTTGATACATAGTACATATTCAATAAATACGTTAATGAATGAAAAAAAAAAATAAATAAATAAAAAGAATCTTAGTGACAGGATTGGGGGATGGGGGGAGGAGGTGGTTCCAATCTCTCCTCCTGGCCTTTTTGCTTTCTCCCTTGGCCCCAGCTCCTCCTTCTGAAATCTAGCTCAGCGTCACTCCACATCCACCTCAAAGCCTCCCTGTCGTCCAAGGTTTTGTCCTTCTCAAGGCTTCATATCTGAGTCAGGATTTGCAGTAACACCACATCTCCTATGAGCCTCCTTTCTCCCCATCCTTCCCTTTCCCAATTTTGCAAATAGCTCCCCAATTCAGGAGGACAGTGCCAGCCAGGGAGTCAGGGTTGCCACAGTGACAGTACCAAGAGGCAATGTGCCTCATTAATCCCAACAGCCCCTCAAAACTCTCCCCTCCAAAAAAACCCCACACAAACAAACAAGATTTCCGATATAAATCAGTACATATGCTTCACTTCTCTTCAGCCATGGGACATCTCTAAGTCCCTTTTATGCCCTCAGCACCTGTGGATATATAAAGATGGACTTGTGAGTGACTATTTTTACTCAGATGTTCCATTCACCCCCACATCTTTGAGAATGGAGGTACCTGAGGTGATGATGACAAGAGGAGAGGGAAGCAACGCTGGAATGATGAGTGAGCCAGTCTTGGTTTCCACCACACTGCCTCTGAGAAATGGTATACGGGACCCACAATTAGGGTACACACAGCCTTACATGCACAAATTGCAGAACCATTATTTTGCAATTTCCATAACGAGGCCTTTGGAATAACAATCAAGATGAAGGGAAAGGGAAGAAGAACAGCCCTGAGGGAGCTCAGGACTGCTCTGCAACGGCCTCCTTGCCCAGTTCTCCACCATCACTATCTAAATAAATGGCTGGTCTCCAGGACACAGAAAGCAGATTGGGGCCTCCTCTCCCATGAGGTTTGGGAGCAGAGCCTTTCGGAGTACTTGCTCTAATTGCATCAGGGAATTTGTGGCAGCAGCAGGCATAAGTCTCCTCACACAGCACCAATTACATGGAGGTGTGGGCCCATTGGCAGATTACCATTGTCCGGCAGGCTCAGAGCTCTAAGGTCAACTCATTCTGGCCTCTAAGCCATCACTGACCAAGACCAAGAGAGGCATCAACTCAAGAAGGTATTATGGTGGGCAACTCTTTAGTGGTTGGTGGGTTTATTTTTAAACTTATGTCCACAACACCCCACCCACTCCTAACCACCCAGGCACTATTTTGGGCTCAGCATTTTGGTGTTGGATGCTGGAGATCTGTAGTGCCTGCTCACAATTACTCTCATCCCAACGACCTTATCTAGAGGATGCCATGTTTGCAGAAATATGAGGAAATAAGAGGGGGGACCCGGAGAAGAAAGTGAGCCTGCCCAGATCTATGAGAAGGCCTCTGTCCTGGAAGCCAAGAACATTCTACATAGTCACTAAGTGCAGGTTAATTCTGAAGCCAGAGGAGGAGAAGGCAAAATTCTCCTGAATTTCAAGACTGCTGAAACTGGATTCTTTTAAGCTTAGCCCCTTTACTTTGCGGTAAGCACCCATCCTCACCAAGAAAGATGAATGATCAGATTTCTCTGGGCACAACCTCCCTCTGCTTTCCTCTTATACAGGCGGTGCCTTCTCTTGCCATTTGCACATCAGCACACTGGCCTTACTGACTTCTCTTTCAGAAGACCCCACCCAGCTGGCCTTGGTTTAAGAAGGTGCTGGCTTTGCAGTGCCCAAACCACAGGGTGCAAGAGGGACAGAGATGCCAGCCCAGGTTTCTACCCGTGCACACATTACACATGCAGGAGCTCAGTGTGAGGGTGGGGAGATGAGTTAGGGATGCCTGGCTCAACCAGCTCCTATTTCTCCAGGAGACAGTCAGCCTCGGGTCCTTTGGTCTCTCAGGGCACCTGCCTGGAAGGACTCATGCCCCTCCTCTGTCCTAGATTATGCCAGCCTCTTCTACTCCTTTCCTTCCTCCTCTTCTCTCTCCTCCCCTTAGGAGAGCTTGTCTTCAAGGCCTCCTGCCTTCTTATACTGGGCCTGTAAGAGTCTGGCTTCTGGCTGCTTATACCATCAAACCCATTGTTGGCAAGACCTGGGAAACTAAGGAACTAGAGTTGACAATTTGAGCTCTAACCCAGGCTCTGTTGCTGATTGTTTTTCAAACTTTGTCTAACTTGCTTTATCCTCTGGACCTCAGTTCAATTATCTGTAAGATGGAGTGATAATAATAGATCTACTTCAAAGAGTTTTATAAGGATGAAGTGAATTGATGTCTATTACATGCTTTCTATAGTCTGCTATGTAACAAGGGCTGTAAAACTGGGCTCAAAGTTCTGAGGGGCTGGGTCATACTCAGATGTAAATGACTAAACCAATGGTAAGGGTTGACCTTCCAGGGAGTGTCAATTCTTAAAATTCAGCAAAGTCAACCCCAGAAAGCTTTAGCTGCTCCTGGGCATCCTACTTCTTGATGCTGGGCTGTGTCCCTAAGATGGGCCTCCATGGGCTGCCTCAGCTCCTACTGTGTCAGACAAGTGCCATGTGTCTGAGGGTCTTCTCTATGTTGCTCATCCCATGTTCCACGTCCCACATGCTATTTCTTTACTTCTCCCTACTCCACCCTCTCTCAATCCAGTCTATCCTTCCACTATGTGTCCCCCTTCCCTAGGTTGAGACCATTTCCCAACAAGTAAACGCCCTGCCATCTCATGGCCCAGTGATGTACACCAGAAAGCAGGACATGCCTGCCAGAGGAACTGTGTTCTGGGCAGAGGGATGGCTGACACCAAAGCTGAGACAGGGAGCAGGATTGTGATTGGAAGTTAGAGGCACAGAGGCTGAGGAGGTGCAGAGAGCAGAGGGCAGCCATACAATGAGGAAGGAAGAGGACAAATTTGGGAAAAGGTCATGATGAGCTGAGGCTTCAGAGTTGTACTGCAGAATTGCTTACAGGGGGAAGTGGATGGTTCTTGGGACTTGGCTCAGTGGAGGCAGGGGGTTGTGCATCCATCCTCCCTGGAGGCTGAGATTTGCCCTAAGAGGTTCTATACCCACCCTTTCTTTCTGACCCTCTCCAAAGTGTTCCTATGGCCAAAGCACATTCTAGAATCTACTCTTCCTTCTTTTTTTCTAAACAACGTTATGGAGGTATACTCAACATACCATAAAATTCACTGTAAGTGTACAGTTCAATTATTTTTTAGTAAATTCATGTGCAATCATCATCACAATCCAGTTTTAGATCACTTCCATCACCCCCCACGCATTCTCTCAATCCCATTTGCGGTCAATAACTGCTCCCAACACCAATCCCAGGCAACCACTAATCTACTTTCTGTTTCTATAGATTTATCTTTCCTGGATAGTTCATGGACTCATTCCATATTTTCTTTGTATCTGGCTTCTTCCACTTAGCATAATGTTTTTGAGATTCATCCATATTGTAGCATATAATAGTACTTCACTCCTTTTTATTGATGAATAATGTTCCATTGTAGGAGCAGACCACATTTTGTTTATTCATCCACCAGGTAACAGATATTTGCATAATTTTCACTTTTTTGCTATTATGAATAATGCTGCTCTGAACATTTGCATGTAAGCCATTGTGTGGACATATGTTTTCATTCTCTTGGGTAGAAATGTAGGAGTTGAATTGCTGGGTCATATGGTAAATTTATGCTTAAGAAACTGCCAAATTGTTTTTCCAAAGTGGCTATGTAATTTTACATTCCCACCTGTAATATACAAGGGATCCAGTCTTTAAAATTTAGAATTATAGCCATGTTAGTAGGTGTGAAGTGGTATCTATTTGTGCTTCTGATTTTCATTTTCCTGCTGACTAATGTTGAGCATCTTTTCATGAACATATTAGTTATTTGTATATATTCTCTGTTGAAATTGAAAACTCACCTTTTAATTGAGTTTTCTGACTTCTTACTATTGATTTTTAAGAACTTTATTTAGTATAAATATAAGTCCCTTATATGATATAGGATATACAATTCTTTTCTCCCAGTCTGGGCCAGGTCTTCTAATTTTCTTTCTTATTTTTTTTGTGTGTGAGTTTAACTTTTTATTAGCGTATATTATACATGTAGAAATGTGGTCAGGATCTAAGTATACATTGCAACACATTTTTACACACTGAAGGTACCTGTGTAACCACCACCCAGTTCAAGAATCAGAATGTCACAAGTACCCCAAAGGCATGCATCAGGCTCCCTTCTAGTGTCTCCTCCTCCCTTCCTCTCCCCACTGTTCAACCACTATCCAGGCTTCTGACAGCATAGATAATTTGGACCTAGAGATTTTTTTTCTTTATTGATTAAGGTATAACATATGTGTCCTCATCCCTCCATTGTCCCTCCACCTCACCTCTCCCCCACTCATACCCTCACCACCCTGGAGTCTGTGTCCATTGGTTAGGCTTATATGCATGAATACAAGTCCTTTGGTTGATCTCTTCCCCTTACTCCGACTCTCCCCTACCTTCCCTCTGAGGTGTGATGGTCTGACCAAAGCTTCCCTGTCTCTTCATCTGTTTTTTGTTCATCAGTTTATGTTGTTTATTATATTTCACAAATGAGTAAGATCTTATGATATTTATCTTTCTCTGACTCTAATTTTCTTAAAAGTATTTCTGAGGAAAAAAAAGTTTAACTTCAATGAAATCCAATTGGGCTTTTGGAGTCAAAGCTAAGAAATATTTGCCCTAGGGTTACAAAATTTTTTTCTATAGAATTTTATAGCTTTGGTTTTTTCCATTTAGATCTATGATCAATTTTATAGTTAATGTTTGTGTACGGTGTGAGGTAAGGGTCTAATTATGTTTCTCTCGTGTGTGTGTGTGTGTGTGTGTGTGTGTGTGTGTGTGTGTGTGTATTTGTCCCACCATTGTATCTTATTTCTAAATGAACACCAGGAATCCACCTTTTGAAATGCTTCATAACCAACAATGTGATTCTGACCATCTATTCATCCCCAGAGGTTTTAGCTGGAGAAAGACCTAACACTGCCTACAAGATGCTAAGGAGAAAGGTCCCAAGGTCGAGCTCCTCACCACACAGGTGCCTTGCAGGGTACATAGCACACTTCCTCCCTCTTAGAGTGAGCTGTCCACTGCCTATACTATGGGAAGATGGCAACTTTGAGGGTGACCTCCTGACAGCTGCCTGTCCCTTCCTACCACAACAGGGGTGAGAGGAGCTGTGGATGATGCCTTATAAGCCACCACACTCCATGACTGGCCAAGCCCCTATCCTTGACTAATAAAAAGGCGTCACCAGCCCCAAGTTGTTGGCAGCTAGTGCCGGGAAGCCAAAGAAAGAGACATTCCATCATCTCTACCTGGGGAGGTGCATGTGAGCTTCAGATAAACACATTGGATCTCTGGGGGCTTGAGCCGCACACTGACAGGGATGGGGAATACGGGCCCTGTGACTGGAGAGCGGGAACACGGACAACAGCTCAGCAGCAGGGCTGCTCATCAGAAAGCTCACAGAATGCAGGCCATCGATTCCCACGCAATCCAACCCCGTGGCAAACAAAGGAAATTGCCAGCAGACTCGCTGGCACTCTTAATTGTCTGAATTCCCAGACGGGCAATGCTGCCAGGGTGGCTGGCAAGGCTACCTCTGCCTCCAGGGAGGGCTGTGGGGACAGGTGGGAGGTGCGCTGAAGGTGGGGGAGCAGCCCAGGCAGGATGGGCAGGGTCAGTAAGGACTGGCCCAGGAGTCAGATCGCCAGGCTCCAGGAACTCTGAAAACTGCTTCCTGCATCCAATGCCTAGTCTTTCTTCCTGCAGAAACCACAAAAACACTCCCAGAAATATTTCCTAACCTGGTAGGCACCTGCTGCTAGCCCCCACTGCTCCCAACCAACTCCAGAAAGCTTTTCAAGAACACAGCACACAGAATGGCAAATGGATTCCAGGCCTGGCTTCTTTTGAGCAGCTGGCTGAAATATATATGGAAGGCTTTCCCTTCTAGCCTGTGGGTCCCACTCCCCCTCTCCAGCTCACTTCACTGCCTTGCTCACTGGCTCTGAGATTCTTTACATGGACTTTACCACATGCTTAGGGAGGAGGTTTGGAAAGAGCCTTGATGATAACTTGGTGCTTTTTCATAAGTTCAGATGGGGAAACTGAGGCCCGGGGGGGGGATGATTGGCCTAGGCCCACCACATAGGAGCCTGGACAAGGCCTGTGACAGTGCCACTGCCTTAGGGCCAATGAACAGCACCTTCCCAGGTGGGAGTTGCATCTGTGAGCTTTGATAATGAAGTGATTCAAGATTTAACTGAACATGTTTTGTTCAGTAGCAGAAGGATACAAGTATCTCTAAAAGTAGGACCTCTGTTGTATTTATTAAACCATAGAGTACCAATAGTAAAGAAGATTTAACCCTAAAAGAAAATCATCCAATGATTTTGCATATAAAAGCTGAGATTGTAAAGTTTAGAAAGGAAACTTGAAAGTCTATAGGAAGTTCTAAACTTGCACTTGCTCATTCATTCATTCATTTAACAAATATATTTTTTTAATTGAAATGCATCATCTATGTTTAAATCTATCAACTCACGGTGGAACTTAAAGTAAAAATCCCCAATGGCCAACTTTGGACGATGTAAGGACCAACTCATTATTCTGAAAACTGATAAGGATAAAAAGTCAAGCACTTATCTGCCTTCCCTATACAAACTATATCTCAGGGTAACCAAATAATTAATGAGAGTAAGTTTCTCTTTATAAAAGAATTCCAGCTAATCTATGCAAAAGGAGTGATAGAATAGGGACATGTAAATTCTAATGAAATACTGGGTCATGGCAATGCTATCAGCACCTCTAACATCATGGAGACAACCAAAAACAATGTTTTTCTTGATGGAAGAATAGGAGACAGACATTCTTCCCAAAGAAACAAACCTGAATTGTTATCAAGCCTCTTAAGTCTAATGTACATGAAATGCTGGGGACAGAGAAACAAGTTCAATGACACCATTGGAATGCAATTAGCAAACCTAGATTATGGGACACTCCACAGTACAAAGTACCTGTTTCTTCAACAAATGGATTTCAAGAATAAAGCAAGAGAGTTGGAATGAGAATAAATTAAAAGAGGCTAAAAAGACAAACAATTGCAATTTAAAGACATTCATTAGAGTCTGACTCAACAACAATAAAGAAAAGTAAAATATTCAGGGAACATTGAAAATTCACTAGATATTTGATACTATTAAGGAGTTATTGTAAGTTTGTTTAGATATGATAATGGTATTGTGGCTATTTTTTTTCTAAAGAATCCTCAACTTTGAGAGATACACACTGAAATGTTTACAGTTAAAATAATATGATGTCTTGAATTGTCTTCAATACAGATTAGCCATGTGCTAATAATTGTTGAAGCTCTCTACTTTTGTTCATCTTTGAAATTTCCCATCATAAATGTGCAACTCTCAATCCATAGCACAGGAATGCAAAATAATTGCATTCATTTGCCTAAAACTGAATAAAGGAGATAACTAGAATGCAAATAGGATATATTATAAAGTTATTATTGAACAAATTGTTAATTAGTTAATTAGTCATTGCATATAATTTTTCCCTTCATTACCCTCTCCACCCATTCCATTCTAAACTTTTTACAATAATAAGCAAATGACCTGGGCTGATAAAAAGGAGAGGATCACCTTGCACAGTGACCTTGCCAGTTCCTTCCTTACCCGCCTGGGCTAGGGACTCTTTTTCAAACCACTGGGCTCAGCCTCCTGGTCATCTGGCCAGTTCTACTACCAGTAAGGGTGGTGGGTGAGCCCAACTTTCCACCTCTGACACAATCAAAGATCAAAACCCCACTGGTGTGAAACAGGTCAGGTACACCCTGGGGTTCCTTGACATAGTGGCCTTTCACTGCTACCCAACAGAAGAATGCTGGCAGCCCTGGATGTCAGACCAATTGGAAATGAAGATCAGAAAATCTTACAGGCTGACCAGAGTTAATCTCCATAACCCCGGCCAGCTTGATGGAAGGCATACCAGAATGCAAAGCTTACTCTGGAGGCATAACTCCATGCACCAGGTTGGCGCTTGACCCACACTGCAGTATCCACAGACAGGAGTCCAGTTCCATGACTGTCATTTCATTCACACTGAAACTGGCAGCCTTCGCTTTTTATAGTAGTTCTTTCTTAGTTAAACTAACCTTGGAAATGCTGCACAGCGCATCCCCCTCCTACAGATTCACACTGTGGGCTCCCAGCAAGGCTCTGCAAAGTATTTTACTGCAGAGACCCATTCGTGTTTGATTTAATGTCTCTCAGTCATTTGATCACACAGCCATTATCTCCCACATTTCTATGCTATGCACTTGAGGAAATTCAACTGAACATCTCCACAATCAAACCATTTTAAGTTCTTTGAGAACATGTCAGTGGGACTCAAGCAATCATCGGACTCCTTAATACAAGATCGCCAATGTCATATTTCAGAGCAAGCACTGGAGGCTCAAAGTGGTTCTGTAAGTGATGTAGGGCCACACAGCTGGTTAGAGCAGAACTAGCAAGGGGACCCAGGTCTCTGGACACCAGGCTAGCACTCAGGCTTTGGGAGGACACGTTATGAGCAAGCACACCAGACATGAGCCCACAGAACCTAGGGTCAGTGTCAATCTAACCGGGCAGCGGGCCTCACCCAGCTCTGACCCACTCACCAACACATCCATGCCCATGTGGCCTTCTTCATCAGAAGATCCACCCCACTTTCTACCCCAGGACAGCCTCCATTGATTGGCCTCTACTACAGCTGGAGGTCATGCTCCAAATTGTCTTCCCTTGAGTCTTAAGTTATTCTCCCTTGATTCACAAAAGGTAGACAATGTTTTGGTGACAGAGAGGTAGCAGAGAGCCCTTGGAGAACCCCTGCTCAGGACACCCCTGGTGACATACAAAAGGGTTTGGTTTGGCCCAACTCTGAAGTTAGGCTTTGCTTTTTAATTGCAATGATTTTCTTAAAAGATTGTGCTACAAAAATGAACTCCAATGGATAAAAAATCTAAATGTAAGAGATAAAACTAAAAGTTACTTAGAAGAAAACATAGGTGTAAATCTTTATGATATTGGATTTAGGTAATGGGTGGTTCTTAGGTATGACATCAAAAGCAAAAGCAACACAAAGAAATAATAGGTAAAGTGGATTTCATCAAAATTAAGAACTTTTGTGATTTATACCATCAAGAAAGTTAAAAAAGAATCCACAGAATAAGAGAAAACACTTATAAATCATATCTATGAAAAGGGGCTAGTATTCAGAATGTATAAAGAATTATAACTCAATATTAAAATGCGCAAAGGAGTTGTGACAGACATTTCTCTATGTACCAACAGCCCCAATAGGCACACGAGAAGATGATCAACAACATTAGTCATTAGGAAAATGCAAATTAAAACTACAATGAGATATAATTTCATACCCACTAGGATTACTTTAACAAAAAGATGGACAATATTAAATGCTGGTGGAGGATATGGGAAAACTGGAACTGTCACACAATGCTGGTGTGAATATAAAATGGTATAGTCCTGTGGTCGGCAAACCGATTCGTGAGCCACATGCGGCTCTTTGGTCCCTTGAGTGTGGTTCTTCCACAAAATAGCATAGCCTGGGTGAGTCTATTTTGAAGAATTGGCATTAGAAGAAGTATAAGTTAAAAAAAATTTGGCTCTCAAAATAAATTTCAATAGTTGTACTGGTGATATTTGGCTCTGTTGACTAATGAGTTTGCCTACCACTGGTATAGCCACTTTGGAAAACAGTTTTTTAAAAAGTCAAACATAGAGTTTAGCATATGACCCAGAAATTCTGATTCCAAACCTAAGAGAATTTAAAAATACGTCCATGCAAAAACTTCCACACAACTGTTTATTATTATTCAGCTAAAAAGTAGAAACAACCCAGCGTTCATTGACTGATGAATAGGTACACAAACATGGCATAATGATCCAACAGACTGTTATTCTGTCATAAAAAAAGGAATGAAGTCCTGTTACATGTTTTAATGTAGATGAACCTGGAAAATATTATGCTAAGTGAAAGAGCCGGTCACAAAAGATGACATATTATATGATTCCATTTATATGAAACTAGAAACTCAGTGCACAAAATTCATGCACTCAGGGCATCCCTCAGCCTGGCCTGGGCCCTTCTCATAGTCCGGAAGCCCTTAGGTAATGTCCAACTGATGCTTAGGCCTGCTCCCCAGGGGGAACAGGCCTAAACCATCAGTCAGACATCCTTAGCACTGCCTTGGAAGCGGGAGCACGGCTTCTGGCTGAGCAGCGCTCCCCTTGTGGGATTGGGCCAAAACCGGCTCTCCAACATCCTCAAGGGCTTCTGGATTGCAAGAGGGCACAGGCTGAGGGACCCCACCAGATAGGGGTGGGGGAGAGATATAGGAGGTTGGCTAGCCAGGGAGAGACTGTAGGAGGGCTCCAGTGTGTGTATCTGGCCCATCTTGCTCAGTCCCCATCCACTAGACCCCAGCAGCAAGCTAACCTACCTGCCAGAGCATCTGTCCCCTGGTGGTCAGTACACGTCATGGCGACTGGCCCACCAGTTGACTGTCTGCCCCCTGGTAGTCAGAGCATTATCATAGCAAGTGGTTGAGCAGCCTTAGCATATCATTAACATATTACACTTTGCTTGGTTGAAAGGCTGACCTGTCAACTGGACACTTAGCATATTGGGCTTTTATTATATAGGATGTCCAGAGTAGGCAAATAGAGAAAGTAGATTAGTAGTTGTCAGTGGATTAGGGGGAGCAAGAAATGGTGACAGCTAATGAGTATGGATTTCTTTGTTGGGGGATAAAAATGTTCTGGAATAAGATAATGATGATAGTTGCACAACTTGTGAACATACAAAAAAACACTTTAAAGGGTGCATTTTATGGGATGTAAACTATACTCAATATTGAGACAGAAAGGGAGTGAGAATGAATATGAATATGCACACTGACACTCCCAACCTTCCTCATCGCTTTCCCTGGTTTGACCCTCATAGGGACTGCAACTGAGAATTGTGACCCAGCCTGCTTCTCGTCTTATGTATGAACGCAGTGAGGTCCAAACAGGCCATGGGGACCTGCCCAGAGTCACACGTTAGCAGTGGCAGAGCTAGAAACGAGGGCCCATGTCCCCACACCTCAGAACCCCTAAAAGGCTATTCGGCATCTCTAGGAATTTAAGGCCTTGATTTACTCCTATTGGGAGTAAAACATGCACTTTGTTGTGTGTGTTTCTTTATGTCCACATGACCACCTACATCCACTCCCAATAGGAAGCAAACACCCATCGTATCTTAAACAGTCACAGCAACAGACACTGGCAGTGAAGCTGGAGGCTGGCCAACTCCCCCCCCTCCCACCTCCTCACAGGTTGCAGGCACCCCATATGCTCACTTTCCTCTCCCCTCTCCACCTCCTCTCCTCCTCTCTCTATCCCCCTTCTCTTTTTCAAACAGGTGGGAGTTCACTCCTCATGTAATTGCAAATTGGGAGACCTCCCGGTAATGGGGTGAGCTGCCAGGGATCACCCTTCAGGAGAAAAGTGACCCAAGCCATAATGCCCCAGATAACACAGTACTTCCGGCACTCCGGGTGACACCTGGATTCTAAATGTCAGCTTAGTAGCTGTGAAGCTGTAAATGATTGTGTTCACTCAGAGAGGGCTCCTTCTGTAATAAAATTTTTCCTACCACGGAAGTAAACCTTGTAGAGAAACTGAATCTAAGTTCCCAGTTTTATCACAGAGTGGCAATTGGACAGAAGGATCTGCTGCCATGGGGACCAAGCTGATACACTGCACACAGAAGGCACATTTGTTTGATAATATTTGGAAGGATCACTTCCATGAATCTGAGTGAGGAGTCTAATTTAAAAATACACTGCTTCTGCCCTGGCATGGGGGATCAGTTGGTTGGAGCATCGTTCCATACACCAAAAGGGCTGGGGGTGTGATTCCAGGTCAGGGCACATACCAAGGTTGCAGATTCGATCCTCATTTGATACACCTATGGGAGGCAACCAATAGGTGTTTCTCTCTCACATCCTCACATCGCTGTTTCTCCCTCTTCCTTCCTCTTTCTAAAATCAATTAACATATGCTCAGGTGAGGATTAAAATAAAATAAATTAATTCTCCCAAACCATTTCCCCAAACTGTGTTCTGTGAGATGTCATTAGGTGTTCAAAGGAGAAAAGCTTTTGGTGACAGAGAGGTAATCAAATAAGCTTAGGGGATTCAGAATGGGGGTAGAGACAAGCTAGCAAGGACACCCCTATTGTGACTGAGCCCTTCCCTCCTCCAGAGCTATGTGGGAGGGAGGAGAGGCGGGCAGAGTGCCCTGCCCTGCCAGGCATGCCCCCATTCCCATTCACAGCACACCCAGCAGCAGGGGAGCTGGACATCAGTGCTGTGACCTTCGTTCACCTTTTGCCTCGTTCATCAAGTGAGATTAAGAGTAGAGGAATGAGGGAGCAGCCAGGCAGACAACGCACCAGCTCAGAGGGGCTTTTTCCCGGCCGCTGCTGCAGCTGGCTCACTCCCCTCTCCCCGTCTGCCTGGCTCCCTGCTCCCGGGGCTTGGACGTGGCCCCCCAGGAGTCCGTCTTGCCCCAGAGAACACATTCCAGCTTTGGAGGGGCCACCTCCTGGGCGAAATCCCAATGTTTCGGTATCTGATTGCTCTCTACAGCTGATCAAATGTGATTTTCCAGTTGAGAGAGAAAGATAAACTCACTAAAAGAAGGGAGCTAAAATGGAACTGACCTAAAAGACAAAGCCCGAGCAGGTGGGGTTCAGCCCAGCAGCCTAGGTCACCTGGGGCTTTCAGTAAAGGCAGCAAGGACACAATTTTGTGTAAACGTGTGTGTGTGTGTGTGTGTGTGTGTGTGTGTGTGTGTGTATACAGTACATATGTATGCACAGACATGTATACATATTACATTGGTGCACTAAGTCAAGGAATCTGATTTTGAGATTGGAAAATGGGATCACTACCCTCAGAACCTGCAAGGAAGACAGAGTGACCAAAGCCCTGGAGGTTGAGGGGACACCCCCCCCCAACTGAAAGCCAGTGCTCAGATTGCTCAGTCCTGTGGAGAGAAAGAGGCAGGGGGGTGCCAGCAAGCATCACAGATGGAATGACACAGCAGAGACCTGGGTCCTCCGAGGGTCCAGGAGGGTGGTTAAAGGCATGTATGCGGCTGGGGGACTCGATAAACCCATTGATAGGGCACCCCGGAACCTCCCCAAAGGAGAAGAGGATAATAGTACGAATGATAGTGAGGGAAGAAGGATGAAGCAGAGAAAGAAGACTGGAGACAAGTGGCGCCGTCCCCAGAGCAGGATGTGGAATGTCACAGCGGGCCTAAGTATTGGACGCCGAGAGCTCATGGCTCCTCCCATGCAGCCTGCCCTTCATCCCGTTCATCTGCCCTCAAGTCCTTCTGGCCTGAGACCGCTTGCTCTTTGGTCCCCTCTCCTATAAACCTTCCTTATCTGGGGACTCTTCAAAGATGTGCTGGGCTGCCCTGGCCTGTGGGGCTCAGTGGCTGGAGCATCAGCCTGTGCACGGCAGGGTCTCAGGTTTGATTCCCTGTCCAGGGCACATACCGGGGTTGCAGGTTCAATCCACAGCCCCAGTAGGGGTACATACAGGAGGCAATCAATTGATGTGTCTTTCTCACCTCTCTCTTTTTCTTTCTCTTCCCACGCCCTTCACTTTCTCTAGAAGTCAATGGGGGAAAAAATATCCATGGGTGAGGATTAACAACAACAACAAAATATATCATGGGCTGTATGTGGCACCTGTGAAATCAGGAAGCCTTTGAACCTATTGACTTCTTCCCCAGCCCCTCCCTCACCTTCTCCTTGGATCAGAGGCAGCAGGATGGGCCTGGCCTATGGTCTGATGGCTAAGGTACCCAGTGACTGCTGTATGAGGGAGGAGGGTCACTGAGCAGGCCTAGGGGCGACTCTCAATGTCGCCACTCTGCATAAGTGGATGTCTTCTCAGTCTACATGGGTGAGCATCGAGGAGAGCTGGGGGGAGGGGGGGCAGGGCTCCAGGAGCAACAGGCACGTTTGGCAAGAATCTCTTCCTAGCAGGACAGCTTGGGGGCTCACATCCTCTTTGCCTCCCCTGCTCCTCAGGCTCCCTGCTTACAAGTCTCCCTGCTCCCGCACCCCAGCTCCTCCCGCACAGTAACTCTGCACTCCCACCTGCCTGTCTAGGAGGGCCCCAAGAAGCTCCGAGCTGCTGTGCGTGGCCAATGCATTTGGAAGCATGAACTCTGTTGGAAATCTAATGAGACCGGAGTAGAAGAGAAGAACGGAATTTGACTTCTTTCTCCCAAGTTCTGGATTTGATGTTCATCTCGCACCTGCCTTTGCTCAGAAACGCCCCAGGGTGCTGTCAGCACACCTGAGCTAGTCTGGCCCTTCTGGGGAAATCTGCTGCCTCAGGGGTAAGGGACAGCATCACACCGGCTCTGCCTACGACGGCCCTTCCAGAGGCTGTAGAGAGTTCAAACACCTGCCTAGGAGGGTACATTGTGGGAAGAGCCCAGCAGAACTGCTCCGGCTGAAGGGGAAGAGGGATGTGGTGTCTGCAGAGGAGCCTCAGCAGCCTGGGAGGCAGAGGTGGCCCAAGGGGTTGAGCAGATCTCCCTGAGGCACCGGCCCGCAGGAGAGAGCCTCACCCCTGCTGTGTGCAGTGGTAGGTACCAGCCCTGTGGGTGCCTTGGAGGCAGTGGGGTCCAGCTCTGCTGTGAGCAGCCCGATGCTCCACACTGATGTGCAGGTTTCCTGGTGCCCCATCACTTGGCACTGGTGGCCTGGACTCAGAAGTGGACAGAACTCCTTCTCTGGGCAGTATGTGTCTGATGGGTGGGCTGTTGGTGCTAAGACAGAGACAGGGAAGACCTGTGGGACAGGCCAGGGGCTGGTGAGAGTGACCCTCCCAGGGGGAGTAGCCCCAGGGAAGTTCTATGTTTCCTTCCCCCTGTCCTCAGGGCCACGGGACATGAAAATGCACACATGGAGAGAGTAGGAGCCTCCCTGCTGGCTAGAAAGAATGAGGCCCATCCTGATCCCTGAGCTGTGGAGTCCTCACCACAGAAATGATGGCAGCCATCTCCGAGGGCACCTGCTAAGTGCCAGGCTGATGCCAGGCCCTGCCTGCACAATCCCATTTACCCTTAAAGTCAGGCTCAGTCCCTTGTTAGCTGAGTGGACATCTTGAACAAGTCCCGGCCCCCTAAGCTCCTTAGACATCAATGCTCTCATCTTTAAGAAAATGGGAGTCCTGGTACCGATTCTGTAAGGTGGCTTCAGAAACAGCCCAGCAGTGCTCGGCACAGGAGCTGCCCACGGAGTGCGCTCGGTGGTCGGGAGCCAGCATAATGATGGAGTCTTTTCTAAAATTGTAACCCCACAGGCAGACAGAGAGTTAGGCACAATATGTTCTCTGAAGTGTTATGCATCATCATTTCATGAAAAGCAGATACAAACCAACTGTCCAGCATTGCAGAAATTGTTTTGTAGATGATATTATACCCAGAGGTAGACAGCCAAATGGACATCCATTAAAAAAGAGGTTCATGATTTTTTATGTAGAAATGCTTAGACTAGATTTTGAGGGTACACAGTGATAATAAAATAGATGATTGGGCTACGAGTAAGCATACCAAAAACAGTAACAAAATTATAGATCCTACTTAACTTTCCCCATCTTTGACACAGTAGACATCTGTTAATGATATAATAAAATGTTGGACTTACTTGGACAAAATTTTTACAATGAGAGCCCGAGAGATATTATATAGATTGTAAGGCATAAGGAGGTATAAGGGAACGGGCTGCACAAGGACAAATGATGCCTTTGGAAGAAGCGCCTCTAACTAAAACCAGGGAAATACTCCGAAATGAAAGGATGAAACCCATGCAGAGAAAAAGAAAACTAATTCTATAACAAAATTGAGTGTTTGAGGAATAATTATGCATTGTGGAAACTGTGTTACATCTGGGAAAAAAAGAGCAATAAATATTTATTCACTATAAATCTTTTATAATAAATCTGTGAAGACCCGTTGAGCTAACATCAGTGCTAGCTAGCACTGTGAGGAATCTGAGCACTCTCCCCATCCCCCATGGATGATCAGAGTTCTCAACACAACTATGGCGTGTTTTCTGGTCGTGTTCTAAGGAAGGCACCCTCCTTCACCTTGTGTGTGTTGCCATGTGATGCTCTCCCAGACAGAGGGAAGCAAGATGCTCAGCCTACATCATGGCCATCCTGACCCTCTCTGGCATCTACCCAGAGCTCTCTGAACTCTCCTCTCTGCACTTGTTTTTCCAGCTCTCCCTAGATAGACCCTGCATCCCTTCTTTTGTTCCACTCTCATTCTGCTCCAGTTCAATGCCAAGCCTCACTCCTTTGGAACAGACCCAGAATGTAAGGGCTTAAAAATAAAAAGAAAAGATCATTTAATAGGAACAAATTGGGTGCTAGGTGCTGTATAGGGAATTGGGGGCCTAGCAGTGAATAAGAGAGGTGTGGTCTCCCAGAGGTTCAATAATGCCAAGGCACATTGTGGCAGGTCAGACCCAGAGGAGGACTCACTCAGGCTTAGAATGAGTGGAATAATGTAAAAACAAATATGTTATCCACTGTATTAGTCAAGGTTATCCAGAGAAACAGACCTGGGTGGTGTGTGTGTGTGTGTGTGTGTGTGTGTGTGTGTGTCTAGGGAGAGAGAGAGAAAGAGAAATTTTAAGGGATTGGTTCACACGGTTCTGTAGGCTGGCAAGACCAAAATCTGAATCTACTGGCAAATTTTTCTTTTCCTCGGGCATGTCATCCTTTTCTTTTAATGAAAGTCTTCAACCAATTGGATGAGGACCAACCACATTATGTAGGGAAATTTATTTAAATGTTCATCTCATCTTTAAAATACCTTTTCAGAAAACATCCAGAATAATGTGTGACCAAATATCTGGAGCCCATGGCCTAGCCAAGTTGACATCATAAGTTAACCACTGAGACTAATCTACATTTATGGAGGAGAAGGAAAGCCAGTCCTTGGAGACACCATGACTTGGGTGAGCCTAACCTCAAACTCAACCCTGTGGCTAAGCAATTTTTCTCTTTCACTTTTCACCTCTTAAGTAAAAAGCAAACATTAGTTTTCTTTTTCTCTTTCTTTTGCCAGCCTTCTCCTTGAATGCATAAGTCTGATTTCCAGAGTTTATTCAAAGTCAAAGATAATCCTGGAGGAGCCATCTATCATTATGATAAATTTTCCAGAATATCCAAAAATATTCAATCAACACACATCAGAGATGCACGTACGGTCCCATCAAGCCCTGTCCATGAGTCTGGTTCAGCTGCTGACCACCATCTTTTTACATAACCCCAGTGTGATGCCTGTTGTAACCAGGGTGGAACATTGACCTGATTTTTTTTCTGCAAGGATATGGAATTCTTTCCTAAATACTCAAATACTACCAATCTCTGCTGCCCAGAGAGGATTAACTCTATCCTGGCAAAGGCATGTGTTAAACCAGTAGGTTGATCCATATGAAACTGTTGATATTTTAACCTCAAAAACAGCCTTTTCACATGGATCAAAGGGGAAAAAATAGCTCATCTTTTCCTAGTCAGACCTCACCTTCCTCGGTGTCCTATTCTCTTGGGAGAGAGGACTTCCACTTACTCGGTGGACAGGAATGAAAGATGCTGTTATTAAAAACAATCTAAAGCTATTTGAGAAGTGACAGCATCTCTTAGAGCAATGAGGTAATGCATCCAGCCTGCCTTCTCTGCCATTTAACTTCCTGACAGGAGGCACGGAACGTGAACAAATTGATTGTCCTGTGCAAAGTCAAGTAAATAAATAGCAATGCTTAATGCAATCATTTTCCATATTGCCTCATCAAAACCCACGAAGTCAAAGCCATTTATGAATTACGTAGGCCCCTACTGTTGTCATCTTTTTAGCATGTTGCTCTCAAAGATGCTTGCAGGTGGGGAGAAAGAGGAGAGCAGGCACTAATCAATCTTGAAACTATGATAAGAAACCATTCAGAAAGATGACAGCTGCTTGAACCATTTCTAAATTTCAAGAGAAAACCTGCAAGGGACTAAATCATTAACAAAGTAATAGCAGCAGGGTTGGGGGAGGGGTATTAGTATGGAACAACTACTTTGGTGCCTTTGTCTTGTTTCAGGTTTTCAAATAAAAAAATAAACTTTGGAGATAAGTGAAGGTGGGTAGGACGCAAGCCAGGAGTATAAGTAGGTTGAATAATATGACCCTCCAATCTATCTTGTTGGAGTTCTTATTTCCCTTTTATTTGACAATCCTCAAAGTTAAGATAACGGAGCCCCAGAAAACCAAGGATAGGAAGACTCTAGATCTGACTGCTGGTTGGACATTTGAATCATTCCATCAGCAAGTATGAGTGGATCAGAGGCTCTGAGGCAAATATTCATGAATGAGGTGAGGCCCAAAGCTGCAATAAGCAGACCCAATGCCCTAGTAACCAAAGGCCACTCACCCTCCCACGTGGAAAAAATGGTCCCCAAGAGACAGTGACCACAACATTGATTATTAGTCTGCAGTGTAATGACAAATGTATGAAAAATGCAATGTTTCAATAAATGCAATGTTTCATTTTAATTGAAAGAACTTTCCTTTATTGTTATGTCCTTGCCACTAAGGGGGATAAAGGCTAAGGTGTCATCTCTTTTACAAAATGAATAGTGGCTATAGATGGTCATTATATTTTCTGTGCCCTCATAGGGAAGTCACATCCAATTCAAAGGTTAAGTTGGCAAGTCAGCACATAAGATAAAAGCATTATAGTCTAATCCTAGAAAACCTCTCTATTAGCCATTCACATAATGGATTACATGCATCCCTATATCAGTTTGAATACAGGTAACAGAAAACCCAGTGCACGAGAACTTGAACTCTAAAGAGAATGCATTGGCTATGAAGGCTAAAAGGGGAGGGGAATGAAGCCTTCACTTTTAAGGTGAGCTGCTTGGGTTGCATGTCCTGGGTTACCGCTGGAAACTCAGAGAACAACACTGTGGACTCAGTGGCCAGCCAACTTTGTCCCATCTCCGGTTTTCAACCAGAAAGGGCACTCAGAGCACAGAATTCAAAGATCCAGAAGTTAGTCCATGAGGACAGACAAGGAGGCATGGCTTGCTTCTGTTCCCGCATAGAACCAGCACAAAGTGGGTGCTCAGAACTGTTTGATGAGTGAATGAATGAATGAATGAATAGCCAAATGTTCACTCTTCTCTGATCACATGCTGTGAGGGGTTTTAAAACATGGCCTCCAACTATCTGACACTCTTCCCATAAAGAGGTAGAGTCTATGTCTCCTCACTTAAATCTGAGCTCTGTGGCTGTTTGTTAAGTGCAATATGATGAAAACTATTAAGACAATGAAAACCCTGACACCTTTCAATTCCTGTCTTTTAGGATGCTCCTGCAGGGAACCCAGTCCCCATGATAGAGGATGCACAGGGCTCATGAAGAGGAAAGATGTTTTCTGGACTCCAACCTCAGCTGAGTTCTCTCAGTTGGTAGCTACCATAAACCACCAGATCTATAGGTGCAGAAGCCTTTCCAGTGATCCCAGCCCAGCACCACCTGAGCATAAGTGGGCAAGAGACAGTGAGCAAGATATGCCTAGCTGAGCCCAGCAAACTCCTAGAACTGTCAGAAATAGTAGTGAAATAATTATTGTGGATTTTAATCTATACATTTGTTACACAATAGACAAAGCACATTAAGTGGCTTAAAGACGTAAACAGAGTCAAAACTTCAAACAGGAAGATACTTTTAAGGTAGGCAAAAATCTCAATGAAGAGGCTCCTCTCTAGTTCAGCAACCCAGAGGTGGGGTAAAAGGAACCAAAATACAAGACTTGTAGACCAAGTTGTTCCATTTAGATCCCAAAAAGAGCTAGTGAACTTTGACGGCCAGAGCCACTTCTCCAGGATAACAGAAGACAGACAACTTCTGAGCCTGTAAGGAAGCAGCCACAAGGGCTAGAACTCCAGCTCTACAGCTCCCCTTTCAAAAATCTGTGCTTGGCAACCGAGCACACAGAGGACGGAAGAGAAGTGAACTCACTACCGGTAGGCATTTAGGCTATTCCATCACCTTCTGAGACAGACACTCATGTGAGGAAGAACAAAGCTGGATGAAGCCAAAGCACAGTGGCCCCATAGTGAAGGGCCCCTTACACCTGGTGTGGAAGCTACAGACCCAGGAACACAGGCCCACTACCTGCCAATCATGACCACATTCCAGCATGTGTGTGCATGAAGTGGAGGATGTGGTGGTGAAATGGCCCCCTTCTGTTCCATGACACCTGCTTTAAACCAAAGGTCATAGGCCCTTAAGAGCAAGCAGAGATATTTTCTAAGACTCAAGAAGACTCAAAGGATAGACTTAAGGAGGCTTCTCTTCCCTCCTCTCTGAGACCTCAATCTGCAGTCATCCCCACCCTCTCAAGCACCCTTGACCTTGCCCTCCACTGACCCTTAAAGAGAGCAATCTTTACTTTCCAAATGCTTCTTCTTAGGGGGATCACTCTAATGTCTAGTTCTCAACTAAGTTGATATCTGCTGTCTCCATTGCCTACTCCCTTCCTCAGCAATCCTGGAATATCCATCTTCCATCTAGAGCAGGGTCTAGACCTGGGCACTGTTGACATTTGGGGCTTAATAATTCCTTTTTGTGGAAGGTAGTCCTGTGCATTACAGGATGTTTCACAGCATCATCTCTACCCAGCTGTCAAAACGTGAGGGCATATTTGCCCATATATCCTCCAGTTTTGACAACCAAAATATAAACAATCTCCAAGGGAAGTGGGGGGGTGAGAAATTGCCCATTTGAGAACCACTGTCTAGAGAAAAAAGAGGCTTCCATAAGGGTATGGATAAATGTTTGTTAAAGGAAGGAAGAAATGAACAGGTAAATAATGAATTGTGAATGGAGTGAGTGAATGAATCAAAGCACTACACACACACACACACACACACACACACACACACACACTCACGGGCCCGGAAGCATACAGCCCCCCGGAGCTCTGGGTCGATTAAGCAGAGGACTACAGGCAGAGAAGCAGTTAATGGGTCAGCCAGTGCCACTGAGGCCCTGAATCCTCCGTAGGCTTTTGCTGCCTGTGCAGTTCGATGCATTTCCAATTAACAAGAAGACTTGCAAATGCCAATGGACCTGTAATAGGGTCACAGGAATGGGGCCTCTGATAAGCCAGGCTGAAGCGTGTGGCACAGGAAGCTCAGGCACCTCTCTGCCAAGGCGCTGATTCATTCTCTTTGTCATGGTGCAATTTGGAATGACAGTCTCTCACCTTCTGTTTCCCCAGATGCCATCTGCACAGGTTACTTGCTCTAATTTGCCCAATATTTCTCCTCTCTTGACCTCCCTCTAAACTGTCACTTTGCTTCCTCTCTCTCCCTCCATGGGGGCCTCTTTTGGAGTTCATGAACTATTGTGTGCTGTCCCTCACTAAGGCTAAAGGTCAGCAGATGTTTTCAATTGGAGGATTAATGCCTTAGACTAGAAATCAAGTAACTTCCTAAAAAACACACAGGTGCTAAGGGGCAGATATAGATGGTCCCTCGGATGGTAGAGTCTGAGGTCATAATCTGACATCATTTCAACTAACTCTGGAACAACAGATCTGATTTTTAAAGATAATGAGACGATCTAACATTCATTGTCCCATTCATTAAACATTTACCAAACATTTGCCAACTATCCTGACATGTTCTAGTTGTTGGGAAGACAAATGGAAACAAGAAGCTGTCCCCAGTGAGCTTACACGTCCAGCAAGAGAGAGAGGCACACACCCCAATAATTATAACAAAATGTAAGTAGCGTTATAGTTCAGAAAGAACAAGGCATTTGCTAGAGCGGCAGTTCTCAAATAGTCTTTGGCCTTAGGGTCCCTTTACATTCTTAAAAATTGGTAACATCCATAATAAACTCCTTACATGTTAACACAAATAACATCTTTCTATGAAAAATAGCCGGCATTGTTTTTGGTTTTGCAAGTCTCTATGTGCAGCTCAGTAGAAGACAGCTGGATCCACCCTCTGCTTCTCCATTAAGTCTGATATGTTATCTGAGTTGAAGCACATGGAGAAACCCCATGTCACACAGAATTGAAGTTGGAAATGGGAAAGGCATTGCCTTGACTTTTTCAGATAATTGGGGACATTATTCTTTAACATCACAATGAAACTCAACAAATGTAGTTGCAATGTGGATCCTTAAACTGAACCAATAAAAATTTTGCACTCAAGTGGCATTAAAATACGTCTCTCTGTTTTTAATTTTTCATGGGACTTTTACTAATGCTTGATTTGATCACGTCTGATATTGGTCATTTGGCAAATATTAAAACACTGAGTTATATGGATCTTCCAAATGCTGACACATTACATCATACACCATCAGAAACTATTTTCATAGTCAAGTTTCAGGAAGCTGTCAAGTTTCCCAAAACTCTAATTTTCACTTGAAAGCTCAAAGCTATCATTAGCAACCAATAGTTTCAGTTGTTTCCTTGGAATGATAGTCTCGCTTTTTTCCCCCCAGAAAATATCTCCCAAATATCTAAGCCTGAATACCCATAATCTGTGAATCTGTTGTTCTTTCAGGTAAAAAAAAAATTATGTTCCATGAGAAAAGTAGCTAGTTCAGCTTCCAGCTCAAATAATCACATGAATGATTTTCCCAGAGAACCATGATATTTCAGTATGCAGCACTTAGCTTCTCATCACACCGAATATTAAAAGAATGTGTACTCGAGGAGGATCAAGAGTTAAAAACATACAAACAAACAAACAAACACCAAAAAAACTAGCCTTTACTGCTGGTCAAGGACATTCTTAAATGAAACTGGCATTATGGTTTGGTTTTGTTTTATTCTGATTTTGGAGACTGGTGTAAAGGTAGAATGACCACTAGTTCACACAAAAATCAGGAATATTGGCTTCAGAGTCAGGTAGATACAAATGTTACCCGCCCTCCATGCAAATATCAACACAGTGAAATAAGCAAATGGCATGGAAGTTTCATTTTAAAATAGTTCTAACATTGAAAACTCCCTAAAGGATCCCCTAGGGATCCATGGGACACACTTTGGGAACCTCTGGGCTACACGAACATCACATTTCATGTTCCTACTCAGCCTTGCTTCTGAAGTTCCTCAGGAGAACAAACACATGAAGGAAAGGACACAAAAGGTGAAACTCTAGGGGGAGAAACATTTCAGGAAAGATATAGTCTACACTGAAATGCATGGGCTAAGAATACAGCTTGAATTAAAAGCACGTAGCTTAATTTAGCTTAAAAGGCACTTAAAACACACACAAAATGTGTTAAGACATTACAGACCTAATTAATATGTTTTCTAATAATAATCAGCAGCATTTATTCAACATTTACTAAGGCACTGGCATTGTGCTCAGACCTTTGCCTACGTTAATTTGTTTGATCTTTCCAACAACTCTATGAAAGAAATATAATTACCTCCCGTCTTAGGCCAGGAAACAAAGACGCAGAGAGGTGAAGTAATGTGCCCCGTATTAAACTGCAGCAGAACTGCAATTACAAACTTCTGTCTGAGCAGGAGGCCGGCACTCTCAACCTCTCTGCTTGCAGCACCTTGGGCACAGCTGGCCTCACAGGCTGAGCTGTGTTACTCACTCTGCCGCTTGCCGAGGGCTAGATGCTGGCCTGCATCCATGGGGACTGGTCCCTCAGGGCAGATGCAGGCATCGCTCCTCTCCTCCAGGAAACCGTGGCTCTGCCACACTTCCAATCCCTCAGGAGGTGGTCTTGCCTCCCAATGACTCCCATTCCCTGCATCTGTGACAGCACCAAACTCCCCACAAACTATCAGCCCCCCTCCCCAACCACCACCACCACCACCACCACCACCACCACCACCACCACCATACTTGTAACATATATAGAAATGTCTGCCCATTGACATCCTGGGGAGCTGTAATAAATATAGATATACCTCCTTTTCTTTCTTTATTCTTTATTAGTGGTTTGAAAGTTAGACAAATTCAGTTTTAGTTAAAAATCCATTCTTTGATAAACTCACTGCTTGGAACATTCATTATATAAAACCTACCTGCCGATCCATGACTGTCCCTCTCAGTCTCTGGGCGAGTCCCTACTCTGAGAGTGAGCCTGAGAAGAGTGGAGGCTCAGGGAGACTTTCTGGGCAGGGCTGGAAGCCAACATGCCCTGTCCTCAGAGCACTGCCTCCCTGGCCTCCTCCTACCCCAGGATCTGGGCAATGTGTAGGTCAGCTGGTCTCCCCCTTCTTTATAAATATATTTTTATTGATTTCAAAGAGGAAGGGAGAAGGAGAGAATGATAGAAACATCAATGATGACAGAGAAACACTGATCAACTGCCTCCTGCACACCCCCTCTTGAGGACCAAGCCCACAACCCTGACCGGGAATTGAACCATGACCTCCTGGTTCATAGGTTAATGTTCAACCACTTAGCCACACCATCTGGGCGTCTCCCCTTTTTTCTCCTCAGGCCCCAATCAGGAAAGGGCCTGAGGACCACAGTTTGAGACCTCATGGCATCATCCATCCTGGAGGCAGCTGTATTTCTCTGGCTGTAAAAGACTTCCTTCAGGCCGAAACTGGTTTGGCTCAGTGGTAGAGCATCGGTCTGCGGACTGAAAGGTCCCAGGTTCGATTCTGGTCAAGAGCATGTACCTTGGTTGTGGGCACATCCCCGGTAGGGGGTGTGCAAGAGGCAGCTGGTTGATGTTTCTCTCTCATCGACCATTCTAGCTCTCTATCTCTCTCCCTTCCTCTCTGTAAAATATCAATAAAATATATATTTTTAAAAGACTTCCTTCAAAGGAATGCATCTAGGGAATTTCTGGAGATGGAGTAGGACCTTCCCTTGGGAGAGAGCAGGGAGTCCTCGGGGCATCTCAAACTAGACATGGGGACAGATGCCTCTCTTGTAGACTGTGTGGAGGGGCTCGGGGGAGAGAAGGAAGCAAACACTGGGAGATTCTCCCCCTATCCAGGCTTTGGACCTAGAGAGGCCCAGACTCATAGATCCTCTCATGGAGGTTACTGCTCTGAGATGGATATCTGGGCATGAGAGTCCCATTCTAGCCTTGAGGAAGCCTGAGCCTAACAGTTAAAAGATTAGAGAGAAAAGTGCCCCCAACTCTACGTAGAGGTTCAGATATTCCATATTCTTTGTGCTATGTGAGTAGGATGTAAACAAGAAAATAAATCTAGGAGTTAACTTCTTTCACTCCAATTCAACAGTCCAGCGTTGTTTGCTCCTTTGGTGTGGGGAGCTGTTTATAGGCCTGAAGGAGGGGCATTTGGGGATGAGTCCTGAGGCTTCTCGGCTCAGGTGAAGAATGTGCTTGCTGTCTGCATAGACCTTGCCTACCGCCAACCTTAGTGCAAGTGAGTTCCTCGGGAGAAAGCAGGCCAGTGAAGCTGCCTTCCAGACCCAATAGACCCTCCAAAACTCAGCGCAGTGAGCAAGACCCTCCCTCCCCCACTGGGGGGCAGTCCTCCCAGCAGGGCTGCTCCATTCACAGACAAAGGCTCCGGAATCACAGCTCCAGTTTCCCTGGCCTCCGAAGGCCTCCCAGGCATTTCTTGCTTCTCCACATCCAGGGGGGAGGTTCGGGGCCACACAGGTAACCTCCGGGAGTACCGCACTGTGCTCTGGGGGAGGAACAGGGAGTGAGAGCACCAGATGCTATTCTCTCCAGGGCACAGACAAGGAGGGAAGAAATGAGAATAACATCTATAGACTTTTGGGTAGTTCGGCCAGCACACCCACCACTACCCACTGAAAAGGGGGTGCATCCCTGCCCTCCTCACTCACAAAAACCCAGGAAGGGACCCTGGGCTGTGGGATACATTCCTTACCAAGAGAAACTTTTTCACCACAAAAGAAATCCCCTCTGAGGGGGTTCATTAAATGAAGTCCCGGCTGAGCCTTTCCTAAGGGGCCCGGGCCTGCCGCGGCTGGACGCTCACTAATCCCCCACAAAATTCCACTGCCCTCAGAGGGGAAGGAATTAAGGATGTAAAACTGTTATCAGGAGGACTCAGGCGGATTTCTCATTGTCCACCTCCCTCTCTCTCCTCCTCCTCCGTGTCATGCTATTAAGAATAAGGCCTCGCGCATATAGAACGCTTCACAGTTTGGAAAGGGCTTTCCTGAGCGTTATCTGGGAGGCTGGGCAGTGCAGTGACCTGTGCAGTGACATGATTCCCTGAGCCTTCACAGCTCCTGCTTCACAGCTCCTCACAGCCAAGTTCACTGGGCTGAACATCCTCGGCCTCACTCTTTCTCCTTCTCTTTGGCACTCGCACACAAGTGTGCTGGGTGCATGCATGTGCCTGTAGATGCTGATGTGTCTCCTCCATAAACCCAGTGCTGTCCCTGCACCCTTGGCCAGTGGGGACTGAATGCCCCTCAGACCTAGGGCTCAGCATATGTAGGTGACCCTTCCCTACCAACACCACAGGTCCCCACGAGAAGTAGCTGGGCAGCTCTCAGGACATCACGCTACAGGTGGGGGAATCTAGACCCAAGGCAACTCATCCCAAGATACCTCTGCCTGAGGGAATCCTGGCTTCCGGAGAAAAATATTCCAAGAACGGCTTGGATGAACTGCACACCTACTATATGCCAGGGCATTTGTACCAAACTATGGTGCGTGCTTCATAATTCTCTGGTAGGAAAGTCGTGTTCCCACAGTTTATAGATGTTGGAATGAAGGTTCAGAGCAGATCAGCATTTGCCTGAGGTCACACAGCCAGTAAGTGGCAGAGCTGGGATTCCGAACCAGGAAGTTTTATTATCTATAAAGATTTTGTGGGTCAGGAATTCAGATAGAGCTTGGCAGGACAATTCTGTTCCATGTGACATTGACCAGGGTCCCTCAATGCTTTTCATTTGGTGGCTGTACTAGGCTGGAAATCCAAGATGGCCTTACTCACCTGCCTGGTACCTTGGCAGGACCAGCTGGCAGGCAGGGCTCAGCTGGGCCCTGTAGTCTCACAGTTTCTCTATGTACTCTCTGCTGGTCAAAGCAATCACATGCCAGTCCAGATTCAAAGGAAGGAAAATGGGCACCATCTCTCCATGCGATGAATGGCGAAGAATTTGCTATCATCTCTATTCCGCCACAGGTGATAAGGAAACGCAAAGATGTGACAGGAGCCAGGACCTGGTCAGTCTACCCCTCTTTACCAGCAAATCACCAACTTGGCCCTCCTGCCTCATTCCGGTGGGAGAAGCTGGCAGGCAGGGAGCACCCAGAGCTCTGCGACAGGGCCACACGTTCCTGGGGCTCTTAGTCCGGGGCTGTGTTCCGCAATCTGCGACTCTCGAGCCACATGCAGCTCTTTGGCCCTTTGAGTGTGGCTCTTCCACAAAATACCATGGCCTAGGCGAGTCTATTTTGAAGAAGTGGCATTAGAAGAAGTTTAAGCTGAAAAAATGTGGCTCTCACAAGAAATTTCAATCATTGTACTGTTGGTATTTGGCTCTGTTGACTAATGAGTTTGCCAACCACTGGTCTGGGGGAACTGGTGGGTGTAAACAATGATCATGATCAAAAAAGGGGTAGGACCTGTTAAGGGGCACACCAACAAAGTGTTCCAACCCTGAAGCATAATCCTGTAACTGTCCTTCATAAATCATCTAAACAGTTAAATGCCAAGGAGGCAGAGCAAATGTGGCCTAATGACACCTACCATTCAAGCGACACATTAATTAGTACCCACTCCATGCAGACATCACAGAACCTCCAGGAAATAGGAAATCCAAATTTGAACCTTGTACCTCTTGGCTTGCTCAGTAAGGAGACCTTTTTCCAGAATGGATCTGAGATACAATGCAACATTTAGCTGGTTTATTCATTCCTTTTCAACCCACGTGTACAAAACACCCCCTCTACAAAATTACCATTGATGAGGGAAGGGGAACGAATGAGAAATAGTTGTTGTCCATAGGCATAGGCAAGTGACCTAAACTCTCTGGATCTCAGTTTCAGTTTCCCCTTGTGTAACGTGGACTTGCTCTATGATTGCTAAAGCCCTTCCAACATTTTAATGCTGGGAACTAGCGCTAATGACCTTTAAAAGTCAGATTCATGCAAAACCATTCATTTCCTCCCTTACATAGCTAACAAATGCTTTTCTGCAGAAAACATTTATCCTAAAGGGATATTACCCTGAGAGTTTGAACCTTCACCAGTTTTCAAGGCCATGACTATGGAGAATTCTATCAAATCCTCCCCAGAGATCAGAGCCTCATCCCACTGTTCCTTCCATCTCATGGAGATTAGAGACTCAGAGCAGGCTTTTCATTTTCCATGTGCATCTTGGGGTAAGAAGACTGAGTTTCAGAGTGATTTGCTGTATCCTCTACTTTGCTTCTAGGGCCTGAGCCATTACTCTAGCAATTACTCTAGAATTTCTAATACACTCATTACGGAATGGTATGAGGGTGGCAGTGTCCCAGGTCAGGATGCTCCCCAAGCCTTCAGAGTGTCTGATTCCAGAACAACAGTCCATCCATCTTCTCCATAGGCCCTTTACCATCCTAGAGCTCCGGTCCGGGCCACATGGTCCAGCATTCCACTGTCTGAATCAATCAATCAATCAGGGGAGCACAGGCTGGCTGAATGGTCACATCATGATTGCTAGTCAGGGCCTGCTGCCCACTTATACAAACGACGGCAGCCCTGGATCCCAGCCACTTCAGTTCACTGCTATGCCTTCCACATGAGGATTTCCTGATATGCTTGCTTGTTGTCAACACAACCTACTATTCTTGAAGTTTCCTAACTATGCACAAGGACTCCACTAACCAGAGGGATTAAGGTGCCTATTCCAAGTTCGGGCAGCTCTTCAGTGAAAGGCAAGAGCTGGGACGCGTCCAGTTCCACTGTCATGGTGGCTGAATTAGGAGCCCCCTCCTTAGGTCTGAAGAGTGGATCTAATGATGGAGGTATGAGCACTTGAGAGGTGCCAGCCTTCAGGGCACACATCTCTCTCAGGCTCAGGGCACAAGGTACTGACATGGTAGAGATGGCAGAGAAGCTAAAGCAGTGCCCCAGCTCTACCACGTCCTTGATTAATAATCCCCGGTCCCATTCAAGCCCGCCCTGGCAGCGTGGTCGTATTGGCCCCAGCCCTCCCTGGCACTATCCACCTACTCTTCAGGTATATAGTATGAGTCTGAGGCTCTGGTCCTTCAGGTGGAGAGCCCCATCAGCCCTGCCAAGTGATTTGTCTTTTCAGTCTTCCCCATTCAACTGTGGGGGTCAGGAGTAGCTTCTCATTTGTGTCTTCAGCATTTAACCCACAGGCTGGCAACTCCCAGAGAGTGTTCCATGGATGTTATGTGGCATCGGTGTATGGATGGAGAGATGGGTGGATTGAAAGGAGGATGGGTGGAGAAAGAGATAAATGAATGTTGGCTCCTAAGGGGATTTACATGCACGCATGCCCCTTCTTCCTTCAAACCTGTGGCCTGGCCAGACCAGATACTTTGACAAGTCCCATGAGCCAACCTCCCTCTTCTTGGTGGTACAGACAGCAGAGTACTGGCATGTTATAGACAGGTCTTCATGTGGACCAGCCATCTGACCCCTGCCACCAGCTCATATGCCACCATAGAATGGTCTGTGACACATGCATCATGACAGGATGTCTGTGGTGGCAGGAGATGCTAAAACAGTATCTCAAGGCCAATGGACACTGGGTTTCCAGCCAGCCCAGCCTTCCCCAGCAACAGGAACCAGATCCATTCCAATAGGCACGAGAGTGGCTGTGCTGGTGAGCGGAAGGGTCCTGAGTGGGAGACCATGCCCAAATACAGAACCTGCTGGATTTCAACCTCCTTCTCTAATTACCCAAGGATGTGCTCCTTATGGGGTACTTTAATAATTAAGGACCCCCTAATTAAAGGTAATTCACTTTCTCCAATCCCATTTAGCATTGCTTGTAATTATTGTAAATACTGGTTTGGAATAAGAGAATTTTCTTTTCCCCCCAGGCAATGCTAGCTTAACTTCTGTGGAATTAGGCAGCAAGAAGTCCAATTCCGTGGGTAAGAAGTTAGTCTCTCTCCATGGAAAAAGGCAGCAGACAAAGCCTTGTGGATCAGAGAAACCACAGACCTAAGTAGAGAATTTTCAGTGCAGCAAATCACTCTGAAACAAGGGTGACAGCAGGTTTCTCTGCAGCCTCCCCAAGGACAGGTAGATGCAGGAGGGCAGGGAAGGGAAGAGGGGTTGCTGGGTGCAATTCATGCCAGCTCTATGTGAGCAGCAGAACCCTGAGGCTCAGGCCACGTGGCTCCAGGCCCTTGTGGGGTTAGAAGAATGAGCTCAGAATGTGGCCATGGAAAAGGCTGTGAGCTTGCAGCTGGCAGAGCAGGGCCCCTGGGAAGATCTCTCTAGCCTGAATGGAGTGCGAGCACTGGGCCTCCTTCCTGACCTTCGATATTCAAGGATTCTCTGATCTTCTTCAGCTCCACTCAGCAGCCTCCCTGTCAGCTGTCCTCCTGCCTTTTGGCCCTGTGTCCTACTCAGGTCCATCCCTTAGGGTCACCTGCAGGAGAACTTTTCAAGGGGCCCAGATGATGACATATTGCACGGACAATCCAGCTACAGGGCTAGAGAGATCTGCCCATGCACACCCAACTGCTTGCCTATTCACAAGTCCCCATCTAGTGACCTCAAAAATTACTTGCTGCCAGGAGCCACAGTGGTTGCCTTGACAGGATCATCTGAGCTTGCATGCAGAGACTCCCCGGACTAAACCACGTGGCAAGACCTGTTCAGGGACCCTGTGGCTATGATGTGGGGTGGAACATTGTCTAGTTACTCAAGCTATCACTTCACCACAATCCACCTCCAGTCCTCCCCCAGACAAAGCACCTCCTCTCACAGCCTTCTGAACCTGGCTACAGGTCGCACCATGGGGAGTCTGCAGGCCTCCCACAGGAAGCTGGGATTGAGCCTTGATCAGCACAGCCGCTTCCCCCGTGAGATGCTTCCAGGCATACCTGCCTGTGCTTCCCAGCCCTCCTGCCCCCTGCCCTCCCCAGGCGGGAGGTGCATATTTTATCTCCAACGGACCATGAAGGTCTGAAGGAGGCGGGCTGATTTATCAGAGACGTAACTATACCGTTGAAATTGTGTCAATATATCTTTGCATAGTGGATTCTGAAGGATGCCTGGGCCCCTTTCTCCTCCCCCACCCTCCCCTATTCCTCTGGTAAATCATATACACTTAGAGTCCCTAAATGCCTAAATATATATTTATCCTGTAAATCAGTGCAGCTTTGAAGGGCCTCATTTCTTTCCTGCAGAAATACAGGATACAGTTGCTAACCTTGTTTTTCTTTCCTTCTCCGGGTTTAAAAAAAAAGAGAGAGAGAAGAAGAGGAAAATGAGCAGAGGAATGAAAATTCTGAATAATGAATGTTTAAATATTGACGAAGGTTTGACACTAATGGTGTGAGGGAGAGCGTGCAGCACAATAGCTTCTCTGCAGCAGGATCTACAAAGGGAGGCATTTTGCTAGAAGCTTTCAGGCCCCTGCCACGTGCCTGAATTCTCTGAGTCGGTGACACATTTACTGAGCGCTTGGGGGCCAGGGCAGAGCACACTGGACTTGGATGGAACCTTCTGGATGCAGCAGAAAGGGCTGGTGATTTATTCTTCTTCACTTCCTGGTACTCTCTCAACCTATTTGCAGACAATTTATTTGTAAAAAAAAAATATATATATATATAGTTTCTTCTCGTTGTTGTTTTGAGGATACCACCTTGGCTATCTCCCATCAGCCGGGGACGATATTAAAGCCCATTGTGAATAAGGATTTAGTTCTGGGTCAATGGGGGTTCCTTCCCTAGAGCCTCCAAGCCCTTGTGGTCTTCACAGCCACAATCTCCCTACTTTATAGGGAGGAAGGTTGAGGCCTAGGAAATCAATACATCAGAGAGAGCAGCTGTCCTGTCCGTTTCCTGCAGGGTTAGATGGGGTTTGATTGTGGGGACTCTGGTGGCTGGAACCATGGGAGGTCCCAGGGGGAGCTGACCTTTCCCTCAAGATGCTACCCTGACTTCAAAATGAGCTTTGGCCTTGAGTTCTGAGTCGATGCCCTGCCTTTGGGCCAAACCAGCAGTACAGGATTGCAGAATCTACTCCGACTGTCGCTTTGCAGGAAAGGAATCCCCCTGCAGCGCCCCGTCCCTACTCAAACTGAATCCTGCATCGAAATCCAGGGGTGCTCTTAGTCCTTCTTGGTGATTGCTTCAGGTTCCTCTTCCCAGCCCCATTGTTCTGGTCACATACTTCAGGAACAGGGTCTCCTGCCATAATGTTACCACATTCAAATCTCAGATGCAAACGTGTGCTTCTCTTTGCTACCTCCTGCAGCTCTACTAGATGACAATAAACTATAGACAAAAGCCCAAACTGCCCGAGGACAAGGAGCATGGGGAAGGAAGCACAGCACACAAAGGTGCACCTACATTTCCGGAGGGAGGGGGAACACTGACTTAGAGGAATGGCCACACTGTCCTGGCCTCAGGAGGGGCCATGTGAGCTGCTTGGGCACTGGAAGTCCTCGGAGGCACAGTTCTCCCAGGGTAGCGGTTGGGCAGGAAGGCAGAGATGCCTCTGCTCCAGATAAACAGAGAAGTAAAATGCCAGGTGACTGAAGACACTGGGTGCTGACCCAGTGAATCGGCCCCCTTGCCATCTGACTACCCAAGAGCGACAAGGATCCGTCAACAAGCCCAGCTACGCTCATGGAACATCCTTAGCATCGTTCAGCGCCACATGCTACAAGCTGAACAGATGGCCTGGATGCACAGATACGTTTTTGCAAGCATCCAATGTGAGATAGCAAAACTTACAAACAGAAAGGGAGTCCAGAAGAAAAAGAAGCAAAGTGGAACATTAAAATAAATATCCTCAGAGAGATGGGAAGATTTTAACATTATGAAAAAAGCAAAAACAGAACCCTAAGAAAAGAAATAAGTCTTAGGCAATAACAATTAAGTCTCCCCTCCCCTAATCAGTAAAATGTGTGTATGGTAAAATTGAGGAAGTCACCTGTAAAGAAGAAAGAAATAGAGATGGAAAATGGGAAGAAAATTTTTCAACAAAAGAAGAGGAACCCATTCGGGAGGTAGGAGGTCTCATATTTGACTCCTGAGAGTTTCAGAAAGAGATGAGTGATAAAAGAAAGATAAAGAAATGATCCACCCCAAAAAGCACTAGAATAAATTTTACCAGAACAAAGGACATCAAAAATGAAATACCCATGGTAGTGGCAGATGATGAGTGCTGGCTACGAAGTGTTAAAACACACACACAAAAAAACCCACTAACTCCTTGGATAGATAGACAATCCTAAATGCATCCAGGGAAGGAAGCCACACCAAACAAAACACAAAATAAGAAAAATCAGAATATCCTTAAACATCACCATAGCAGCACTGACAAGTTGAGGGCAAATCAGTCTTCCAATGGTTTTTAACCTAGAATTCATACCAGCCGATCAGTCAAGTATAAGAGTCAAGTAATCTTTTCCAGGATGGTGAGAATAAAAACATTTTCCTCCAAAGCATATGCTTTTTAAAGGAAATCTCTGAAGGATGCACTCAAGCTAAAACAGAGAGCAAACCAATAAAAGTGAAGGCATAATTAGGTGGACACTAGATGTGTCAGATTGATCACTTTGTAAGATATATATATATATATATATATATATATATATATATATACTATGCTGTACCCCTTAACCTGATATAATATTGTATGCCTACAGTAACTGAAAAACTAAAAGGAAAAAAAAATAATGAAGACAAACTCAGGAAGCAGAGGAAGCAATGTTTTAAAGAAGCAAAGGAAAGTCCTGAGACAGTGGCTATGCAACAGGGCTGGAGAGCAAGATTTGAGGTGGAAACGATGGGATTTCAGGAGGAAGTGAGAAGAGCTGAGCATCTGGGAAATAATACTGGCCCCCACTGGCTAGATCTAAGTCTGTAAAAACAAAACAAAACACAGATAATACATAGAAAAGTAAATAAGTAAAGAAATGAGGATATCATTAATCCCAAATTTTTGAAAGAAGTATACAAGAAAGAAAATAACCATATACCTACTCATCTCAACATTGAAAAATAGTAGTGTAACTATAATAGTGTAAATGATATGGATTTAACCAAAATGTTATAAATACAAATTAACTAAATAAGTGTGTGTGTGTGTGTGTGTGTGTGTGTATATCCTATATTTCACAATATAGATATCCCCAAGTCATATATAAATAAAAACTAAGGCATTACAGATATACAAGGAGATACGGCAATTGGTGTTATCAAAATAAGAAAAGAGGGAGAATGTGGAAAGAAACAAAATAAGAGAAAAAAGTGCTCAGCAACCATAAGAGGAATTCAGAAAACAGTGTCTAAACCGATATTAATAAATAAATTGGTATCAATTATAAGCATATAACTTAAAAAACAACAACAACAATATATATAAGAAACAGAGCCAAGTGTTAAGGCACAGGATGGGATGGGGAGGTGGGCAGGGGACTGATATATATATATATATATATATATATATATATATATATATATTCATCTTGGTAGCAATTGAATTTTTTATTCTATTACTTTGATAAAAATTAAAATTAATTGACAAAATGAAAAGCGGCCATTCCTACAAGTGGGCGCACTCCCACATGGGAGTCCACCCCCTGGTGTTGGATGGCTAGGGGTCAAAGGAAAAGCCCCCCCCCTCACCCCCCCCCCACGTCCCGCCAATACGCAGCCACTGCTGGGGACTGACACACACCTTACATGCCAGCAACACAGGTTCTTGCTTCTAACCCCCGCAGCTGAAAGGTTTCAGAGAAGGTGGCTTTAGCAGATTAGTTGGAACTCTCCCTCTCCGGGTTTAAAATAGAAGAAGTAAAAGCCGAATTTTCACAACTAGAGCCACACCAGGGCCCTGTTTTCATTCCGCCGCACAGTTTGTGACATGAAAATAAACAATACCGGGAAGGAGGTGTTTCTGTGTTTTCCCCCGTCTCTCGAGATGCAGTTGGGCAAAGGGTACGCAGCCAAACTGTTTTCACACCATGCCTCGACTGAGACTGGCACGCTTTTGCATTTAGAGGGGATTTTCAGCACTGCCTGGCGGAGCCTGCAGAGGGATAGCTGGGCTCAGCCGTCATTACTGCGCGGGGCCTGAGCAAAGTGCGGGCAGGGCGGGCAGGTTCTGGGAGAGCTGGCCAGCTGACCGCGTCCTTAAGGCTGCCGACGGGCCATTTTTCAGCGTGGCCCAGAATAGACGACTTCCTTGTGCACCCCAAATTACAGCCTGAGCCACTGACAGAGTCACCCGAAACACCAATACACATGTTTCAAAACATTCCCCTACAAAACCAGAACAATTTTCTAAAGCGTTTGAGTAGAAAGATGCGCGGAGTGAGAATATTCACAAGGAAGGAGAACGGTGTAAAACAGCAGCTGTCCAGCGACGCCTGACAGTTTCTCCCAGATTCCTTTGAGAAAGCCCCAAACACTAGACAAGGAAAAACTCAAAAGCCACTCCGTGAACTACAATTTGACACAGCGCTAACACCTGGAGGGACTGCCACCCATTCTAAAGCCATGGGAGAGAACTGGAAAACACTGACTTTTTCTGCTGGAACTGGATTAAGATAGGGAAGATGCTCTGTGCCTGCACCTGAGTTCAGAACACAAGTGCAGGTCACCCTCTGCTGCAGACCTTCTCCCTGGAGGGGAGGGAGGAGGGAAGAGGCGGGAAGCATTTCACAATGTCTGGAGATGTTGGGAACTGTCAGAGGTGGAGAGCAGAGCATGTTCCTGGCATCCAGTGGGTGGAGGCCGGGGGTGCAGCTAAACATCCTATAAGGCACAGGATGGTTCCCCACAAGAAGGACTCATCCGGACTAAAATGTAAGTGGTTTCAAGGATGAAAACACTGTTATACTATCTGGACATATATGTTAAGGCCATGAAGTCTCCATTTCCCCATGATACTGAATCTCTTTCACTAACACATCATGCACATATGCGCACACACACTTTTAATGCACTTGAATACATTAGGCTTGAAGGCCTTAATATTGTTATCTAAAGGAACTTCATAAAATATACTATTTGTTTTATACCCATTTATGCCCCCCCACCTTTGCCCTCTCCCACCTCCTATCACTCCTCTTTCCCTCTGGCTGTCACCATACTGTTGTGTCTATGCGATATAATTTGCTGACTTTATTAGCCAATGTTGCCCCCAATAAATTCAATAAAAATAAGATAAAACAAAAATCTACAGATATTCAGGCAAGAGAAAAAGCAAAACACAATGAAACAAAAAGCAAGTGCCAGTGAAAAGGCTCACCTCAGATCCCCTCCACAACAAAGACAAGAACAGAACACTTCACACAACACCGCCCATTGAGTTTCTTAGGAAATGGTGTGGCCTGCAATTTTATTATGCTCAATCCATACACTGTCTCAACGTGGAGCAACAAGGACATTTCAAGCTATGCGTGCACTCTAAAACTTATAACATGTATCCTTCAAAAAAGAAAATACTATTTGCACACACACTCCCAGAGACTGAGTGATGAGTCAAAATGAAGAACTGAAAAATAGGAAAGCTGGAGGTGAGCGATAAAACCCATTTAAATGTAAAGTTCTCTATATTATTATTGTATGCAATGACAATGAGGGAAAACAAATAATGTAAGTAATAAGAAAGGGGATGGAGTGCAGAAATGGCATTTTCTTCCAGTTCAAAAAGAATCTCCCAGTACAGCACTGTGCTAATGAGTTGAAAAAAAAATCTCAACAAATTGAACAGTCTTCCTGGAAAATGTAAATTATTGAAGTGTGACACAGGAAAAAATAAAAACTTTAAACGATCAATTATGAGTGTAGAATAAAGAAAACTACCAAAACAGGGGGTTCTTTCAAACTTTTAAGAAACAGACAACTGCATACTATATTGGGCTCATGAAAATATAGAAATTACACTCTAGGTCATTTTATGTAGTAAAACTTTATACTCAATGTGCCAATGTAACTATAAAACAAAAAGGGAAATTTGCATATGAATACAGATGTGAGCACCATGGTCAGCAAAGGTTTATCCTAAAATATATAATTTTATATTTTTATAAGTATTAATCAAAACCTTATGTCAATTGACAAAAAAGAAAAATATACTTATCTCAAAACATACTAAATATATCCTTCTGTATTATTCTTTCAAGTACATATACATTATTTTTCTTCCTAGTTTTCTACTTTAAAACTACACTATTATATATGAAAGCCTAAGCGACCATTAAGACTGTTTGACTGGTTGCTGTGATGACACATTGACCACCAGGGGGCAGGAGCTGCCCCTTAGTGGTCAATGCACAGACAGCCAATGTCCCATGGTCCCTCCCTGCAGTCAGCCAGCTGCTCTGATTGGCTCTAATCAGGACTGATCCCCAAACAAGCCAAGGGACCCCACCTGTGCACAAATTTGTGCACTAGGCCCCTAGTTCTTAGTAATAAAACAACTAATGATATTTCTATTAAAATTAGGAAGAAAATGAGGTTGTTCCCTCTCACTAATGCTTTACACTTTTCTGGAAGATCAGGCCAAGGCAGTAAGAAATGAAACAGAAATTAGAAATATAACTATTAGAAAGGCAGAAAGAAGTAATCACTGCTTCAGACAGTATGATGAGAGGCATAGAAATTGGAAAGGAAACAACTGAAAAATATAATTAGAAAAGATGTTTCACGAAAGTAGACCATTATAAAGGGGAAGAAGGGGAATAACCAGTTTTTAAAATCTACTCACAAAAGCAATAAAAACAATACTGTATATCAAAAGCAATCAAAGACATCGAAATAGCCCCAAACGGTGGCACAAAACTGAAGAAAATTAAAAACATTACTAACGCATATAAAATATGATTTGACAAAATGCGAAGACACGCTTCTGGATGGAAGCTTGAATGCAATCAATTCCCAAAATAATATATAAATTTAAAACATGATCAGTGAAATTACCTCTGTTGTTTGGTGGTAGGGAAAAGGCATTATTAAAGAGAATGAAATTCAACCAAAAAAAAAAATCTAAGGTCTTCTGGTTCAATGAATGGTCAAAAGAATTAAGAAAGCCTGTACAAAGAAGAATAAAGAAATGTAACCAGACCCTAACCTATTTTATAACTATTAGAAAGCACCAAAGGACTTGTATGCATCTATGCATAACCCATAGACACAGATAATAGGGTGGTTAAGGCCTGGGATTGGGCTAGAAGGGGACAATCGGAGGGGGGGCATAGTAATACTTTCAACAATAAAGATTTAATTAAAAAGAAAGAAACATGGCACTGGTGTAATCATCGATAAACAGGACACTGTAACTAACGTCTTGAAATAGGATCCAAGTACATTTACAAAATTAATAAATGGCAAAGGAAACAGCACAATAGGGTAGAAATCCACTAGGACAACTGGTTACTGGAAGAAATATCAGACCTCATCCTATTACTACTCACGAAAATTCATGACAGGTAGGCTGAAGAGTTGATATATAAACTAAAGCCATTTACCACAGGAATAAATCCATATATTACTTTGGGATTTATTTTAACGTTTTAATGAAGCAGTGAAAAAAAAACTCACAAAATGTATGGCTGTAAATATACCTGAAGGACACTGTATGCATAAAAGCTCCGGGAGAGAGGGGCTGATCACAAAAGGAAAGCTCCAAACATCCAGCACATAACAATGCAAAAATTCTATTAAAAATCGTAAGCACAATGTAATGGCAAACTGAGGTACTGAAGTATGCTACAACCTTGAAATCGTTCTGCTAAGTGAAAGGAGCCAGTTATAAAAGACTATATATTGTATGATTCCATTTATAGGAAATGTCCCAAATAGGCAAATCCAGAGAGACAGAAAGCAGAGAGACGAGTGTGGCAGGGGAAGTAAGGACTTGAGGCACAGTGGGGAGGGACTAGGTGCTGACCATGAGGTTTCTTTGTAGGATGATAAAAATGTTCTAAAATTGATTGCGGTGATAGTTACAAAACTCTATGAATATTCTAAAAGCCGCCGAACCTGTACAGTTTAATGGAGTGAACTGTACATTATGTGAATTATATCTCAATAAAGCTGTTATTAAAAATGTAATGGCAAATAACCAACGGGGAGAATTAAGGGTAACATTATTTGGGTAAATATTAATAATCTTGATACATAAGAACACCTAAAATAATAAGTAAAACACTGCCATCCTATAACAGAACTGGGCAAAAAAAAAATCAATGAACAGACAATAAATGACTGAAAATTGATTAATGAACAGTGTTTGTTCTATTCAGCTAGCAGAGATTTAAGAAGCAGTAATGTGCAGTGCAGCAGGTGGCAGACAAGACATTCTCGACAACTGTGGCAACCCCTGCATCTGGAGACCTCGCTGGAAAGCACCTTGGAAACGAACATTGGGGTCCACTACCACACACCCCCTTTGTTCCACATCGAGGAATCTGTCCCCAAGACATATGCAGAGTGACCCAGGATCTATGAGGAAGTCCACAGCATCCTTATTTGTGGATATTTGTAATACGCACAAATTGGGATGAACATAAATGCTCAAAAAGGGGAAAGTGGCTAAATTCTGAATCATCCACAAGACTGAATATTATGCAGCCATTAAAAATGATGTCCTCAAATAAATTTAATGACAGAGAAAATGGTCACAACATAATGTGCAATGGGTAAAGGATATAAAATTACAATACGATCCATACACCCAAAATGCTAAAATGAAATACTACAAAGAGTTGGCAGAAATGATCTCTAAATGGTGGCATTTGGGGTGATTTTCATTTTTTTCTTCTTCTTACAGTTCCCCTATCTTCCTTGTTTCCTACAATAGGCACATTTTATTTCCGTAAATGGAAAATAAGAAATGATTGTTTTTCTAGAGTATCTTCCACGGACAAGTCTTTGGCCAGAAGAGATGGATAACTAACTGCAATGCAGTTCCTTTAAAAGCTGGCATCTGCTTTGCTTTGCACACATACCCCCACGTCCCTTGCCCCAGAGTTCTGGGTTGGAGACAGCTTTAAAGGGACACCCATCCTCCTGGGGGCAGCCCTGCCCTGCTCCACCAGCCTGGTTATTTAAATCTGTGCAGACCACCATACACGGGGTGGCTAGTAAACAACATAAACGTATTTTTTCATAGTTCTGGAGGCTAAAAGTTTGACATCTGGGTACCAGCATGGTCAGGGGAGGGCCCTGTCCTGGATTGCAGACTTCTCACTGTGGCCTCACATGGCCCACTGGGCACGGCAGCTCAATGGAGCCTCTCTCCTGAGGGCACTAATCCCACGTATGAGGGTTCCGCCCTTATGACCTAGTCACCTCTCAAAGGCCCACCTCCTAATGCCATCACCTCAGGGGATAGGATTTCAACATACACATTTTGGGGGGTCACAAGTATTCAGACCATAGCACTGACAAAAGACCCCCTACTCCTACGCTCCAACTCCTCTGGGCTTCTTATCTTCGTGGGGCTGAGTTTCTCAAAGATTAAGCTGACAACACTGATAAGTCTGAAGGACTTCTTGCCCAAAGTGGTATTTATTCTAACAAGAACACATTAAAGGCTAAAAAAACTTTTAGGATCCAGTGAAAAGAAGTCTCATGCTTAAAGAAAATGTTATATATAATTCAAGTTCATAGTAACAGGAGAATGGTAATTACCAGAGGCTGGGGGGAGAGAGAGATAGGGAGTTATTTACTGGGTATAGAGTTTCAGTTTTGCAAGATGAACAGTGTTCTGGAGATGGAGATGGGTTGTATAACGATGTGAGTGTACTTAATACCACTAAACTTTCCACTTTGAAATGGTTAAGATAGCCCAGCCAGTGTGGCTCAGTGGTTGAGCATAGGCCCATGAACTAGGAGGCTATGGTTCGACTCCTGGTCAGGGTACATGCCAGGTTGCAGGCTCAATCCCCAACAGGGGACGAGCAGGAGGCAGCTGATCAATGATTCTTTCTCATCATTGATATTTCTAGCTCGCTCACGCTCTCTCTCTCTTTCTCTCTCTCTCTTCCCCTCTGAAATAAAAAAACATTTTTCAAATAATGGCTAGAGCCGAAACCGGTTTGGCTCAGTGGTAGAGCGTCGGTCTGCGGACTGAAAGGTTCCAGGTTCGATTCCGGTCAAGGGCATGTACCTTGGCTGCGGGCACATCCCCGGTAGGGGGTGTGCAAGAGGCAGCTGGTCGATGTTTCTCTATCATCGACAGTTCTGGCTCTCTATCTCTCTCCCTTCCTCTGTAAAATATCAATTAATATATATATATATATATATATATATATATATATATATATATATATATACCGTATTTGCCGGCGTATAAGACGATTTTTTGGCCCTGAAAAATACGTATTTGCCGGCATATAAGACGACCCCCTAACATTTCCACTAAAAATACAGAGTTTGTTATATACTCGCCGTATAAGACTACCGCCCACTTGGAGGCATATTTTTCAGGGCCAAAAAGTCGTCTTATACACCGGCAAATACGGTATATATATATATATATATATATATATATATATATATATATATATATATATATATATATTATTTATTTATTTAAATAATGGCTAGGTGTATGTATTTTACCACAATTAAAAATAGAAAAAAGTATCTTACAGTGGAATCTCAGGATGAGGTGGGAGCCCATTGGGCCCTCAAACCCGCTGCTGCGGGGCAGCCCCTCCCATGCCGGAGCGGAAGGCTATGCACAGGGAACACTATGCAGCCTCCAGGCATTTTGCTGCACTGCACACAGAGCTCGGCTGGGCAGCCTGTGATGGCTAAGCCTTGGCAGAAAGGCAAGGTCACCGTGAACACACAGGTTCTCCGGCCCCCTCGGCCTCAGCCTCTCCAAGCAGAGCCTCGGCCTGAAATCTCCACCCCTCAGTCCCCATTAGGTGGCAAGATTCACTCCTGTCCTGCGTTGATGAGGAAATGAGATCATCCCTTAAAGCCCAAGCACATCCCTGTCACTCACAAAGTGTTGGGAAATTGGCCTGTAAAGGAAATAAGCTCTGGGTGTATTCAGCAGCTACCAGGCTAGCTGAAGAAGATGCGGTTCATGCCCTGTACAGCTCAGGGAGCAGCAGGAAAAGGTGGATCAGGAGTCACCATGACACAGGAAGATCATGGTCACCGCATAAACAGAGGTTTCAAGAATAAGCTCGGGGAGGAAGGCAATATCTGAGCTGGTCGTTGACGAAGGAAGGAAGGCCATTACAGAAGGAAATCCCAGCATCAGCAGGGTCCCCGCAGACAGAGGAGTGTCAGGTGGTCTGTGTAGACTATGCCCCTCAGGAAGCTTCCCGGGGACGTGGGTCCTTTCTCAACACACCCACCAGCACAGCTGAAAGGCCTTGCTGGCCCCTCGTCGGCACTGTCTCTCAGAGGACCCGTGTCTCCATGGTCTCAGTTGTGCAGAGGGTGGGAAGGATGGGGGTAACTGCTGCTAGCTTCACAGTGGGAGCTTCACAAACCTGTCCATCTGTCCAGGCCCACTGTCCACACCACCTCCCACATCAACACTCTCCCTGCCCCCCATCCTCCCTGGAGTTCTCCTCAAAGCCCAGGCACAGTGTGGATGCACCTGTCAGGGATGGCAGTGGGATGACTTTAATGTGTCTGAATGCATGAGGGTCTCTCCCGTTTCCATTCATTTATTTGTTCTTTTAACCAAAACATACTGAGTGTTCCAGTAGGCCAGGCCCTGTGGTGGGCACTTGGGAATGTCACGAAAAAGTGACATAGTCCTTGGCCCCAAGTATTCAGCCTTTAGCAGATAAGAGAGAAAAATGAAAAGTGCAACCCTGGCCAGGTGTTTCAGTGGGTTGGAGCATATGTCCATACATCAAAAGGTTGCAGGTTTGATTCCTGGTCAGGGCACATAGCTAGATTGTGGTTCTACCACCATTTGGAGTGCCTATCTACAATAATAAAAGAGTAAGATGCAAACTGACCAAACATCCATGATTCCCACCAGCCAATCAGGAGTATGAAAATTAACCCAACAAAGATGGCAGGTTAATTTGCATACATAGTTGTCCAGTGGCGGGGGTCAGGGGGTTGGGGGGGGAGGGGATGGTGCTGGCAGCCAAGGGAAGGAAGGCCCATTCTTGCATGAATCTTCATGCATTGGGCCTCTATTGGAAAATAACCAATCAATATTTCTCATCTCTCTCTGTCAAATCAATAAACATATCCTCAGGTGAGAATAAAAAGAAAGGCCAAGCACTGAGGCCCCTGAGTATAAACAGGGATGGTCAGTTCTGCAGGGAGGTGAGAGTGGAAGGCTGCATAAACTGGAAGTGGAGGGCGGCTCCCTCGTTGCCTGCTTCCTCCCTTCACCCACCCACCCCACACTGTGGGGAGCCCCTGAAAGCTGACACCATTCTGCACAGGTGCCTGGGTCACCTGAGCATGGAGCTGCAGCCACACAAAGCCCCACACATTTCGCTTCCCCTGGCATTCCACCTCCTTGGCACCCGAATCTAAGATGCATCGGAGGGCTCTGGCTGCTGGGAAATAATGATTTATCCTCTCACTCGCACACACACTATTTGTACTGCTTTGTTCTCGGTTTCCCACACATTTAATTACCTCAGGATAAATCTGATTTCCCCTCTTGGAAAATCTCTCTTTTGTTTTCTTTTAATTTCCCTCTCTTTCACATTTACATTTGACAGAGTTGCGAGAGACAACCAAGACGGATGAGCACGGAGGGTGGGAGACGCAGAAAGCCAGCGTGGCCTCGCAGGCGGCACCCAGATGTCGCAGGCCGCCCAGCTCCCCGGCTGGAGCTATAACTTTGGAAGTGCCGCGTACTTATATTTAATTCAATAACAAATACTCACATAAAAATAACTTATTTTTATTCTGGGAGGGTAAAGCCTAAATTTAAACAATCTTTCCCGGCCTGAAGAAAAAGCCTGCCAACCCTCCTCCTCCTCCTCCTCCTCCTCCTCCTCCTTCTCCTCCTCCAGCTCGAGGCCTTCATGGCTGCTTGGAAACAGGGACAGGAGTCACCACTAGCTGAAGCCCAGACCAGCAGGGAGAACCGTCTGGAAATCTCAGCAGAAAAAAAAAATACTTCTGGCCGCAGTCATGAGAAGTAAACATAACACATATTCTTAAGGGAAAGAGGTCCAATGGGTGGGGTGTAGCCCTGCTTATCGTGTGAAATTCTAATTCTGGTCTTGAAAGAAGAGGGGGTGGGAAAGGCTATTGAGTTCCTTGGCAAGAGGGAGGAGCCTGAGCCCTGGGAAGGAGGACCCTGCCAGGATTTGGGGCCTGGGCCTGAGCGGGGAGGGCATTGCCCTGCCTGGTTTGTTGGGCCCCGGACAGGACAGGACTCTGGCCTTGCTTCTTCTACCTGTCACTCATGTGCTGAATGGCCACGGGAACAACAAGAGGCCCTTCTCAGCTTCAGTCCCCTCACAGACCCCCCCCCTCACCCCCGCTTCCATTCTGACTCCACTGCAACCAGCTGTCCAGAAACGCTGGCCAGGGTGGTGGTTGTCATGGTTATTATTTCACTCAAGTCAGATCATTTGTTCCCCTCCACCGAACTCTCCAGTGGCCGCCTTCCCGGGGAGCGGGAATGAGCTTCAGCTCGAGATTGTGTCTCTGCGAAGGCGGTTTTACTGGCAAATGGTGAGCCCAGAGAAAGTCTGACACCACCAAACCCACTGACCCAGTTCCTTGGGGGAAGGCCACACGCTCCCGTTACGCCATGGGCTATGCATGCATAGCCGAGCTTTCCTTAGAAAGCAGGGGCTGTTGGCTGGAAGTACCCGAGAATGGCCAAAACTTCCCTTCTCTCAGTGGAGTTTCAAGCTATGGCATCATTACTGATGTGGCACTTGACCATCGCAGAGGGAAGGGAAACCTGGCCCTGGCTTACTTCTCAGACTTCATCTCAATGGCTCCCGGTTCACTCCATGCTAGAGCCACCCTGCGCTGGTCCTGCGCTGGACAAGATCTTCCAACCTCAGGGCCTTTGTACTTGTGGGTCCCCTGCCTAGAATGCTCTTCCCAGATAACCTACCCATGGTTGGCTTCTAATATTTCTGCCTCTAGCTCAGGTGTGAGCTCCTCAGAGAGGCCTCCCCTGACCACCCCTGTAAAGTGGCCCCAGTCCCAGGCACTCTTTCTTCCATAGTCCTCTCCAGCCCTTGTCTTGTGGCGAAATTCTTTTGATTTGTTGCTGAGCCCTCTACCCACACCAGAGAAGGGGTGTGTTGTGCGGGGGTGGAGTTGAGACGAAAAGGGCCTGCTCCTCCTTCTCTTTTCTCCAGGGACATGGCCAAAGGGCAGGTCCATTAAAAGCAAGACACATGAAACACTTAGGTGATTCTTGCTGAAGACATATATTCAGATTGTGGCCATATAGGGGGGCGAGCCTGAGAGTCTAACCCCCACTTCTGAGCTCTCAACTTTCCCCCCTTTTAGCCATAGAAACACCAACCACGCCCGACACCTGTTCCTCATGCTTTCCTTCTGGCCTAACCCTTCCCCCTCTTAACCTTTTCTAGGATCTCCCTTGAAGTGTTATCCCCAAGAGAAAAGGACCTCTTTTCTCTGAATGCATTCTGTGAATGAAAGGCACTTCCTCCCACCAGGCAGGCAGCCTTCAGGCCAGTGCTTCTTAGCCCTGGAAGCTCATAGGAATCACCTGAGAAGATTCTTTAACTACGACCGCCTGCTCCCATGTGGGCAGCAGGGCAAGGGAAGGGTGGGGGACTGGTATCAGTATTTGTTTGAAATCCCTAGGCCTTGCTCAAGTTCACCAGGTTAAGAAGCCCTGGATTAGTGCTTTAAGGATATGTGCTACCTTTTCATTGGGAAAGATCTCTGCCTGCTCTCAGGGGAATGCCAAAGGCCATTGGGTCAGTGTAGCAACCAGGGAGTCTCAGACTCCAGTTAATGGGCACTAAGATGCCCAGTGACTTTAGGAATGGAGAAGCAGGTACTGAATGGCAGCAAGAACAGTACAGAACTGGGAGAAAGTAGCTAAGTCCTGCTTGCAAAGGGGTACCTTCAGGCTCCAAGTCAAATGGGAGGGCCATGCAAAGCAGGAGTCAGAACCTGAGTCTGGGTGCCACATGTGAGCACCTAACACCCCAAACACAGTTGCAATCATCTGTTTGCAAAGATATGTTTGCAGAAGCTGGCAGCCAATGCCCTTTTGCCGCTAAAGACAAGGGATAAATCTGTAATTGACAGCGATCAGCAATCTCTCCTTCTTGAGGTCTATTAAATAAGAAGAAAGGGAAATAAAACCAGAAAGCAAAAACTAAGAGAAGTAGCTATAACAACGTATACAAGAGTGAGTGATTTGTGCCCCCATGAAAGCTGGGCTCTAGGTGAGTTGGCTTTGTTGAATGCCATGGTCTTGCCTGACACTCCACCAAGGCTTTGTGGCACCTGCTCTATGAATGAAAGGCACCTGCTCCCATCAGGCAGGCAGCCTTCACAGCGGGAGCCATGAGGAACAGTGATCTGGAAGCTGGACAGACACGTCTCCTCCACCAGTGCATGAGTTCCATGAGGGCACACGTCTCCCAGGGTTTAGCACAGTGCCTGCCACCAGCACACACTCAATAGCCATTTATTGAGCTATGAATGGACACTTCTCAATCCACTCCATAGGTATGGTCTTCCTGCTGAAAGCAGCCTTCCCCCTAAGAAACCCCTGGCTAACCCAAAACCCAGCACCATTCCTGGATCAGGGAGGATTCCTGGCTTCAAGCAACATAAATGGACTCTGATTAAATAAAAACAACAAACAAAAGAGAATAGGAAGGCTGCCTGTTAGAAAGCTCGGGAGCCGTGCTCAGAACCACTGGAAAGTCAGGAGACCAAGCAGGCTGGGCCCCAGATCTCCGGCTGCACCTGGCTACACATTCCCAATGGTCCCTGCGCCCTCCATCCCTCCACATACATACTGTAGATACGGCAAATGCCCCCTCTCTCAAATCTTTAAGTTGCTCCCTCAAAAGTCAAAACCTCAGTCAGGAGCATCTAGGTAGCTGGGCTGAGGTTGTGTGCCCATGCCTAAACTCCATGAGGTGAACAGAAGGACCGCCAGACCCATCAATTTACCTGACACTCTCCAGGTGAACACACCCCTCCACACTTCAAGCAGAAAAAAAAAAGTGTTCAGATTATGGGTAGTAGACCCATCCTACCACCAGACATATGTCCATTACAACTTGGATTCCCATCTTCAACTTCCAGAATGGCTTTCCATCAGACTTTTAAAAGGAAGATGAATTTAAATAGTAATAAGCTCTCTTGCTTGATGTGCAATTGAGTCATGTGCAATCCAATGTTTACAATGTACTAAATCCACAGCCAAGAGGAAATGCTCCTGCAGTCATAACGTTAGCCTCCAGTTACCAAGGGAAGCTGGGGCTGTGTCTTGGGGGAGATGTTTAGAAAGAAGACAAGCACCTTTGGAGAGCTGGGTTGTTTCCAGACGTGGGCTGGATGTGAGGGAGGGTGGGCTACAATCTTGGCTGGAGGCAGGGTCGAGAAGACGACTGTTCTTTCCTTGTAGAGTTTAGCTCCCTCCAGGATCCTCAGCCTGAGGGCTGACACCTCCTCCTGCCCCCCTCCTGCTCTCCCTGAGTGTCTGTCTAATCTGTCGCCAACTCTCCCAGCTGTGTCCTCTGACGTACGCACTCTGAAGCACGCCGTGGTGATACAGCGTGAGGCTGCTGTCTTCCGGTGCCTGCAATCTGCTCACCTCCCACCCCCCATCGGCAGCGCTGCTTCCACAGCTGTTCCACCGCGAAGGCAGGCATCACTGCTGGCACTGCACGGGCAGACCACACATGAGTTCACAACCGCATGAGTTTGTCTCAGGCCGAAACTCTGTGCCATCCTTAGTCCCCCGATATCTGTTACTAAAGTCTGAGGCAGTGCGGTCCCCATCACCTGTTTCATGACTTTAGGGAGAAACAAGGTGGGTCAGTAACTCCCACTTCTGTGCTCTCAACTTTCCTTTCTCACAGCTGAGATGGGTCCCCTCCTGTTTGCCATGACCCTAAATGAGTCAAGATGGGAACTATTTTGGAGGTCGCAGGGCCTCCTTTCTGAGATGGTCAAGCGCCACCTCTATGATGGTGTCATGGCGTGCAACTGGACTGAAGAAGGGAGGTCTGAGTCATCCCTGAAGTATTTCCAGTCAACAGTCCTTGTTTTCCATAAAGCACAGCTAGGCAAGCACGGTGCATGTCATAATGGGTATGTGTGACTTTCACCCAAGGAGCTGGGTCAGAGGGTTGAGTGGTTTTAGACTTTCTCCTGGTTCACCATTGGCCAATGCAACAGGCTTTGCAGAGAAACAAGCTGAGAAGCTTGGGCTGCAATTTATCTCCCCACGCTCCAGGGAGGTGGCTTTGGAGAGGCTACCAGGAGCCCAGAGGCACCCAGGAGAAAGTGGGGACAGAGCGCCAGGAGGGGAGAAGAAATAAGCCAATTAAATGGGTAACAAGCTCAGCCACATCCTGGCCTCAATCAAGACAGAAAGGTAGAAGTAAAGCTATTTCTGAAGCTCTTCATCTCCTCCCACAAATCTCTAAATGCACAAAGTATAGAGGCTATTTCTTGTAGGAAGAGGGGGAAAATCAAGCTTCATGAAAATAAAGAAACAGCTATCACTCCAAGCCACATACTAGAAAAAGCGCTGGAATGTAGAAGAATATGGAAGGCTGACACAAATTTCTTCAGACTTTGGGCAAGAGTTGGATTCTCTAAAGGCAAATGTTACATCCTGAATGGTCCTCCAGTGATATGAGAGCTGTGAGGTGCAGGAGAAGGTGTGGGTACCTATGGACCAACTCAGAGGGTATTCTTCTCTCCACCTGTGTCTCTTCCTCCTCCCACCCCCAGCTCCAGCACCTCCAGGGTGAGGGCTCCTGGCTGTGAGAAACTTCCAGAAGAGGATGGAGGAGGCAGGAAAATGGCCTCAGGGCCCACAGCACCTGTGACAAAAGGCACATGCCATCACACACTTTGGTAGTGCTCTGCCGGAGAGACCCAGAGGCAGAGCACTGACCATCCAGAGGCACCCAGGAGAAAGGTGTCCTGAATGGAAAGCTTGAAACTGCCATTTGGGAAAGTCATAATACATCCTCAGACCAAATCCACACACATCCTGGTGAATCACTAAGCCTAAGGATAAGGAAGGAATACTTCAGACATCCAGATGAGGAAAAGGAAATCACCCACACACTAAAAAAGGTAACAACCAGGCTCACCCTAAACTGCCCACAGCGAAAGCCCACAATGCTAGAAGGGCATCCGTGACTCTGAGCAAAAGGATTTATGTGATTATGTATCTTAAACCCAGGCGGGTGTTCCCTACCCTGTGCACACAGGTAGGCAAGGAGATCTGAGCATGCTCCAGAATGCCGCAGCTCAGTGAGCACAGCACCCACCCGAGAGGGGACAGAGTGCAGGGGCGGGGGGGGGGGGTGGAATCAGGTAAGACACCAAGTCAACCAAAGAGCCGAGAGCTTCTCTATCAAGTGTGGTCCTTGCAGCTGAAGCATTGACATGGTAAGAAAGTTTGCTAGAAAAACAGACCCTCAGGCCCCACCTCAGACCTACTGCACCAGCATCTGCAGTTTAACCAAATTCCCTAGCGATTCATATGCCCTTGGAGGTTTGAGAATGATCACTGCCCTCAAAGGAAGAAGCCCCAGGGGAGGGACGGGCAGGTGAGTGGACAGAGGAAGATGAAGCACCGGAGCAGGCCAGCAAGGAGTGGATGAAGCAGCTACAAGCCTTGTCCCTGCAAAAAACAGTAGCATAAGATGCCTAGAGGTGGAGGGAGGCGGCAGGACATCAATAGAGGCCATGAAATTTTAAATCTGGGAGTGAATCTCATCTTCCTCCAACTAACTAAAGAATAATTGTACAGAAAACTATTGTAAATAATTTTTAAAAGTGTGTAATGGAGAAAAATATTTCTGAACTTGGGCAATTTTTGCAGCTTCATTTAATTTTTTGCCTACTAAATTCAATTCAAACGAAACATAATTGCTTTTAATTTTAAAATGTGTACAGTAATATTCTATTTTTGTAAAAGTGCTTCGACCTTCCTAATTAGCTATCTTTCTATCAGAGAGGGAGAGAAAGAGCTATGATAGTCGCCAAACGTTGTTAATTTTTCCACGATGAAATTTGAAATGATTTTTTTTCTTTTTCTTGGTACTTTTGCATATTACTTGATTTTTTTTTAAAAAAAATAAGGAGATTATATGATTTTTACAAAAAGAGGTTCTTAAAAAGCATAATCAGCAAAGTCCATTTTAAATAACAGGTTTAATGATATTCTAATTAGTACTTCAATTTTATAAATCTCATGGAAAAATAATTACAGTGATGTGAAAAGAAGTCGAATTGGGAGTAAGCTGCTAAAAACTTAACTGTTCTAGATCCGCTCAGCTCTTTTCCCATTATAAGGTATTAGAAAACCCTTGCAATGTTTCCTGCTAAAAATCTCCTCCAGTGATTTGCTCACTCTGAATCTCTCCAGGGCTCTGCCCTCTGGGGGTGGTGTCTGCAGCTTCGGAGTGACCCATCCTCCAGGTTGCCACTCTGACTGAGCTCACTGGGGCCTCCCTTCGTTTCTGTCTCCTGCTACTCTCTGCACCTAGAACAGCTAGCCACAGGAGAGCCGGATATTGTATCCCCTTTGCTGCACAATAACATACCCAGAGCTTTAAGCCAAGCCCAGACCACAGGTTCTCGCATTTTGATGGTTATCAGAATCCCCCTGGGAAAATAATAAAAATGTCATAGCCCAGCCCTGGCTGGTGTGGCTCTGTTGGTTGAGTGTTGTGCCATATGCTGAAAGGTTGCGGGTTTGATTCTATGTCAGGGTACATCGCCAGGTTGTGGTTCTATTCCCAGTCAAAGTGCACGTGAGAAGCAACCAATTGATGATTCTCTCTTCTCTTCTTTCTCTCCTCCTCCTCCTCCTCTTTTTCCTCTCTCTCTCTCTCTTTCCCCCCCCTACCCCTCTCCCTCTCTTTCCCCCTTCCTCTCCCTTCTCTTACTTAAAAACAAACAAACCACAAAACCCCATAAAAACATATTTGTTTAAAAATATGTCAGAACCCATGTCCCACCATCCTTTAAGGCTCCTGGGGACCCTGCATGCTTTAGCAGCTCGCCAGATAATCCTGATCCCCACCAAAGTGTGAGGACCGAACCAGACTGCCAGTGAGCTGGGGCACTGGCAAACTTCCAACCTTCCAGCAGGTTCTAATTGCGGCTGGGGCTGAGAACCACTGCCCTCACATCTGCTCCTGGATCTAACGAAGGACGTGGGTTTCTGCAGCTCCCTTTCTCCTCAGGCAGCGGGGGCCCTGGGACTTTGCAACAGAGCAGGACAGATAGGCAAGTCCAGGCCCCTGCTGACCACCCCTGTCCAGTGAGGCGCCTGCCCACGCTGAATGCGCTTATCTTGCTGACACCCAGATCGGTGACTTATGTTCCCCCAACAAGACATACTGGACCTTTGCTTACGGACAGCGAAGTTGTCTTTTAGATCAGTCTTATCTATTCACTCTGATGGAGCAACTGAAGACCACGGTGTCAGGTGGGGGCAAAGCCCTCCTTGACCCAGACCTTCTCCCAGTGGGCTAGGCGAGGCTACCAGGTTTTCAGAGCCTGATGAGACACCGTTTGAGATAGATTACTTAACACTTCCTCCTAGCAGTCACTCTCACCTCTCCCTCCCTACTGAGAGAAGATTCCACAAGGGAGCAAGGCCCAGGAGAGATTGCCCTAGAGTCTGGAACCCCTGCGGCTTTCCAAGTCCTCTTTCTAGAAGCTGAAAATGCCAATGCAGCCTTTGACATTCATCCCATAGTGTGATGGAGGCTGAGCTTCTCGGGGCCATAGAGTGAAGTGGCTGAGAGCACACACTCTGGAGCCAGCCTGTTTGGACTTAAACGCCAACATTATGACTCGAGGTAAATTATTAAGGCTTCCTCTGTGCCTCAATGCCCTCATGTGTTAAATGGGGTTAATAATTACACCTGCCCTACAGGATGTGTGAGAATAAAGGAGTGCATATATATGAGAACAGATTGTGCCTGATACCTAGACAGCTCTCTGTATGTGTATGTGTTTGCTATGATGTTTCTCTAATTGTACCTACGAGTCTGAATACATCTGGCCTTCTCTCTCCTTCAGTTCCATGTACCAAGTCAATGCTTTGCCTGTGTGTGCCTCACTTCTCTGGCACCAGCTACTTCTTAGTAGTTAGAACTCAGACACTAATAGCATCTTTTCTGTGTTTTTCCCCAACCCTTTCCCACTGTCCCAGTCATCCTGACTTCAGCAGAATACCCGAGCCCCTCATGATCATGCCATGGACCTGATGGTTGGCTGAGACCCGAGGCGCCTCATTAGTAATAATTCTGCTAACTAACTGTAACCAGTCTGCCTTGAGAAATGGGATAGCATCACCTGAGGCCGCCCTAGGCCCTGACCTAATCAACATGTTAATCCATACAGTGAAGGGAAAAATGTGTAAATGAAGGTATATCAAATCAGGAAGTGACAGAAAGCTGGACCAAATGGCTAAAATGCTGGGGAGTGAATTAAGATCCACTCAGACTGGTCATGGGGGTTGGAATTCTGGACTAAAGCCAAGAGAAGGTGATCTTTAGACGGGACGAGGGCACATTATAAATCAAGAAGCCTGGGCTGTGCGGCACCCTGTGTAAAGACCGCCTACGTGTGGCAGGGGGAAAACTCAGTCCTGCTCTGACCCGGGGCAGGGCTGCATCTCAGAAAGGGCATCCCACTGCCCTCTGAATTCAGGAGGTCCCTTCTAAGGAGTTCTGTATTTCTGTAGAAGCCGTAGAGTAATAAATGCATTGGTGGGTAGAGTTTGCTGATAATTGATTTATTGGTGTATCCATTTGCCATCATTTATTTCAGACTTTACTTTTGCAAGTAACTGGCTACTAAAAGGACCACTTGGTCTGGTTCTTCAGAATGTCTAAAATTGGGGGTTGGAAGACCAGGAGGTGCATCTGACAGAGCATAACCTTTCCAACAATCCTGTCACTAGCTGTGTACAGAGGCTCTGAGGCTGGGAAGGGAGCATGCCAAGGACTCTTCCAAGGCTCCATTCCATGTTCGTGAATCATATGATAAAGCTGAGGCAACAAGTAGAGGGAGGTTGCGGAAGGGGTAAACCGAGTCCTAAATCCTCCTTTCATACCCTAGCCAGCCCTCCCTTGTGCCTCCCGACTTATTTCTGCCCTGACCCAGGACCGAGGTGCCTCCTGATGTGTGGAATCCCTGACACTCACCGTACACATGGCCTAAAGCCTAAGAGGAATGCAAGTTCAACCTGAAAGGGGCGCCAGCTTGAGCTGTCGGGAGGCAACGATGAAAATGTTCAAAATCAGACTGTGGTTGGTATCAAGCCAACCTCGTAGCTTGTTGGTCATATGTGCATTGCCTAGCACAATCTTTTGAAGGAAAATTGGGCGTCATGTATCAAAATGTAAGCAGCCCATGATCTTTCCCTCTGTAACCCCTTTCTGGGACTATCTCATACGGACGTCCTTGCATTCCTGCAGAGTTTTCTGTTGTATAAGGATGTCCACTGTAGCAGTCTTCTGTTATGTAAGGCTTCAGCAGCACATTCCTATGTTTTCATTATTCTTCCTTTGTATTGTATTGAAATATATGTAACATGATAATGTTCATTTTAAATATTTGCAACCACATAATTCAGTAAATATTAACTACAGTCACAATATCTATACCCCAAATACTTCCATTATCCCCAACATAAAACTCTGTACCTATTAAATGATAACTCCCAAGTTCCTCTTTCCCCTTTGCCCCTAGTATCCTCTATTCTCTGTTTGTTTATATGAATCTGCCCAATATAAGGACCTCACATAAGTGGAATCATCAATATGTGTCCTGCTGTGTCTGGTTTCTTTCACTGAGCAGTGTTTTCTAGGTCCATCTATGTTGTGGTACTCATCGATATGTAATTCCTCTTTATGGCTGACTAATATTCCACTGTATGTGCAAGCCATATTTTTGTATGCATTCATTCATCTCCTGATGGACACTTGGGATGTTTCTGTCATTTGGCTATTGTGAATAATGCTGCTATTAACCTTTTTGTACTAATACCTATTTGAGTCTTTGTTTCCCATTCTTTTGTGCAGTACTCTTTTCAAAGGCAAAAAGAATGGAAATAACCAAGAGAACTATTAATAGGGGACTAGTAAAGTAAGTTACTGTACATCCACACATTAAAATACTATGCAATTTTAAAAGCGAGGCAGGTTTGTGAGCCTTGGCATGGGATCACCTATAAGATATATTCTTTTTTTAGAATAGCAGGAAGGAGCAACAGCACAGAGGAGTGCGGAGGCAGGAGGATCTGTAGGCGTGACGGATGCAAATTGTCTCTGGAAGCTCACAGGAGCCAGGGAGAGAGCAGTGTGGAGGGCCAAGGAAAGACTTACTCTTTACCATATGCCCTTTGTACTATCGAAATATTTTAATGAACTGAATGTTTTGCCTTCTAAAAAAGTAATCCATGTGTTTTTTAAGTGGCATGAGAACACCTAAAGATCCTGAATTGGGCCCGACCAGCGTGGCTCAGTGGCTGACTATTGACCTATTTTGAGCCAGGTCCCCTTTCAATTCCCAGTCAAGGCATATGCCCAGATTGTAGGCCTGATCCCCAGAAGGGGGTGTGCAGGAGGCAGCTGATCAATGATTCTCTCACATTGTTAATGTTTCTATCTCTCTCCCTTCCTCTCTTAAATCAATAAAAAATATTTTTTTAAAAAAGAGCCTGAGTTTGATCACGAGTCCAGCAGAAGGCGTGGATGCCAAGCAGCCCTGGGAAACAGACACAAAGCAAAAAAAAAAATGAAACAAACAAAAAGGTCTGACATTTATCCCTTCAAGCCTACAAATATCACCGCTGCTGCCCCTATCTTCAAACACGGAGCTCCCCGTCCACAGCTTCCGGATGTGCCATCGCCTTCCAATTCCAATGCGTCCGTTTCTTTTCTCCCTCTCTCTCCAGAAAAGTAATTTAGAGAGCTACAGGATGAAGGGGGTGGGCTCGCCCTGCCTGGCTGCTCATGCTTCAGCCTCCCAGAAAGGAGAGGCCATCGAGTGAGGCTTCAAAGCCACAGAAACCCCCTGCCCCGAGGGGAGGGCCAGGCTCCCTCTGGAAAGGCCTCAGTCATCCTCCCCCAGGACAAGTACGTAGAAAGGTGTCTACTCAGGGCCAGCGAAACAGACCTCATGGGAGGATAATCGAATCACATTTGAAAATGAGATGAGGATGGGAGTCAGAACAAAAGCCTAGGAACAGAAAAATAGGGTGGAAGGTGCAGAGATTGGTGTTCTGTATTCCAAAGGCTTCCTGGCTCCTGGCAGGGTTGGAGATTAGTGTTGATAATAGCTTCGCCATAGGACCAAAAAAAAAAAAAAATCAATGGAACTGAGACCGAGGCAGGATCCATTTATCTTCTTGGGGTAAAATAGAAGGTGTGATTTTAAAAAAGACAAATTATACCAAATGTGTGTAATTGATGTGCATACACAGAACCATGCGAGGAAGGCCAACTGCACACAACGGCACAATATCAGGCATTATGCTCATCAAGAGTTCCTTGTAACAATGCCAACCCCGGGGCACGGTTCAAGTACACTGCAGAGTAGGCTAGGCGTTGAGTCCTAGAATACAGCGCATTATTTTTGCCTGGTTAATTATTTGTTTGAAAGGGCGATGGAGAATACTGACAGGAACAGCCAAATGGCAGGTCCCGCTTTGTCATGAAACTACTTGGTTGGGACAGGACTCCAGAGCTCACCTGATCCATCCCTCTGCCTTTCATGCCAATGGACTGTCTACCCCTCAAATAAATGTTTACCCTTAGCTTAAAGCTTATATTTATGCAAGTTTTTTTTCCCTCTCACTTTGCTATATGTACACTTTCATGGGCAGGGATGCTGGCCTCATCACCCCTATGGTGTCCGTACCTGGCACGCACACGCGCGCGCACACACACACACACACACACACACACACACACACACGGGTCTCAAAGACATTTGATTGAATAACTAACGGATTAGTTCATTGAGACCTTGTTGTCCAACCCAAGAAGGCAGAAGTTCAGAGCTGGGGATTTCACAACCAGTTTTCTTGCTCAGCTGACAGTGCTAAATCAGTTACGTTCAGGGGTTCTAGTCCTTAGGTAAACTACCAGAAAGGGGATAGATGAGGATACAGGGGAGGTATGGAGCAGTACCTACACCACCTAAAAGGTAAGGAAAAGAGTCACTTCCTGAAAGCTTCCCTGAGCCTTCTAGAGAGGGCCAGAGGTCACTCGAAGCAAGATGCTTTATCTTATGGTGCCATCCAACATCATGGATCAATCAATTTCCTTTTCCAAACAAAGCCAGGCTATGCTTGGCCCCTCCCACCACTTCCTCTGCAGATGACCCTCCTCCTTTACTATGAGGCTGGAGAAGAGTGGGTGCCCTCCCCATCTCTCCTGGCCACTTTAAGAGTCTCTATGGCAGCCCATGGTCTTCCTTCTCTATCTAACAAGCCCCCTGCTCTTCCTTTGCCCAGGAACCTTGCAGGTCACAGTGAGAGGCAGCCCTCACCCTCAAGAAGCTCTCAGGAAAACCCCTTCTCTCCCTCTATCTGATTTCATCCTCATCAGATGAGAGTCAGACTGGGTTTTTTCAAATAGTCCTGCTCTATCTTGCAAATTGCTGTTTCTAGTCACAATCTCCTTCCCTTGGGTTATACAGCGGATCAAATTTTCCCCCTTCCAACAATAGCAACAACAGCAACCAAAACAAAAACCTTCTGGCATGCTGATTTCCCCTCAAGCCCTCTTGTGTTCTTTACTTTTCTTTAAAATATGTACTGGGCTGCTTCCACCTCCTCAATCCACTCTGCCTTTCAACTTTGGAAGGGATTGTCTCTATTGTGCTTCTACAACTAAAGGTCACCAGTGGCTGGCCAGGCATCAAATCCGCTTCACTCAACACCCTTCTCAGCCACTGGGCCAACAAGACCATGACTGACCAGTCTTCCCTGGTCAGCCTTGTCCCACCCATCCGGTGCTTCCTTCACAGGCTCTACTACACTCTCCCTGCCTCTCTGGCTGTGACTTCTTTGTCTCCCTTGCTGCCTTATCTTCCTCCTTCTGCTGCTGCTGCTGCTGCTATGTTCCTCAAAGCCCAGTGTCTGTCTGTCTGTCTGTCTCTCTCTTTCTCTCTCTCCATTCTGTTTCTTAGCAAGTATGTCCCAGTTTAACCTATCTATTAAACGCTATGCAGAGAGAGCATGGTAGGTACTGCTGATGTAGTGAAGAGTTATGATTTTTTTAAAAGCTGGCAAACAAATGGGAGGTGCAGAGAAATGAATGATTGAATACACTGTATTAAGAAAACTTCCTGACTCAACATGGGAACAGCAGCCCCAAGGTGCTCACAATTTTTCAGTCTACGTATTATGGTGTTGAAAACTCACGCTTTAGAGTAAGGAAGAACTTTCGAAGAAGGAAGCAAAGGGAAAAGCAGACAGAAGAAAGACTAATAGCCTACACTACATAAATATGTTAAAGCTTGTGGCAAAAATACAGTATTAAATCAAATTTAAAAAATAGCAAAAAAATGAAAAGGGCTCATATCTTTCAAATCAATAGAAAACGAGTAAAGATATAAACAGTGAATTCACCATGAGAGAGGTACAAAGAAGTACTTAGTCCAACTGATAATAAAATTTAAAAATTAAAATTAAAATAACTAAGAGTTAGCATTTTTTAGCTACAAGACTAGAATCAGAAGAAGTATAATGGTCATTGTTGGAAATATTAGGGTTAAATGGTAACTTTCTTGGACACTCAAGATATGAATGGTACATCAGTATAGCATTTCTGAATGGCAGTCAGAAATTTTTATCAAAGCTTCAATAATGGGGAAAACTTTAAAAATTTTACTTACTGGAATTTATCTTGAGAATATCATCCATTAAGTATCAAAAATATGTGAACAAGAAACTTGATTAGGTATTGTTTATACTAGCAAGAGAAAAAAATGAAATGACCTAGATACCTAAGTGAAATAAGTCACTGAATTTGATAACAGGGACACACCCATTGACATGGAAGGAGAAACAATATATTGTATTAAAAAAGGTCATGAATGTAGAGGGCACTATTTTTTATAAAATACATACACACCTATTAGCAGTAATTATGTCTACCAAGATTACATGAGGTTGTTTCCTTCATGTTTATTGTATTTCCACTTTTATTTTTACAATGAATGTGAATTTGTAAATGATTTTTTTAAACTTAAAAAAAATACAATTAAAAGACCCAAGGGTGCAATTGTTGGGATATATGCTGAACACATGCTTACTTTTGTAAGAAATTGTAATATTTTTTTCCAGAATGGCTATACCATTTTACATTCTCTCTATCAATAAATGAGTGATCCAGTTTCTCTACATCCTTGCCTGCATCTGGTGAATGATTGAATTATCACTATTTCTTTATTTTAGCCATTCTGATAGGTGTGCAGTGATATCTTATTGTAGTTTTAATTGGTATGTCCCTAATGACTAATGATGTCGAATGTATTTTTATGTGTTTGTTGGCCATATGTAGAAAAAGGGAAACTAGCCTATCTAATAAAAGACTAATATGCAAATTGACCATCACTCCAACACATAAGATGGCTGCTACAAGATGGCCCTCAGGGGAGGGCAGTTGGGAGGGACCAGGCCTGCAAAGGAGGGCAGTTGGGGGTGATCAAGCCTGCAGGGGAGGGGAGTTAGGAGTGACCAAGCCAGCAGGGGAGGGCAGTTAGGTGCAATCAGGCCAGCAGGGAAGCAGTTAGGCATCAATCAGGCTGGCAGGCAGAAGCAGTTAGGGGCAGGCAGGCGGGCGGGCAGTTGGGAGCCAACAGTCCTGGATTGTGAGAGGGATGTCCCAAATTGGAGAGGGTACAGTTTGGGCTGAGGGATACCCTCCCCCCCATGCATGAATTTTGTGCACCGGGCCTCTAGTCCTATATAACAATAGAGGAATATGCAAATTGTCCAGGACACTGTAATGTCATGACTGCTCAGCAGACGGCATGATACCAAGTGTGAGGGCCTTGCGGGGGCAGGGCCACAGTGGGGATTAGGCAGGTGCACACAGAGGGAGGCCTCCACTGCAGGTCCACCCCTAGGACTCTGCAGGCTTCCACCACGGCCCAGCCTGGGGTCCATAGGTCTCCCTTAGCCCTGCCCTACCTCTTTGGGGCAATCCATCAAGAAGCCCCGGATGGTTTGGGCAGGACCTACTTCTTTGGCGCGATGGATCACGGGGCTCCCTCATTGTGACAGGGCACAGGCCAGTCTGGGGTATCACCACTCCCAAGTGCACCATTCCCAAGTACACTGGGCCACTAGTGTTCACATAAAAACCTGTACACGAATGCTCACAGCAGCTTTATTTGTAATTGCTCAAAACTGGAAACCACCCAAATATTTCTCAACAGTTAGCTAGTTAAACAACCTACAGTAAATTCATACCATGGAATGCTACTTAGCAAGTAAGAAGGAATACATTATTGATAACACACAATAACTTGAATGAAACTCAATGGAACTATGCTCAGTGGAAAAAAAGAAAAGACAGTCCTTAAAGTTATATACTTCATGATTCCATTTACATGACATTCTTGAAAAGACAAAATTATAAAGAACAGCTTTGTTGTCAGGGAGGAGGTAGGAGAAAGAGGAAGGAAGTTGGTTATGGCTATAAAATGGTGCCACTAGGGATGCTTGTGCTAGAGCTGCTCTGGGTCTGTAATGTGGTGGTGGCCATATATATATATGATTATACACATGTGATAAAGTTGAATAGATCTAAATATACACACAAACATGTGAGTGCATGCAAAACTGGTGAAATCTTATTAAAGTCAAGGGACGATATCAATATTAATTTCCTCATTGTGCAACTTTACTATAATTCCACAAGATGCTGACATGGTGGGGAGCTGGATGAAGGGCACACAGGTCTTTCTATATTATTTCTTACAACTGCACTTATTTTGAAATAATTATAGAAATTATGATGATAAATTATCTCAAAATGAAAAGTTAAAAGTGGGCCATAAAAATACTTAATGAAAAGGCAACAAGGTACATGGTAAGGCATACCTAAATCAAAGAGCAACTGGAGGTTGGGGAAGGCACAATGGGCATTTCGCACCACCATGGATTCTGGGAGGCCTTCCTGGTGGATGTTATGACTGAGGAGTCTGGAGGTGCTAAGAGCAACAAGAGCATTCCTGGCGTGCAATGTGGATCCAGCTGAGATCCTGTTTTGACTATCTCTGAGGCCTCAGAAGCCTGCTGGGGAGGAGCAAGAGGGAGGGCATACTGGGAGAAGGGATATCCTGGGAAGGCTAAAATTTCCCCTTACTATGTTATTTCATTCGTTTACCATATCACTTATTAATTTATCCATTCACTCATTTGCTCAACAAATATCTTCTATGTTCCAGACACTGCACCAAGCCCTACAGATAAAATAATCTTAAAATAATATAATTTCCCACCCCACCCCAGCCAACACCTTGGCAGGGAGATAGACAAGTCAACAGGAAAATGCAAATACGTAATTTTTGAAAAGTGCTATAACAGGGTGTGCCCAGACTGCCTAAGGGGCACTGAACCCTGGAGGGCTTCCTGGAATAGGTGGCATCTAGGCTAAAACCTGAAGTACCAGTGAACAAAATTTAAATGAGAAGAAGGTAGGGAAGGATGGCCTTCAGGGTGAAGGGAATCAGTAGCTTGTACGAAGCCCGAGATAAGGATGTATGTCACAACTGGGGAAAGCCAAGACATTAAATGTGGCTAGAGTGTAGAATCAGAAACCTGGTAAGACTTGAGTGAGGCTGGTAATTTCATCAAATCCAGGATCCAACAGCACCCTGAATGCCATGCTGAGACATATGGACTGACTCTTAGGGGGGCTGGAGGAGCCACTGAAGTCTTTTCCACACGGGAGAGGCTCATGATCAGAACTGGACCATAAAATAATGATTCTGAGGGCAGTGAGGGAAATACACTGGGGTGATGCAGGGAACCCCAGCCCCATCTGTGCTCCAGGTCAACACTACATCCCGCCAGAGCTCTCATACAGCGTTCTGGGCTCCCAGTTCTGTGGTCAGTGCATATACCCTCAGGAGCGCTGAGCTCTGATGGTTTATGGAGTTCCGAGCTCCTGAGCCAAGCTCTCTCCCATCCCCAATCAATTGCTCCCTGTCACAAGCTGATCTTGTTTCAGTTCTTTACTTTCTGGATCATAAAGTTGTCCTCTGTGTGACTTAGGAGACTCTTTGGAGCTGGGCATTTATAACCCAGAGATACCTGTGCAGTCAGCAGCCCCCATTAGTGTGCTGCTTGACAATTTAGCTGTCCCCTCCAAGGCCAGGAGTAGATCTATCTGTTTCCCGGGGTCTGGCTTGCCTGGCATCAGATGACACTGGATAGCTTCCCGGGAGCAAATGGGGCATGCTCCAGAGCAGCTGGCAACCCATACAGCTGTGACTTCCAAAGAGACAGAGCAAGCTCTAACCAGTTTGGCACAGTGGATAGAGTGGCAGCCTGCAGACTGAAAGGTCCCAGGTTCGATTCCGGTCAAGGGCATGTACCTTGGTTGCAGGCACATCTTCTGTAGGAGGTATGCAGGAGGCAGCGGATCGATGTTTCTCTCTCATCAATGTTTCTAGCTCTCTACCCCTCTCCTTCCTCTTTGTAAAAATTCAATAAAGTATATATATTGAGAGAGAGAGAGAGAGAGAGAGAGAGAGAGAGAGAGAGAGAGAGAGAGAGAACACGAACTGTGGACAGTCAACCTGCCAGTGGGGGACCCCTCTGGCCAGGAGGCATCATTCTGGACCTCAAGGTGCTGGTCACAAACAAGTGCAATCAGGGAGAAGCTTTCTGAAAAGGACACAAGGGCTGTGACCCCTAAGGACAAGGACAAGGGCTGGTGGAGCGGGGAGTCCAGGATCAGCCCCAAACCCTGGTGAGAAACAAGGGGAGGAAATCTACAGACAGGGCTGGAAGCACAGCCCTTGTCAGTGCTATTTCAAGGTAACAAGAGCAGGGCCAGGGTGGGATAGGTCAGGAGGGACCGGATTTAAGTCATCAGGCGAGAGAGAGAGAGAGAGAGAGAGAGAGAGAGAGAGAGAGAGAGAGAGAGAGAGAGAGGGGGGGGGGTTTATAAGATTCAGGTCCATTTGTGGACTCACTGTGGGTGGAGAGAGAAATGACACAGGTGTTGCCCTGGGGAACTTTCAGCTGAGAGTGCTGCAACACAGTAACCGGGCTATCCCCCACCCCCATCTGACTCTACTCTGTTTGCTATAGGAAGCAACTGCTAGGGCTGTGGGCCCAAAGGATTTAAGGGCATTGACCTTGGAAGTCCAAGCCCGAGAAAGATCCCTCCACTGTGGCAGGATCATTCTGTGCTCATGCTCAAATGATCCCAACAGTGCCTGTGGAATGTTGTCTTGTAACCTTTTTGTCTCAGGAAATTAAGAACACAAACAAGCTTGCCTTCACCACACTGACCAGACCTTGGCCAATGTCATCCTGGGACGCGAGGGAAGTTTGGAGCATGTACCATTTGCTCACAGAGAGCTACGCAGGGTCGCCTCTCTCAGAGGCATCACCAAGCTTCCATAAAACTTCCAGCTGGAAATGAAAGCCTCCTACAGACCCCGGCTCTGGGAGCAGATCCCAGGCCTCCATCTGCATCCCAGGGCAGCCCCCTGGCTACCTGGACCACCCTCTCAGGTGCTGGGCTAGTGTCTGGGAACCATGTATCATAAGCTTCTACAGCTGCAGTGTCTAAATTTAGGTCCCAACACTGATCTTGTTGTCAGTGTGACCTTCACAAAAATTAAAAAGGAAAGGCAGTTTTCCCTGACAGGTGACCTAGGATGAAAGTTTCCAAAACGCAGCTAGAAAAAGTGGAGGCTGAGAGTGTCACAGGGGAAAAGGGATTAGGGAAGTAAACAACCTGCTTCTAAACATATCCATCAATGGAAAGTCCCGAAAAACTTGAATGGCACACACACCGGGACTCGGTGTCACAGAGAGCAGCGAGCTGTGCACGCATAGAATGACAGGGCTGGCCTGTGTGTGTGGTGCTGTGAGATCTCCTTGAGGACCAGACATCTGGGCTGAGATCTGATGCAGGGAATGAGAGGGAGAAAGGACGGCAAGATCCAGGCAGAAGGGTCAATATCGGGAAAGTCTCAGGTTTGAAGAGAATGTGTGAAGCAACCAAAGTGGGCCCCTAGTATGGGTGGCAGCAAGGGGGAAAGCGGTTTATGACCGGGTCAGGGATGAGGCAGGCAGAACATGACAGTCTGGGAGCCAGTCCAGCCCAAGGATGAGTTAGAGTCCTAAGGAATTTCTCTAGACCAGGGGTGGGCAAACTTTTGACTGGAGGGCCACAATGGGTTCTTAAACTGGACCGGAGGGCCGGAACAAAAGCAACCTGACCATCCTGGCACTCTCATCTTGGGCTGCTGGTGAAGGAGCGGAGGGGAGAGCAAGAGAACCCTCCGCTCTTTCAGCTCCTCGGGCTGGATAGAACAGCCGAATGGGCCGGATCTGGCCCGTGGGCCATAGTTTGCCCACAGCTGCTCTAGAGCCCCTCATCTGGAGGGTTGGAAAGGAGTAAGCAGAAAAGGTCCTTTTTAAATCTTATTCTTTTCAGGGCTAATGCCCTTACAGATAGAGAAGCTACAGGGCTCCACTCCGAAGCAAGGAGACAACTCAAGGCCAAGGTTTTACCACTACTACCACCCCAAACTCGAGGAGAGCAGCTCTGGTTGGAAACATTAACACATCGAAAGCCTGGGGCCTACAGTGCCTCCATCCAAGATGTGCAGGGACCCAGCTGAGCTTTCCACCTCCCCCAGGTACAGAAAGGCGCTCAGATTATAGCTCAGCTGTGAAGAAGGGTCTCAGCAAAGTGGGTAGTGATTTAAGGGAAGTCCCTCATTCCATAGAGCAAAACAGAGCTTTGCATGGAGCTGCCCTTGTCACAGTGCGAACAATATGAAAAGAAAAGAACAGCAGGGCAAACACTCTAACCCATTATAAAAAAATTTAAAAAAAAGAATTATAAAAATGCAGCATTAAAAAAACACAGAGAAAAAGAAGTCAGTTTAGAAGAAATTACAATCCAAGAAATAGAAGAAAATTATTCATGGGGATTCATTTTCAGAAGAATTCAATAATAAAATTTAAAAAAGCTCAAAATCAGATAATACAACAACACAATAAAATTAGAAAGGGAGATTACACAGTTAAAGAAACAAGTTATGGATCAAAATAACAATATTATAAAACAAATAAATAAATATAAACCACTACAGAATTTATAGAGTTTAAGATCAAACCACTGACACAGAGTAAATGCATCTATATAAATAAAACCCTAATATGCAAATAGACCAAACAGCTGAACAACCCAATAACCAATCACTACAACTTGTGCTGATCACCAGTGGGTGCACACAGAACATGGCAGGCATCAGCAGCAGGCAGCAGAGCTTGGAACATGGTGGGCATCGGCCGCACTGGGATGATAGAGCAGGTGAGTGGGGACGCCAGACCAAGGTGGAATGCCAGTCACTGTCATAGGGGTGAACCTCTGGTGGTTACTGCAAATTCTTTGCTCCCATGAACCGTGGTCCCACCCAGCACTTGCACCTACTGCCAACACCAGCCCTGCTTGCATTCACAGCTAGCGCCAGAGCTGCCACTCACACCCACAGCCAGGTTTGGCAGGAGTCCCAATTGCCCTTGAGGGCTTCTCCACCTCCCCTGCTCCTGAGGGGTGATCAGGGCAGCAGCTGCTGCTCATACCCACTGATGGTGCTGGCCCCGATTGCTCTGTGCCATCAGTGGTGCAAGCAGGGCTGCCTAAGCATGTGGGAGCGGTGGCGGCAGGAGTGGTGACCAGGGCCACAATGGGAGGGGCCAGGTGGAGGCATGGAGGATGGGCCCAGACCTGCCCTTGTGCCCACCATAGCCTCACGGCCCACAGTTCTTTTCCAGGTGCATGAATTTATGCACTGGGCCCCTCGTATAAAATAAATGATTAAGAAAGAAAAGGTTCAATATAATCTGTGGAGGACAACTGATATTCCTAAATTAGAGGCTCTAGACAAGAAAACCAAGAGTTTTTAGAGAGCTAGTAGAAAAAAGAAAAAGAAAAAAACAATCTTAAAAGCAAGGCTTAATTAGCAAAGGCAGAACCTAGTGAAGTCGCTGAAATTCCAAGATAAAGAAGTAATCAGCCAGCAAACAGAACCACAAGTCACCTCTAAAGGGAAGCACAGGCCACCCACAGACGTGGCTACAGTGATATTCACAGGTAGATGGTTTCATGGATGCAAAACCTCAGATAATGGGGAGTCCTTTTAGGGGGAAAAATTACTTCATAAGGAAATTAGATCAACCAAGAGATTAATCAAAATAATTATTTCACCCGAAACCGGTTTGGCTCAGTGGATAGGATGTCAGCCTGCAGAGTGAAAGGTCCCAGGTTCTATTCCGGTCAAGGGCATGATGTACCTTGGTTTCGGACAATCCCCAGTAGGGGGTGTGCAAGTGGTAGCTGATCAATGATTCTCTCTCATCGATGTTTCTAACTCTCTATCCCTCTCTCTTTCTCTCTGTAAAACTCAATAAAATATATTTTTAAAAAATTATTTCAGTATAGAGAAATTGTGAAAAAATGGCGAGGAGTCCTTACAGTCTTTTTAAATGTGAAAATAAAACTAAAGCATTCTGAAATTACTATAAAGCTTAAAAATAAAATATAATTTTAAAAAATTGTTAAAATTAGGAGGCAGGGAAATAGAAGGAAATAGAAGAAACAGAAGTATATACCAATTTTCTCATCTTTCATAACAAGAGGTTAGTTTTGATACTATTTAAAATTGAAACATGAAGTTCAGGATAATGATTCAAATCTCATGGTTTTTATAATATTCCTTCTTAATCTTAACAGCATCTTTCAGGAAATAATATGGTTTGTGGTGAAGAAACATTTATCAAATGTAGTGATTTCCTCCATTTTATAGTAGTTTCTTTTTCTTCAGTTATATTTAAATAAAATTAAGTTAATGTTTTAAGGATTTCCATGATCATATTTTTCTAAAATTAGTTCTAGCTCTCTATCTATCTTTCTAACTATAGTGAAGATAGATTATAGAGATACATCCATTGGAAGTGGTGTTGACCTAAATTTAACCACAGTAGTGTCTGCATGTTTTGAGTCATTTTTCACTTTCCTCATTAACCTTTTTTTGTTTGCTCTCTGAAATGTTAATAGAAATGTGTGATTTTAATAAAAACAAAGTCACTTCTCAAACAATAAAGATGTTACTCCAAAATATCAATAACATATTGTATAAGTTAAAGTAATCATTATGATTTATTTCCATGTTAACAATTCCCATTTACTAGCCTCTATTTGCTCAAACATTTTCAAAATCTCCCTCTCCAGTTCTGAAAAGACATTTGTAATGTTCCTGCTCTGGTGCAGTCAATGCACACACTAATTCACCTTTTCTTCCCCTCATACCCTCCAATCAAATATCCAGACTTTTCGATTTATGTCACCTGCTACTTGGACCCTGCCTCATTGCTTCCACTGAGGTGCTAGAAACACAAGCAGTCAGGAAGTTTGAAATTCTTTCAGGAATCTGTATTTAGTTTATGCAGAAGAGTTTTGTAAAGTGTCTAATTTCTCACCAGGCCCCATACACATGACTGGGTAGATAGAAGAAAATTATCTGGAACTCCAGGCTCAGTCACCTTCCCAGAACAGATTGAGACATAGAAGGCATCCCAGGTCTTCCTTCCTTCTTTCTTTTTTTCCTATTTCCTTCCTTCCTTCTCTTGTTCTTCCACCTTCCTCCCTGTCTTCTCTTCCTCTCTCCCTTCTCTCCTTCCTCCTCCTCCCTTCTCTCCTTCCTTCTCATCTTCCTTCCTTCCCACTGGGCCCTTCACATTCCTTCACACTACACTGTGGACCATCTCCTGCTGCTCTGCCTCCACCCATTCTCTTTTCTCCTACCACCCACCCATTCCTCGAAATTATCCCCAACAGCAGTGATTCAAAACCTGGATATCCTGAAATAGAAATTCTCAAAGTAGACAGAAATAAATCCAAGGATACCCAAGTTTCATAAAAAGAGAATGAGTGTTTGGGGAGGGATTGCAGTACACACAAACCCAAGTAAGTAATACAAGGAAAAACCTCATGGTTGTGGATACCTGAATAATTACACTGAGTATCTGTCATGGCCACGAAGCTAGTATCCATTCGCATAAGCAGAGGGAGGGGAAGGAGGAGGAAGAAGGGCATCTCCTTGTATTGAGAGTTCTGTTTCAGTCTGACAGTGCATTCATTTACTGCGGCTGCTCTTGTTAGGGCAGTTAGCACTTCAACAATACAATTTGTAGAACCTGACAGTGATTTGTTCTGCTTATGTTTACTCATTTAAGGAGGCTAACTGCTCCTCTTTGGAGGAAAAAAAAAAATACAGTTAAGCAGTTCTAGAACTGTGGTTACCAAACAGTAAGCTGAGGATTATCTCCAATAGTCAACATACTATTCATTTATTTGCTCATCAAATCCCACTGGCATCTCTTCAGCTCTTGTCTACTATGTGCCCAGCTTGGAGCCCAGGACTTTATATTCGTTCTCTATCATAACAGCCCCCTGGGCTGGCAGGCCTTTCACAACACAGAGCCCATGGCTCAGATTGAAGAGTAAGGACTTGGGCCCCCCTCCAATCTCAGCGTAAGGCAGGCTCCTTACTGGGTACCAGCTTAGGCCCCGGAACAAGACCCAGCTGCGCAATTTCTGTTCGACCTTGGACAAGCTAGTCACAACTCCGGGGACCCGAGCCCTCCTTGGCAAAATGGAGCTGATGAAAGTACAAAACCCCCAGTCCTCTGGCATTAGTCTGCTCAGCCTGCCGTAGCAAAATACCAGACCGGTATCCGAAACAACAGAAATGTGTTTCTCACAGTTCTGGAGGCTGGAAGTCTGTGATCAGGTGCCAGCAGGGTTGGTTTCTGGTGAGATCCCTCTCCTCGGCTTGCAGATGGCCTCACTGTGTCCTCACATGGCCTTTTCTCTGCCTGGGTGTGGAGGGAGAGCTCTGGTGTCCCTTCCTCTTTGTATACGGTCATTGATCCCACCCTATGACTTCATTAAACCTTAATCACCTACTTAAAGGTGCTCTCTCCAAATACAGTCACACGGGAGTTAGAGCTTCTGCATGTGAGTTTGGTGGGAATACAACTCAGTCCATAACAGTTGTGGTGGTTAAAATTACTAATATGTGTAATGTACTTAGGTAAGACATGCCCATACATACTTATACGCTTAGTAAATGTTAGCAATCTTTATTAGTATTGTTATCAAAATGTTGAGTCATAATAGGCTAGTGCCTGAAGAATAATGAGTGCCCAATATTTCATGATTAACTATGTTTTGAGGAGTTGTACAAGGTAAGAAAGGATATGCCCTTCATATTATGATCAGTTATAGACCAGCTCTTCCCATAACTGAATCTGCCAGAATTGAGAAACACTAGAGGCATAAATGTGACTAGTGAGATTTCCACAAAGACTAAGTTTTCACAAAGATTTTTAACAAAGATTGAATTCTTAACTGTCTAACTTCTGAGATTATATCATTTCCCCTTTTATTTTTGGAGACTTAGAATTAGTTCTAGGACTATGATGATACACATTACATTCAAGACAAAGGAATCTCTCCCTTTGCCTGATTTTGGGTGTTAAACTGACCTTCCATTAAAAAAAATGCACCAATGATAGAAAGAAGCTCTCTATTGTGTGTGTGTGTGTGTGTGTGTGTGTGTCCCCTTAATGGAAAGCCTATATTAGTAACCTGATATTTTGCAGATCTTTGCCTCAAGCCTCCATTATCCAGGTGGGTAAGTCGAATCAAGGCATCACCCGGGTGTTTCCAAATGCTCTCGCTAAAGCCTGGAGTCAGCTGCACGTAGGCTGGGATGCTCAATGCCATGCACAGAGCCACATATCAATGCATCTGTGGGACTGGCAATTAAGAAAGCCTCCTTTACGCCACATTGCATTTGACAGGAATGACTTAAAAGAAAGCATCTAAGAGATGAAGCAACCAAGCTGGCTGAACTCTGGCTGAATTTGCTGAACACTCTTGTCACCTCTTTTCCCGAATGAAAAGGATGGTTTCATGGAATAATCATGAGGGATTCTCCTGGCACTCACATTCTTTAATTATCTGGGAAACAGTCACTCCTCGGGATCGTGGGATGAAGCACAAGGGCTGGCATTTGAATCATCACATCCTGACCTGGTGTGTTAAGCAGGAATTTAAAGCAACGGAAAATACAGCCTTCTTATTTGCATCTCATTCTTGGGCTGTTAGTGAAGCCTGTGTGTAATGGCCACATTCTGGGGCAAACGCATTTTCTGCTTGGCTGGAATTGGGCGTGACTCCGGACCAGAGTCTTCTGGGCAGGCCCTGAGGCCATCTGCTATAATGAGTGAGCCAACGATTCAGGGTTGAGCCACACCAACCTCGGAAGGATGGGGTGCTGACATCCAAAGCCAGCGGGTAACACTGACCCTGAGCCTTCTCCGGTACAGGTAGGCTTTCTTGGAAGAAAGCAGCCTCAGCAAGGTGAAAGTAAGAATGACAACACCACCACCAGTTAACTGGAACGCTGCTATTTGGTGAGGGTTCGCTCCGTTCTAGTTAAGATGATGAGCATTTTACTCCTCTCATTTAATCCTCCCGATAGCACTACTGAATGGGTTCTTTATTATCCCATTTTATAGAGGAGAAACCTGAGGCACCAAGAGAAGTGGTGAAGTAGATATAGGAAAGTCCTCATTCCTATTTTCAAGAAGCTTTTGAATCTCTGGAGAAATAAAAGGAACAGAAGACTATCTCAGCCCAATGCCAACAGGCAGCTGCGTTTAATTGCCCTGATGAGCTCCAATGAAACCACCCACGGGCAGGCCAAGGGTCCCAGGGGTCAACATAAGTCTTGTAGGGTCGTCGACTGAAGGTGGCTCAGAGTAGGAACCCAAGGGTCGGGATGAGAAAGTCAAATTCAGTCGCGCGACAAAAAGGACTCAACTAAAACTGTGACACCAGGGTGGTGGTCTCCACCAATCCAGCCTCCCCTTGGAGTAAACTTTAGGGACCACAAACTCCATGAGGTCCCCACCAGGCTCCACGACCTCCATTAAAGGTCACCCAAGCTCCCTCATCCTGCCCACGGGTGGAGTGTGACATGACTGTCTTCGCCCTGCCACCTCATCTCTCCTTTGGCCTCAAGCCCCCACAGTTACACCTTCCTTCTGTAGCACACACCACAAGCAGTACATCCTCACCCCAGGAAACATGCCTGGACCAGTGTGAGGCCACCAACATGGCCAGGAGGCTCAGCACAGGCCCTGGGGCTGGGAGCTCTGGCCAAGGATCCTTCCAACTCCGGGGCCTGGAAGTGGTGGATTCCTCTCCCCCCTCCTCCCTTTCCCCCCTACCTTCCAAAGAGGCTTCTCAGAGCACTAATATTCAATTCCGCTGCCTGCTCAGCATCTGATTTGCAGCAGCCACTTATTGGCCTTCATTCTTCCTTTGGACTCTACCTTCTCCCATTTCTCCCCTCCCCAAGCTTTAGCTGCCGAGAGGGGCTCTGTGAAGGCTGCTGCTGTCAGGTTTGCTATCTGTCCACAAGGTTGGTGAGCCTTCCTGGGGAGGGAAGGAAACCCCACTGCAGGGGAGCTTACAGCTGGGGGCCACTGGGAGGATGGGTCCTAGCCCCGAAGAGGGTCATGTCGGACTGTTCCCAGGCCTTCACGTTCAGCTGACGGTGAGAGAGGCTCAGCCACAGCCAGGAAAGCTCAGGCCCAGCAGTTTTGCCCCCACTCCCAGTCCATCCCCTTGGCCCCTTGGGAGATTTTCTTTTAACACCAATACACTGCACGCAAGAAACTCCCTATGGCCACCGAGTCACCCACTGCCTTGCAGGGCACAGCATTTATTCTCCACCAGCCAAGTCCACTACTGAAGTCACACTTACCTGACCCTCCAGGCCTGTGGGGCCCTCCAGAAAGGTGGGGGAGAATGTCGCGGTCACTTTGTGGAGGAACTGCTTTGCGCCAAGGATGTAGCTGCCACATCGTGTGGCGGCAATGCTGCAGAGGGATGCAAGCTTCCTGAATACTTGTCCGCACTTCCACCCAATACCTCTGTCTTGGGTTTGGGTCACTGCCCAGAAAAGAGACCCAGGAGGGGCAGCCACGCCCTGCAGGCCCTTCAGAAAAACAAAGTCCCTCCCATGGGGGCGTTCCTGAGGAGATGCCGGACACCTGGGGTGGAGGTTCTGCAGCCCAAGGACCCAAATGATCTGAATTGCATGGGAGCGTGGGGGAGACGAAGCTCGCCGTGGAAGCTTCTGACTCCATGGAGAGTCTCCCAAGAACACTATCTTGCTCCCCACCACCTCCATTTCCCTTCTTGCTCCGAACCCCACCATCCTCAGGGCCCCCTTCCCAAGGAGATCCTCTGGCCAGAAGAGGAGACTGAACCCAGACTGTGAGGAAGAATTAGCCATGAGCCCCACTGAGCCATGAAGGGAACTGAAGAGGTGAATCCTTTACACCTGCAATTAGTCGCACATGCAGAACTGTGCTCACCACTAGTTGCACCTGCGAGTGGTTAATTGCTAAATAACAAATGCAATTAGGCACTTACACATTACCTCCAGGACGAAAGTTGCAAAAAAGAGTAGTCATGAGCATATATGTGGTCACGCACGGGCGCGTACACACCCACAGGGGCACACATACATATTTGATGCAAGGGCGCACATACACACACACACACACACACACACTCCCTTGATGAAGGAGTAAACACTGAACAAAGCAATTTGACCCTCCAGGTTGGAGACTGAAAGACACAAAGGGGAGCCTTTTTATTAAAAACATCAAGAAGCTGCATTAAAGGAATCTAGGTTAACCCAAGCCGTATATCGACACATAGGACACAGTCGAAGGCTCGTGCGCCAGATAAGAACAGCACGGGACTGCAGATTGCTCTTTTGATAAAGACTAAGCAATCGTGGAAAACAAATTGCACCTGGCACGCGGGGCCGGCTGCAGAAAAGGCCGATGCGTTCAGGCCTCACCGACCGTTGTTGATCCCCGATGTAAACCATTATTTAACTGCACGGCCGTAATTGTTCTATTCACAGGGCTGCTCTCCCCCTTAATCTCAAAATGCCGCTTTAGAGAGGAACACATAAAATCAGAAGAGTGACCTTTAAAAATTCTGTGTAAGGCCTCCTTTGTAGCCCTTTCTCTCTTCCTCCGGTTTCTCCGAGCTGTGATACCGAGTTGTCATATTTTCCAAAATATTTTCTTCCCAGCAGCTGAGTGAGGAGGAATACATCTGTGTATTTAATTGCCGTAGGTTCAGATGTGGTAGACTGAAGAACCTCTTCAGCGGTAATGAGAGGCGCTGAGGCCCAGAACTAAGGGGCCGAGCTGAGGGTCGGGTTTTGAGGGCAGCTCTGCTGATTTACGGAGCACCTTTCTGTGGGATCGGAGCACTCGCCTGCCTTCGCACACAGCCATACCGCCCCCTCGCCGTCAATCTTTCCTTCTATGTGAAAAGCATCAATGCCCCTCCTTCTCTCTTTCCTTCTTCCATTCTCTCTTCCCTTCCTTTCTTTCTCTACTTCATTCATTCATCAAAAAAGGCATTAAATGATTAGATCAAATTGATCAAACTGAAAATGATCCCTGCCTTCTAAGTGCTAAGTACAACTGCAGAGAATAATATTTGATTGTGGTTTCCAGGTCTCTGATTGAGAGGGGAAAATGCATGAGCTTTAAAGATAAGTAATATACCCAATGAAGAGTAAGGACTTGGACTCAGCCCAAATTTAAGCCTCAACTGCTCCCGCTTAGTAGCTGTGTGACCTTGGACAAGTGGCTTTGCCCTGTCAAGGCTAAAGGGACTCGTAAATGGGCAAAATAGAGCCAACTACTCAAACCTATAGCGAGGGCTGAACTCTTAGCAAAGCGTCTGGCTTATTGTAAGGGTTCAAAAATCATGAAATAAGAGTCATTGTTATGCTTAACCATCAATGACATTGTTAAGGAAGGATCCGCCAAATACATGTTTATCAGCATCATGGGTTGGCAAGAGTTGTTCCATGGCGTTGAAAGTCATGTCAGTGGAAGAGGGAGCTGGTGGGTCTTGCACTGACAATTGCATGCCCTCTGGCCACCATGCTATGAGGAAGCTCCAAGCCACAAGATTGGGGGCAGAGTGGGGAGGGGACCTGTAAGGCTTCCTTGTTCCAGAGTACTTCGCTGAATTCTGCCTTCTAATGATCCCAGCCCACGCATATACCAGACATGTGAGAGGAGAATGCTCCAGATGTTTCTGTCTCCCAGACATTCAAATCTCCCAGCTGAGGCCCCCACCATTTGGAGCAGAGTCAACCCAACCCCATTGCGCCCTGTCCAAATTCCTGATCCAGAGAAACTGTGGGAATAATTTTGGTCAGAGGAGTGAAGTCGAGTAAAAAGGTTATTTGTTATACAGCAAGAGGTAAGAAGAAAAATACAAATCTACCAGTTAAGGTTGCAGCAATGCAATATGAGGATAAACTAACTTCTGCATGCAGGTATCAAAGTAACAGTGGGAAAAACACAAAACATGATTTAGGGAGAGAGAATCTGGGCTCAAACACCATCTATAACCACACACTGACTGCATGGTCTTGGACTGGTCATTAGAACACTTGTTTCTTTTCTCCCCCCCCCCTAAAATATGAGAATAATAATGGCCACAATAATGATGTCCCCTCAAAATCATTAGAAAATTAAATGGCAAATTGCAGGCTGCTATGTCTTGGAGACATGCTTCTTATTGCTGTCAGCAGAGTGAAAGAGGCTCTTCCCAAAATGTCTTTGTGAGGCAAAAAGGTAACCTTAAACTATTTATGGAGAAAGCAGTTACATGCACGCACATGAACACACACACACACACACACACACACACACACACACACACTCCTGTTGTCCCCTTCTGAAGACAGTGAATTCCTCTGAAACAAACGTCTAAAGTCACAGAGAAAACTGAAACACATCAATCTAGTTATTCTCTTTCTTTCTTCCTTTAAACATGCTCCTTTACCAACGTTTTCAAATTACAAGTAGCTTCCAGAGATCTAATCGCTAGATTTCTTCTGAAGATTCCAGGTTAAAAAACAGCTGCAATGCACTTCTGCTATCAGTCACCTCATAGGATAGAAGATACTGTAACGCCATTCTAAATACAAGTTGAGAATATTTCTTTCCCTAAAGAAAAATCCCCCAACACCTTCATTTTGTCTCCTCGGGGCTTTGACCAGCTATTATCCATAGGGATACCAAGAACAAGGTCCCCTCCACAGGGACAGCGTGCTGGGGGAGGAAACCCAGGAAGGCTGGTTCCAGGTTACTCCTCTGAAGCCAGGTGGCAGCAGTGTCCACCGCCTCTCACATTAGTGTGTAGCCCCACAGCCCTCATTCATTCATTCATTCATTCATTCACAGATGTGGAATGAGTTCTTGTAGTCTGGACCAGGTGAGGAGCCACAGAAGTGATTGGATGTCTTCCTGCCCTGACAGCTCACAGTCTCGTGGGAAGGTCCGGAGAGAGGACACTGCCTATACAGCATGACAGATACCACTGGAGTCGATGCTCACCAAGCATCCGGGACAGAGACGCCAGAGCTGCTGACATGCCCTGTGGGGGGCCATCAGGTGGCTTAGTAAGGAGGAACCCTTTCAGCAGAGCTGGAGCTGTTCCAACTGAACAGGAATTCCAGGAAGAGGAAAGAGTGTGTGAGCAAGATTGAAGACCAGACTCCATTCCAGAACCCCTGAGCCTCGTCTGTCCAGAAGCTGGAAGTAGGGCTGTGGGAGGTGGGTCTGGAGATGTAGGCGGGAACAGATTACTAACCCCCCTGCTGCTAAGGGGTGGGGAGTCAGATGTTATCCTGGCAGTCATGGAGAGGACTGAAGAATCATGCAGAGGTGGCCAGGGCCAGCTTTACTTTGGGAGAAAACCCCTGGGGCAGCCATGTGGGAGAGGAAGTCGGGACAGGAGCCAGTGAGACCAGAGGGGGCCCAACTGGAGTAGGGTGGGGGCAATGGAGACAAAGACAAGGTTCCCGAGGTCTTCAGTGGTAGAATGAACAGAATTTGGTAACTCAATGGCTTGGGCAGGGGAGGAAGGGGGGATTCATCCTATTGGGGGAGGACCCTATGGGGGAGAAAGAAAAGGCTGGGACCTCCACTTGGTGGGGCTCCATAAGCGTCCCCTGTCCCCCTAAGAGGGGCTAATTCATCCACAGGCTGATGTGTGGCTATGGCACAGCTGCCAGGCTCTTTCAGCCTGGATGACTTGGATGGCACAGACTGGGCATCTCCAGACAGGCCCAGCAAAAACAAAGGGTGGGGAAGATACCACCCCCCTGGCTGACCTGGAACTCTGTTCCAAGCCCTGGTGGTTTCTCATGTTCATGGTGGTCAGGCCTCTCCCCTTATATCTCCCATCATCAACCCAAGGGAAGCTAGAGGCATCTCCACAGATTGGCTGGGAGGCAGAAGCATCTAAAAGGCGGGGCGAAGGGCCCACAGGGAGGGTTAGAGAACATGAACCTGGTAAGGAGCACCACCCCACCCCCCACAAAATAAAACTGGATCTCTCACCCAGGAGCCAAGTGGGGAGGTAGACTGCAACGCTGGGAAAACTGTAAGTGCTTAGGACGATGGTGAGAGACAGATGGGGGAGGTTGGAAGGAGAGGGGCAAGAGGGCGCCCAGCCACTAACGGGGAGTCAGCCAGAAACATTTTGAGGCTTGCTATGTTCCCTAAGACAAAGCTTAAAAATGAGGGAATAGGTATTTGGGGGGAATTGCCACGGTGTGGGCCCCAGAGGTACAATTAAAGGAATGCAGGATGCAGCAGTCCCTTCTGCCCAGGATGAGTTGTTTCCCGTCGCCCCCTCCCGTCCTTCCCCAGAGCTCTCCTTCACTAAAAGAAAACAGGCCAGGAGCTGGGGGATTGCTGAGGCGGTCTCCTCCGCGTCCCAGGCCTTGTGACATGAGGAGCACAGCTGCAAGGCTCCACGAGTGCTTCCTTTAGTGGAAGCTGAGGCTGTTTCGCAGCTTCAAGCACCTCTCCTCCTCCACTCCGTTAAGCTACGGAGGCAGGATTGCAGATGGGGAAGCTAGGAAGATATGCCTGCCAGTGTTAAAACATTCACAAGGACCTTTCGGATTTTAATGTGGACACGCTGGGTCTCAACTCCAGGTCAATGCCCTCCTGGCCCCACGTTTCCAAGAGGAAGGCCGGGCCCCAGGGTTCAAGGCTGCAGAGTATCCACACAATGGGAGGCTCCCAGCAAAGGCTGGGAGAGGGTTATTTGTATTAGGATTGCTTCCTTTTCAGGGCTTTGGCTATAGAGTTCCACAAGTGCTGATTAGCAAACCCTAACCTCTCCTTCCCCCAGAAGCACTGTTGTTGTAGAAGGCAATTTCGCAAGAGAGGTTGTTTGGGGAAGTGCGTATGGCATGGCAAAAGAAATGCCTGGGACATTACAAGTGTTACAGGCACACAGAGGAGATAGAGTGATATCTGAGTAAGGACCCTTAAGCCGAAATTAAAAAAAAAAAAAAAAAAAAAAAAAAAAAAACAATAAAATTGAGATGCTAGCCAGGTGAAAGGGGGGGGGCAAAAATTGTTCAGCAACAAAATCTAGACAATACCAGAAAGTTAGCAAGCAGGCCAAAGGTCCGTGCCATCTCAGGATGGTTTGATCCCCTTTCTTGTCTCTTGTGAACTGGCTCTCTGCTGAGCCAGGTGGGGAAGCTGCTCTGCAGTTGCCAGGGTGTTGCCAGGCTGCAGTGCTCGGAGAAAAGGTTGCATCTTGAACTCATGTGGAGGAGGGGTGGTCATAGCTTCTGGCGGAGGAACCAAAGTGGGTGTGTTGGCGACAATCAACCAGTCCACTTAGAGCGCCAACCTCTGACCATAGGTGTCACATTGTCAACTACAGACTGTCTTACTTCCTGGCCTTTATTTTCCCTTCATAAAATATCCTCATTCATTCACTGGATTGTGTCGGTTTATTTATATAGTAGAGGCCTGGTCACAAAAATCCAGGGGGATCGGGCCTAAACAGGCAGTCGGAATCCCTCTCACAATCCAGGACTGCTGGATCGCAACTGCTAGCCTGCCTGCCTTCCTGATTGCCCCTAACCACTTCTGCCTGCCAGACTGATCACCCCCTCACTACTCCCCTACCAGCCTAATTGATGCCTAACTGCTCCCCTACCAGCCTGTTTGCCCCTAACTGCCCTCTCCTGCAGGCCTGGTCACCCCTACCTGCCCTCCCCTGCAGACTTGCCCCCCCCTCAACTGCCCTCCCTTGCAGGCCTGGTCCATCCCAACTACCTCCCCTGCTGGTCATCTTGTGGTGGCCATCTTGTGTTCACATGGGGGCAGGATCTTTGACCACATGGGGGAAGCCATCTTGTGTGTTGGAGTGATGGTCAATCTGCATATTACTCTTTTATTAGATAGGATATCCAGCCTCATTCCAAAAAATATATATATATATTTACTGTAGCCTGCATGTGTGAACACAGATTTTCCATATTGTCCACCTTCATTCTGTCCTCTTAGATCCTTCTATTATCCCATCTTTACAGATAGCTGTTTTGTCAACCTACTGCCCCTTGCTAACTTTATTCCTATAATCTTGTCTTATTCATCAAATGAATTGTAAATAATATGACCTGCATCCTGACGTTACTGGGAGGATGAAATGAGATGATACTCACAAAGCCCTCAGCATAGGGCCAGGCACCCGGCAAAGGTGTTATCAGGCCCATAGGTGTTGCAGGTGGGAGGACCCGAGAGACCTAGGAAACCTGTCTCAGATTCCAGAGCAGCCGGAGCTATGACCTTGCCAGTAAATTCCCACCACCGTTCTCCTCCCACCTGTGCCTCACCCATAAGGCCAACCACATGTCTGCCTTGTCTTTGGTCACTTTCTATCGATGCTCTTCAGCCTCACCCTCGGGCCTCCCACTGGCAACGCTAAGCCTTGGACCAGCGAAAGGGAGGGCAGCCCTGACCCCCAGCTCATCAGATGTGGTGTCAGAGTCCCTAAGGTCTCTGAGTCTCTGGAGCAGTTTCCAACATCAACTCCTAACGCAACAGAACAAAGTCAACAGTTTTCGAAGCAGCTTTCCTCCTACATTTTAAAAATAAGATCATGAAAAGTCCCCCAGAAAAATCAATGCTGGCTTTTTAAAACTCCAAATCAATATGATGTGTGAAAGTTCTCATTAAGAGAGAGGTGAGGGAGGTCAGAGAAATCAGGAGACTCAAAGGGAGGAGAGGGGAAGACAGGAAGAGAAACAGAGGGAGATGGGGGAGAGGGGAGGGGAAAGAGAGCAGAAAAGGCCGAAGGAAGACAGACAGCGAGGTAGGTGCAAAGCGCAGAAGCAGCCTGACCAGCAAGAAAGTACTGGCAGCCCCTGGCACTGCAAGAAACAGGGGGATGATACAGACTGGGACTGCTGACCCTTCAGGGCCTCACAGTCAGCCTCAGGCATCTGAGGGGCACAGGGGCAGAGAGGAGAGGCGACAAATAGGCAATAGTTTGAATAGAAAAGTCAATGATTATGTCCAATTGTCAGCTGGAGCAAGAAAACAAAACCTCTTTATTGAAGAGACAGAAGTCCGGGTGGATTTTGAAGGATTCATGAGTTTAAAATTTGAATGGTTGGAGTTGAAGTGGGAGGGGTTCCAGGATGCCACGTGTGAGGCGGAGAATAATAACTAAATGGCTAATTTATATGCTCTCTCTGGGAGCCAGCATGGTCCCAAGTACTTTGCAAGCATGAATTCATCCATTTTTCACAACCACCCTACACTATAGGTGATGATTATGCCCATTTTACAGCTGAGAAAACTGACTGAGAGGTAAAGTAATTTGCCTAAGGTCATAGAGCCAGTAGGTGCTATGGCAGAGTCCAAAGCCAGGCGGTCTGGCTCTAGATAGAACCTACACTGCCCACCAAGCTGGGTACGGGCACTGTGATGTTAGTGTGAATGTGGGCACTCTTGGCATGCTTGCCTGAGAACCTGCCCTGACAGCAATGGGGAGCTAGAAGAGTTGGTGCACATAGCAATGACTGACCCACTCTGGGACTGAGGGCAATGGATCTGGAAATGGGTGGACCCGGAGGACTAAGGGAGGACTCTGGCACATCACCCACTTGCCACTGGCCTGTGGATCCTCCCTCTCACAGACATGCTCCTCTGCATTTGTCCACATCAGACAACACTCCTAACTCAACAGAACAATGTCAATGCCTTCTGAAACAGTTTCCCTAAAGAGAGAAGGCATCCTCTCCTGCTCAGACCTGGCAGCCTGAGCTGCAGCGTTTTCCTCTAGGAGTAAGTATTCCAGAGATGTCTTCTCCCCACCCCAGCCCACCTTTGCCACTCCCGGGCATTTTATCTCTGCAGAGGATTCTGAAGGAAAGGAATGCAGGAAGGAGAACTGCTCAGCTCCCCTCCCACTGCCTGACCTATCGTTGGCTCCCTCACAAGAAAGAAGCAGGGAACAATTCCATCAGGCTGAGCTGAGGTGAGGTCTCGTCTAGTGCTTTGAACTTTGGTCTACCCTGCCCTTAATGATCACCCTCTCCCCTACCCCCCTCCACCCTGCTCAAACAGCCAGAGAAAGCAGTCTCTTTGCTGTTTGCCTGACCTTAGAACAGGCTGCAGAGCTGGGAGTCAGAGCACACAGATGCCCATGAGCACCTGAGACCACACGGGGCGCCCTGGGGCAGGGCTCTTGCAGGATGACACATCCCCCATGCCCAAGGAGGGGACGTGGCTGTACCTGCAGCCCCCACCTCAATCGGGTATCAGATTTGTGTGTCTTCTGAATCAGACTCAAAATTGCTCTGTCCGTGAGGCATCCACCAAGCGGCAGAGGGAGCAAGAAGAGGATTCAGACCAGAGACAGGGGACGGGGCTGATGCCGACCTGGGATGTACAGGTGCCCGAGGGACCCTCTGTCAGAGCTGCCACCCTCCCAGACTCAGAGCCTAAGCAGGGCTGTCACAGGTGAGCCAGGAAGGCAAACTGTCCTCATGCCATCCCGGAAAGGCCTCAAATTCAAGTTCGGTGAGATATACTCACAGGAATGAAAAGAAAAAAAGTCTATCACAACTTAAAACTGTGTCCCATTATCCAACCAGCCTGCCCCTAGGGCTCTGCACATGATACATGTCATAAACCCTGCAAGTATCTTCTCATAGTGTGACATAGGTCTGTGCAATTTTTGTGTTAAAAGCAAACATTTAAATCATACCATAATTTTGGGAATCCAGTTTTAACATTACCTCTTTAAATATACATATTTGGGTCTTTCTCTGAGAATATATATATATATATATATATATATATATATATATATATATATACTAGAGGCCCAATGCAGGAAATTTGTGCATGGGTAGGATCCCTAGGCCTGGTTGGCAATCAGGGCCTACCTGTGGGGTGAACAGTGGGGTGATGGGGGGCCCTCTGCCAGCACCCGCCTTGGCTGGCCTGGGGCCTGTGGGCTAGGGGCAGTTCCTGCATTAAGCGTTTTCCCCCTGGTGGTAAGTGTACGTCATAGTGACTGGTCATTCCATTGTTTGGTCAATTTACATATTAGGCTTTTATTATATAGAATATGCACACGTGTGTGTGTGTGTGTGTGTGTGTGTGTGTGTGTGTGAGTTTTCTCAGAGAAAGACTCAAAGACACAAACACTTTCTACCCAGCTCAGAAGCTCTGCATGCAGCATTGGTCCATAGCAAGGATGCTCTGTCAGGGAGAGGTCTAGGGAGAAGGGGAAGCTTCTCCTGGGGCAGGTCTTCCCACAGAGCCAAGGAGGGAGGGGTGGCCAAGGACACGGCTGAGAAGGGATTCTCAGACACTGCTAATTCCCATCTCTGCACTGTAATTAAGAGCTCCATTTAAGGTGGTAACACTTTAAATTAAAAAGAAAAAGACAAAGGAAGATATTTCAACCAGCTCTGCTTGGACTTTTTTTCCCCTGTGAATTATTACAAGTGTTAATAGGCATCTTCATTAAAGCATAATTTAAGAAATATTACAAGTTGGGTTCTCCCACCTCGCAGTTCTGATGACTCAAAATCAGCAGCTCCTCCTAAGGAACTGAAGCAAGTTGATCAAAAGAGAAAATCCGCTGAATTGGTCCATCCAGCGGTGGAAACAAGACAGAGAAACAGGAGGCAACGCAGGCTTACTTTCCTGGGAACGAACACAGGATGTGACCAGATTCCAAACAGGCCAGGAGAGATCATCAAAGAGCATGGCTAGCTGAGCTGAGGGCAGAATGCCAGGGCCCGCTGGACCCGCGGGGTGCACTTGGAACTGGGGGTGGACTGGTATCCAGGGGGCTGTGCCTGGGTAGCAAGGATGGGGAGGGGCAGCTCTTTCTGGAGATGCTTGCCACCAGCCAGGCCTGACAGACACAGTGGCGGCAAACGGCAGCTTCCCATCCTGTTCCCATCAGTGCCCCCAGACTCCAAATTAGCATTCGCTTTAAGAACAGTGTGCTTGCTGTGCAAATGCAGCCTTCAAATGCCCACCAGCCCACTCCGCATCCAGCCAACCACACCGTTGCCCAAGGCCCTCCCATGCAGAAATTCCAGAGGAGACCCCAGGGAGACACAACGTCCTACATGCACTCCACGGGCTACTGGCGAGGCCTAGAGTAGAATGATGCTGGAGCTCGGGGTAGGGCCTGTATGAAGAGGGGCTCCATAGATGGCAGGGCACAGAACCCACTAAGCCCCCCACCCCCATTTATTTAATCTGCCCTCTTTTCTTCTGAGCTCCCCATATCTTTGCACGGTTAGCTTCTCGGGTTCCCAGGGCCTCCCACTTGATGAGGTAAGCCCTATTGCTAGGGATGGAAGAGCTATTAGCCAGTTGAAGGCCTCCATTCTTGCCACCTTTGCCTCCTAAACAGCTTGTCCTCTGGCCCTGCCAACCAGCTCATCTCTGAGTCACTTCTAACACCCGGGATTGAGGGCTGATTAGACTTTAAGATAATTTTCCCAAGGCATTAGAGCTCTCTCTGTCTTTCAAGGGTTATAAAGGTGGAAAAAGGGATAAAGCTTAAGTTTCAAGAAACAAATACTTTAAGACTCAGAGGGAAAAGGGTTTAATTGCTTAAGTTCTTAGAGTCTCAGACAATATGGTGGGAGGGTGGGTGCAAGAACAGCCCAGCCCAGAATGCCCGGTTAACTCTGACCGACCTGCTTGGCCGGATGAACCTGTGAGGCAGAGAGGCCACCAGCTCAGGGAAGCTCACGTCTGATCCGATCCAGGTTGACTACCTGGGAGCCTCCCCCTCTGCGGCCACCATGTGCCCCAGGGGAAGAGTCCCACATCCAATCCTTATCATTCACTCAGCACACACCAGTTAACAAGCAGACCCCCTCACCGCACACACACACTCAAATACCCCTGTCCTCATGCAGACTACATGCTAGGGAGGAGACACAAATGGTGCATGCAATCAATAAGAAAACTGTGCACTATGTTAGAGATGAGTGCTATGGAGAAAATTAATCTAGGTAGGGGAAATGGGAGGGCTCTTGAGGTGGTATACGCTGTGAGGAGGGTGGTAACACTCATGGCTTAGAGAAGGTGATGTCATCCACACAGCTGTTGGAACAACTGGATATCCTGGGCTAAATCATAATAAAATGAACCTCATACCTTCAATAAGAGCTAACTCAAAATGGATCACAGACCTAAATGTAGTGGAATCTTAAGTCTGTAAAACATTGAAGATAACATTAGGAGAAAACCTTTGTGACCTGTGACTGGGCAAAGAGTTGCTGGACATGACACCAAAAGTCTCCATAACCTAGAAAAACTGAAAAAATAAAAAAGAATAAATTCTCCAAACAATGGAGTATAATTCAGCCCTAAAGAAAAATGAGAAGGAAAAAAAAGAAACATAAATGAGCCATCAGGCCACAGGAACACACGGAGAAGCCTTAGATGCATTTTACTAAGTGAAGAAAGCCAGTCTGAAGAGGCTACATACCACACAATTGCAGCTGTTGGACATTCTGGAAAAGACAAAATTATGAAGACTGTAAAAAGATCAGTGGTTGTCAGGGGAGCAGGGGTGAGGAGAGATTAAGGAGTAGACAGTGCACCAAGGATTTTTAGGGCAGTGCAAATACTCTGTAATGGTGGGCAGGTCATTAAGAATTTGTCCAGCCCTAACCGGTTTGGCTCAATGAATAGAGCGTCAGCCTGGGGACTGAAGGGTCCCAGATTTGATTCCGGTCAAGGGCATGTATCTTGGTTTTGGGCACATCTCCAGTGAGAGGTGTACAGGAGGCAGCTGATCGATGTTTCTCTCCCATCAATGTTTCTAACTCTCTATTCCTCTCCCTTCCTCTCTGTAAAAAATCAATAGAATATATTTTTAAAAGAAAAATAATTTGTCCAAACCCACAGAATGTACACCAAGAGTGAATCCTAATGTAACTTATGAACTATAGGTGCCCCTATGTTACTCTGGTAGGGGATTTTGATGATGGGGGAAGTTGCACATGGGTGAGGGCAGAGAGTATATGGAAAATTTCTGTACTTTCCTCTTAATTTTGCTGTGAGCCTAAAACTGCTCTTAAAATTCAGTTTTTAATAAAAAAATAATGGATAAATTGAATCCCATCAAAATTTTAAATGTTTGCTTTGTAAAAGACATTGTTAAGGGAAAGAAGGGACAAGTCACAGACTGGAAGAAACTATTTTCAAATTATACATTCAACAAAAAGACTTGTATGCAAAATGCATAAAGAAATCTCAATATTCAATAGTAAAAAAAACCAACCTAATTAAAACGGGCAAAAAATGTTGAATAAACACTTCACCACAGAGTATAAACAGATGGCCAATAAGCACATGAAAGATATTCAACATCATTATTCACTGGAGAAATGCAAATTCAAACCACCATGAGATACTAGGACACGCCAATTAAAATGGCTAAAATTAAAAGTACTGACAATCCCAAGAGCTGACACCTCTGTTATGGACTCCCAGAAAGTTCATTTTGAAACCTCACTCCCAGAATCAGAGGATCTTCCCAACAGATTCCAGTGGGTCATTCTCTCTTCTCAGGCGTATCCATCGCCTTCAGCCGCTACCAGTGGAAGAGAATGAACACATTATCATCCTTTCTTTCCAGGTTCTGTCTCCTTTTCCTTCCTTCCTCCCTGACTAGTTAGTACCAACGTGCCCCATGAGGAGGCTTCCTCTGGTCTTGTCTTCATTTGTTTACATTCACAGGAAATCAGAAACTAACCCAATGTTTCCAAGGCACAGGGTCTGGATGCCAAAACCTTCACATAGTCCGTTCACCTTATGCCAGGAGTACCTGCATCTCTCAAGGGACCAGGCCACCGGGTACCTTCCCTCACCGTGACTGACAGCTCTTCCACGTCAGCCCACCCGGGCACCTCCAGGCCTTCAGAGGGAGCCTGAATGAATGATGCAGGGGCGGCTCCAGGGTAAGCCATGGCAGAACTGCCGGTGGGTGCCCCCGGCCCGGGCTGTAGTGGAACCTTCTGAGCAGGGCCCTGTCCTAACTCTTGGCTGCTGTCCCCCCAGCCACACACTGGGCAGCCGGTACTTTGGCACACACATCAGGATGGCTCCTGGAACACTTAATGATGCAGGGTGAGAAAGAGAAATCGCTGGGTGATCCAAGAGTAGGATGGAGTTGGGGGGTGGGGGAGGGAGAGAAACTCTAAAAGAAAGTCTCCATTTGTTGGAGGATATTGTCCAAGCAGGGGCTTCCTGATGACTCAGCTGCTCCTGCGTGGGGCCACTTCCCCTCTCCCAGCCAGCCCTGCCTGGGGAGAGAAGCCGACGATTTCCCACTCTCTCTATCAGGCAGAACAAAAATTACCAATAAAAGGGTACATTTTAAAGTCCCCCAGAATAGAGACTATTGTTTACTGGCTATTGAGAGAAAGAGAAAAAGATAAGAAAAGGTAGAGTAGGTGGACCCGGCCGCCAGCCGTGGGAGTTTGCGGGAAACTGTCATTTCTTGTTTCCTCCCCTTCTATGATGGGAGGTTAAGACAAAGCCCGTGCTTCCCATTTGGAAGAAGAAGCTTTGTTGCTTATTTTGTCAAAATAAACCCCAGGCCCCTTCAGGGCCCCCTTGTCCTTCCCTCCCTGGCTCTTAAAAGCGGGCCGATTTGCATGGGAGCGGGCCTCTCTGCCGTGTCCCTCTTCCAGGCTCACTCTCATTCTCTTGCTCTAATTAGCAACTGCTTTTTTATTTTTGTATGCACATTCAAAGACAGAGATCAGGGGGAGAGTGAAAGGGAGAAAGCAAAGGTCGGTGTGAAAGGAGAGAGCAGATGGCTTCTCCCTCGCCCCCTCTGTGTACCCCGGCCCCCGTGTTGGCAAACAACACACAATGTCTGTCTACAGAGCCCTTTGTGGCCCAGAAGGAAGGGCCAGCACACAGCTACAGGCAGGAAAGGAGAGTGTGGGGGAAAGGCCCGGAGACGCCTGGCCTCTGGGGGAAGCCAGGGTAGAGAGAGGACGGAGGCCATCAGCCCCTGGGATGTCCAGGGGGAGCCCCTCTGCCTCCTCCTCCTGGGCCAAGAAGCAGTGGGTGTATGGATGTCCAGTTGGCTTGTGTTCTGATGCTATCAGCTCTCTGGGTAGCAAATCCACTGCCGCCAGGGCTGCAGAAAGCCCTCAGAGCGCAGAGGATCTACTGCTCCTTTGGCACTGTTGGTTCACAGGGGGCTCCCCAGATGCCCAGGAGGAAGCAGTAAGCACACCGTGGTGGGGTTCAGAGAAAAGGGGAGTGGGAAGGACAATCCCCAACGATGAAACACGCTCCCAAATAACTGAGTTTTAATTAGAGGAAATTCTTAGGGAAGTGGGCAGGTAGGTGGGCAGAGATTGCCTCAGAGAGAGAAGGGTGTTGTCACTCTGATTGGGTATGTTAAATTCAACAATGAACAGCTTTGGTTCCTGGTCCTTAACTAGTAGCTGGATTGAAAGATTTAAAATATGTTAGGGGGAAAAAGGAAGCTTGAAAGAATTCTCATAAGCCAAGAATAACTGAGAATGGGGTAGAAGAAGCTGAAAGAAGCAGAGAATGCTTCAGAAAAATTAAGAAATAAGCACAGAGAAGCAGGGCATTCTACAGAGATACTTTGGGGGGGAAGCTATTGTTCTTTTTAATAAACGATCTTATTATCAACATGTACGATTATATATTAATTTTGATGACAAAAATTACTTTTTTAGTATTTGCAATTGATTTCAATGATAAACATTGATTTCCTGTATTTTACTACATGAAAGAATTCATTTTTATTGTAATTTGCATTGAAACAGTTTCCTAGGGGAAAAAATAAAAACAATAAATGGAAATAGCCATCCATTCATTAAAATCCTACCAATGGAATGTGCTTTCTCTCTTTTCTCTTTTCGAAGCAAGTCCAGAGAGAAGACAGACAAGATAATAAAATAAATGGAGAAAAGGAAAACAGGGAAGGCAAATTTGGCCAAAGACACAGAGGGGAAGGCAAACAGAACCAGTGAGAAAAGAAAAGCCCCATATGACAAGGGTCTCCACATTCAAATGTAGCCATGTGTGTGACAAACTCAGAAACCAAACAGAAACCCTCAAATCACCTAATTCCCAGAACAGGCAAAATTTTGCCAAGTCCATGATTTGGCAGAGTTCTTGCATATTCCATACAATTTCAATGAGAAGCTCTATGCATCTTGTGCACAGAGCAGATTGTCATTTTCCACTTGGAATACACATGTGGCACTGACCTTATGTCCTCTGTCAAACTGAGACATTACCACCAGCCTTTAGTGAAAGGGTTTCATGACTCATGGGCTTGCGACCATTCTGTTGACTTTGTTCTGTGTGTGTGCGCACAATGTGTCACTCGATGGGACAACAGACAGACAAGGCCTCTGCCATCACTGGTTACTTCCTCCATCTGGTCCTGCCATCATCACCTCTGCTAGTGCACGCCCTGTCAGCAGCCTCACACCCGGTTCCTGACTGGTTTCTTTGGAGTTGACGCTACTCAACGCTACTGGGAAGTTTTCTCACACATCCTAATGCAAAGCCTTTCTTCCTGCTCAGCTCACATCCTGCTTCCACAAATTTTGTTTTGAATGTGTTTTGTTTTGTTCTCATTACACAGATGGCCCACGGCAGGCATTAGGGATGCAGAGAAGCATCAGGCACGGCCCAGCCTGTGTGGAGCGGGGAGGAGAGAATAAGACTCAGAGTTGGGCTGACTATGGAGGTGGAGGTAAGGGTGGTTCAACTGTACCTTCAATGCATTCTTGCCCATGAGCATGGTCACTCCATGAACTCCAAGGCTACCTGACCCCTAGCCAATGGGAAATGCAGATCAAACTCCAATGGCTTCTATCTCAGCCCAAATGGGATACTGAAGGCTCAGCTCCCATCACAAATCACTGATGCGGCCCAAAGTGAATCCTGCCCTTCTCCAGCTGGGAAGGAGTAGCGAATGGCCTTTCAGCACTAGTACCTGCTCCTGTCCTGTCCTATCTGCAGACCCTTCACCTACCACACTCTGAAAAATGCAGTGCATGGCATTTACCAGCAGGGCCTCAGCATCCTACATTATATGACCCTGTCAATGTTACTTAAGTTCTCTGTGCCTCAGTATCTTCCATTAAAAAAATGAGGATGGTAGTCTTGTGTACCTCATAGGGCTATTGTGAGGATTTAAGAGAAGGTGTAGGAAAAGAATTTGGCAGAGCATCTGGTATGTAATGAATGCCTCATAAATGACAACCACGCAAGCTGGAGGCCAGTCCAGGAACGTTCGCTCCATACCCACATTATAACCATCAACATGATCTGACAAGGAAACATGGAACTGCCTCCTCAGCCCAGGCAAACAGGGCAAGTCAGCATTCTCTCCAAACATCAATCATTGCATGTTATCTTGATTGCTTTTTTGCCAAATCTACACACCAGAGTTTTAATTTGTTGTTCTTCTTTAAGTTGACTCCACTTTTTTAAGCTGAATATGTTACTTTAATGGAAAGAAGAAAGGGAGGAAGGGAGGAAAGAAGAAAGGGGAAGGGAAGAGAGGGGACAGGAGAGGAGCAGAGACGAGAGGAGAGATAGAAAGAGAAACTAAGGCAAGTAAGAGAGGTAGGAAGTCTATGGCCCAGAAAGATCAAATTCTTGCAGAGTTGGAAGATAAAAATAAAAAGAATGGAGGCCGTGGGCAGTGATCCAGGGCTAAGACAACACTCAGAAGCAGGGCAGGGGGGGGGGGAGGGGGGGTGGGGGCAGGGAGCTTCAGCAGGGCTGTGGGAAGGTGTATGCTCCCTGCTGGGGCATACTAGTCAAGGATGGGGCTGACAGTGATTCAGGGAGGCTGGGGAAGGGATGGCAGGTCTGGTGAGAGTATGCTGGTGCAGAAGAAATGAAGAGGAGGCTGAAAGGAGGGAGGGCTAAGGGCTGGTGACAGGAATGGTGGCTGTGGGGAAGTCACCAGGGTGAGTTGAGGCCTCAGGCCCCAGAGGTAAGCTGGGAGAGTTAAAGGGAGAGATGTGGGACTGAGCCAAAGAGCTGAGAAATGTGAGGAGCACAGCAGGGAGCCCAGAATAGGTCCCGGGGCAGGAAAGGAAGGATGGGTAAGCCAGAGGTGTTTCCCACCAAACTAGGCTGGGCCAGCTTTCCTGATGGACCACAAGAATAGCATGGCCTGCCCTAACTGGTTTGGCTCAGTGGATAGAGCGCGGGTCTGCGGACTGAAGGGTCCCAAGTTTGATTCCAGTCAAGGGCATGTACCTTGGTTGCAGGCACATCCCCAATGGGAGGTGTGCAGGAGGCAGCTGGTCGATGTTTCTCTCAATGTTTCTAGCTCTCTATCCCTCTCTCTTCCTGTCTGTAAAAAATCAATAATATATATATATATATATTTTAAATAGCATGGCCTTTCTGCACCAGTAACTGCTCTTGTCCTCTCCTATCTGCGGACTCTTCACCTACCACACTCTGAAAATTGCCAAAATAGGTGCATGGCATGTACCAAAAATGCCCTGTGAGACAGATAGATAAAGAACATAAAAATGGTGGGTTGCAGGGCAGGAGGGGATGGGGAGAGAAGCAAGTGAAGAGTGGACTACATCAAGGGCTGAGGAAACGCCAAACTTCCTGCAACATGCAAATTACCTGACTTAATGATGTGTTTTATAGGAAAGCTTGTGTCTCAACTCCTGAGCAGAGCAACTCGTGGAACTCTGCCATGTTTCAGTGGCCCTCATAGTAAGACAAAGGCAAATTGAAACCGCAATGGGATGCTGGTTTTCATCTCAGATTTGCAAAGATAAAAATGATTGATATTTTATTATCTTGGCAAAGGGACAGGGAATAGGAACTCTCACACTGTTGGTGGGAGCAAAAATTGGTAGAAAATGCCTTAGTCGGAGGACCACTTGGGAATATCCATCAAAATTAAATATTTATATACTCTGATTCAGCACTTTTATTTCTAAAAGTGTATTCATCCTTAGCTGTTAGAAAAGCGCTTGGCACGTAGAAAGTCCTCAATACATATTCATTGAATAAATTAATAAATTTGTCTCACACATATGCTCACACTTAAGTGGGAAGATGAATGCACACAGATGTTTGTTGAAACATTGTTTAGAAATAAAGAAACAGGAAACAACCTAAATGTATATAAATGAAGGACCAATTAAATAAAAGTGCATCTATCCAATGGAATACTAACAATCATTGGAAAGAATGAGACAGATTTCTGTGTAATAAAACCCAATTACTGTAAACCTTCATTGCTGAGTGAGAAAGGGGGTGGGGGAATAGGTGAAAACCCTGTGCATTCTGCCCCAGTGCAGGTGGGAGAAAGGTATGCCTGTATTTTGGGTGTGCAAATACGTGCGCCTTCTCTGCAAGAGCCTGTCAGAAACTGTAACCATGTGGGACCCTGGTGAGGACCAGAGTAGAAGGGAAATTTACTTTTCCTATGTATTAACTATTCAAAATATGTTTTAAAATATATTTGTATTTCTTTCAGAGAGGAAGGGAGGGAGAGAGAGAGAGAGAGAGAGAGAGAGAGAGAGAGAGAGAGAGAGAGAAACATCAATGGTGAGAGAGAATAACTAATCAGTTGCTTCCTGCTTGACCCACACTGGGGATTGAGCCCACAACCCAGGCATATGCCCTGACTTGGAATCAAACCAAGACTTTCTGATTCATAGGTAGAAACATTGCTCAAACATTGAGCCATACTGGCAAAACCCAAACTATTTTTAAAATAATAACAACAAACGGTAACTTGGGATGAGAGAGATGTGCACAGAAGTTCCACCTCAGGGACTAGAGCAGAGGGCTCCTGGTTCATTTCAATCCCGGGAAGTAGGGTTCAGATATGAACTAGGCTGCCTCGGGAAGTCTGACTGTCCCATCCCTCCAGGTGTCTAAAAGCTGGTGGAAAGCAAAGGAAGTGCCATCCACGAGGCTTGACTCCCTGTCCTCAGAGGTCTCATCTGGCTGGGAGAAGCCATCCTCCATTGGTTTCCCAGGTCCATGGAGCCCCATCTGGTCCCCTTGCCCTCTCGACATTGCAAGCACTTTCTAAGAGCTAAGAATGTAGCAAATTCTTAGAAGTCAGAATGTTCAATCTGAGTCCACAGTATAAAGGGCTCAGCAGTAGTCGGTGCCCAGGAAGTACCTGAAGGAAGAGTGGAACAGGGACCACTCACTGCACAGGAACTCCTGAGTGGAACCCAACCTGCCTGGAGAATTGGAGCCAGAACTGTGTAGGGACATGACCAGAGTAGGCCCCCAAGGGTCACACCTGGAGACCAGGGAACTCCAGCCCCTACTAGAAACGTGTGCCCATAGGGTTGGGAGTCTATTCCAGACAAAGGCCAAGAACAAGCCAGAAACCAAAGTGCCTATGTCCTTGTCCAGCCCTTCTTCTAAACTGAGTCCTACCCTCAATGGAAACCCTCAGGGGGGGCTGGGCTGAACCTTCACTGTCACTGAATTTCTGTCCTGTGGCTCCAAAATGCCTCTTGAGGCTCCCCACAGTGTCCCCTTCTCCTCATTAGCTTCTCCCGGACCTGATGTGGCTGAGTTGATTTTTTCCTGACCTTCCTGTACATGAGAGCATGTACACACACACACACACACACACACACACACACACACACACACACACTAGAGGATGAGTCCAGCATACCTGTAAACATGCAGACTCATCCTGCAGCAGGCTGGGTAGGCACACAGGAAGGTGGGATGCTCTCTGCCATAGGGGATATATCCTAGAGCAGACCCAGGCATACTCCTCTGTAGTAAGCTGCATCTCTCCAGGATCTGCCTGCTTTGCCTTATTCATTGGCCCTCAAACAAAAGTGAAGGGCTCGGCTGCCTTCCCAGGTAAGTGCAACTCAAGCTCTCAGCTCAGCCAGCAAGGGAGAGTGTAGACAGGACATCTACAGGCAGAGGCCCCTCCTGGAGGGAAAGCCAACACTGCCCTTCTACCAATGTCCCTGCCCGAGACCTGTTGGCAAAATAAGGTTTATTCCTGGCGATTTGCCCAAGTTTGGGATGTTTTCCTTCTCCACCTGCAGATGGGTGGACCCTTTTAAGTCTTCTTTGCCCCACCTCCTTGAGGGAGAACTGAAGTCCAGGAGCACTGGGCACTGTCAGCCCAGCTTGTCCATGGCCACAAGCAGTGGAAACAGAACTCGTACCCTCAAAGTTCCCTGGGGCCCAGAACTAAAGGACCCACTCCAGTTAGGCTCCGACTCAATCTGACTTTTCATCTCCATGCTTCAAACTCAAGAGTGGTCGTTCCCCCTCCAGGAGAGAAAGTTGGTGCCTATAGATGTTTGTGTTTAAGTTCTGAGGAAGGAAACTGCCCAGCTCCAGAGAGAGACAGGGACAAGAAAGCAAAGGGGGCAAGTCTGACCACAGCGCTGCCCGAGCTGGGATTCAGCCCTAGAGGCCCTTGCTGGTCCTCGATGTGAATTAGACAGCCACAGCCAGGCCTCCAACCTGCAGCCTGGCCACCTTCCCTTGGCCCCTTTCTGGAAGCACAGAGCCTTAGACCTCATCCTTCTCAGGGGGCTTGTGTCACCTACCAAGACACTGTGCACCTCCTGTATGGCTCACAGGCAGGTCAACACGTCAGAGCATCTGTAGAGAGTACTTCTCCTGGAGATGTTCAACGGATTATGGTAATAGTTGACACAACTTCTGTGTTATATAGTGTGGAAACCTACAACCACAGAGCGTGACTCCAGCGAGTGCCTGGACCCCAAGGAAAATAAGGGACAGCACAGACGCAGAAAGAATTCATGAGCGAACTGCTGGGAGAGGTTTGATATTTCTGAAAATATTTGCCTCTCAGGACAGTTAATTTCAATAACATCCAGTCCCAGAAGCAGAGGCAGATGGTGGCTTCCCTAGACCTGGGTTCTAATCCCAGCTATGATGCCAACTAGCTGGAGCTCCCTAGACTGCTGCCCAGAAACACTTCCTGGCTACCTTCACTCTATGGACAATGAAGCAGTCAGAATAGATGGCCTCTCAGCATCCCATACACTCCCACCCCAGCTTGGGCAGTTTCAGATTATACAGCTCTTCATGGGCAATGAAGGTGCAGTAAGTGGTGGCACCAGGGCCCTACCTACATGGCCAGCCTGTGATGTTTTTACTACCCACACCATCTCAGTAAAGACCAGAGGGTACCTTCATTGTCATCTTTGATAAGATATATTTATTAAGTCATGGGCACCCACCCACGGCAGGTCTCATGCACAGAATATTGTCAAGTTATTCTCAGTAAATCTAGCAATGGCCGGGATGAATCATGATTGGTTAGTCAACACCAATGGCATTTTGGTGCTTCCACCCCTGTCTTTCAAAGGCAGAAGGGGCAGTGTGGAGCTTCCCCTTTCTTGCCCTTTTTCCATCCTCTGCCACCACCAGAGCCTGGGATTGAGTGCCCATGCCCAGCATGCAGGAGTCAGTGTGGCAGAGGGCCATCCTTCCAGCTCTGTTTGCTGTTGCTCCTACCATGTCACAGCCCATTACATCCGGACAATTACATCAGATTCCTCTCTGGAGAGAGCTGGGCAGGGCCACCATGGGGAGCAGAGGAGGCCCCAGGGATTTGTAAATGAAGTACCCTGTAGGGAAATCCTATTATGAAGCTCATCTTACAGGACTGTGGTGTTAATGACCTTGGCCTCCCAGGGCTCTGGTCCCTGAGCAGAAATGATCTCTCAGGGGCTTAAGAGGAGGCTGCCTGGGCTGTGGCCTTCCTCTCACTCACCAGCCAACTGCAGAAGGACCAGAGAGAGGAGAAAGCATTCCTCAGTACCCCTGAATGCGCTTCCAGTACAACAGCCTCCCCCCCCACACACACATATATACACACACACTCCCCACTCCCTCGGGGTCCCACCTTCTCTTTCAGCATCTAGGATGAGGAGGCAGGTGGAGAACCAGAGCTGGGACCAGAAACCCTAAGGGAGAGTGAAATAGACCCTAGAAACTTCTTTTTCCAAGAGGAGCTAAATTAGACACATTTTTCTTTACCTTCGAATTCTGCAGATTTTTTCGTCTCAACTCCCCCAGGCTTATAAATTGTCTCATCTGGGCTGCTCCAGTTGACAAAGGCACCGAAACTGTTGTAAGGTGCAAAATGTCCCTTGGGTTTCCAGGCATGAAAAGAATTTACATGTAGGTGGAAAATTATCAGGGGGGAAGTCCCCTTTGGGGAGAGGAGAGGAGTGAAGAAGAAGCTTCAGGAGATGAGAACTCTGAGGAGAAGACAGTGAGGGTGCGGCCTGAGGAGCGCCATGGAGGCAGTGACCCAGGGCACTCGGGCCCAGCTCGGGGCTGTGACAGATACATGATGAGTGGGAGACACACACACAGGGAGACAGGCGAAGCAGGAACTGCTGTTCTGCTTTAAGAGTTGTCAAGGCCTGCCAATATCCAGAGTTGGGTTGGTCCTAACTAACCTTGAAGCCCCTGGGAAGTCCGTGTGGACTCCTGAGTACAGAACCTGGACCCTCAGCTTCAACTCTGTGTGGCAGGCCCTGAGCTGGGCATGGGAATCCTGCAGGTTTGATGCGCTCTTGAGCTCAGTGGTGTCCCCCACCCCCTGCTGTTCTGAGGACAGTGCGAGTGAACAGCTGGTGCAGGCCAGCTGCAGGGCAGGCTGCTCTTTTCTGAGTCCATTCACAGCTTCCTGTCCCTGCCTGCTCTGCCCTCAGCCCTTCTTAGGCTGTAGCAGCTGAGGTGCCATGTTGACAATGTCTGGCCTCATCAGAGTCCGACGGCCCTCCCACGGCCCCCACCCCTTATTCGAGGTGCGAGGATGCTCTGAGCATCTTCACCCTGTCAGCCTGCAGGCCCATGACCAGTCCACCCAGCCTCCAGCCTGCCCTGCAGTCCCTGCTCCCAGACCCCTTCTATGTCTCCTCAGGGGCTCAGGTCCACCCTTTCTACACATCCCACAAGCCCAAGGACACATACAGTGACCTCCTTAGGCGCCCTCTTCGTCTCACCTCCAGCTACATAAAAGGTCCTAGTCTGGACCTAGCACTCGGGGTCATCAGCCTGGGCCCCCACCAAACCCACCCAACAGAGTCTCAGAGGGGGGAATCTGAGATGTCAATTTATAAAATCTTCCCCGTGAATTCTCAAGTCCACTCTGGGATCAAGAATCACTGCTTCAGAAGACCATGTTCTCGCTTGTGCTCGGGGAGTCTTCTTTTGCTACTCAGACCTCCAGCTCACAAAGACAACCTGCCTAGATCACCTGCCTCAAAGCCAGGTCTCATGGGCCACACCTTTCAAACGCATGTTCACTGACCCACTGACCTGGTGAGACACAGTGGATCACACCTATGTGCTGACTTCAAGGGCTACCTCTTGACAATCACGGAGCTGGACCTGAGCGGGTGCAGGTAGGTAATGACTAACATTCAGGGCTCCTGCGACCTGTGTCTCTGGGTATGAATACCACATGCCAACTTCATTTCAGAGTCTTATTCCTTTAGTAACCAGAGTCCAATGGCACCTGGCAACACATGGCATTGACTGGCTTACAGAGCTGTCTCATCTCCATTATCCCAGTTGGTTTTCTTACACCCTGAGAAGTGGGCAGAGGAGATAGACTGTCCATAGTAAAGGACTTAACTAAAAACCACCAGAATTTCACAGCAAGGGAGGATGGTTATGCATTGTTATTTCCTGGCTCCTAACAGTGGCTAGAGACGAAGGCTAATGAGGCAGCTCCTTCTGGAAGCTCCAAAAGATGTCCATGCTGGGAGGGCAAGCTATGCCCTCAGGGAGCACTCAGGGGTAGAAGCAGATCCAAATCCCATGGACACACTGCTCCAGCTAGGATCTGGCTGCCAAAGACTGTCCCAGAACCTGAGACCTTACATTGGGCACCCATATGGGGATACTATAGCCCTTAAGTTTCTAACACACAGGTAAGGGGCCTGCCTGGGCCAGGTTCCCCCTAGCAACTGTCAATCTCAGCCCCTCCTGCATCCCAGAGACCAACATCAGCTCACAATAGTTTAGGCTCCACAGCAGAGATGGCTTGTAGAGCACCACATCTTGGCCTCCCTGGCCCAGAGACAATTAGGCTATAGGGACCCATACAGAGAATCAATTTAGCCATCAACCTGAGCGGGGAAGGTGGGGGGGAAGGGGAGGGGGGGGAAGAGGGGTGGGTTAGGACAAAGCCAGGATTTCTCATTAATCCACTGTGCCATAAGCATGAAACTGGAACTGGGGACAGATGGCCATTTTCCTAGTAATTAACAGTTTCATAGAGACAAATGCGCGATGGGGTCAGAGTCACTGGCGAGGTCAGCTGGCTGCTGGGATTCTCTGCCTGATGGGTCCAACCTGAGTGTGCAGAAAGGGTGAGTCATGAACAGGCCTTAGGGACCAGCAAAGCCATGGAGCCCTCAGGAACATGTGTGAGCCACTGGCCCCCCATCCCTCTCCCCACATCTTCCTCTGCTTGCCCCCCATCCCCTTTCCTTCCTCGTGCCTCACAGCAAAAGCAGCTCTGGGCCAGGACCACTCTTCCCAGAGACCATGACAGGGGCAGAGAGTACGTCTCTGGTTATTGGAGTGGGGGGTCGCTTGGCTGCCTAATTGGTCTCCAGGTGCTTCTGCACAACCAAGCGACTGGTCACCCTGACTCTGACAAGAGGGGGTTCAGCAGCTGCAAAGTGAAAGTCAGGAGAAGAAGGTCTGTCGTGCCAGAACAATAATATAAAGAATATTCTTCCCACCAACCTGTAGATTTCTACCAACCTGTGCAAAGGCTCACCCTCAAATATCCAGAAAATATAATGTATCAGATCCACATTTCTGTGAATCACAGAATCATTCAGGCTCTGCCAGTCTGGCTCCAGGGCATCCGTTCTCGGGTCTGTGTTGGGAGAGAGTAACTTGCCTTTTTCTCCAGGACAGCTGATGGAGGTTCCCTGTTTCTCACTCACAATTCCCTGGCATCTGCCATGCTCCGTGCTCATGAGCATTGCCTATAGTGCCCCAGGAGTGCTGTGAATGGCCATGGTGCCTACCTGACAGCTTGAACATCCCTTAAAGACACGCCATGGCCCCAGTCACAAATCCATCCACATGCACTGCCCATCTCAAACCAAAGGGTGCAGAGCTCCCCAAGATAACCATCTGTGCCCACTGTCTCTGCACCTGCTCTCAGCCCTGGGAAGCGGGGTCTGGCTCAACCATCAAGGTTACCAGCAAAGCCAAGGGCAAAGATGCAGCTTAAAGTGGTGCAGACAGGATAAAAAGGGGGTTTCTCTGCTGGTCTAGGTCACTGAGCTCAGCCAGGCCAGGACCCATGGTGCTGCCTGATTCCACCCTCCACTCTTACAAATGCCACCAAAATGTGGCTGCCTGTACCACTGAAATGGCAATGGGATGGTGCCCTGGGCTCCCGATTTCCTCCACACTCCAGTGAGTTTGCAAGAAGCAGTTTGTAAAATCAAGTCAGGTTCACAATAGCTTTAGATGAGGAATGCCCCCCAAAAGTCCAGAGCAGGTTGGAGGTGGGAGGGAGCATGGAAAGAAACCACTTGGATTTAAATATTTGTCTCCCCAGGCCTTCCCAGGACAACCACTGACAAGCAGCATGGACAGAACTCCCCAAAAGAGAAAAGTTCCAATTAGCCCAAAGAAATGAGCCTGTTCCCAGAGTCCCAATTAAATCAGAACCAATCAATGCTTGCTCAGGTTCCTGCCGTGTTGCTCAGGAAATAATCAGAAAAAACAAGAGGCTCCAGCCAGCAAGTGTGGCGTGGCAGTCCTTTGAAGCCTGGAGACATCACCCACACTGTTGCAAGCTGCTGCATCTGGCAGCTGCTGCACCTGCCCCTTTAAGAATTCAGCCTGGTGCCTGGGTCCCTACTCAGACCCTGACAAATGCCAAAGAGGGCACCTCCCGCCCCTCCTCCAACCAATGGGACAAAGAGGAGCGCTGTGGGACCAGGCCAGGCTGGTTTTAAAACTGTCTGCACTGATTCATCGCTTGATCTGGCATTCTCTCCCCTCTGCTTCCACACCATCCATCATGGGTACCATAACCAAGAAATCCAATAAAGACACAAAGGCGCAGCTCTCCTCTCTCAGCAGGCCTCAGAGAGGCTATGTGAGGGCCCCTGCCCAGCTAATTAGCTGAGTCCAAAGGATCGCAGAGCTGATGGGCATTAGCAATCCTGTCTGTGCCTGGCACTTCACCTGCAGGTGCGTGGGGAGCAAGGTGAGTGAGGTAGAAACACAAGGGATGGCTGGGCACTCAGATGGGATAGGGAGGATGGCAGGGAAGACCACTGGCATGAGGCTCATGTTAAAGAAAGAGGAGCTACTACAGACCCCCTCCTCCAAGATGCCCCAAAGGACTAAGGCCACTGAGTGATGGGTTAGGGTCAAGATGGTCATTTCTACAAGAGGTCCATGTAGGAGGCCTTGCTCTTGGAAGAGTCTGAAACATTGAAGGCCATAAAGGAAAGCAGTTTTCTCTTCCCCAAGTTCAGATCCCATGCAGTTAGGCTGTGCACTCTCAGCCAGCGGTCACCAACCTTTCGGACCTCACCGACCACCAGTGGTCCACTGACTACTGGTTGGCGACCGCTGTTCTAGACCAAGCATGTCAAACTCGCGGCCTGTGGGCCACCTGCCTCATTTATTTGGCCCGTGTTGGCCTTTGAGTCTGACATGCTTGCTCTAGACTTTTTGTTTACTCCCAGAGAAGAGGAAGTCGAGATCCAGCTCAGCACACTGGTGGCCACCTATTGGACATGTGCTCCTTCGGACTGAGCAGAGCCTACATGAGCACACAGCACCCTGACCCCAACAGACTGCAAAGTTTGCATCACTCTGTAACATTCAGAAGCAACGGTAATTCAACTCATGATAGCATCTCACCCCCACTCCAATAGCTTCCTCTCCTTCTAGGACACACCAAAACTAGGCCCATCCCTGCCCCGGGGCCTGGCACTGAGCCCCTGGAGGAAGACAGCCAAGCCAGAGGGCTTTGAGTTAATGAGCTACATGGGTCCAGTACCAAGTTGAGTGCTGTGGGAGCTGGACTGAAATAAACTAAAATATTTTCTAAATTCAATCACCTCTCAATTACCCTTGAGTGAACAGCCCATGACAACCCAAATCCCAAATTCTCTATGCCTCAGAGCATGGAACTGGACATGCAGGGGTGGTGTGTGTGTGTGTGTGTGTGTGTGTGTGTGTGTGAGAGAGAGAGAGAGAGAGAGAGAGAGAGAGAGAGAGAATGTCAATGTCCCAAAACTATATATAACCGATGGTTAAGTTATAATCCATCATTTAGAATTCTCCCCATCTTTTCCCATACCATTCCTATGGACATTCTGGTTGGACACGATTAGAAAATCACCAGGCCTAGCATGGGGGATGAAGGTTACCCAGAGCTTTATAATACAAGAGCCATTGGGCTATGCTGTTCCTGTATAATCCAGAGCTCGAGATGGGAGACCTTGAAGACTTGGCCCTGCTCCAGGTGGGCAGGAAGCAGAGATCTCAAGGGGTCTCAGACCTTACCCTTGCAGGCCATGCTGTTCTCAGCCTCATAGCCAGGCTTGCAGGTACAGCGTCCGATGGGCACCATCCACTCCCCGTCCCCGTTGCAGTAGAGTTTGATGGGCACGTCTACTTCCTCTGCGTTGGGGATGCACATGCCCCGAGCAATCACCAGAGACGTGCTCTCTGCCCCCGTCATGGTCTCTGGGAACACGGCAAAATTTTGCACAATGCTGGGGCACTTTTTATAGAAGACACGGACAGAAAGGAGAGACATACAGGCTCCGTAATCCTGGAAAGCGAGGTAAAAACCATTTCGAGTCAGAGGCCCAAAGCTCCTGACTTCCGTGTTGACTTTCATCAACCTTCCCCCGAAGTCCACCTGGGAGAAGCTCTCGTCTGCAGCAATGGTGTCGACTTTGAGGTAGGGGGCCTCGGACCAGAAGGCTGACTTCTTGGTGGCAATGACAGAGTCAGTTTCATAGTAGTACAAGTTGAAGGTCTCTTTGCAGGAGCCTGGGACGTTGGGGAGGCTGCTGCAGTCTCTCACAGTGAACCGCATTTCGGTGTAGATGCGATGGGCGCCCCGCCGGTTGATGAAGGTGGTGAGCAGCCAGTTGTTCTGGTTGGGCTCGAACACGTTGCACACCTGGTAGGTACGGATGGTGTTGAGGTTTTCATCGTAGCCACTGACTTCTTCCCACTGCACCAAGCAGTCCACAGGCACACACATGGAAAAACAGAAAATAGAAAGTAAGAAGAAGACATGGAAAGGCAGTCAGAAGAGAAGCTGGCAATGGAAGAGGGCCTTAGGAGCTCACCAGTCCACAGTCCACGGGAGAAATGAACACATCTAACCCTAACCTGCTTTTAAAGGTCTCCTATAAGGGGGAAGGGGGCTTCAGAATATGCAGCCCATCCCCAAGTAGAAAGGACTTTCCTCTAGAAAGCCTCCCTTTATCTAACCCACCACTCCCATGCTGTGACTAAGGCTTATCACATCCACGGGGACAATCTGCAGGTTTGGTCCCACATGACAGCCAGGACAGTCTTTCAAGCCACAGCCTCTACTCTCAATGGCCACTCTGTATATTAGGAGTATAACTTCATGACACCCCCACCTTGGAAATCCTAATTTCTGAACCTAATTAATTTATTGTGGTGAAGCTTCTTTATTATCTCTGGAAAGCGTATGAATGTGAAACTTTTTCAAATTTCTCAGCAAATTTAGATTCTCATAAACTTGTGTTTTATAACTTCAACTCTTTGAAATAATTAGATCGACTATAAAACCGGTATGAGTAGGGGCTGCTGAGAGAGAAAATGTCCTTAAATGGAGGAAATTAAGCTTCATTTTGAGCACACTTCAAGCAGAGATGTGATGGAAGAGAACGTGTTACTTAGGGAGTAAGGAAAGCTTCTTTATCAGGAAGACACAACCAGGCTTTGTGTTGGGAAATGAGAGCTCTCATTTTAGCGCCCTGTAAACTGGAAAAAGAAAAACAATGCATTTATTAAGTGATATCTCTCCATCCTCCCAATAGTTCCCAATCGAACTAAATACTATTGTCCTCCATTTTCAGACAAAAATACATCTTATAATTCATTCATGATCACATGACCATAAGAAGCGATGGGGAGGAGAAGGGATAGAAAGCAATTATTTGAATGGTCAAAGAAATTCTCCAAATAACTTATTTCAGTAACAAGCAATAAGGAGGGAGGGGGTCCATGAGGTCCTGGCTTCATTAACTGAATCACTTGGGGCCAAGGGCCAAAGAAGAGTTACTGGGCCATTATTTCTTCCTGTGCAGGGAAAGGAAGCAGCTGGGGTCACCCAGGACCCCAATCTCAAGAATTGAGGGTTTTCCCAGGAAGCTTCAATGTGTTTGCTAAGTAAGGAAATAAGAGATAGAAGAAATTCAACTTCCTAAAGTGAAAAGAAAAAAGTAAATGAAGATCCTTGACTATTTGGCAGTGGTGATAAAAGGAACCAAATCATGTCTATTTCTTTAAACATTGCGTTAATTCCTTATTATGTACAGTGTGGAGTTGAAATATATAAGCTAGGATTCTTCATTCAAAGAGCTAAAAGCCAAAGATGTGTGTGTGGGAAATATACCACAGTAGCTTTTTGCACAGAATTAACTGCCTGTAGGAGCAGGAGGGCAGAAGCAAGGCTGTCTTTCAAACACAGACCTGTTAGCTACCCCAAGACCAGGCATAGAGAGCTGGCCCGGAACAGCTGGCCTGGAAAGTGACCTTGCAGCCACTCCTGCTGCCTGGCCCGTGCCACGGAGGCATCTGAGCTGCGGTCTATCCTGGGCCTGTCTTCCCCTGCCCCTCCCACCACTCTCAGGGGGGCAGTTCCCTCCCGACCCTGCAGTCCCTGGTGAGCTCCATCGGGGGCCCTTGCACACCACTGCACCTCATGTGGACTTTGCTTACTTTCTTTGTTTTGTTTTGTGTTTAATATATTTTATTGATTTTTTACAGAGAGGAAGAGAGAGGGATAGAGAATTAGAAACATCGATGTGAGAGAATCATCAACCAGCTGCCTCCTGCACACCCCCCACCGGGGATCTGCCTGCAACCAAGGCACATGCCCTTGACTGGAATCAAACCCGGGACCCTTCAGTCCACAGGCCGACGCTCTATCCACTGAGCCAAACTGGTTTCGGCATACTTTGCTCACTTTCTTACCGACTCCGTAGATGTCGAGGAACTGCTGTTTATTGCTTCTTTAAGACTGTGTGTTATGTTCTATTTAAATGTGTTTGCTAAACTTATGTTCTGCTTGCCTGGTTGTCTGCAACCAGAAAGCAAATACATTAGGGAGAAGAAATAGCTGGCGGTTGTTTTCGTTCGGATTTTTCAGACCTCTCTCCCTTTTCACGGCGGTTTTGAAATCGTTTTCTCCCCGTTGACCCCGCGTGACTTTTGAGGGAAGGGCAGGTTTATTTTGGCTGCTCTGTAATTGTTTAAACACAGCAGGTCTCATGCTCCATATTTCAGTCGTGCTACGTAAGGTCTCTGCAGGAACCTGCGGCTGCTCCGTATATGCGCAATTGAAGCCCGCAGCCCCCACTTAGTCTGGGGGCCCGGTCCCAGCCAGAATCCTTGACCCACCCAAGACTAATGCAGTTCTGCTGTGTGGGAGCAAGACAGGAAGCTCACCTTTCGGGCTCACCTTAGCACAGAGAGTGTCACCACCGGTAGGTTTTAAGTAGACAGAATGAGGATTTATTCTCTTGCGGAGCGGGGATATTGAGAACATTTATCTTAGAAAACGACACTGATTGGGATTGTAAGACCCCACAGAGGTAATTGCTTCAAACATTAACCTCTCCGGGCCTCAGTTTTCTCATCTGTAAAATGAGGAATCATACTGGGTGACCTCGAGTCATAAAACTCTACCGAGCTAATTGATGCCGTGACAATTCCTAAGGGAGCGATCAAAGCAAATTAGGGGGAATACAGCCGCGTAGTCACAGGGAGGGAGTAGAGAGACATTGAGGGAAAGGGAGTAGCTCCCTGTTGTTTGGGAAAATGCCATCACAGAGTCTCACATTCATTTCTCTCCCTGTTTCATTCTTCTCCTGCCAGCGGGTGCTACCGGGGGTTGCAAAGATAAGCGATCAGATTGGGCTAGAGGAGGTATAAACGCTTTCCAAGCAAGAGGCAATTAGGATCGGGCACACGGAAAAAAAGAGAAGATTCGGTAAAGGGAGACAAGGGTGGAAAGGCATCTCAGCAGGGAGGGACAAACATTGTTATTTGTTTATGATACTTGGCATCAGTTTCGTGGCTTTATCCCTTCTGCATTCATCAATGAAAAAATATTTACTGGATGCCAACTTTATGCCAGGCATTCCATTAGCCACTGGGGATACAGCAACATGAAGCTTATAATCTAGTGAGGGAAACGGAAATTAGACAAATGGTTATTAAAATAACTAAATAATTACAATTGTGCTAACCGCTGTGAGCGAAAATCACAGGGTGCCAGGAGAGGAAGTGTACCTGACATATGGAGGAATGTCAGGGAAGACCCTCGGAGCGGAGAGGGGATGGATGGGTGTGTGTCTATAGGGGCAGAGAGGGGCCGAGCAGCTGGGCCTGGGAACCGCATGTGCAAAGGCTCTGTGATGGGGAAAGGTGCCAATGAGGAATGAAGACTGCCTAACAGAAGAGTGATAGAGATCTACAGGTGGCAGGAATAAGACATAAGGGGAGGTGCCCGGTGGAAAACTTCTGAGTTTCACCTTGAGGGTAACTAGAAGTCATGGATGTGTTTCAGGGAGGAAAACTACAGGTGATTAGAGCTGAGGTTTTAAAAGATTTCTCTGAAGCAAAGTAGAGACTGTGCAGGAGGGCAGCTTGAGTGCATGAGCAGGACAGCTGGATGTCACTGCAGTGGTCCAGGCAAGAGATGGTGATGGGCTGGGCCAGGCTGTGGAGGTTGGAAAGATATTTGGGGGCAGAATCTCCAGGTTCTCACTGAGCTGAGTGTGTGGGAGCTGAGGGGGTAGTTTAAGGTGGGACAGAGCAAGACTGGGTTAGATCCAAGGAGCTATGTGTGCCCTTAACATTCTTTCTTGCATCCTGATTCCTCAAAGCTCAGGCTTTGAACTATGCTGTGTCCCCAGGCACACCACTTCCCAGATTCTTAATAAAGAGGTATTTTATGACTCTTGGTCTACCCCATGGATGCCCAATTTCCTATTCTAGATCCAGTTTCTTTTAACCAAGGCCTGTGTTAGCCCCAATCCCCCTAGACACACCCACTGCTCGCCCCAAAGGTCTCCCAAAGGTCTCCATTCAGTAGCAGTTTCTCAGCCTCCACTCTCAGACATTTGACACATTGCTTCCTGTGTTCTTTTCTGTAATTATCTCCTCCCATTAAAACAACAAAACACCGTGATTTGCTTATCAGATTGGCAAAAACTTAAAAAAGATAAAAGATCAAGTCTTGGTAAGAATGTGGAGTACAGAGTTACTACTCAAGGCTGCCACCACATCCGGAGCTTCCAGCATGTCCAGGACACCTGGTGGTGGCCGGCCTCTGAGGGTCCCCAGGGCTGTGGCTGTGGACAATATGGCAGCTTTGCTCTGAGCGGGCCTCTGGGAGCTTTGCACAGTCACGGTGGAAAGAAAAGCCACAAACTGAGATTGAAATTCTCACCAGCAGGTGGGATGGGAAGCTCAGAGTCTGAAATACTTTGACTAAAAGCAAATAAGGCCCAGGACATTTCTTGGACGTCTTGATTTATGGAGGAAGAGTGACAATGCTGCATGCCAACCTGATGGTAGCCTTCCCTTTTTTATGCTTTCAACTGGATTTTATGATGGTGCCCTCTGTTAATGCCCATTGACTAGTGAATGCATAAGCAAAATACATGTAGGCATATAATGGAATACTATTTGGAAATAAATGAAAGAATGAACTATTGACACATGTAATACCATGGATAAACCTCTAAAACAGTGTTTCCCAAACTGTTGACATATGTGTACCCCTTCTATAATTTTCGTAACACTGAGTACCCCTCATCAAAAAAATAGATGTATTTTAATAACAATCAAAATATTTTTTATATTTTTATTTTTTTGATACACACACAAAATAATAAATGAAAAATAAAATTATTCATAATAAAACATAAATAAAAGTCATCTTATAAATAACATTTATTTACACACCAGACCACCTCACGCCTCACAAGACTGTCTTGACTTGACTCATGAGAACGTAGAATTAGGCGCAGCTAAGCACGGTGCAGTGCATATCCCCACCAAATTCTTCCTGTAACCCTGGGGGTATGTGTACCACACTTTGGGAAACACTGCTCTAAAACATTATGTTAAATGAAAGAGGCCTGACTCAAGAGACCACATATTATATGAGTCCATATACATGAAATATGCAGAGAAGGCAAATCCATAGATGAAAAAGTAATAATTTTCCCTAGCACTGGATGTAGAAAGGGGAGTGATTAAAAATGGGCATGAAGAATCTTTTATTTTTTTGGAGTGGGGAGGGCGAACTTACTGAAAACTGTTGAATTGTACGCTCAAAATGCATAGATATTATAACATGTAAGTAATAGCTCAATATATCTGTTATCTGAGTTTCTTCCAGCCTATACTTTGACATCCAACATGCTGGTGTGGCCTCCATCCTCCATGAAAGCCTGCCCTCAGCAATGTCATGCCCCTACCCATCCCACCCACTGAGCCAGGGATGCCCTTCTCATCCCTTTAATCCCTGTATCCCAGGTGACAAATATTGGCTCCGTCTAGTTGGTTGGTAGATGAACACCTGATACCTAAGGTGGGACAAAGGTGGCATCTAGAGCAGGCACAGGTAGCCAAGGAAGCATCCCTGTCACTGATGCTGGGGGTCTGGGGAGAATCAGGAGAGTGGTTCAAAGACAGTATCGGGCCCAGGACCCCACTAAGAAAAACACTTGTTTTTCCATCCTGGAACCAGGCAGGAATCAGACCAAAAATGCCTTCCAAATCCAACACACCGGATTTATCACTACAATTTGCCATTTCTTCCAGTACAATATTCCTCCTACCTGGCCTCTCTCTTGCATACCCACAGCCATGTGTTGGCATTCCTTTTTGCCTGGGCTCACGCTTTGGCCTGCTGTTTGGTAAAAAATTAATGACAACAGACCAAGCAGGAGATGGCAGGGGCTCAACCACGGGCCATATCCTCTCATATCTGGACACTGAAACCGTGTCCATTTCTGCCCCTCGATGATGTCACTGATGTTCTCATTGGCCCCAACACTTTTCATCTACTCCACCCTCGTTCCTTCTCAACTCAGAACCAGAGGATAACAGATCTGGCTAGAAGCCACCACAGATCATGTTGACCAGGAACTTTTGTTGACAAATGGGCACACTGAGGCCCAGAGACATTCAATAACTGGCCCGGAGTCAGGCAGCCGACGGGCGGCTGAGCCAAGCTCTCTTCACAGCTTCCTCCTTGTAGGGGCGCCAGTCTCATTTCCTCCCTGATGCCTTCCCAGCTTTTACTCAGCAACCACTTTTCCGAATGCCTTAAGCATAATTGCACTTATTCCACACAATTTAGCATTTGATAATAACACTGTTCTGAACTATTCCTTAATTGCTTTCTGTGTGTGACTCTGGATTGTGATACCAGGCTGTGAGCTCCTTGAGGACAGGGAATTATGTTTTGACTAATTTATTCATTTCAACAAGCGAAGTAATTCCATACATTTAGCTTTGCCAAGCTGGCATTACAGCAATGGCATGTTTACTCCGTAATGTCTGGGGCCAGTGAAATCTACAGGTTTCTCAGGGCACTCCCCTCATGCACGGCTTCTCTCACTTTTCTTCCTGCGTGATCTCATCCGCACACAAGGCTGCAGCCACCAAGGGGTACATCACTGACCTCTCCCTCAATGCCTCACACTTGTTTATCCAGCTACCTCTTGGGTAGTTCCTGACAATCACCTTGTTTTCTTCAGTACAGCTGCAGGCTCGCAAATCAACCCTCTTGGAGAACTTGCCTCTTGAGGGCAAGACTGCGATGGGGACCTCTCCATATTCCCATGCCGAGTCTCCCATAAATACTGGCAGGTTGAGGGGATGAGCAAGGCCCTGGTCTGTTCCTCAGCTTCTCTGCCTCCGCAACCCCTGATCCTTCACTGGGGACGTATGCAGGTGCCACCAAGTTCACTTGTCCCTCAAAGAAGTCTTGCACAACCAGCAGGGTATTGAGAGCCTTTGAAAAGGCACAATTCGTGATGCAAATGTACCACCTGCCCCTGAGCTAGGCATAAGAAGGAGAACAATACCACCCATTGGGAAGCACTTGCTCAGGCTTTCAGACCATGAAAGCACCACACTAGGTGCTTTCATTTCTCATGTCTGAAAGACACCTCAAGGTTCCTCTGGACCTACGCTTGTTGGATTTGCTTGTTGGAAGTCAGAGCTTGCAGGGGCTGTTGCTCAGGAGTGACCCAGATTGCCATTTACATTTGGACAATGCTATTGACTATTTGCAGTCTGGCTGATTGTGTATGTGTGTCTAAAACATGCTGTTCCCATTCAAAATCACTGCCATAAAACTCCCTCAGCACTGCCTTCTAGGACAACCTTCAGAGACTCTCACCCATTCTCTGTCCTCCAAGGGTAGACCTGAATTTTGGAAACCGGCAAAGGTCTCCTGGAGCTAAATCCAATGAGTCAGTGAATAAGCCAGCTAATACATAATATTTCTTGGTCAAAAATGAAGAGCCACCCTAACAAGTTTGGCTCAGTGGATAGAGCCTCGGCCTGCAGACTAAAGGGTCCCAAGTTCGATTCTAGTCAAGGGCATGTCCCTTGGTTGTGGGCACATCCCCAGTAGGGGGTGTGCAGGAAGAAGCTGATTGTTATTTCCCTCTCACTGATGTTTCTAACTCTCTGTAAAAACATCAACAAATATATTTTAAAAAAATGAAGAGCCACAATAAAATGAAGTTAAGAGAAGTGGGCTGATTTCACTCCATGCCTCTGAAGACAGTTCCAAGCATGGGTCTGGAAAGATTTGGGATAGTGGGCCCCTTCCTGGATGGCTGCAGCCTCTCCAGCCAACCTTGCCCCCTCCCAGAACACCCAATAGCTACCATGATGATGAATCATAACAACCACCAGGAATAAGCCTTTTTCTACAAGGCCTGGCCAGGAAGAGACATTGCTATTTAAGATGATGACAGAAATCACTGAAATTGTCTTTTTGGCTTCTATTAGCCCAACAAGATCCCACTATTGTGTTTTATTTCAAACCCAGATCATTTAATTCATTTTGAAATCAAGAATCAAGCATCTGCTTACATTCCCAAACAGTGTTCTAGGTGTTGGTGACACAATGGTAATTAAGAGACAATGTCCCTGCCCCCATGGGCCTTCTATTCTAATAGAGCGAACCAGAGCAAACAAACCAATAAAATAAAGTGGGATGGTGTTAAATTCTATGAGGAGCAGGTAATGAGATAGTGAGTGACAGCCAGAAGTGGGGTCACCATGGAAGGTCTTCTTTGGAGCAGAGATCTACATGGCATGCAGGAACCACCAGCTAAGAGGGTACAAGAGGGAGAACCATTCCAGGCTCACAGAACAAGAGGAACAAACTCTCCTGAGCAAGAGTGTGCCTGACATCTTACCAAGAAAGCCATGAGGCCAGCATGGCTGCTGGAATGCACAGCGCAAGGGGAACATGGAAGGGGGTGAGGCGAGAGAGTTGCTGGGCAGGCGGGCCTGCACCTCTGCCGGTTATAGCTCTGTGACCACATCTTTCTGATCTTCATTTGTCTACAAAATACTATTTACCTTGCCGGGCATCACGGGGACTGAGGACCCAGAAAGTAACTCACCTAGTGTGGTGCCTACAGGTAACTACCACTCACTAAGTACCAATTATCACCTCTATGCTCAGCATCATCACTGTTATGTTAACCTGGGGATCCACCTCTGGCTGACGCACCAGGTTGTGGTAATCACCTGCTTTATCTTAGATAAATAACTCCGCCCCTTGGTCAGCACCACACCTTGAGGAAAGGGCCACACACTGTCTCCTTACAGACCCAGAGGGAGCCAGCAGCCCCTCCCAGCTCCTCTGGGAATGCCAGCTCCGGCTTCAGGGTGGACTCTCTTCTCCCAACCAGGCAGTCTGTGGGCCACCATCATCCACCAGCTCGGACCACAAGGAGACAAAACTGGACACGGCTCACAGGCTTTGGTCCCCTTCAGCAGTCTGCATTTAGGCAGAAGCTGCTGTGTGAGGGAACCTGCTATGTCGCAAGCAGCCCTTGCCCAGGGTCCCATAAAGGAACTTCCCTGGCATTGCCCAATGAGGGGAAACCCAGAGACCAGGTTCAGACACCCCGGTGGAGATGGCTGCCTCTCGGAACAAGAAGCCCACTGAGGCTCAAGCAGCTCGCAACTCTGAGCCTGCCGCAGGAGGCTCGGGCTGGACTGATCGGCCCGCTCTGAGGATGCAGCTCCCGTGCAGACATCTGCCTGAGCCTGAAAGAACCGGGATATTAGACAAGCTAGAGGGCTAATTAAAATGTGATATGTGTGGTCTGTGGGCATAAATTCCTACAAGTCCAGAGGGATCTACCATTTAGTATACCAACCAACCAAGGCAGCATTTACTCTATAACTCCCCTGAGGAGTCTGAGCACCAGCTCACCCGCTACCATGCTAAATTTACCGCCCAGATGTACCGGGCTAGGAGGACATGAATGCCTCCCCATGCCCCATTCGTTATCATGGCTCCCCATGTAGTGTGCCAAAGAGCTGGGCTCAGACGTGGGCCAGGACACTGCTTTTGAAAGCCCAGAGCCTTGACAGGGCAACCACACTGCCGAGCAAGCATGTCAAATCCATGGCCCGAGGGCCGCATGCCTCGTTTATTTGGCCTGTGTTCGCCTTTGAGTTTGACATGCTTGCTGCAGAGGCACAGAGCAATGATTCCCTAACTATTTCCTCACTCACTCCCCAGGATGGGGGTGAGCAACACACTGAGAATACGGAAATAACTAGAATATAGAAAACACATATCCATTGTTTCCCAGTGCAGTCTCCAAGAGACTACACAAAATGGTGGGAAAATGCAGGAAATGCCTTCTTGAGGTGGGTGTGGGCGCAAGGGCCCCAAGTAGAATATGTCTGGATTGCTGGGAAGGAGGTTATGAAAGGGCTGGGGTTAGGAAGCACTGCTGTCACCCGGCCTAACCCTGAACACTGGAGGTCAGGAGGACCCCTGGCTCAGCACAGGAGTCCCAGTCACAGACCTCGGAGTCAGCCTGACCCAGCTATGTGACCAGGGCGAGTCTTTAAACCTCTGGAGCCTCAGTTTCCTCCTCTAATATCACACACCTACCCTCTCACAGGGCGGCTGTGAGGGTTACATGTGATAACACGGGGAAAGTACTAGACCTGAATAAGAGACCCCCTGTGACTCAGTCATTATAGGCATCGGCCCTCCAGAAGCACATGCTCACCTAGCCTGTCTCTCTGCAGGGTCACTTTCCCTCGACGGCTCTCCTTCCATGATGTGTGATCTGTGACTCGCTCCTGTCTGTCTGGTTGTCTGCACCTGTGCATTATTTGTGATGTGTGCACATGTGCGTGTGTGTGCGCGCACGCGCGCGCGCGCGCGTGCGCGTGTGTGTGTGTGTGTGTGTGTGTGTGTGTGTAAGTACGAGTGCTGGCTCTGGTCCAGGTGGGGCCTGTGACCTCACCCATCAAATGCTGCATATGCTCTGCCCACTGGTCAGCTCTGTCCACTCCTGCCAGGGTGAGCACCCCTCACTGCTCAGAGATGCCAGGGCCCTGGGCTGCGGGAGCCCCGTTAATGGAGGGCGAGGCCAGCCAGGCCCAGAGTCCAGATGGTGCACATCTCCCTACATCCTGGTCCATTTCACACCCGGGTCTCTGCCAGCTCGCCAGGCAAACCCTGCAGGCTTGTGCCTCAGGAGGGGCTCCTTGTCCACAGCCCCGGGCCACTGTCACTTCCGCCAGGAAGCAGCGGTGTGTGCCAGGCTCTGCCTGGAGTGGGGTCCTCAGCCTTATGACAGCTGCTGCTGCTGTTGACACTGCAACAGTGACAAATTCATCCTTCTGACAAGATCCCTTTAAATAATTCACAGGGAGCTGGGGATTAAGACACTGTTTCTCTCAGTCTCTGTGGAGATTTAAAACACCCCCAGCTGGGGTATTTAAGGAGAATATAATGGGGCTGCCCCTCTGGGTCCCCCCCTCCCCCTTTCCTCCTCTTTCCCATTTCCCCAATTCACCACCCCCCCTCACCCCACCAGCTAGCCCTATAACAAGGAGACCCAGAAAATAAGAAAGAAAAAAAAAAAAGGGGGGAGGGAATCAGTGCTTAGCTGGTCACTATGGCAACAGTGGCAGGGTATTCAGCTGTCATTATCCCAGGGCCTCACACATGCGATTATCTTAAGCTGTGGATTGAATGTGGTCCTCACTGCTGCCCAACAAGGCCTTGTCGTACAAGGCAGGGGCGGGAGCTGCGGGCCCCAGGCCCCCACCTCCTCATTCTGCTCTGCCCAGGCCTGGGCTCGGGTGACTAGGAGCAGAGCTGCCCCGGGGAGAGAGACTGATGCCACATCCCTTCAGCTTGGAGGTGTCTGTGCAGAAAGCAGAGCAGGGGCCGGCTGAAGCGGGGCCAGCACCCTGCACTGGAGGCTGGGAAAATGGGCTCCTGGTCCCATGAATGCAGAGTTTTGACTGCCCGTGGGGCTCAGGGGGTTAACACAAGTAACATTCGGTGCCCGGTACACAGCGAGCACTTCATTATTGGTAACCAGTAGTAGTTATCACCATTATTAACACTGTTATTAGTCACAGGGTGCACCTCTGAGGATATTCATGCCAGAGCCACAACCTAACAGAATCACTAGAATACTGATTTTGTATCCCAGGGCCCCCCTCAAGCAGTCCCCATCTTCATCCCATGCAAGTGAAGTCCTTCAAACATGGGTCACTGCAACCCTGAGGCCTAGTCAGGGCAAGCAGGGGTATTTTGTTGTTGTTTTTAAAAAAGTTTGCATTGATTTTTTTTGAAAAATATATATATTGTATTGATATTTTACAGAGAGGAAAGGAGAGAGATAGAGAGCTAGAAATGTCGATGAGAGAGAAACATTGACCAGCTGCCTCTTGCACATCCCCCACCGGGGATGTGCCCGCAACCAAGGTACATGCCCTTGATTGGAATCGAACCTGGGACCTTTCAGTCCGCAGACCGACGCTCTACCACTGAGCCAAACGGGTTTTGGCTGTATTGACTTTTATAGGGAGAGGGAGAGATGGAAATATCAATGAGAGAGAAACGTCATTGATCGGCTGCCTCCTGCACAGCCCCTACTGGGGATCAAGCCCGCAGCCCAGGCATGCGCCCTGACTGGGAACTGAACCTTGGCCTTTTGGTTCCTAGGTTGACCCTCAACCACTGAGCAAAACCGGCCAGGCAGGACAAGCAGTGCTGACTGAGCTTTAAAGTTTTCGAAGGAGGTAAACACACTCTAATCCTGCCAACCGCTCTAAAAATAAGGTCTATGTTACCCTTGTGGTAGAAGCAGAAAATGGGCCCAGAGAAGTTAAAAGAACTTAGAGGAAAATGGAAACATACCCAGGATATCAGATTCTAAACGCTGGGCTTGCTCTTTTATGCTACCAAAGTGCAGTAAGGGGCAGGCCAAATTATCCCCACACTTTGTAACTGGAGGCAAGGCCAAAGGCATCATCCAAGGCCAGGCTTGTCCCTCTGGCCCAGGCTCGGGCTCCCCAGATGTCTTCTGCCCAGTATGGCTTCTGCCCACCTTGATGCCCTCTTCTTGACCTGTTTTCCTCCTGCCCCTCCTCGCTAGGCCTCTTAACTCTGCCTTACCTTCCTTCTAATGCTTTGTCTCCCCACTAATCACCTCTTTCCTTCACCGAGGCAACCAGTGTGAGGGAGCTGGGAGTTCAGGCTGTCAGGGCAGCGGGCCCTGCTGACCCTCCTCGGATCCATCCTGGTTCCTGTGTCAGCAGCCCTGCTTTCTTCTGGGTCCGGGCAGCCACTCCCAGCTTCAGTGTGAGAAGAGCGGTCCTCAGGCTGACTCCCAGGGGGAGAAGGGTTTCCAGGGTTGTGCTAAGGGATGGGGTCGGGAACTGCCTTCCTGGGGAAAGTTTCAGAGAAGAGGAAAAGCACCTGTCTGTCCAGGCAAATGAGGGGTAAGCCTTCCTCAGAGAGGGGGAAGGAGACCTGGTGACCTCTGGGGTTCTCTCCCAGACTCTGTGGACAGAAAGATCTGCTGTTCTGCTGACGAGTCAGAGCCATTTCCAAGAACAAGAAAATAAATCTTCCAACAGTAATACTGGTGAGCTACCACAACTCCCAAAATTCGTTAATGCAGCAGCTGAAGAAGCAGCTTTCCCTCCATCTGTCTCCCTCCCTTCCACCCAGACCTCCCCCGACACATCCACACATATACACAGTCATAGCCAATGCATCTCTGCAGCCAACACAACAATTCACACACTGTTCAATGACACTGGTCATCTGTAACATTCTATTCACCTGAACGGTACCCGAGCTGCTCACCTGGCCCACCTCTCCGCCCCTGGGGATCCACCCAGCCTCCTCATCCAACCCACCCCGAGGCCATCGCAGTCTTCCCAGAGCTCCAATCTCAGGGACCACCTCCCACCTCCCCGGGGCCCCGCCTCCACGGCTCTCACCCAGAGCGTCCCGTGCTTGCGTGCGTTTGTCTGTCACTGTCTCCGTCAGGCAGGTGATTTTAAACCTCCATTCGTAAAAGACCAGTATTATATATAAAAAAAATGTTTTAAGTGCCTAGGGGTGTTTTGTTCCTCCTCGCTTCATAAAAGTGACATTAATAGCCAGGGAAGAGCACTGCTGAGTGCAATTACAGAGGATGTTTCAGGTATGAAAGCTGTTTTGAGCCCTGCTAATGTCTCCTAATTACAGGCCTTTGGGAAGTGAGAGAACAAGATAAAGAGTGGGCGGGAGGCCCGGGGTGGGGAGCCCTGACTTATCTCCTTGGTTTACCTGAAGAGGGCAGGGGAGGCGGAGGGAGGCGAGACTGGCAGGGAGGCCAGAGGCCCACCCCCTGGGAGGCCGGGCCTCTTCCTTCAGAAGGCAGTACTAATTCCCGGGGAAACAGCTCCGGAAAAGGATGCCATCCCTGTCTCCTACAGGCAGAACAAACCTTTTAGATACTGAGTCTGAAGCTAAGGAGCCCAAAGCAACTCAACCTGTGGAGTCATACCCCCTGCAGACAGCGTGGAGAGCGAGCTGGGTTTTGCTGGGACACGTGGGTCAGCAGGGTTGTCAACAGGAGGACAGCCCGTTGGAGGTTAAATGCCAGCACTGGCACTTTCCAGCCATGTCACCGCAGATCATGTAACAGCTGCTCTGTGTCCGGAAGCTTCCCTTTGGTATCAGTCAGGGCTTTCTGGTGGCCAGTGACAGAAAAGCACAACTCTCAACCTCCGGTTTCCTCACCTGGACAGTGGGGCTGTTGTAAGGATGAATGCCTGCGTGCCTGTAAAGCACGCAGGGCCCGGGACACAAAATTAGATGTTCACTTTCTTTACCTGCCATCTATTCATCTCTCGGGCACCTGTATCCTGAGTCCTTCCGGGAAATTGCGCCTTCCCACCCCTCAGCCGCCAGGGTGCTGGTAGGCTCCGCACAGCAAAGGGCCTGAGAGGACCGACCAGCTCCTTGTTTTTCCTGGCTGCAGGGACCGGTCCTGAGGGCATGGGATTTCCAGCCAAGCCAGCCAGGTCCACTCAGAGCTAATCTCAGGGCTTCTGCTGGGGGGACCAGGAGGAGGTGTTTGTTCTTCCCCGGGGGTTATGGCTGTGAGGGCTGGAGCTGCTGCAGATTTCTTCTGACCAAGAGGACGCTCAGCCTGGAGCCAACACCATGGGGGTAGAGAGGAGAAAGGGGAAGGAGAGCGAGAGAAAGGAGTGGGGGTGGGGGAAGAGAGATGGATCCTAAGGATCTAGACCAGCCAACACATGCAGCCCCGGACCACTCAGTTGCAGAAGCCAAGAAGGTTGAGTTGCGCGTTTCTGTCACTGACCACCAGAAAGCCCTGACTGATACAAAAGTGTAGCTTCCAGCAACCGGCCACCAGGACAAAGGCTCCCAGTCCCAGGTGGTGGTACCAGCCTGAGAGAGGGTGACCAATAGGGCCCCCTTTGCCTGCCTGCCCTTGGCGCGGCCTGAAATTCAATTACCGTAAAACTCCATTCACCAAATAGCTTTGCCCAGAAATGCACTAAATTTCTCTTGGATGTGCCTAATTTAGCTCAGGCTTTGCTGTCTTACTTAGCATGATTGAGTCATCAAAGGAAGAAAAGAGAAATTCCAGCCTTCCCGAGGGTTAGCTCTAGTGTTTGCTGAGGAAAACTTTTTACAACGTTGTTGCATGTACGGAATAGTCACCCTCCCTACCCCACTGAGCAGAGGAGGAAACTGGCCTGACAGAGTCTGAGAGACTGGCCCACAGTCACACAGCCGGGGAGCTACAGAGCGGGGATGGGCCCTGGTGTATGTGATACATGGCCTGAGCCTTCACTGCTCCTCCATCAGCTTCTCACCCAGCAGACCAGATAAATTCCCATTGACTTTGATTGGCCTTGGAACGACTGGGGTGTTTATTAGAGTGGATTTCCCTCCTGAAGGTGCTTCCTTCTTCCCGTGGTGTGGGCAGCTGGCGAGGGTGCCCGGAGGGTCCGACAGACAGGGAGAGAGGAGACACCCAGGCATGGCGGCCAAGTGGCCAGTGGTCCACACATGGATATTCTGTAAGGCCCCAGTGTGCCCATTTCCATGGCACATGTCTGTGTTGGAAGTTAAGGTACCAAATGCCGACATTCAAATGGGGCATTCCCTTCACAGTGGCCTCCCCTGGAAGTTCTCCACTTAGACCAATACCTTCCCATCATTTAAGTTATTTCTAGAACTCTAAGAACTGCCTACAGAGGCATACGGTAAAATCAGCTCATACTTCTCTCTCTCTCTCTCTCTCTCTCTCTCTCTCTCTCTCACACACACACACACACACACACACACACACAACCCATATATGTACACACACATACACATTCAAAGGTACACACAGAGAGAGCACAGACACACACACCCGGCTTGCTCATCCTGAAGGCCCATCAGGCATGGCTCTGGATTCCTTTCCATTTTTCCTCTGTTGAATCCCACTTCCCTGGAGGAAGACTTGCCAGTGACACAGCAGTGAGCAGCCTCTGTCACGGGCCGGGAAGGTGCTTCCAAAGGGCAGCACAGACAGCAGTGGCATCTGCGAGCCCATGGAGAGCTCTTTGAAGACAGCTCAGGATGTTTACACTTAAGTCAGATGTCCCACAGACACAGGAACCCACACACACAGAGGCCATTGGTTGCCCAGGTGGCAAAAGCCAGTGAGCCCTGGCAAAACTCTTGGAAAATGAAAGAACTTTGGGTTTGGGTTAACAATAAGCAAGTAGAATAAACCTCACTATTACAGGGACCTACGCTTGCCTTTCTCATCCATCAGAGCAAGCAACTGGGATATTCTGGTGGTGTCCTGGTTTCCTTCGTCATGCTGATCTCAGGAAAGTTGGCTCTATTTACATAAATAAGCTCTTTAAAAAGATATCCATAACCACATGCGTGTTGAGAGGGTTACAATAAATCTAAATTGATCATCTCCTAAATTCAGACCTCTGCATTGGAAATGCTGAGAATGCTCAAGAATACTCTGGACCTTCCTCGTGTATTTGGCCAACATACTTTTACTGGAACCTGTCCCTTGCTGGGCCAGTGCTGGCCTGGGCACTGGGGACACAGGGATGCTGCATCCTCTGGCCGGTGGGAGAGACCACCCATCAACACATGAGAGCTGAACAGTGCGCTGGGAAGAGGGCACCTAGTGGGGAGCAGCCTCCAAGAGGGCTCCCCAGGAGATAAGAACAGAGCTGACACCTGAGAGAACAGAGAGTGGTGCAGGGAGGGAGAGAGGGGCAGGGAAACGGAAGACTGAGGGGGCCAGGCAGCACCTTGAAACTGGGGCGGACTGGTGAGAGGTGTGTGGGCAGCCCTTACTACGTGCTGCCCGTGCCTGGGCCTGGGTGTGGCACTGTTTACTCTGGAACCTCACTGAACTCCCCCACTGCCCAGAGCTCCTGAAATGTGAAAGTCAGGGAACATTCTAGAGCAGGGCTGACCGCAAAGGTTTGGGAGAAGTAACGGAAGCCAGCCCACGGGAGGAGTCACCAGGGCCACCAGTAAAGGTCCCCAGGGTGCTTTTGGGTGGGAGCTGAGCGCCTCCCTGGCATTTAACACATACATTATCCATGTATTCATTACTTTGCCCCTTTGCTCACCAGTGGCCTCTGATTCAGGTTAAACCAAAAGGCTTTAAATTAGAACTGCAATTAGACTATAAAGCAACATTTTACACCTGAGCATAAATCCTTTCTGTTTCTCACCGGTAACATTATGATCCATTCTGCAGTAATATTAACTGGTAGCAGTCTGTGGGCGATGTGTGGGTGGGCAGTCCAACCCCCTTCCCCATACCTGGCAGTTCTCAAGTAGAGCAATGACGACACCCCATGAGCCTCATAGAAGGAAAAGCCCCTGGCCTCTCTCTCCCGGGGGGGGGGGGGAGCCCACTTCTCAGGCTCTGCCCTGTGGGTAGGGTTCATTGCAACATCAGTGGGGCCCCGTGGCAGAACTATGGACGAGGCAAACTCGGTTCCCTGGGAATCCCCAGACTACCAGAGCAATGCACGCCCACCCTCCTCCATCCCAGGCATGCATGTATGGGATCCTGACCGCAGAGGACAACCTGAGGTCTTTACCCTTTCTGGACCAAGCCCAGTGGATACATCTAGTACCAACAACATTTTCCTTTTCTGTCCCCTCTTCCTCTTTGACACTCTTTTCTCTTGGCTTCTCTGAGGCCCCACCTCTCGGTTTCCTCCTGCCTCTGGGCCATACCTTCTTAGTCCCCCTCCCAGGCTCCTCTTGCTCTGTGTGACACTCCAATGCAGACTATCCATCCAACGCTGTCACCTGTTCTCCCTCCATACGCTCTCCCTGGGAGAGCGCAGTCACAGGTCCTCCTTCCTCCCTTTGTTGTGGGGCTGCCTTCGAACCCCATTGCCGGTCAGTCAGGTGTGACAGCGCTCCTCTCTGTGGGTGCTCCAAAGTCACCTCAAACTCAATAGGTCCAGTACTTGAAATCAGCCTCTTCCCACCCAAGCGTGTTCCTCTCTGTGGATTCCCCATCTTCAAGAATGGCACCATCAGCATCCCACTTGCCCAAGTCAGAAACTTTCAACCAATATACACTGTCAGGTAGTGAACCAGGTGCCAGTTTCCAACAGGGAACAAACAGAAAGAGTTCAGGACACCTTGGAGGTTACAGCATAGCTGGGGAGCAAGAGGTGCGGGGGCGGGGAGGGGGGTGGGAGAGGGAAGAAATGAGTCCAATACTAACACATAGAGACGTGAACTAGCAACCGCGAAAAGTGCTATGCAGAGGGCCTGTGATGGGAGACCCAATGCGGTCAGGGGTGCAGCAAAGGCCTTTGCAATGTGCTCAGATGGAGTCCGCGTGGGGGGAAAGCGGGGAAGGAGAGGAGGGTGAATTCTGCTTGGGCCATGTTGAGGGTGACACGCCTGTGAGCAGCCAGTGAGAGACGCGGCTGTTGGATGCATGAGCCTGGGCCAAGGATACACACTTTGGGAGCCACTGGTGTGTCCATAGAATCGAAGGCATCTGTCCAGAGGGAGATGGGGAGAGGGCCTGGGACGGAAGCATTGTCCTTGATCCTTCCTTTCGACCCAGGATGAGGGCCAGCCTGCCCCTCCTGCTGCTTACTACATGCCGAAGAGGCTCTGAAGCCGCTCGGGACACCAGGAGAAAAACTGTCCGGCTGTATGTCTCTGAGAGAAGAGGGGGGACTTCAGGGAACTGAGCAGTGGATTAGCAGTGACTGCTAACCAGTGCGGGTGGGAGGTGAGGGTGGGGGGAGGAGAGCAAGCAGAGAGCAGTTCAGCCAGCTGCTGTCTCTAAAGGGCATCGCTTGACTTTGAATGCTTTTCTCAAGGACAGTCTTTCTTGGGAAGGGAGATCAGAAGTTTGAAGAAGACAGGTGGTGTGTCTTCTTTAAATCAAGGGGTAAATTAATAACCATAAATCATGCCAACGCCTTGTGAAAACATACAAACCTTCAAACAATAAAATAATTTGTAAGAGTGGCAAGTTCTTAATACCCAGGCAACCTGAAAAGTTGCCACCTCGTGGGCTGTTCATCAAGTCCCCAGTAGGAATGGGGAGGGCTCCCTCGTTGCCCAGTGTTCCCAGCAGGATTTCCCCTGCCCTGCCCCACCCCGCCCCTTAGGGAAATACCAGCTCATCCTAGTCCTTGCCCTCCACCCCAAGGCATGATGCTTGCACCTGGGGCAGTGCATTTCTCTAAATGCTGGGGACCGGGACCCAGTAAAGGCAAGAGCCTGGGGGGTATGCACAGGTGAGGTCAGGCTGCCCTGCTACCTGCATGGCCCGGTTAGAATGGTCCCTAAGGCACAACTGGTCCTGTCGGGACAGGATGTGCATCATGGGGTGCAAAGCAATCCCTGACCCTGAGCAGAGGTTACCAAAGTCAGGGAAAGAGACAGGAGGTTCGGGCAGATGTCAAAGCCTCGGCCACCCTGCCGAGCGGTTCACCCCTTCGCTGGGACGAAGAGCCCAGTCATCCCTCCATCCTCTCCCTTTGTGGTGAAGCCCTGCAGCTAGCCAGTGCCCTGGGCCAGCCACTGGCACTTCATCTCCAGCTCCTCCCTCTAGCCAGACGGTCCATCCAGTGCCAAATGCTGCCAATGTTTTCTCCTCCGCTTCACTCGACCTTCCCTCTGAGTACCGTTTTCATTTAGACTTTTCTGACCCAGGCAAGACAGCTGAGTCTCTTAAATGCTTTTTTTAAAAAATATATTTTATTGATATTTTACAGAGAGAAAGGGAGAGAGATAGAGAGCTAGAAACGTCGATGAGAGAGAAACATCAACCAGCTGCCTCTTGCACACCCCCTACCGGGGATGTGCCCGCAACCAATGTACATGCCCTTGACCGGAATTGAACCGGGGACCTTGTAGTCCGCAGACCGATGCTCTACCACTGAGCCAAACCGGTTTCGGCTCTTAAATGCTTTTATCTCAACTCTTCTCCCAATCTTATCAGCAAGTGTGACTGCTTTGTTCTCCTGCCCAGGATCTCTTCATTGCCTTCCAGTGGCAATCACAGCCCTGCTCTACCTGCCACCTTCCAACCTACACCTGGTCCAGCTCAGAGCTGGTGATACCCTGCCAGGGCCCAGATGAGCAGGCTCTTCTCTCCTGTCTTTTCATGACTCCATCCCTTTGATCAACTATTCCTCCTACTCCGGATATCTCTCTAGACTCCCCATTCACCACCTATCAGACTCGTTCTCTTAAGACCCAGCTCATAAAGGCTCCTTGTCTCCTTCCGGTTTCTCACTCCCAGCTCTGTGTCCACACCTGCCTGTTAATCTCTCTTCTGCCACAAATAAGAGCTTCTTTGTGAACTTGGTGGTCCCCCAGGAGGCCGGGATGGTCCTCAAGGATGGTCCATTTTTGTAGCTATGGGGTCTGGCCAGGTGCATGAACACTGAGCTAATGAATGAAGAGCATTTCTCTAAGGCAGTGGTCAGCAAACTCATTAATCAGCAGAGCCAAATATCAACAGTACAATGATTGAAATTTCTTTTGAGAGCCACATTTTTTAAACTTAAACCTTTTCTAATGCCACATCTTCAAAAATAGACTCGCCCAGGCCATGGTATTTTGTGGAAGAGCCACACTCAAGGGGCCAAAGAGCCACAAGTGGCTCGCGAGCCATGGTTTGCCAACCACTACTCTAAGGCAAGCTCCAGGTGAAGAGAACATGTCCTTTCTGAACACTAGCTCCTCCTCATGCCCTTACCCTCCTGGCAGCCCCATGGGCATCTCAGAGCTCTGATCTGCCCCAGATCACTGGCAGCCACTGCCGCCATTCCCACATAGGCATGGCCCAGCCACCTAGGAGCCCGGACTTTGTCATTTTGTTACAAGATGGTCAGGTTGAGAGCCCTGGCTTGTCTCTCTGTAGGGGGCAGTGGACACAGCCATTCATACCTACATTCCATCCAACAAAGGTACTGCTTTAGGCAGGATTTGCTTCCCCCTCTGCTCCCCACCCCCCAACCTCCTCAACCATCCTATAGGCCCAGGACTACAGTCTTCACTCCTAACCTTAACAGCTTTATTAAGATTGAAGGATGGAGGGTCTGACACTCACCCCAGATGTGGGATTGGCTGTCCAGCCCAGCTCTGCGGTAGCCGTCCTGGTGTCCATTAATGTTTCTGTGGATCAAAAAGAGAAATTCTGGTCGGAAGGATTGCTGGATAGTTGCCTTTATGTCCATGAAGGTACTTATGAGCATAATGTCAGTGCCAGGAGTCTTGGGTGCCTCTGTGAAGCAGAGAAGGGGAGAGGTCTGCCAGGACTGTGCAGCTCAGTACAGAGCTAGGCAGACCTCAAGTCTCCCGATGCTAGGTCCGCAGCTCTTTCCCCCAATGACCTCAATCCACCGTGTGGGATGAAGTCATCTATCCACCCACCACTTTACCCCCAAGTAAAGTACTCAGGCTTCTTCCCTGAGTACTTTCCCTAGAGGCTCTTCCAGGGTCACACTGGCCCAGCAGCCACCTCTTTCTGCACTCTTTCTCTCCACTGGGCTGCTCTGCAACCGCACCTGTCCATCCTGCCCTCCTCTCCTCTGTGTTGACACCCTTAGGTGACTTCCCTCCTTCTCTCCCAAGGCTTGGCCCTCCTGCAGGTTCCTTTGTCCCCTGAAACCAGATACATGCTGACTCCCTTTCCCAAGACTCTATTGGGGGCTCACCCAGAACACAAATGCACATGTCAGACCCCAGCGGTCTGCTTCCTGGTTACCACCCACTCTGGCCATTAAGTGAAAGACAGACACCCTGACTCTTGGGTGTGCTACAGTACACACACCAAGATCACCAGGTGCCATATAGTGACCACAGTGCTGCTGTTTATTACAACAGATTTCTGGAAGGAAGCAGAAACGTGTCCTGAGAACAGTGGATGTTTTTCTTTTTTCCTCCTCATTGTATTATTGACAACCCCCCTTCACCTCTTAATAGAAACTGCTCCCCAAAAGCAGCCCACCAGCTCCTGATCAGCAAACCCACAGCCTCTTTGTTTCTTTAATAGCTTTATTAAGGTAGAAATGACATACAATAAACAGCACATAATCAAGCCGTACAATTTTGAGAAGTTCTGACATATATTTACACCATGAAACCAACACCACAATCAGAATGATAAATATATCCATCATTTCCAGAAGTTTTCTTATCCCTTGGTGATCCCTCCTTCCCTCCTGTCCCTGCCCCACCCTCTCACTGTCTCCAAGCAATGATGGATCTGCTTGCTGTCACCATTGATTAATTGGCATTTTCTAGAATTTTACATAAACAGAAATGCAATAGTATCTACACTAATAAAAGAGAAAGATGCAAATTGATTGTGCCTCTGTGACACTCACCAGCCAATCAGGGGTGGGTATGCAAATTAATCCAACAAAGATGGTAGGTTAATTTGCATATACAGGTGCCAAGTGGCCTGGGTCCTGGAGACAAGCACCAAGCCTGCAGGCTCCCGGGACCATTGCTGGCCCTAGGAGGTGAGGGTGGCCACGAAGCTTGACAGAAGACAGCAGGGCCTGCTTGGCCATAGCCACAGTGACCCACAAATAGGCAAGTGGGCCTGTAGGCAGCACCCAGCCAGGCCTGCTTAGCTGTCACTGTGGTGTGGAGCAAGCAGGCACTGCAGAGAGCAGAGAACCATGGGGAGTGGGCCTAGGTAGGACATTCCTTGAGGGATCCCGGATTGGAGAAGGCGCAGGTGGAGCTGAGGAACCCCCCAGCCCCTGTGCACAAATTTTGTGCACCGGGCCTCTACTGTACATAAATTCTTTCTGGCTTTATATCGATAGTTAATTTGTTTTATTGCTGAGTAGTATCCAATTGTATAGGCATACTGCAATTTGTCTCCCCAGTTACCTGCTGTTTCCAGTTTAGGGCTAGTACATGAGAGAGTAGGAGAGTCCCAGTCCTCCACATCCTCACCACACTGGCATGGCCAGTCATGTTAAATTCTGGCCATTTTAATAGGTGTGTGGTGGTACCTCATTGTGGTTTTAATGTCCATGTCCTTGATGATGAATAATAATAAACATATTTCCACATGCTTCTTTGCCATTTGTATATTTTGGGGATAAAGGGAATGTTCAATCTTTTTCCATTTTTAAATTGCGTGGTTTGTTTTCTTTTTACTGAGTTTGGTGAGTTCTTTATATATTCTGCATACAAGTCCTTTATCAGATATATGCTTTGCAAATATTTTCTCCTCCTTCTCTGTGGCATTCTTTTATCCAAATCTTTCAACAAACAGAAGTTTTAAATTCTTATGAAGTCTAATTTATCAATTTTGCCTTCATGATTTGTTGTCATATCTGAGAAACCTTTGCCTAACCCAAGGTGACCAAGATATTTCTCTTACCTAGGTCTATGATCTCTTCCGAGTTCATTTTTGCATAAGGCGGAAGGTATGAATCAAATACACAATTGTGTTTTTTCATGTGGATATCTAGTTGTTCAGAGGTTCTCTTTTCAAATTCACACAGTGGTGCTGTATGGGCTGGTGGAGGTGTCCTATCCACCTGGATTTCCCGGGGCATGTATCCACGGAACCTGCACAACACATCCTACCCACTTAGCAAATGAGAATATACAACATGCGGAGGTTTGGGTTTTTCCTTCCCATGTTCCCTTTTGCTTCTGAACAGCCCTCCCTCCACCCCCACGTGACCAGCCCGTCTCTGCGCACTGCTTCAGGTGGGAGATGGGAGATAGGAATGAAGAATGCAGAGCTATAAAATCTTGGCTCCTTAGGAAAGGGAAGGACGCCTGGCATAAATCAAAGGTTTGGGAACAAACCCATGGGCAAGTCCAAGGGAATGAAAGCAGAAGTGATGAATGAGGAGCTGTGTGGAGAAGAGGGCTTCCTTTGCTCTCGCCTCCCAGTGCTCAACCCCAGAGATGAGATAATGGTAGGAATCTTTTGAGGTGAAAGGGGCATGGACATCCAGCACCCCAATGTGGTGACGCAGCAACGAGGGACCCCACCAAGCTGACATGACACAGCTGGAGACTGAGCATCTGGACTGGACAGGGTCTAATGAAGGGGTGCATGCAGGGTCCCCAGGGTGACCTGCATGGACAGTGAGCAAGGGTCCGATGGGATACAGGGTATCTCCACAGGGGCCCATGTGGGCAGGAGCCAACAGGGCCAGCGAGGCACCCGCCCCCACAAGTACATACCCTACACGTGTGGCCTAAATTATATTTCTGCCACTCCCCCGGAACCGGTTTTCTAGCTGCAAACTGAAGGGAGGAAGGTAGGAGAAGCAGGCTGCCTTTCCTGCCCACTTGAGTTTGGGTTTTGATTGAGAGTCAGACCCCGTAAACATCTGAGGGAGCGCCAGAAGTGGCACAGACTCCTCGAGTGTGTTTTCTCCTCTGATTCTTTGACAGCTGGGGAGGCCGATCCCTGCATGGAGCAGCCCTCCCTCTCCCCCCTCATCTCCACTTCACAGCACTAATAATGATCATAATGACACACCGAATTTACATAATACACTTCTCAGAAGACACTCCATGAGGCTCTGAAGAAATTCATCTTCATGATTAAAATGCCTCTGCCAGGTGGGCCTGAGGCAGGAGCCACCAAACCCACGTGGCAGCGTTAGGGACCAGGGCACGGAAATGCGCCGTGGCTTCTACAGGGTCTCAGAGCCTCCCACCCTGGCCCCATAGCCTCACATCCCAGCCTGCTGCCTGCCAGGCGGACCTAGGCTTCTGGAACCTCTGCCGTGACCCTGGGGTTTGGGGGCGGGGGGGGCCTTCCTCATAAAGCCAAAATGCCACAAAAAGCCCCCAGAAAAATGTACCCCCTCCACCTCAGGATCATGTGGAAGTAGCTGTGAACAGGTGGAGGACACGTCACGGGCAGCAAGAAAAAGAGAGTCCGGATCAAATCTAAGCATCAGCCTTCACTCCTAACCTTCCAAAGACGCGTTTGTCCTGCGAAGTCCATGAATACAATCTAAGATTTCATTATATTCATAGTCACCTGCTCACAGGCTGTAATTGAATCTGTTTCTCAATAATGCTTTCCAGCCACGTTGGTGGAGCGAAGTTGCGGCCAGGGGTATCTGTGTCTCCGCCTCCCGCCCGCCGTGGAGACAGAGACCACGAAACCGTAAACCATCCACTCGATATGATTAAGGGCCATTTCTTTCCTGGCACAGATAGCGGCCTGATGATGGCATTACACTCTGGCGGGGGCTGCATAAAAGTGATTTGAGGTGGTTTACATCTCCCCGGAGAGGCGGCGTGCGCTCATTTGCATTTATAAAGCATATTGAGAGTTCTGGCAGAAAGTTATGGTGGAAGCACAATTAAATATTTACCATCACTTCTGCTCTCAAACAGGGGCGTGGGGACCGAACCAGCTGGAGGTGCATGTGCTGCTGTCAGAACTGATGTCTACAGGGGACAGGACTCTGGGACCCACGCCCACACCCACAGCCTGGCTTCTCCCTCTGGGCGATGCACTCGCTGCCCACGGGAGGAGAGCTGGGAAGGGCACTCACACCGAATGGAGAGAGGCCACCGATGCAGGTGGACTGGGTGCGGGCCCCACTCCCACTATTTTGGGACAGTCTCTCTGTCCTCTCCCTCCCCTCCTCTCTTGTCCTCTCCCTCTCCCCTTCCTCCCCCCTTCTCATCTTTAGAGTAGGGCTAGCACTAGTTACTACACAGGGCTGTGGGGGGGAGGGGGGGGAACTGCGTGAGACAAGGCACTGCAAACCATATGCAGTTATTACTATGACTTAGTCACTCCAAGCTTCAATTTCCTTAACTATGGAAAGAAGCTAACGATGGTATCTGTGAGATACTTATAAGATACCTATAAGAATCAGTGACATTAGGTATCTAATGAGATCTTGTTTACGTCTTCCTTACATTGTTGTAAAGACCGGGGAGTAGCATACACTGAGGATGTAGCTGTGGTTCAGAGCGAGCGGTGGGTGCCTGAGAGGGACTCATCAGTGGGGCCTGAGGGAGGAGAGGGGAGGGGTGGGGCGGGGGGAGGGGGTGGGAAACTCAAGAAGCCAAGAAGCCAAGTCACACTTGGCATCCTATTCTGGCTGAGCCCATGAGAAAGGGAAGTGGAAAGCACACAGGAAGGGAAAGGGTTCTTCTGCATGCGGGGAGCATGTGGGCCTGTGCGCGGGCAAAGGGAGACGCTGGGGTCCCCGCCCAGAAGTGTGCAGCGGTGGAGAGGGTACCTCAGAGAGCTCCTTTGGCTCTTGGGAAGGAGGTGACAGAGACAACAGGGAAGGGGCAGAGACAGGTGCACAGGATGAAGCAGGAGCCCACAAGCAGGAGAGGACGGGAGGTCACAAGGGTAGAAAGAAGGGAACAAGAACCTGATAGGGATGGGGTGCATAAGAAGCCTGGCAGAGAGACCCCATTTCCCAGGGAGCAATTTCCCTACATTGGGTTTGATATGGAAACCCTCAGGCTATCCCCTCCAACCACGGGGCGGGGGGTGGGGTAAGGGACACTGCCCGGGCTCCGGGGGGTGGGGCTGGGGCCAAGAGAAGGAAGAGGCAGCTGCCACCTGGGTCCGCGGGCGCTTCCTTTTTCTGTCTGGATTGGCACCTTGGGATGTATTGACATTTGGGATGAATTAGATACCCATCACGGTGAACGAGAGAAAAATAAACCTTCTCCTCACAGCTCTGCCATTCTTTTTTGGAGAGGCATTATTCAGACAGTCAGCCGAAAATATTTACAACATCCTTCTGTCGTGGTAACAATCTACAACAACATATACAAATGGAACGTGGGTTCCGAGCTCTTGGAGCGGTGCCTCACGGGTATCTGACGAGGCTTGTCCAGGGACTTCCAGGAGGGGAAGGACCAGCATTGCCCTGCGCTGCCCGCGTGGCCACGGAACTCCCCAAGCCTGGGAGCCACACTGGCCATCCCAAAGAGTGGGGATCGATGGGAGAGGGGCTGGAAGACGGGGCACAAGGGGGCTCAGGTATCCATTCGCCACAGGCTGTCTGAGCAGCTGCCTCAGGCGGGGCGAACGCTGTGCAGGCACGGAGACAGAGAACAGACAGACATCCAGCCCTCAGGGAGCTTGCAGGCAAGCGGGGAAGCAGAACTTAATCAAATAACCATGCAGATACATCGACAATTACAGCCTCGGTGCATGGCAGGAAGCGGGGATCCCAGGGAAAGTTGTGGATGCTGAATAAAATGACAGGTGTACAGAGCCTGGCATGCAGCTGGTGCTTCCTCCTTCCTTCCCAGCCCCTGGTTGGCACTGAAACCACCTCTCTCTCTCTCTCTCTCTCTCTCTCTCTCTCTCTCTCTCTCACACACACACACACACACACACACACACACACACACACACACCTTCCCTAGGACTGAGTCCATACTGGGCAGGAGTAAAATATGTGTAAGATGGTCTCCTCACCAAAACCGGTTTGGCTCAGTGGATAGAGCGTCAGCCTGTGGACTAAAAGGTCCCGGGTTCGATTCCGGTCAAGGGCATGTACCTTGGTTGCGGGCACATCCCCGGTAGGGGGTGTGCAAGAGGCAGATGGTCGGTGATTCTCTCTCATCGATGTTTCTAACTTTCTATCCCTCTCTCTTCCTCTCTGTAAAAAAATCAGTAAAATATATTTAATTTAAAAAAAAAAAAGATGGTCTCCTCACTCCCAATCTAGACTGTGCTGGTGCTGGGCACCCCTGAGCATGGTGAGGCCCTCCACCCACCTTTCTAGGGAATCCCCATGCACCATAAATGCTCAATCAACTCCAGAGACCTGGGGTCAAGTCCCAGCTCCACAGCTGACGAGCAAATCAAGCTGTGTCTGAGCGTGCAAGCCTGATCTTCTCGGGGAGAGAGAGGCATTCCCTCCTGCAGCCACGAGCGGCCATGCCCAGAAAGATGCGCTGTACATTCTTGAAAACACTCCCTGCACTAACATGTATTTACTGTCTGTGCCAAGTGTAAAATGCATAGCTCCTAGTAGATGTCTCCTCTGATGGATGTGTAATAGTGGCCGGTGGGGAAGAGAAGCAAGCCTGAGTAAACTGAATGAGCCCGGCCAGCCCATCTGCTGAATGGCTGACTGACTGAATGAGACGGAACAGGCACTTGGATTATAAATACAAACTGTGAAATTTGCTCTTTTAAAGAACATGCAGATCGACGCAGTCCTCCCCGCCACACCCTTCTCCTTCTGTTTCTTTTATTTTCCAAGGTGCAATGAATTATCGCAAATAGAAAGGAAGCTGCCACTTGGATGGGTCACAGCACAGAAATGTGTCTTAAGGAATGGGGCGGCTCTAGATCTGGGCTTGGTTCGCAGGGGGCACAGCCCATGAACCAGTGGGAAGGCCCAGGGACACAGTTCTGATGCCCCTCCCTCCCAGGGCTCTGCCAGGCAGGGATCCCAGCAAAGCTGACCAGAGCATGGGGCCAGGACATGGCCTCTTCCTCTGGGAGCTGGAAAGGGCGGGGGGTCAGCCTCAGAAGGGCTGCCTTCTCCGCCTGAACAGCCTCAGGCTTCGTATGTGGCTTGTGAAGGTCTCTCTCCTCTGTGGTCTCAGAGGGTCACTCTGGCTCCTGTTCTTAGACTGGTCTCTAAGAAACATGGCGAGAGTCCTCGCTGGTTTGGCTCAGTGGATGGAGCACTGGCCTGCAGAGTCAAGGGTCTCAGGTTTAATTCTGGTCAAGGGTACATGCCTGGGTTGTGGGCTCAATCCCCAGTAGGGGGTGTGCAGGAGGCAGTGGATCCATGATTCTCTCTCATCATTGATGTTTCTCTCTCTCTCCCTCTCCCTTCTTCTCTGGAATCAATAAAACTATATTTAAAAGAAGAAGAAGAAGAAAGAAAGAAACAAGGCAAGAAACCAAAGGGAACTTCTGTAGCCAGAGCACACTCTCTGTCTCCTGAACCCCTAGGCCAGCCTTGATCCTATGGTGACTTCACAGTTTATACACTTGTACCCTGAAAATGCTTTTCACTCACAAAAGATGTAAATTCTGCTGTAAAAAAAAACAAAAACAACAAAACAATAACAACAAAAAAACACACAATCTAGGTGGCTTAAAACAATAGAAAAGTACTGTCTCACTGTTCTGGAGGTTAAAAGTCCAAATTCAATGTGTTAGCAGGGCTATGGTCCCTCTCTAACCTGTAAGGGAGAATCCTCCCTTGAGTCTTCCTGGCTGCTGATGGTCTGTCTGTCCACAATCCTTGGCTTGAAGTTGCATCACTGTAGGCTCCGCTGCTGTCATCACACAGCCTTCTTCTCTCTGTGTGCCTCTGTCCTTACATGGCCCATCTTACCAGGACAGCACCCTATTTCAGTGTGACCTCATCTTAACTAACTGAATCCACGATGACCCTATTTCCAAATAAGGTCACATTGTGAGGTTAGGGCTTCAGGGAATCCTTTTTGGGATGGACACAATTCAACCTATAGTGGGACAATCGACTGCCAGGAAAGGAGGATGTTGGGGTTTTTCTAACTCACACTCCTGTGCTAGACGCGTGGGAAATACAGACACAAGAAGGCCAGGTGCCTCCTTCAGGGACACCCAGTCCAGCAGGTATGGGGCAGTCTTCACTTCCTCCTCCAGATCCATTCGCTACCCTTTCCTACTCCACTCTGTCCCGGGAGGCAGACCTTATAGACCACAGTGACTGGGCCCCTCACCAAGGGAGCTGGAGGGTGTGGGCAGTGAGGAGCTGGGGGTATATCCTGGCTGCTTCCTGCTGAGCTGCAGAGGGTGCTGGCTCTTTCCTACAGCCATTTCTGGTAACAAGGAGCCAACTCTTGTCCTTCAGGCATAGAGCAGTAACCCCCTCACCGCTGCCCCACCCCCCAACCCCAGCAGCTAGTCCTTAAGTGTGTTATCATTCTCGTTGCCTTTTTTGTTTAACTCTTTACAAACTATTGTAAACAGTGCCTTCATTAATCTCCCCTCAATCACCTCTTCCAACTGTGCCATGTGTCGGACCCTTGGTGATGATGCTCAGGCTTAGGTTAGTAGCTCATGATGGCCATCCCCATGTCTCCTGTACCTGTCCCCATCGTGTCCAGCAGCACTTCCTGTAAGGAGGCAGCCACCGGCCAGGGTGGCCAGTCCTGATCACACTGAACTTGAATCAGACAGACCTGATTTTTTCGGTCCAACTCCACTGCTATCCAGTTGTTTGACCTTGAGAAAGTCACCTAGACCCTTAAGGCTGATGTCCAGCCAGCCATCAAATGAGGGTAATAGCCTCAATGTCACAGACGCTTGTGGGGAGCCAATGAGATACTATCTACCAAGCCCTTCCTGCAACCTCTGACACACCGTAGTTGGTCCTCAAATAGTTATGGTTACATTCCATGTTGGGACCTGGCAGTCTCTCATGGCCTGATGTCCTCAGCTATAAACCTCTGAGTCTCCAAGCCCAAGGTCCACTTTGAAGGATGAGTGTTGGCTCCACCAGCCCTGGCAGCCTCGGATGATTGACAAGCCACACTTAGTCCTCCAGTCACACTCCAATTTCCCCTCAGCCACCCCTGCCCGACCCAGACAGAGACACTTGTAGCTTCCTTCTCCCCGCTGTGCACAGGGGATCGGGATGACTCACGGCCTCAGCAAGGGCCCTGAATGCCTGTCCTGCGAGCTGCTCCTGAAGACTAGCTGGACCTTGTGTGGATGGCTCAACCAGGTCTGAAGCAATGGGGAAGGCCAACAAGGAGGAGCCCAGAGAGCCAAGTGGCTCATCCCCACCCTCAGACACACACTGAGGCCCCAGAAGTAGTGCTTCACTTTTCCTGGACCTGGTTCTCCTCATGGTGTCCTCATGGTGTCCTGGTGCTCAGGAAGAGGTACAGGCTAGAGTTTAAGGGGCTCTACCCACTGCCTCTGCTCGATTGGATGCCACATCCCAAAGTCAGTGCTTTCAGTACTTCCCTGCTCTGAACCCACCCCCTGCAGGCACTGAGCAGTGGGTTCCTCTCCTATCTACTGTCCCATGTGCCATCAGAGATTGTTCCCTCTGGTGAGACCACAAGAACTTCAGACAAGAGTCTCTCCTTGCATTCATGGCCCTTAGGAAGTGGTCAGAAAGCAGCTCCACTACCCTTAGAGTTTTCCCAAGAGGCCAAGGTCAGGGTAGTGCTCAAGAACAAAAGCCGGGTGGCCACAGTGTCTGTCCTGTTATCCTTCTAGTTGATCTGCTACTAATATTCCTGCTGCATCAGTCCTGGTGGGTTTTCTTTACAGCAAAATGATTTCAATAGTGTTCTTGCCTAAGCTGAGGGAAGGTTCAGGGCTGGGCCCTGTGCTCCGGAGACTATTCTTCTGCGGGCTCCCCGGTGGCCTGGGGCTCCCTCAGCTCAGCCTCCCCACCTTCAGCACAACCTCTTATCTCCATATAGGTCACTGATTGAGACAAGGACCGAGAAATGCAAGGGCTGGTAGATGCTTTCCAACAAAAGAGAAGCCCTGAGCATGAAACTAAACACAGGAACAGGGAGAAGGGAAGACCAAAAGCCTTCCATTTGGATACAAACCCCAAACAGTCTTTCTTTCTCCAGATTTATTCTTTCCCTTCAGTCTCAGTTCCCTTTCCCATTCCAATATCTGTAATCACTCATCCTTTACAATGGCCAGACACCCTTTCAGATCCACATGTATTCCTCCTAAGTCTGAAGATATGCCACAGCCAGAGAACCAATAAGAAAGTCGTCTCACCATCCCTGGCTGGGGATCTCCAGACGGCTCCAGCATCAAACACCTGCAGGCAGAAGCCAGCTGGCCAGATGGTGTCACTGGGCATAGCAGAGCAAACCTCTGAGGCCACCCTCAGGCCCAAGTGTGAACGCTGCCAGTCCCACCCACTCCTAGGCCTTTAACCAGACCTGCAGCCAAGCGCCTTCCCAGGCCTCACCTCCTCCTCACCCAGATGCCTCCCGATAACAACGCAGGACATACCTTTCTGCCCCATCCAGCAGCAAAGTGAGAGACGTCTAAGGGACAGCAAGAGAACCACACAGGGATGCAGTGGTTCAGGAACATCATTTAAATCAATACCCCAACACTGATGACGTAGACCTGGCCAGGAGCCCGCAGCTGCTCAGCGTAACCTATTTGCATTTTCGTGGGGAGAGTCAAAGACCTATTAAAATTGAGGAGCCTGGCATTTTCCAGACTTCCAGGACCAGGGATTCTAAGGAAGATTAAATCTGTTTGCCCCGGCCACTCTGACAGACCCATGAGTTGGCTCCAATGACACGTGGGTAAGAACCATGTATAATAAGCTGCTACCTCCTGCTCCTGATGGGCACAGGGAGAGAGGGCCTCTCACTTTCTGAGAGATGTGGGCACCCAGGGGGGCATCAATCACCCTGGAGAAGAGCGGGGAGGAGAGCCCGCACGCCCATGCAAAATGACTGTCTGCAGCCCTAATGAAGGCCGGCGATGGATGGTGGCCCAAGCTCGTTAATCAGAAGTACATGCTGCCGCCTGCCTCCCCTTCCCGGCCCTCCTGCACCCTCATCCCAGATTGATCTGTGGCATAGTAACTCTCAGATGTCACTGGCACTGGGCTGGGCCCCTAGAGGCTCTGCATGCACTGCCAGCAGCCAGAGAAAGCTGTGGTAAGGGCTTGGGGGATGTTCTGTGATAGGGGCTTGGGGGATGTGCCAGGTGAGGAGCAACCAATCAGAGAAGGAAGGAGTGGGGGGTTCGCCAGACAGGCTCTTGTGACCAGCTGGACCAGACTGGGACTGCTGAGTTCCCAGGGGCCACCAGCTCTGAATGACTCTGAGAGCCACCAGTGTACCTCCCACCAGGTGTTAACCCTTTGTGCTGACACCCTCTTCCAAGTGGCTGCCTATCTTATGGCGCTGCTCTCCCTGCATAAGACTTCTTGCCCTGCCTCCCTGCCCATGATACCCCACACTTAGAAATCCACCCTTCCCTCTCCAGAGAGCCAGCCTGTCCTACTGCTGCCCCTAAGACTCACCGCCCAGGTCCCCCAGAGAGAATCTGTCTTCATCCCACCCAACCTCTCCAGTTTTCTCAGGCCCAGCATGGACCCTCTGGACCCTCTGAAAGCCCACCTGACCAATCAGCCTTGCTCTCCTCCTGCCCCTGAAGATGTAGCCCATCCCCTCTGGGACCCCAGTTCTGTAGGGCCTGTGTTCTGTCATCGCCTCTGGTTTCCTGGCCCCATGGCCTGTAGGCTTTGCGAAAGCCATGCCAGTGATGTCATTCCTCCATGGGCACCTCATATGCGATGATGCACAGCCATTGCTGAGGAGCTGGTGATGGGCCTGGCCTTTCTGTGTGAAGCAGGCCTGGGGGCTCAAAGGCTGCAGGCTGCAAGGCAGAGGCCCAGGCACTCTTCCTCCAGGAGTCCTCCCCAATGACTCCAGTCACTGCTCAGCGCAGGTCTCAAGCACTCTGCTTTTTATCATTCTGCCCCTGTCCTGTAGGGTTGATTCTTCTTGCAATGGCCTGTCTATCCTGGGTCCTAACCCTGTCCTAGTGCGCCACATGACCTTTGTTAACTTTATAGAGGGTCGAAGGGAGGCAGGTGGCGATGAGAGTAATGGACCACCCAGAGCAGGCATGGGAGGAGTCTACTAGGAAAATGGTTCATGCTTGGCTGTGAGATCTTAGTTCTGGCCTCCCTAACCTGCGAGGCTGTAGGGGGGGAGTCAATGGGGTGATTCCCAAGGTCCCTCCAGAGCTGCCCCCCTAACTCCACAATGCCTTCTGTCTCCAAGAATGGACCTTCTGCCACTCCTCATCTCCTTAGCAGGGAAAACCTATACAGCCTGCTTGTCACTCATGCTCCTGAAGCCTCTCTATCATGGCCAAGACATCTGGCGAGAGCCTGGGAAGACTTCTATTTGTGTTTCCCAATCAATAGCATTGACCGGCTCCTGGCATCTAGCATTGCCTGAGATCCCAAATAGTCTCAATGCCATCGCCATCTTCCCCGAACCTTGCAAACTCTCCCAGTGCATGCTTTGTGCAGAAATGTCTCCAGATGGATTCATAGGTCTTGGCAAAACTCCCTTCTTGGCCTAAGAGGGATCCTTATGGGTTGCCACAGCTAAGGGCAAGCAGACCTGGTGGCCAGACTCGCGCTGCCCTCCTTCTCTGGCTGTGAGCATCTGATCTGCCCCCTGCTGCAAGATGACAGCCGAGGGAAGCCTGTGGCCCAGGACTTCCCACAGCTACCAGGGCCCTGAGTTGGCAGCTTTGGGGAGTAGATGAATTCTCCACCACAACCTGGATGCCGCGGGCCTTAGTTCAGCATTCTTAGCTACAGAGGAGACATTATATAAAACTATTCCCACCTAACAAGCAGCTAAGGCGATATGTGGAGAAGGGAGGCCCTGTCAGAGGGAATAGACAGGAGACAGCTGGCCTATGGTCTAGGCCTCGCTGGGCCATCAGTGTGTTGATATGAGCTGGGACTTCTCTCTGCCCAGTCTCCCCAATGGACAGAGGATGTGGTTGGACTGATCACTCTCAGCCTTTCTGGACTGAAGCTATTGCCTGGGTGGAAGCTGAAATCAGCTGCTGGTCTCCTAACATTGGGTAGTTGGGACACTTGGATGTCACCGCCTCCTCTCAATGCTGAGAGCTGAAGTTGTCCATTAACCGGCCTTGGTTTCTCCCTTCTGGATTGGGGCAAAGGATTCCTTGAGAGATTGGAACCTCTCGACTCACTATTTTGATTTTCTGGCCAAAAGAACAGGCTTTAGGGAGAAAATAGCATCTTCAATTCTCTTCCTTCTGAACTGAGAAAAGATCTAGCTCATTGGCTTCAAGATCTGGAGCTCTATCCCATGTCTTCCAGGTTGAAATGATGACTAATCCAGATGCCCTCTGCCCACTCACATCCCTTCTATCAAAATGCAGCAGGGTATTAAGCCCCAAATCCAAGCACCATTTTCAATTCAGGTTTAAAAAGCTCCAGAGGGTTTGTAGACTCCTCCACCCCAAGCTTGGGCCTCTGATACAGCACCCTCACCAGTTAGTCATTTGTTTCTGCTTGCATACCACCAAAGGTGAGGCACTCACCACCTTTCCCAGCGGGCTGTTTTCTTATCACATGGACCCAACTGTCAGAAACCTGGCTTCTTGGGATTCCCTTTATTTGGCCCTTGTGCTCCTCTTGAAAGGGCCCCCACAAAACCAACTGTTTGCCTTCCTCCATGGAAGCCCTTCAGATTACGAGAAGGACAGGCCCTTCTGAGTTTTTTCTCTCCCAGTTCTTAAACTCCTGGTTCCATCAGCTCTTCTTCCAGCCTCCACCACCTTATCTGTGCTGTTTTCTGACCAGGCAGCATCTGCCACTAAGTTCATGTCTGCATGGTCTGAGCAGCACAGATGAGGGCAAGGGTCTGTTTCCCACCGCCCCTTGGTGGGCACATCCTATTTCTCTCTGATCTCCCTATCAATTCCCTTCATTGATCCAACTGAGCACGCCAGGGTGTCCCTAGGAGAAGTATGACTCCTCAGAGCTCTGGTTCTATCCCCAGGACCTGAAGGTTCCCAAGAAGCAGCTCCCCTTACCTTCAGTGAGTGCTCTTTCTCCAGCCCTCGTCTGCCTCCTTTTGGCCCTGCTCACTCTTCCTTCCTCACCCCTCACACCTCCTCTGCGTGCCTCCTCCCTTCTTGTACTCTTGTTGCTGCCTAGCAGAGTGTTTCTAGGATGAATAGTGCTTTCAGCCCTGGCTGAGAATACATCCAGCCTTTCCTAGCCCACCCCTGTCCTAACGGAGTTCTGTGGAGAGACAATGGGCCAGCAGATTCTCTTGAAAACTCACAAAAGCCCTGTTTCCCTTCACACAGTGCAGATTGACAGGCCTGGCAAGGCCCCCACTCCACACATTCATGGGGAATACGAGCACCTCCATCCCTGATGCCCTGAGGCCTCTAGGTGCATATGCAGAAGGCCCCACATCTTGTGTTTGGAATCCGAGAGGAGAGGGCTTGCAATGGAGAAGAAGTGTACTACGGGCTCTCTTATGGTACCCAGGTGAGGGTCAGACACAGAGCACTGGCCTGTACACATCTCCTGTGAGGATGGGTGACTGGGTCAGTGACTGAATCAGTGAGGGAAAGAGACCCTAGTGGGGCCACCTGCCTTCACCTACAGCGTCTCAGGGAGGAAGCTTATCCAGAATGTACTGGTCCCTAACTCTATATGAGGAGACACTGAATTTTAGGGCAGCAACATGTTGAAGACCTGGAGATGGGAGGCCAGGTTCTGGCATACTGGAGGGGAAAGTGCATGTAAGGCAAGCATGTGTATGGGCAGTTATTCTTTGCTTCCAAGGTAGACTCAATTGGTGATATCTAAATGTGGATGTATCCCTCATCTCCAGTAGGGGATTTGCAAGAGGCAGTTGATCGATGTTTCTCTCTCACTGATGTTTCTAACTCTCTCTTCCTCTTTGTAAAAACTCAATAAAATATATCTTTTAAAAACAAATGTGGATGTGTCCCAATTATTACTTTTTAGAGTGAACACTACAACTAAGTGTACACTCTTTATTGAAGGATGTCTGTTCTCTTTACCTTCTCTTGTTTTCCATCACTAGTACCACTGGCTGGCTTTCTAGGGAGGGAGGGGGTCACCTTTCCCCCACTTTGTAAGTCACTCTAATGTTTGCTGACCACCTAAATCAGAGGCATGAAGGAGATCATTTGAGAAAAATTATAGCACAACAAAACCAGGTGGCAGAGGGAGAGAAGCTAGCAGATGAGCAAAGGGCGCTTCAGAAAGGAAGCCAACAGCAAGATGTCCAATCACAACAGGTCAAGGCACGTCCAGGAATCTTGGGGAAATTGCAAGGCTCTGCCCACTTTCCAACGCAGTTGGGGGGCGGGGGGTGGATGGAAAAAGCAAGGCCTCTCTCACCACAAAAAAATATTAGCAGAAGGGTCAGTCCAGACTGGTCCAGACCTCAGAAGCAAGAGAGAACTGGCATCAACATGGCCTCTCCTCAGAGCCTACGGAGTAAATAGCAACTCTAAGTAGCATGGTGACCATTTCCACCCCACTGCTATATCCTATACCCTCCCACAGTGAAGGGGAAACTCATGGGTCCACAAAGGTCAGACAATCGCCAGAGAGAGGTTAAGGCCCAAGGATGAAGCCTCTCCATGCCCGGATTATATTACAGTGAATGGCTGAGAGTGTAGGCCATAATGAAGTGACAGTTGGGATTCCTGGGTGAGGAAGCAGGGACCCTCACTATACCTCCAATGAGGAGAAGCAAAGGCCTGTGTACTGGATTGGATGTGTCCCCCAAAAGATATATCTAAGCCCTAGTCCCCAGGACCAGTAAATGTAATTTTATTTCAAAATAGGGTCTTTAGTGATGTGATCAGGTTAAGGATTTTAAGATGAGATCATCCTAGATCTAGGGTGGGTCCTACATCCAATGACTGGTGTCCTTGTGGGAGAAAAGAGAGATTGGATGCACAGAGATACACAGGAAAGGCCATGTGAAGACAGGCAGAGAGTAAATTTATGAGGCTATCGCCATAGAACAGCAAGGATTGTCGCAAGTACCAAAAGTTAGGAGACAGTCATTGAATGGATTCTCCCTCAGCGCTTCCAGAAGGAACTAACTCTGCCAACAGATTTATTTCAGACTCCTGTGGCCTCTAGAATGGTGAGGGAATGGAGTTCTATGTATTAAGCCCCTGGCTCGTGGCAATTATTTACAGCAGTCGTAGGAAGCTAACCCAGCAGGGAATGGCATATCACTTCCCTGATCCCAAGGGCATGGTCTGTCTTGTCCATGCCTATGTCCTCAGTCCCAGGCAAATCATAAAAATGCACCTGCGTGGTACATGGATGAGCAGGGCTGCCTGAGGCCCTGAGCTGGTGATGGGTGGTTCCCGGACCTCAAGCTAGGACAGGGGTGAGTGGACCGACGGCCAAGGCTCTTGCCTGAAAGCTATGGAGATCTCTGTCTTGGCAGAGGAAGTCCTGAGTTCAGGGGCATTGTGGGCAGTGGAGTGAGGAAATATGGCAAATGACAGCAGAAATTGGAGGGTCAGTTGAGAGTAGTGGCCAGATTCTTGGAAAGCCATGACCCTGGGGCTTATGGCTGACCTGAGAAATGTCCCTCATCACCTCAATCTCCAAAAGAAGCTTTAAAACTAACTGGTATGGACTACAAGGACCCTGGGGAGGAGAGAGGAACAGATGCCTGGGGAGGAGAGAGGCACTGCCGGGAGTGATCAGGGAAGACTTCCTGCTGGAGGCAGATTATAGGCACAGCTTGGATTAGACAAAGAATTTCAGTGGGAGGAGAAATGAAAAGATGGAAGGTTGGGAGCAATGTTTCCCAAAGAGTAGTCTGTGGAACTGGGGAAAGAGAATATGTGTTTCAAGGGGAAAATAGGTTGTGTAGGCATGTTGGTTAGGAAACTTAGTTAAACCAATGTCCTTCCTGTGAGGTTCTTCAGAGTGGGGGTGAAGGGGTGAGCTGAGAAGCGGGGCTCCAGAAACAAATGTAATCTCAGTAGCTGCCCCTGGACAAGGGCTCTGGGTGCCAAAGAGAGGGAAAGAAAGGGACCATAGAAAGTATGGCCACTGCAGAACCAGGCTGATGTCGGCTGCAGAACCAGGGCCAGCCTCACCATTTCTCAGCCTTCCACCCAGATGGCTCAGGAGCTAGTGTGAAGCCAGAAGCGAGGCGGCCCAGGCCTGTGATGGAGTCATATCTAGTTAAATGCCAGGGGGCCAGGGGGCGAAGGACCCTCCCACATAGACACAAGAATTGCTGGGTCTTCTCTGGCGAGGTGGAAAATTTCCTAATAAGAAAAGAAGGCAAAATGACAGGGCACAGACTGTTTACTTTCTCTATCCTTTAAGGTAAGCTTAATGACAATATTCCACTTTGGTACGACTCTCGGGCCCTAACAGTCCATCGATCCTGATTTAGTACATTCTCCACTTGCTCCTTGGTAGACATCCCTGCCTGGCTCCCCAAACTGTGCCCATTTCAAGAGGGGGCAGCAGGAAGTGGAAGGGGTAGGAGGAAAGCCCCTTTACCAGTCCCTGAGCCCTGCCCAGCCCAGCTCACCCCCATCCTCCAAAGACCCCTGCTTTCCAGCATCCTGGGTCTCTGGAATTCTCTCCCCGCTCCTAGCCAGGGAAGTACACACTGTGGAAAGCCCACAGGCCATATGACTGGCCCTATAAACCGTCTACCACAGGCTGCATCTGCTCTTCTCCCTGTCCTTTGTACCCACCTATGCCTCTTCACCCAGCAGGCATACTCTACAGGTGGCTGAGCTGGTGGATAAAGTATGTGTGTTTTCCCCTAAAGCAGAACTTTGACCTTCAACCTAGGTTGTCATTGGCTGGGCAATCAAGAATGCCTGGAGTGACAATAAGGATGCTTGGCACCATGAAGGGCGACTGGGGAGGGCAAGGTGAGGCTGTGGCTGCAGTGGGCAGGACGCCCTATTGGTCTGATGGAACAGAATCTGCAAACTCACGGAGATAAAAAGTGCTGGCTTCCCAGAAAGGCTCCTGGCCAGCACTCTTCATGGCCCCAAAGAGGGAAACTCATTCCCTGTGGATTCTCAGCCTTCTCCACCGGCACCTTACAGGAGCATTAGAAACAGGACCCTCCCAAAGGATGGGGACTTTTGCCGTTTGGGAGAATGAAGTACACCCTCCGTCTCACCCACCAACCACCCAGCAGCCTCCACCTCCTTGTGGCCAGAGGGACTGCCCCTGGCAACCAGTGCTGCCATCCCCTTTGTTGGGCAAATCCAGCTCCTGTGGAGATTATCTGTCCCTCAACATGCAGCCCTGAAACTGAGGTTTGGGCATCTGCCACCGGGTACAAAGCCCTCCCCGCTGCCACCACCAAAGGCCCAGATCAAAGCAGAGAAGTGGAAGAGCTAGACACAGGTGACCAAAACAAGCAACTTTTTTTTGTCAAAAATAAATTGCTTTCAGGACAGCTTAGCTTAAGCAAACTGTACAAACACTATATTTAGATGCTTTCAAGCACTTCTTGAAGTTTGTGCTCTCTAAATTCCATGCTATGTCTTCCCTGACTACCTCACCACTGGGAAGGGGTGTAGAACTGCCTCCCTCACTCCTGGCTTGGGATCCACAGAGCCAAGCTCGGGTTTGTGGCCTCAGATCCCTGCCATAGCCCCTAACTAGCCTCTCCACTGGCAGGTATTTCTCCCAATCATGAATTTTTCCCCACGAAGGGAGTCCAAACTGAACCCCTAGCTCCACAAATGTAAAGTCCGGACACACAGCCCCTCTTCCCAGCAGGCTCTGCGGGATGCCTCACCCCACCCTGTGGTGTCAGCTATGTCATCGCCCCCAGACTCCCGCCCTCGCCATCCCTTCCACACCCAGTAGCTGCCTTCTTTCCCAAGCTGGCTTGTCAGAAAGACGAAAGGGACTGTGTCCCTTAAACAGAAGAGAATATTTTGAACGGAGAATTAACAGCAAATTAAGCCGGTTTCATTGTACTCATTCATGCATAAAATGAGTGTGGGAGTTAAGTGGTGAAAGAAAACCAAACAGGCGATGCTTTGCGATAATCAGAGGGCAGAATCCAGCCGCAGAAGAAAATGATCACTCGGGGGAGGAAGGCGCCAACGGTGTGTGCTCCTGATTGGTCAGGAACACTCGCTCTTGCTATTATCACACCCAGAGTGGCTCCCTTTCTAGGACGGGAACCCCAAAGGGGCTAGGACAGGGGTGGGCAAACTTTTTGACTCGAGGGCCACAATGGGTTCTTAAACTGGACCGGAGGGCTGGAACAAAAGCAACCTGACCATGCTGGCACTCTCATCTTGGGCTGCTGGTGAAGGAGCGGAGGGGAGAGCAAGAGAACCCTCTGCTCTTTCAGCTCCGCTGGCCGGATAGAACAGCCGAATGGGCCAGATCCGGCCCGTGGGCTGTAGTTTGCCCACGGCTGGGCTAGAAGCTCTCTCTGGCCCCTTCACCTGCAGCCAGGCCCATCACAGGTGGATGCATCCTCCGAAAAATGCCCCAGTGACCGCCCTCTCCTGAGAACCGTGCTGGCTCCCAGAGCGGGAGCAGTGGCTGGTCTGCCTCTGCTCGCTTGAGCAAAAACGTTACAGCAACAACCAATTAGGGCCCACAATCCTCCAGCCTTCCTCCTTCGTGGGCAGGTTTGGCTACAAGGGGGTCTCAGTGGGGTAGCTGGTATGGGAGCAACATGGGAGCCCATCTGTCTCCTGTGGGCTCATCAGGACCCAGGACCAACAGCCACAAAACAACAACAGCTTTAGGGCAGCAACCAATTCTAAACAACCCCACAAATCTCTCTTCTGCCAACTCTGCCTGGTTAATCTACTACCCAGTTCCCATCTCTGGTGGGTGCCCAGGCCCCTCCCTTTGCAGAGGCCTCACCACCCTCCGCTCTGGAAATAAACCTGGTACAGGTGCACAGAGCCCAGGCTGGGTGGGAGGGGAGTGTTGGGGAGCAGGCAGTGAGAGGACCCCGAGCCTCCAGCCGTCAGGACCTTCTGCGAGGTGATTCTCAGAAAGGGCAAGAAGAATCCCATGCAAATTCATTTTCAATCGCCAGGGGTGCTGCTAAAAGTGCCAGTGTTCGCTGTGCATGCCGACACACGCCAGGGCTTTGGGAAGGCCAGGATTCGCCCCTGGCCAGACCGCCAAAGAGCCAGAGACGGTGGATATGAGGTCACAGGGAGGACGGATGGCTCCTCCTCCCTGCCTCTTCCCTCCTCCACACACTCACCAATAGGACCCACCTCAACGACCAGACCCCGGAGCTGCAGGGGCACCTGGAATGCAGGAGCCCGTAATGAAGCCCGGATGGAGCAGGCTGCTCAGAGCCTCACCTGCTTTAAGCACCTCCCACAAAGCGTGCTGTCACCCCAACACAGAGCAACCCAGAGCTCCCAGCAGAGTGCCTGCCCTGCGATTCCAGTTCTTCTTAAACCATGCTAAAGATAAAAGAAAAGCTAAGCTTTAGTCATACCAAATATACAGATAGCCCCTGGTGCCATCCTTGGGCTATGGCTGGGGGTCGAGTGTCAGGTGCAGCTTCCTCCGAGGTGCCCTGGGAGAAGCAGGGGAGGCCAGCACGCAGGTGTGGTCAGAGTGCCTTGAGTCTGTTCACTTTCAACATGACATATGGCAGTTTATAGGTACCAGGTAAAGAGTAGTTGCAGGTTATATTATCTGGTTTAGACCAAGCGAACCCTCAGAATACTGGATGAGTGGTTTTAAGAGATGTCTGAAAAGGTCAGGAGTTGAGTGCTGACCTATGAACCGGGAGGTCACTGTTTGATTTCCAGCCTAGGCACATGCCCCGGCTGTGGGCTCAATTCCCAGTGGAGGGGAGGTGGTGCAGGAGGCAGCCAATCAGTGATTCTCTCTCATCATTGATGTTTCTATCTCTCTCTCCCTCTCCCTTCCTCTCTGGAATCAATAAAAATATATTTGGGGCCGAAACCGGTTTGGCTCAGTGGTAGAGCGTTGGTCTGCGGACTGAAAGGTCCTGGGTTCGATTCCGGTCAAGGGCATGTACATTGGTTGCGGGCACATCCCCGGTGGGGGTTGTGCAGGAGGCAGCTGATCGATGTTTCTCTCTCATCGACGTTTCTAGCTCTCTATCTCTCTCCCTTACTCTCTGTAAAATATCAATAAAAAAATATTAAAAAAAAAAAAAATATATATATATATATATATATATATATATATATATATATATATATATATATTGGGGGGATAGGGGAGAAAGATGCCTGAAAAAAACGTGCAAGATGAGCCATTTCAACACTGCATGTGTAAACAAAGCTGTGGGCCTGAGGTTGCTGACACCTGCCTTACCCCTAGTGACAGCTCTTGATCAGATTCACAGAGCTGAGAGCCATGACAAGTCTAATCATATCTGGCAAGAAATGGGCCAAAACCATCAAATAATCAAGAAGTCTATTTGAAATATGGATATATAACCACTGTCATTAATGATGAACCTCTCTCTCGGTGCGTATTTTGCCTTGCTGTACCAGCTAATGAGATTAAAAAGCTACTGTAATCACAGCAAGATATTTTAAAATTGTGTTTATTTCATCCCTATCTGATTTTTTTATAATTTTATTTTGTGGCATATATTAAAATACACAGACTATAATAGCACAGTAGCACACACCTTCAATAAATACATAAATATATAAGTACTAGGTGGGGTGTGTGCTTGGTCTGGGATCCCCTCCCCCACCCCATCTCAATGAGGGGCACCAGCCTCCTTCCAGAGACTCAAGTCAAAACCCTGGACTCCTGTCTCCCTGTCTCACTGCTTTGTCAACAGCCTCTTTTCTGCATCTCCTCTCTCAAGACCTTCCAGTAAGTCCCTTTGCCTCCTTCCTCATGGCCGTCACCCCACCCAGGCCAGCTCCCTCTCTGCTGGACAAGCCCCTAACTGCTATCTTCTCCTCATGCCCTTTCTTTTCTTTCTTTTTTATTAATCCTCACCCAAGGATATTTTTCCATTGATTTTTAGAGAAAGTAGAAGGGAGGGAGAGAGACAGAGAAACCAAAGCGTTGATATGAGAGAGACACACGAATTGGTCGCCTTCCACAAGTGCCCCAGTTGGGGATCAGGCCTGCAACCGAGGTATGTGCCCTTGACAGGAACTGAACCTGGAACCCTTAAGTCTGTAGGTTGATGCTCTTCACCTCCTTTCTTCTACTTCTCCAATCCATTCTCCATCTTGTATATGGGTCAGGCTTCTTAAAATGCAAACCTGATCATATCTCTCTCTCTCTGATCCAAAGCTTTCAATAACTTCCAATGGATCTTAGGAAAAGTCCAAGCTCCCTTCCCTTCCTCCTCCCCCTTGTCATTGTCATCATCTTCATCATTGTCATTATCTTCACCAACATCTATTGAACCCTTTCTATGCCAGACACTGACACTAAAAGTTCCGCATCCACTATCTTTTTTGATTTCCACAATCCCTCTGAGATATAATCACAGGCATGTCCACTCTACAGATCAGGACTAATAAAGTTATGAAACTGTTCAAGTTTCTACTTCTGCTTCCCACACTAGTCCTCTTCCATGTGGTGCCAACCTTACCACCGACCTTCCAGCTCATCAGAAATGTTCTCAATGCTGACGTGTCTTCTCTTACTCCCAAGCTTAATTCATGGTTCCCATTCCTCTCCTCCCCTACCTTCCCTTCTTCTGAATGACTTTTCTCACCCAGCTGCCTTTAGCTTAGAAGCTGCAATAAATGAGAAGTCTAGGCCACAGCCACTGAAGACTGCCAAACCAGCAGGTCCAAAGCGTGTGGAGAAACCAAATCAAATTTATTGTTCTAACTCTCAGTTTACAGGACATCCAGGTGACTGAGACACATGCTAACTGACACCAAGGGGATATGATCAGCAAAATCCTGGCTGGGAAACTGTACAGGACACATAATCTGGTTTATTCAACAAATAAATCACATGAAAAAAATAAGAGGGGCAGGGAAACCTGTGGATTAGAGGAGACTTAAGAGACAAGCCAGCCAAATGTGATGTGTGAATCTTGATTTGAATAAACCAACTGTCAACACTTTATATAGTAATACAGGGAAATGTGAACTCTGCCTGGATAGTTGATAATACTAAGGAATGAGTGATAATCTTTTTAGATATGATAATGGTGTTGTGGTTATGTTTAAGAATGAAATATGGGCATATTTATCTATTTAAAATTTTTCATGTTTATCAAAATTATGATAAATAAAATAGAACTATAGAAGCATTTTCATAAATTAGTTGTCTTCCCCAGGCTCCCAGTATGAATAAGGTACTTGTACGAACTCTCAAAGATCCCCCAAATTTCCTATCAGACCAGTCACTATACATTCAAGTTAACAATTTGATTAACGCCAACTATAAAACTTTAAGCTTTGTGAGACCAGAAATGCATCTTTTGATCAGTATTGGGTCCTTCCGTCTCTCTCTCTCTCTCTCTCTCTCTCTCTCTCTCTCTCTCACACACACACACACACACACACACACACACACACACACATCTATCTCCTCAACACCTAAACACCTAGAAGCACCTGTAGCCCCACCCAAACACAGCCAACATATATGCTTGCCCTCATGTTCCCACATATTCTTCTCACCTCTCTGCCCAAGTCTACCTCCCACTGGGCTCCATGAATCTGAGGAGGAGGAAGAGGCTCCAATACATCCCAAAAGCCCCCATTCCAAGTCATTTCAGAGTATGCTTGAAATTCCTGATTGTCGGGCTCAAGGCCTTCTTCTCCCCTCCACAAACCCTGTTCCCTATAATCCACCCTATTCACATTCCACTGCCAAAGGCTCCTTCCTTTGCTACCACTTTCACACTGCCTCTTTCTGGCTCAAAATTCTTCTTAGGATATTATCTCCACTCAACTATCTATATATTTATAAAAGGCTGATATGCTAAGTATCCGACCACCAGGGGGCAGACGCTCAACGCAGGAGCTGCCACACCCCAAAACCAGAGAGGAGGGACCCGGATTCCTCATGGGGCCACATGATTCCACCTTCAGCTGTGGGTTATGTTGTTGCTGGGACACTGTCAGCCCTGAATCTGGTTTACAACACACTTGTGTTTGCATTCCACATCCTGTACGACGGCAACTTTGCAGAGTGCCCTCTTGCACTCGGGGTATGTTGGAGAGCTAGTTTTGTCCCAATCCCTGCAGGCCAGGCCGAGGGACCACACCTGCTGAAGGACCTCCACAGCCATGGGGGGAGGGACCATGAGAGGTTGGCTCCAAGACGTGTCTGGTCCATCTTGCCCAGTCCTGCCCCACCAACCACCTTCTAATTAATTTCTTTCAATGTGCATGAATCCGTGCACATGATCACCAGTTTATAAGTAAATGAGCAGCCAGCAAGCACATAAGCCCACCGGCAGATCTAAGGATATAAATGGTAAGATCTCTGCTCCCAAAGGTTTTGGCTTCTGAGCCAGGATTGTCTCAATTACAGCAACCATATCTGAGTACCTACTATGCACCACCTCACATGATTCCCACAGGAGCTAATAGGCTCTATTATCACATTTCTAGAGAAAAATAAAGCTTCAGAGACTTTAAGTTGCACCCAGAGTCCAACTAAGGTCTCTTCTAACCTCCAAATCCATTCTCCTAAGATGGTTTTTTTTTTTTCAGCCTAGATACCAATGACCACAACCATGGCCCACACAGCCTATGTCCTGGCCTGAAACAAAGCTATGGGTCCATTTGTCTCCCCACCACCTTGCAAACCCAGCAGAAGTAGTTAGGACTCCCAGCCATTGCCCCTCATGTGCCTAGAAAATTCCTCCCCTCAATAAGCTTAAAGTCTAGCATGTGCTTGGTACTTGAAAACAAAAAGAGGTCAACTTTAGAATGTGATAAACCCTATCCTTGGAAAGATATTTGTTTTGGCTGATGGAAGGGGTGCTTAAGCTAGGGCTTAGCACATGAGTAGGAGTGTACCAGACAAAGAAGCAGGGAAGGGCATTCTAGGCAGAGGAATGAAAGCACTGTAGCATTGCAAGAGCAGGGTGCTTTAAGGACCAGCAAGCTGCCCAGTGTAAGATCTAGGAGGCACTGACAAGAGTGAATAAATATCCCAGGCAAGCCTCGGAGCAGTCTCACTCTCCGCCTAGAACATCCAGCAAAAATGTCCCATAATCCCTGGGTCCCCATGACTGAGGAAGAAGAAGGAGGAAGAGGAGGAGAAAGAGGGGGAGGAAGAGGAAGACTTCAGGTGTCAAGGGTCCAGGCACCTTGGATGGCAATGAAGAACCCATGTTCCTCCTCTTATCCTTTGCCCCACTGACCAGCACACTGAGAAATTAAGAAAATTGGAACTGCTGAATAGGGCATCTTCCTCATCTTTTGGGAGATAATCAAGAATGGGCATATGATACCCTCCAGACCATGCTGCCCCACCCAGAGCCCTCCACCCCCATTCTCTCGAGGGCCTGGCCAGAATCAGAATTCTGTGCACGGCAGGACTGGCCCCCCCTGCCCATACGTGGCATCCCCAGCACTGCACACACTGCCTTCCCACGACAAAAAGAAACACTCCGGAGTTCCCAGGACCCAGGGGCAGAGCTTCCACCTCCTGAGAAGCCCTGGAACGTGTCAGCTTGGAAATGAAATGACACACGCAAGAGGGCAGACATTTCCACTCCTGAGCAGGAGTTGTTTCCTCAATAAGCAAACAGAGCCCACACAGACACTGCTCTGCTCCACAGATGGTGCCTGGGAAACACAAACCCGCTTCCAAACTACAGATTGTGCTAAAGCCCGGATCACCTGCTAGCATGCAGACGATGCCGTCGCTTGCCTGGAGTCTCCTGGGACCAACTACAGAGACAAGTCCAGTCAGTGTCATTCAGTGGGTGTCAATTTTTTTAAAAAAATACACTTTTATTGATTTCAGAAGAAAGAGAGAGATAGAAACATCAATGATGAGAATCATTGATCGCCTGCCTCATGCATGCCCCTTACTGAGGATAGAGCCCACAACCTGGGCATGTGCCCTTGACTGGAATCGAACCTGGGACTCTTCAGTCCATAGGCAGATACTCTATCCACTGAGCCAAACCAGCTAGGGCACATATCAAGTTTTAGATGATGAGTCAGCAGGAAGGAGGAGCCAGTGGAGGCTGGGCTGGAAATCCTCCCATCCCAGCTTCTTCTCTTAGTCCTGCCATCCGCACTCAGGCCACCAAGATCAACTCATTTTCCATGTGAAGTGGGCTGTTAATGAAGCTCCTTAACAGGGATGATACTTAGGAGCCCTGAGACAATGACAGCAAACCTGTAACTTCTAGGAGCTTGGGCATGAAGTTGATCAACTGGGATGACAAAATGCCTGGCCCCTGTGCAGCCACACCCCTCCTCCTCTCCAGGACAGACCTTGGCAGTGGACCCAAGCACATCCATCCACCAAGTCACCCTCCGCACCGCAGCCCACCCCAAGGGCATTCCAATCGATGCCAGCTGGCACAGCAGATAACATCGATTTGCCTTCTCAGGATCAATCAGTGAGGCCCTAAATCCTTCAGGAATGTCTAATGGTGAAATTCAGAGAGTATCCTGGTCTGGGCCTATGGTCCATGGGCAATGTGGGCCCTAAGAGAAGAAGAGACACTGCATGCAGAAGTGGTTCTAAAGCCCCTCCTTTTATCAGGACACTGAGAGACCCGGCTGCCAAGCAGAAATAAGCCCCCCCACACCCACACCCAGCCTCCTGCCTATGGAGGGAGATCAGATGCAAGCTCACTCTGGCTGGTGCCCCAAACACACTCCAGTCTTTCACAGCCAATTCTAAGGTTTCTAAGCTAAAATGGAAAGAGGAAAAGTGGTCTGTGGTGAGTAATAAAGGCCCCAGAGTGAGACGTGACCATTCATCCATCACCCTCCAGGGCGTCAGCCAACAGTGCAAGGGAAGTGTGGGACCTGGCTCCTTCAGAGCCGGTGGTCCGGGAAGGCCGCCCAGAGGAGATGCCCCTCTGTGTCTGGTAAGATGCAGCCCTGAAGAGATCGGCGGGAAAGGCACTACGGGGAGAGGGGACCAATGGTGCCAAAGATCCTGAAGATCAGACATTCCTGTGGTTGAGGACCACATGAGGTGTCCTGTGGGTGACCCCACTGCCATGTTTTACTGGCCTGCTCTCCCTGCGGCCTCTCTGTCTCTCTCTCCTGCAGGGCTGCTGCTGATCTGGCCCTCAGTCCCCCAGTCAGAGTCCCTCCCTTAACCATGCTGTGGCTCCTCATGCTCTGGAGCCCAAAGAGAGGCTGGAATCTTCCAGATTTCTCCAGTGACCAAGGAGAAAAAAAATATATTTAGGAATAAACATGGTGAGGGGGCCAGGCTGTGTGTGTCCTGGATCCCCCAACTTAAACCTGGTTGTGAGACATAATCAGAGAGTACCTTTGCCTTCATCATTGCAGGAAGGGAGGAAGTCCCCCTCCCACCACCCTGTGTGGCATGGTGTCCCCACTCTCACATAGTGAGGCAGAGACCACGTGAGGAGAATGACATTCACCAGGAGGGAACTCCCCATGGAGATTCTTCTCCCCATTATGAGGCTGGGCCACCTGCTGACCCTGCATCTACCTCCCCCCTTTGTATCTCAATCAGCAGAGGGCTCTGGTGGGCCCCGAGTACTGAGGGCTGCAGCCACCAGCTCTGCACTCAGATGGCCACCTTGGTCAACACCCAACTGCCACGCTTTCCGGCAGGTCTGCATGTGCGGGGCTGCCCTATGAGCCTGACACCTCAGGGAACTACCCTGATGAACAAAACACCCAGAGACTTCAGGGCGGACTAGACTGGAGGAGGCCAGCTCCAGGAAGAGACCAGCCCAGAGACCAGCCTGCCCAGGAGCAGGCAAGTTGACAGGAGGAGACCAATCGAGCCATTCACAAGAAGAAAAGTGAGCAGTGACAGGCCAGCGGGGTGGAAATAATGATTGTCATAATAATAATAGTAATATCCACCACAAACAACGTCAACTATTATCGGGTGTTTACGACAGGCCAGGCATGGTCTGTTAGTTCTCAATGACCCTGTGAGGCCGGTTCTGTGATTGTCTCCCTTTATTGAAGAGGTAACTCACACCCAGTGTACCAGGTCATGGGAGGGAGGGCACCAAGGCTGGAAAAAAAAAACTGGTTGGAGATGCTCAGCTTCCAGCAGATGCAAAGCAAACACAGACTCAGCTTCTCACGGAGGACCTTTGGGGATGGTGTGCACCCGGAAGGTCTGAGATATCTGACATCTCGGAGCTCCTTTTCTCAGCATCAACATGCCATGTACCTGACCTGATGAGCCATTAACAATATTTTATTTCCGTACCTCCCCAGTGATCCCAGGAAGGCTACCATGTTCTCATAGGTGCTACATGGGAGGGAGAAATCCAGAGAAGGAGTCAGTCCCCAACCCCTGTCTCCCTCCTCAAGCCTAGTTTTTCTGTTCCAAAGATGTCTGCAAAGTCTGCAGAAATTGAGTCAAAAAGAGAAAAGTAGAGGGAAGCCTTAGGGAGCAACCCATGAGCCTTTCCTTTTTTAAAAAAAAAATTCAATTCATTGAGGTCACCTTTGTTATTAAAATAATACAGGTTTCAGATAGACAGTCTATAATGCATCACCTCTATCTTGCATTGTGTTCACCACTCCAAGTCAAGTCTCCTTCCATCACCATTTATCTCTCCCCCATTTGCCTTATTATATCCTCCCCTATCATCCCTTCCCTCTGGCAATCACCATACAGTTGTCTGTGTCCATGAGTCTTTCTTTTCTCTCTTTGCTTACTTCCCTTCATCCTTCTCACCCTGGCCTCTACACTCTCCCCTCTGACAGCTATCAGTCTGTTCTCTGTATTCACTGAATCTGTCTCCATCTTTGTTAGTTTATTTTGTTCATCAGATTTCACATATGAGTGAAATCATATGGTATTTGTCTTTCTCTGACTGGCTTGTTTCACTTAGCATAATACTCTCCAGGTCCGTCCATGATGTTGTTGCAAAAGGTGAGACTTCCTTCTTTTTTGATGACTGAGTAGTACTCCATTTCATAACTATACCACAACTTTTTTACCCACTCATCTAGTGACAGGCTGCTTCCAAATCTTGGTTATTGTAAATAACACTGCAGTGAATGTAAGGGTGCATATATTCTTTTGAATTAGTGTTTCGGGTTTCTTTTTATATATTCCCAGAATTTGCACCTGCACTGTACCCACTTCCCTTCCCCTGCCCACCAGGTTCAAACCTGACACACTTTTCTATTATCAGCCCACTTTCTCTAGCAGTTTACACTTGAATAGACCCTTAAGCTGTCCTTCTTAGCATTCGGTTGGCTTTTCCTCTTTGAGCTTATCCTCGAATTCACTTTTGCTTACATGCTGACTAGACAGATATTTGAGCATGTTTAATGGGGAAAGTGCATGTTTTCAGATTCTGTGTCTGCACACAAAAGGTCCTTGCACCATATTTTACTTTTCAGCTTCTTCTGAGCCTAAACAATTTCCACTTCAAAGCTCTGGCTTTCTTCGTTTCTTTGTGGGGAAAATGCATTGGTAACAGTTAGAGATTATTCTCCCGAGTTCACCCTCTCCCTCTACAGGAGGACGGAAGGACAGGCACTCACTCTTCATAAACACAGCCAGAAATGGAGAAAGTCCATCTCATAAAAGGAATGGACAGACCAGGTGCTACGTGTCCTGAAGGTTAGGGCTGGTTTACATGACCTCTTGGAAGGCGTCTAGGCTGGGAAGATTCAGCCTTTGCATTTCTGCTTTGGAAAGGTCTGACTGTATTATTAGAAAGGACTTCTGATGAGAAAACTTGAAGCCCATGAAAGGAAAGTGAAACCTGAAGTGGTGGTCTCAAGGTAGCACAGGGAATCCAGTCCACCTGAAACTTGGGCCTTGCCACCAGTCCACTCCTCCTTTCACAAGACATGCCATGCTGAACTTGGACATGGTGGCAAGGGGAGACCCAGGGCAGGAACACCTCAGGATGAAGTCACCAACTCAATTCAACAACTGTGAAGTGAGTCCACATGCCCTGGGCCGTGGGCGTGTCAAGCTGGAGAAGCTGAGCCCTGTTCTCTGAGACTTCCCTCCAATGGAGACAAATCAGTTTGGCTCAACTCGAGCTGCACAGTGCACAGGAGTAAAGGAGGTGGCACGAGGGTAAAAACAGAAAAAGCAAATAAAAGAGAAATGTCATACTTCAATGCAAATATCTCTCAACAGCTGAGATACTCTTCCACTGTCCTTCCTTTGCTCGGGTACTTAGGGATCACCTGCTCTTCAGATAAATCCCAGACAAACAGGAAGGAGCCCAACCCCCCAGGCAGCATACAGTCAAAAGCAGGGGTGGGGAACCTTCTCTCTGCCAAAGGCTGTTTGGATATTTATAACATCATTCATGGGCCATACAAAATCATCAACTTAAACATTAACCTGCTAGAAAACTGAATGCATCAGAAGAACCAAGATGGTGGCCTAGGTAACCCCTGTACTCGCCGCCTCCCACAACCACATCAAAATTACAACTAAAATACAGAATGACCATCATCCAGAACAGCCGGAAAGCTGGCTGTAGGGAAGCCTACAACTAGAGAAGTAGAGAAGAAAGCACACGGAGACTGGTAGGAGGTACAGAGGCGCAGAACAGGCTGGGCCTACACCCACACGTGCCACTTTTTCAATCGGGAGGGAGATCGTCTCTGTGGAGGTGGCCAGGAGGAGCAAGGGCTCCCAGCCCCACACCAGAAGTCCAGCCCAGGGTCCTCCTAAAAGGCAGGCACCACGAACTAAACTTACAAGGTCCCACTTCCTCTGAGCTCCAGCACCAGGTCGAGGTCTGGGGAACACAGACACATACGAGGAGGTCTGGCATCAGGGCAGGAACTTGGGGGCAACTTTTTTTTTCTCAGATGGAGGAGCTCACAGGAATCGTTGTTCCTTTGCTGGGACCTCCCTGGTAGCAGGGCTGACTGGCAGCCATCTCTGTTTGCTCCACCCTGGTGATTCCCTAAGACCCTGCCTCATCTAATTTATAACCCCATGCAAGGTGCATGCAGTGGCTTTTGAAGATGAATGGCCAGTCCTTGCTCAGGCTAAAATCTCTCAACAAGCTGCAGCTGGGTCAGGGAGCCCCAAACCTATCAATAAAAGGCCCAAATCCTGGCATCAGCGCCAACCTGCCTTGCTTCATAGCTGGGCCTCGTCTGGGGACTTCCAATCCTGATACAAAGGGAACGAATCTGCAAATCTCTGTGTAGTTCCTGCCAGGTTGCCCCAGGCAGTGGCTGACTTTGCACCTCCCTGGAAACCCAAGAGCCAGTGTACCCAGTGGTCAGTGTCAGATCATACCAGATTACAACTCTTCACATCCATAAGAGACACACCAACTCAGTGAGCACCAAAGCCCCATTGAAGCAAGTCCTGCTCCATAGGGATGTCTCCTGCACAGGAGCTCTCCCACTGTAGTCATAGCTGGTCCTCACAGCCAGTTGGCCTGGAGGTAAATTCTTCCCAGTGATACCAACAATTAATTCTCAACTACAACAAGACTGTGTACACAGCCCACAAAAGGGTGCACCTAGAGTTCCCAGCTCAGGTGACTGAGGAGGCTTAGCCACTTGGCCCTATAGGACACCTACTTCATAAGGCCATTCTATCAATCCAAGGAGACATAGCAGCTCTACCCAATTACATAAAAACAAATACAGAGAAGCAGCCAAAATATGGAGACAAAGAAACATGTCACAAATGAAATAAATGGAACAAAGAACACTACTAGATATACCATGGTTATAATGTTACTTAAGAATCTTCTAGAACCCTCCAAGGGACTTAGTGAGACTTTCAAGAAGCTTAGGGAGAATGCAATAAATAAATAAATAAATAAATAGGAAAAGAACTAGACAGAAATTAAGCATACACTGACTGAAATAAATAATAATATACAGGGATTCAACAGTAGAGTAGAGAATTCTGAGAATCAAATCAATGATTTGAAATATGAGGAAGAAAAAAAACACCCAAACAAAAGAGCAAAAAATAATAGTAATCAAAAAATATGGAGATAGTGTAAGAAACCTCTGGGACAACTTCAAGTGTACCAACATTTGCATTATGGAGGTGCCAGAAAAATAGAGAGAGCAAGATATTTTGAAAACCTATTTGGAGAAATAATAACAGAAAACGTCCCCTACCTGGTGCAAGAAATAGACTTACAAGTCCAGGAAGCACAGAGAGTCCCAAACAAAAGGAACCCAGAGAGGACCACACCAAGACACATCATAATTAAAATGCCAAGGGCTGAAAACAAAAAGAATCTTAAAAAGCAACAAGAGAAAAGCAGTTAGTTATTTACAAGGGTATGCCCCATACAACTGTCAGCTGATTTCTCAATAGAAACTATGCAAGCCAGAAGGGAGTGGCAAGAAATATTCTAAGTGCTGAATAGTAAGGACCTACAACAAGGATACTCTACCCAGCAAAGCTATTATTTAGAACTGAAGGCCAGATAAAGAACTAAGAAAAAGCTAAAGGAGTTCATCACCACCAAACCAGTATTATATGAAATGATGAAGGGTATTCTTTAAGAAGAGGAGGAAGAAGAAAAAAGGAAGAGATCAAAACTATGAACAACAAAATAACAACAAATACGTATCTATCAACAATTGAATCTAAAAATCAAAATAAATGAATAAGAAATTTAATAACTAGAATACGCTGATGAATAAAATAGAATCAGAGGCATGGAAATGGAACAGACTGATGAGCCTCAGAGGGAAGGGAGATGAGGGACAGGAAGAAATTAAACAAAGATCTTATATGCATATATGCATTACCTATGGACATAGACAATAGGGTGGCGAAGGCCTAAGGAGGGAACAGAGTGAAAGGAAGCAATGTGGTAGTGGGGGGGGGGGGAGGTAAGAGGCACATCTATAATAATCTCAACAATAAATATTTTTTAAAAATTAACCATGTTGCCGGGGTGGGGTGGGAAGAGAGCAGGGGAGGCCAGGGGAGGGTCAATGGGGAAAAGAAGGAAACATATGTACTACTATTTGTAATACTTTAAACAATAAAATAAAAATTTTTTAAATTAGCCAGCTATTTTGGGGCCCACCCTTACTATATTTGGTCAAACATTTAATTAACTCACCCCTAATACCTTTGCAGAGCCAGACCAAATGATTTCCTGGGCCTTATAAGGCCCTCGGGCCGGACATTACCCATCCCTGGACTCTAAAGGGACACAGAGAGAGACATCTTTGCAGGGAGTTGCCCAAATTCTCATGACATGACCACTGCACTCAGTGGCAGAGGAGGATGACAGTGGGTGGTAGAGTCAGTAACAGAACCTAGCTGGACGCAGAGGATATAATGTTTACTGGAAACAGTATTTTGAGGCTGAGATTAGAGGAATGAGTAGAAGGATCCCGATGAAGGAGAAGGGCAGGTGTCAGTTAGGACTCATCTGGCAGAAGCAAGGGTGGGTCCAAAGCCCAGCACCTCTGAGCAAGTAAAATCCTGTGGTTATCTCTGTGTTGGGTATGTGTGTGCATGCGTGTGTGTGTGCGCGCATGTGCGTGCAGGCAAGTGCATATGTATCTGTGTGTGTGTGTGTAAGGGGTAATGCGCTCTTGCACTGGAGATAGTGGGGGAGGAAGGAGACCAAACAGGCTGGGCCTCATAGGCCCCATTAAAATGCTCTTTGTTTGGATTTATGGTTTGTTTGCTTGTTTTTCTACTTTATTGTCAGTGCAAAGGGAAACCACTGAAGTGTTTGAGGCAGAGCAGACCATGAACAGATTTGTTCATTCCTCATTTCAGTTAACGCAGTTGAGATTTACGCTCTTTATATATGTTCTCGATGCAAACAACAAAGGTTTTATAGGCCTGCACTTGCTAATTATACAACTAATTAAGTCTGCAATCAGGACAATCTCTAGGCCCCCTGAGACCATCAGCACCCAGGACTGCACTGTGGGGAGGAGGACCATCCTGGGGACATCTTTTCCTGTGTTCTTGTAACTTAATTGGTTCTCAGATGGATGACTTGAGATTTTTCATTATATCTGGCTAGAAAAAAGATAGAGAGGGCTGATATTGTGTGTGAGAGCATGTGCCTCTGTGCGGTGTGTATGCATTCTCTGTTTGCAAGGGGCTTGACCCAGGCTGAGCAAATGGTGTTGAACTAGCCGGGGCTCAGCAAAGCAATCCATTTATTATAATTCTGCAGAGAAGAGGCCCAGTAAATCAAAGAGACAACCTGACTGCAAACAAATTACACACCAAGAGATAGGCTGGAGGGAGGGAGGGGAGAGCAGAGTGGTCACCAATTGGGAAAAGTGAGAATAAAAAGGCAGGGGGTAGGGCAAGGCAGAGAATAGAAACCCGCAGAGATGCCTGGAGTAAAAAAGAAATAAAAAAATGCAGCTTAATGTGTCCATCAGGAAGAAAAAGAAAAGCATCCTACCAAGAGAGAGTCCATTTGCTGGTAACCCCTAACTTAGAAACCCTTGACTTCAAAAAGCAGCTGCCCTTTGTTCTCCTGAGGGGTCACCTGGGGAGTGACTGATAGGCAGTTACTTTCTCCTGTGTAAATGCACAGAGTTCTCTTTTCTCATGCAAATAGACAGGGGGGGCCCTCATCTTAAATACTGAGTTAACCTGTTCCTAGAACCCCTGGTACAAGTAAGCCCCCCCTAGCATTAGAATCTTCCAGAAGCAATTTCTCTTTTGAGGGTAGATCAGAAAGATGGGCATCGGGGTATGACCCAGCATGAAACACAGCCCAGGTCCCTATTACCAGAATGTCAGCAGTCGTGGTGGGAATCGCCACCCCCACACCCCTGGTAGAGACAAAGGGCATTAAGGCCAGGATGAGGAAGTCCTTCAGGAACCAGTTAAAACATACTTTGGGTGGAAAACTACACTCCTGCATCCAAACATCTCCTGTACAGTCAACTCTGAATAAAAATCTGCTCGGAAAACTGGAAAGTACTTCTACTGAAGGAGGACACAGAGCAGGAAGAGTGTTGGGAGAAGATCTACTTAGACAATGAGAGTTATACCACAGCTCTCCAAAACCCACTTAGAAGGGGGAAACGTCTGACTAAAGAGAGAAGAATATGAGTTATAATAGGAGACTGTGGTCCATAGTCAGTCTCAAAGGATCTAATCAGGCCCATCCTATCTGAGGTGCCATCCTACTCCATGACAAGATTAGAGAGAAGAGCCCAGCCAGTGTGGTACAGTGGTCAACTGGATCCCTGGTCAGGGCACATGCCTGGTTTGCAGGCTCAATCCCTAGCGGGGGACATACAGAAGGTATCCCATCAATGATTCTCTCTCATCATTGATGTTTCTTTCTCTCCCTCTCCCTTCCTCCCTGAAATCAACAAAAATATTTTTTAAAAGACGAGGGAGAAGATAATCTCTTAGAAGACTGAAGGTCTGTAACACATTTGAAAACCCAAATAATCATGAGGACTGGCTCTTAGTGTGAATATTGGAGCTGAATGGAGAATTCTAACACCCGGATCCTGCCAGAGTGCTTCACACCACTCCCCAACACTCACGCGGGCCTTTGAAACCAACCTGGCAGGATCGTGAGAAATAATAAACTGATGGTGTTTTAAGCCATTACATTTTGAGGTGCTTTGCGGTAACAATGGATTATTGCTGCCCTGTCTGTAGCCCCGTGATTCTGTATCTCTGATTTCTTTTCCTGTTTCTCAATCTCCTCTCAGGTGAACTCACCGTTGGGAAAGTAGCATCACTCTGGCTTTGAATCACTTTGTTAACAGCCTCTGGTCTTAGAAGGCATGATGCCTCCTCAGACTCTACCAATCACTAACCGTGGACACAGTAAGGAACTTAAACCCACCTCTGCCTCATTTCCTCCCCGATAACATAGGGTTAATTACAGAGTCAACTCAGGTTGCTGTTGTTGTTTTAAATATATTTTATTGATTTTTACAGACAGGAAGGGAGAGAGATAGAAAGTTAGAAACATCAATGAGAGAGGAACATCGATCAGCTGCCTCTTGCACATCCCCTACTGGGAATGTGCCCGCAACCAAGGTACATGCCCTTGACTGGAATCGAACCTGGGACCCTTCAGTCCTCGGGCCGATGCTCTATCCACTGAGCCAAACCAGCCAGAGCCAGATTGTTGTTTTTTTAATGCCCACAGTTCGCTGATGTTCTGCTCGATTTCTTCAATCTTTTAGCTTTCTCTGTTTGATTCTGGATTGTTTCTATTGCTATGTATTTGAGTTCTGCAATGCCTCCTCTCCCTTCAATCCAACTCGCAGCATTTCTCGGCTCCAATGTTCAATTTAAGTCTCTTTTTATATCTTCTATGTCTCTCCTTATCGTGCTCATGCATTCCTCTACCTTTTCAAAAAGCAGAGATGGCTCGCTACATCAAGAGAATCTGAAACTTTTTTATTTCAATTACTCAGGGAATTCAAAACAAAGCCACTCTTTCAGACCTGCAGTGTGGGAATCGTTGCATGCAGCAATCTTTGTGTTTCCTCCCAGGGCTGATGTCAATTCCAGCCTGCCTGTATTTACATATGGGTTCAATACATGCTTGCTGGTGGATTGACTGCAGTTCCTAAGACCAGGTCTGTATAGACGGATTGCTCAATTCCTGTTCATTGGTCCAGCACTTCCCTTGTGTCCATGTGTGTCAGATAGGGGTACAGCACAGCTCAACCTACACAGCGGAGGAAACGGTGAGGTTCCTTAACAATACCCTAGTACCCAGGCCTCTTGAAATGCAAAGATTCAAATCAGCCAAAGGAAAAGTGGTCTGGGTCATTCGGGTCCTTTGAAAGGAAATGGTATTATAAACTCATATCCTACTGCTTGTTTATGCTGATTTTTTGATATTTGGTTTAACTAACAGAACCTTGGCCAATTCCCGCTCAGTCTTTGAACCCCAGCTAATTAGAATCCGCCGTACTCTCGAGCAAGCACAGACCACCTTCTGATCAAATGAACTTCTGAAACCCCAGGAACAGCATCTGAGCAGCTCCTGGCTTCAAGCGCGTACTTTCAAAGAGTGAAAAGAAAGCTCACGCTCATTTATTTATAATAAGCATATGCATACAAAAAGGCTTTTTGGAGGCTTCATGAAGTAATAAAATTGTGATCACTCGTGGGCTCCGAATTCTGCCAGCTGCGCGCTTCCAAACAAGGAGCATTCAAATCCCACATCATCTCCACACCATCACTGCCTCTGACACATGGGACTCAGCCAACAGCCCCTCACACTGGACGTTTAGACATCACTGACCCAGCGGGGCAGCCACAGACACAGGGCCTGATGCATAGAGGCCAGAGGGAGGAGGCAGCACAGGGCAGGGCACCTGGCTCTAGAATGGAGGGACCTGCGTTCAAATCCCGTCTCCCCGCCACCTACCAGCAGTATGATCTTGCACAGATTATTTCAATTCATCCTTGGTGCATATCTTCACCTCTTAAACCAGTTTGGGCAATGGTTTTGGACTCAGAGTTGCTATGAGATGATGTATGGAGCACAGTGCCCAGCACCAGGAAGGGCTACTCTCTCGCTAATCACTCCCCTTCCCTTCCCCCCACCTCCAAGGCAAGACAATACCTGCCCTCTGAGCATCTCAGCCTGCAGGGAGTAGCTACAAGGCTCCAAGGTTCCCCAGGAAGGTCCAAACCCAGAACAGGCAGCAATCTTCTTGTCTAACCCCCACCCTAATTCTTCTTTCTGGGTGAAGCAATGTCTTTGGTTATCTGATGGCTAGCAGTTATCTGATGGCTCGGGGTTCATGATCAGCTGTGTAAAGCTAGCCAAGGAACCCTCTTCTCCTCCAGAAATCTTAAATGCATCACCTGATCATTCTGGGGGGAGTTAAAGGTTGGTCGGTCTGGCTTGCTATCTCAGAATTAGAAAACACAAGGATTCAACGGGACCTGTCAGAGTCTATACTTGAATCCTCTCCACATTTCCACCAGGAGGTTGTACATAACCTCTGCTTGGGATGGATCACTCACTCACCTCATGGTGGGACATTTCAGTTTAAGAAAGCCAGAGCCCAAATCAGAGACTGGGTGTGCAATCTGCATTGAGCTCTCTTCCTCGCAGCGAGGCTCCTGTCTGCTTCGGAGACGTCTCCTCGCCAGCCGGCCCCCATTGCTTCAATGGTCCTTCTTAGGACGGGATTCCAGTTTCTGCTCCTCAGAACAGACCATGCCTTGTTCCTCCTTTCCTAACATGGAGTGTTAACATGTCGGGATGGGCAAATTAGGGGACCCGGTTTATTGGTATTCCTTGCCAGGCTTAAGAAATCTGAATTGCAGGAGGGGAGAAATGTTCTTACAGCATTTCCTTTGCCACATCTTCCACTCCATCATTTTAGAGTAGACATTCCCCTCACCACACACACACACACACACACACACACACACACACGCCCGCACTCACACACTCGCACACATTGATTCTTCATGACAAGTCTGTGTTATAGCCATCTGGACTCTGATGCTTCGTAATTGGGAATTTTTTTTATAGCTTTAATTATTTCCTCTGCTCTCTTTTCTTTTTTATATACAATGAATCATTCTGTTCCTGAGAGAAGAAAATAAAAAAGATTTTTGAAAGTTATGGCTGTAATTTCAATAGAAGGAGATTGGGCTTTGAGGAACACGAGCATTTGTTGTCTTTTCTGAGTCCATTTTTCATCCACACTGCTTAATGAAGATGTTGTTTCCCTCTTACATGTTGGCTGTTAATTTCTGACAAGTGTTTTTTTAGTTACGGCTGATTATATGCCTCTCGGTTCATACTTCTTTTGTATACTTGATGAAATATTCAGTTCTTCTTGAAAGGATTAGGTTTGATTCACCCCTGGCTGTGATTAATTGTGTTCATATTTTGGGACCTAATTTATGTTTATATGATTCCTCTAGTGTTTCCATTTTCTTTTCTAATTATCCATTTCCCCCCATCTTTTTTCCTGAAATTAGTACTGAATTAGCTTGCCTCTGATTACAGTCTTGGATGCATCCCAAAGAATATTGTTGGACAGCGCCCCATTATCATTTCATTCCATGAATTCTTTGTTTGGTTTTCGCAATAAAGCTTTATTAACCCTCTGTGGATGCTTATTTTCATTTGCTCAGTCATCTTTGATTAGAAGCTGCACCAAGCTATGGTCAGACACTGCAGCATTCACTCCCACGTTTCCTTCCACTGCCTGCCAAGCGGAGTTCTTTTTAAAACGTCAGAATTCTAGGGATTAAAAATAAGATCTATGCCTGTGTATTGGGGCTGATTTGTCTAAGAGGTTCTTCCTCCCTTTCAATAATTCATTTATTTGCTGTTCTATTGAGACAGCTCTGCTGATGGGTGTAAGCCAATTAGGGTCCCTTGTCTCCTTTCCACTGTAAGTCTTGCCTCATTTATAAACAGAGGTCCCTTCAAAATGGCATCTCCTCTGAGCCGGCTCCACAGATGGCCAGAACCCAGCCTCTGCCTGCAGGTCTCTCCAGTGGCCCCATAAGTCTGAGGCAGGTGGGGCCCCAGGTGAAGCTGCCCTGGAATGGGGTTTGTCTCATCTACCATCGAGCGAGGCACCTTTATTTCAAATCATCCTGGGGTCTGCATTTAGCTTTTTGGTAGGTCCTCTTTCTGATAATTCCCTGCCCCCATCTGCCTGTACATACTTACATGCCTGCCCCACTGCACACACATTTACATACAACACACTGCTATGTACATGCTACACACCCAATATACTCATCTACATGTGAAACACACCCCCCACACACACACACACACAAACACACATCTCTTCTCATGGAACATCTAGGACCTGTCTCCCTGAGAGATGCTATTTCCTGCGTTAGGGATAATGGTACAAAGGCTCTAAGCCACTGTCAACCAAAGATTCTCCACAACCAGCAAAGGCTCAGCTACCCAGCATCCCCAGGAGAGCAGAGTGCCCAAACCGTTTTAGCCAGAACTCCTCTGCTACCCTTATCCGCTAAAGTGAGTATGGAATTGGCACTGCTCCAGTGAGGGACGACTTTATCCCTCGTCACTGCATCCCAAATCCCAGAACCCTTGGCCATGAAATTCTCCCACAGATAAAGCAACATCTCTCCCTCTTGACGGAAGCAACCAGAGCCCCGTTCCAAGCTGCCTGACCCTCCCGTGGGGACACACCTGGGGTTCTCCTCCATGCTCAGTGGTGCAACCGGAAGGGCTGTAGGCCCCCAGCCCCATGGCTGGGCCCCACAGCCAAGCAGCTTATTCACTGCGGCTCGCTTTCCCCAAGCCCCGAGGGTGACCTGAGGGTGGCCCAAGAAAAGGAATCTTAGCTCAGCAGTGATCTGGGCCTAGCTGTCTGGCCTTGTGGTCGCTGGTGATGGGTCCTCAATGCCACACCTTCCAAAATGACTGGGCCATGTGGCGAGCTCCTGCAGTCTCCAGGAAGTGACTCCTGTTTGGCTGTACGCCAGGCAGTCGCCACCAGCAGTTACCACTGCCATAGGAACCTCTCGGGCCAGCGGTGAGAAGGACGCACAAAGAGGAAAGAGCATAACCAGCCTTCCGTGGGCAACACCCAGGAGGTGCCCTCTGCAGAGTGGACAAACCAGGCCGAAGGTGGCCTTACCAAAGCCCCTCATTGGCCTGGGAGCCTGTTTGCGATCCTAAAACATCACCAAAGTGTCTCACGTTTTCTACTCAGTCCTTCCCAGCGATGTTCTCGTCACCTTTGGTTCTATGCCTACCGCTTGCTGCCAGCCACCACACTAAGTCGTTCTGAATGACAGGGAGAAACGCACACCCCTTTCAACTCCCTTTTGATCCTTCTAATTACCTGAAGGGAGAAAGTCTCGGTTTGGGTGTGGGATTTCTTTAATGCCTCTTGAACATTTTTTAATACTCAAAATCAAGAAAACAGGCTTTAGGTTTTTGCTAAAGCTGAATAACACTTTTTTCTTCATTTCATTCATTTTGACCGTGTCTTCCACTTATTGCATCTGCCCAATTTTCCATGTACTAGGTCACTGATTTTCAACCACTGGGCCATGGCAGCCACACTGGTGTGCCACAAACATTTTTAAAGCATGCAGTACTTGACTGTTTAAGTCCCGTAGATTGCCAAATTAAAAAAAAAAATGACAGCAGCCAACTCGACAATAGCCATCTGGTGTGAGTGAATAAAAAGTATACTTGTTTTTGTCAGATCAGCAAAAAAAATTGTGTGTGTGTGTGTGTGTGTGTGTGTACCACAGAATTTTAGTAATTAGTTTATGTGTGCCATGAGATGAAGAGAGGTTGAAAATCTCTGTACTAGATCAAACTTTCTTTTACAAAGGAATGCATATACATTTTTAAAAAGTGAGTCCACAAGGTACAGAGAAAAAGCCCCTATGGCAAAAATTCATCAAAGTCATTGGTATGTGGGTGACAGGAGTTCAGAAACCACTGGGCTATGTGGCACTGGAGGTCCCTTCTGCCCTCAGCATGGGCTCCTGAGTAGGATCACTGCCTGTCCCTATCCTCACCATTGTCACGAAGAGGCCAAGTCCTCCCCTCCCACCAGCTGAGAGAGCCCTGTGGCCGGGAGCTCAGCCCCAGCCCAGCTGGCTCACCCGGAGCCCCGTGAGGAGCTCACCGCGCTAGTGGCTAACGATGATGCCAACCCCTCGGGTCAGCTCTCTCCAGCAACACAACGATTTTTAGGGGTCCCAGCCTCACTTTCCGCTGTGATAATCTGAAGAAAAGCTGCCAACTCTCCCTGCCCTACATCTAGCTGATCCTCCTTTAAGGGAAGAGCAAATTTAAGTTTGGAAGAAGGAAAATGAATTATTCAGAATAGCTAATTTCACCTGAGCCATTTTCATTAAGAAATTGCTTGAAGAACAGGCCCGAAGCTTGTTCTTAATTCATGGTACACAGATAACCCTCAGGAAGATCAGTGGGACAGGGCCAGAAGTTTCTCCGGGAAGTTCCCAGGGCACCCGGGGCATCCTCCGCTGGGCATGGGGAACTCTGCTCAGTGCCCGCCATTGCTACTGCTGAAGGCTGCCGGTAACCTCCACCCAGAGGCAGAGAAGAGGGGCTGGCCTACCCTCAGCCACCCCACTGGGGACTGCATGTAATTCACCCCAACTTTATCTAGTGGCTTGGTGGGGAGGACACCTATTGCTGAAGGGAAGGAGGAAGGTCTAGAGCAGCAGATCTTACCTGATGCCCTACCTCAATGGGTGACACCCTCAGACCCAGCCCAGCCTCCCCAGGGACCCCGGTAATGGGGCTGCACAGTGGGAATGAGAGGCTGCAGATACCACAGTCTCTAGGCCCCTGCCAAGGAGCCACTCTCTTCTCCCCCACCCAGAAAAGCACATATGAGTGAGGGAGGAGCTGTCATAGAGAATAGCCTGAACCCCTATTACCTGTTAAAGAAGTAAATCATTGCCCTAGCTGGTTTGCTCAGTGGATAGAGAGTCAGCCTGTGGACTGAAGGATCCCAGATTCCATTCTGGTCAAGGGCACATGCCTGGGTTGCGAGCTCAGTCTCCAGTAGAGGGCGTGCAGGAGGCAGCCGGTCATGAAAGCTCTCTCATCATTGATGTTTCTATCTCTCCCTCCCTCTCCCTTCCTCTCTGAAATCAATAAAAATAATATTTAAAGAAGTGAATTATTCACAAACATGGGCCTTTTGCCAATAGAAGCAATTTTCTTATGGTCTAGCTCCAGAATGATGGTGCCCGTTTCTGGAGTCAATGGCTTCAGTAAGGTTGGCATGAAGTGCACTTAGGTAACAGCCAAGGAGGGCTGGCAGATGTGGAGACCTAAAGGTCAGAGAAAGATAAGGAGAGGTGCTCACAAAGGAAGGAACACAGCTCCGGGGCTGGCCTTGCTCCTTGGGGTTCATGGTGCCAGTTACTGTGCTGGTTGCTGCCCCATAGGGAAAGGACCAGTCCCTCTGACACTGAGCCATAAACCACTATCCTAGCTGGCCGGCCTTCCCATGTGAAGCTAAGGTTTTCCAGGTATCCTGTCCATGACATGACATTCTCAGACACAAAGGGATGGCCCAGGTGGCAGATCTTACCAGACCACCTGACCTGCAGGATCTGGACCAGTGAGTCTGGCAAGAGGCCACAGTCATTGCCAGGACCATGACCCTAGATCTGCCATCTGGCTCTGCTGTCTTCTCAGGGTGGCTCCACTCGTGCATGAACCAGAGGATGAGCCTCAGTCAGTGGGCTCATGGGTACCAAGCCCCACGCAGGCCAGGGGTCAGGAGTCAAAGCTGAATGGAATACACACCAGGCCTCGGGGAGCTCACAGTGCCGTGGAATAAGCAGGTGGGTGAACAAGCATTCATTTCACTCTGATAAGAGCAGAGAGGCACGTGGGAGCATGTAACTCCCTAGAGGTGGCGGAGCAGCCGGAGAAGTCTGCTGGAATCTGCTCTGCTTGCCAGCCCAGCATTTATGGCTCCTGTGTTTAGTAAGAGCAGCTGACTCTACGCTGGGAAAATGCTCCCTCCTACTTTCAGTCCGCTGGATTCAGCCAGGCTCAGACCCTCCCCATGCTGCCCCCAGTATCTGCCCCATCCTAGCCCATCACTGTGCCCAGCCACAATGACTGGTTGGTCTCATGATCCAAACCAACCTATTAGGCCTCTTCCTAGGACCTTTTGCTGGCATTGTTATGAAGATGGACACACTGTCTGCATTTGGAGCCTGAACTGGTGGCGGGGGGCATGGACCGTGCCTAAGGATGAAGCCGACAGAGAGGACAGCAGAGCCATGAGACGGGAGAGACCAGATCCTGGTGTTGCCTTAGCACCTAGATCCAAAAGCGGGTTTCTTCTCGGCTTTAGGAATCAATACATTCTCTTTCCTTTCATCTATTTTGAATTGGATTCTTATCACTTGCAACCCTACCAAGGCTGCGTTGTGGTGGCTGGGTAGGAAACTCGCAAATAAAAGGGGAAGGAGGAAGAAGCGGGGCATCTTGGAGAGGTGCAGGCACAGACAGGGAGCCCAGCACCAGCCTGGGTGGCGTCTGAGAACAGCACTGGCCGGCCAGCTTATCCCGGAGGCGGGTGAGGAGGGAGCAGAGGAGGATGGGCGGGAGAGGTGGGCTGGGGACAGCGCCAGGAGACTTGGGGGCCTGACTTCCATCCTGTGAGGACCGAGGAACCCTAGCCCATGTGCCAGGGGACAGGACTATGCCCCGTCGGCCATCTCTTTCCCAGCCCCATGCCTAGTATGGAGCCTAGCGCACATCTCGTTAGGTGGGAGCTGGATTATGAACTGAAGGCTGTGAAGCAAGAGGACAAGGCCAGGGGTGCTGTTTGGGAAAGCTTCCCCTGCAGGCCGTGTGGAGGGTGGCACCGGGGAGGCCAGGCCGCGTGCTGGGAGGCTAGGCGGGGGCGGAGGCGACAGTCTCGGGACCAGTGGGAGATGACAAGGCTCAAAGAGGCCCCGCGGCCACTTCCCTGACCTGTTCCATTTTGGATGTATTTAAAATTTTTACTTTAAAAGACCTGAACAAAAAATAAGTACTTGTGCAATAGAAGAAAACCAGGTAAACATAATAATCATCTCACTTAGGTATAGCGATCTATGGTGTTTCGAGCCCATTCACAAACATCAGCTCATCACCACGTTGAGAGGTGGTTATTATCCACATTTTTATCGACGTGGAATCAAAAGCTCAGAAGTGCCGAGGAACCTCCTGTGGCTGTGGCTGTGGCAGCACTAATGGGGAAAACAGGTCTCTAATGCCAGGCTGTCCAGGCTCCCTGAGGTCCCCTGAAGGCCATCAACCCCTCGCCCTGTGGATCCACAGGAAACCCTGGGGGGCTGAGTCCTCTCCCCGCTGGCCACATGCACCCATCTCCATGGCCGGAAGTGCCTCCATCTGCCCAAACTGCCCCTCCCTGTTGGCTGGCCTTCTGCTCCCCTCCGCCAGCCAACAAAAAGCCCTGGTGAGATACCAGGCGGCAGGTCAGCTGGGCCTGGCTGATTCAGATGGAAAGGGATCAGGGACAACATTCAGCTTCTCCCCAGGAGCCAACAGAGCCACATGTCGGAGTCCGCACCAAGCTGCCCTGCTTCCTTGCCTTGCATAAGCCATGACTCTGTCCAGGTGCCAGCAAGCACACATACCTTTGGGAGATGAGTTCCTAAGGATGTCGGGAGCCAAGCTCTGGGCAGCACCCCAGAATTGATGCAAAAGCCTTGCCTGCTGTCCCCACCTCCGAGTCAGACAAAGATGAGGAAAAGGAGGGAAGCGGGCGATCTTCCTCAGACAGGATCAGAGACCCTGAGCTTGGGAGAGGGCACGGCAAGGCAAGCTTAGTCTGCAGCACAGACAAGCAGAGGAAGGGGTTGGCCATGACTGCAGAGGGGGCACCCGCGCTCTATAAACAGGCCGTCGGGTAAATACTATAATGAACACAGTCCACCGGTTATTGGGGTGTCTCATGAACATTCCCCAGTAAGAGCAAAACGGAAAGTGTCACATTCCTGTGCTTTCAGGTGAGGAGTGGAAAACCACCGCGTGCCCAGAAGGCACACATGGTATTCAGCACAGAAGTCCCACCAGGTCATTCAGACCAGCCTGCTGCCCCCCAGGAGCCAAGCGACTTGTGATTCCCATGCTGCCCGCAGACATTTTATAGGAGAGCGGGAAGAGCAGTGTGTCATGTATCAAGAATCTGTTGCTAATATTTAAAAAGTGAAGATTTCACATTTTAAAAAATCCAAATGTCTGGATTGCATTCAGGAATAGATTTGGCCGTGCCCGCGCTGCTGACAGGGCTGAAGCTATCTTCCTGAGCCTCCCCGTGGGCATCCCCTGCCCAGCTCTGTGGATGCAAGTTTCCACCCCAGAACCAGCCCGCACAGGCAGCTGGCTTTCCGCTTCTATCAAAGTTTTTCTGGAAAGCAAAACTCCCCGTTCTCCTTCCTCAGTCTCCTTGAAAGTTCTCAGGCTAACCCGAGTGACAAACCACTGCCCAATGACCTTCTAATAGCAGCTATCCTGCCGAATTGGAATCTGAGCCTGAAGGGAGAGAGACCACCTCCTTGTACCTGTTTATTCCTGTTCTTCAACCCACACTGGAAGCTCGCCATTGCCCTTAAACCCACCCAACCCCCCTCCTCAGAGCTGTCACAGGACACGGTCTGCTGGTCCAGAATACAGGATGGGGTCACCAGTAACAGGGAACACTGTGACGGTCTGGCTTCTCCAGGTGGCAGGCAGGGGCAGGAGGGGGAAAGCGGATTGCGGGGGTCTGGAGGGGAGGGAGGGGGTAAGAGGGGAGGGGGAATTTCAACTGAATTAAGGGGAAGGACCATCTCTTGGTTGCATGACAAGCAGCTCCAAGCAGAACCCTGTGAACTGACAGCAGCCTGTAACGAGTCCTCACTGCCATATTTCCTCAATAAATGTATACACTATTATTGCTGAGACGCAGACAGATCAAAAAAACAACAAGACTGTGGTTGGCTATTAGAACACAGATCAATTCAGTATGAATCCCCGAACCATCTGGGTGGCTCAGATGCAGCGAATACACACGAACCATTTTCTCTTACTTGGGGTAAGCCTGGGTAAATTAGGTTTTAAGGGCAGTCTAAATTACAGACCCTACAAGAGCAGCAAGATATTTGGGCTACAGGAGCCTGAGGGAACCAGAGCAAAGGAGAAATCACTGCCTGTCCCCACTCACTCTGGAGCAGGCTCTATTAAACCTTACCCACCCTCCCCCTCCCTCCCCTCTCCTCTCTCCCTTGTCTCTTGTCCCTTACCCATGAATTTGCTCGTGTCCTCAATCTCTATCATGCCATGGGTAGTTAGGTTGGCACAATGTTAACTTAATGGCTCCAGTTTAAGGGTCTATGCTGAGATAGACAATTCCAAGTGAGGTGTCAAATATCTGGAAAAGTCACTTTGTGGACTTGGGCTCAAACGTGAGCCACGTTAGCTCCGTGAGATGTCTCCTAGTCATCCCTGCCCCTGTTCACAGTATCTTGAGTTGATCATTCCGTTATTCATCCACTCAGCAAACCTCTGCTAGGTTCTCTCAGGATGCCAGGCCCTGTGCTAGTCCAGGGATAGCAAGAAAAATAGTGTGGTCCCCTGCTTCATGGGATACCCCAGTCAAGCAAGGGGAGGCACATGGGATTTTTCTCCGTGCTGAGTCTGAGTGCCATGATGGAGGGGAGCACTAAGGTATGCACCTGTCATTCTAATTTATGGTAAGACGCTGAGGGGGCTCAGGCAGGGAGTGACATGATCACTCATGTAATTGAGTAAATTAGATGTCAAGACAGCACTGTTCTGTCCACAATATGGTTAGTTGGATTGTTATATACAACTGGCAGCCCCCGTTCTAGCTTTGCTTTATTTATTGGAAATCTGTGGTGTGTAATGTGATAGGTTGGTCATAAAAACGTCTAATCGCTACATGTGAAATAGCCATGTCTTTCAGCTTTGCATGAAAATGGCAAATTCTGTTTAATGCTCCTGACTCTTTTACAGCTTGATTAATTGCAACAGATCCAAATTATAAGGAATGGGAGAGAAAACGAAGACACTGTTAGCAAAAGGCCTCTCTCTCCCTGAATGGAAATGATCTCTCCAATGCGCTGACAAGGACCACGGTAAACTATGCCACGGCTACGTTATGAGGCATCCCAGAGCCCTCTGAATGGGTGGGATCCCAGGTCCTAGGGTTGGCAAAGCTGTACCCTAAACCCCCATCCTTTGTCAACTGTTGTGAGAGATCACGCTTTCTTCGCAGGTGTCAGATGAGACGCAGAACAGAGTGCACCCAAGGGAACGTGGAGAGGTAGGACAGGACCAGAAAGGCAAGGGTTTTACAACATCAGTGGTCCCCTCCACATGAGGAACAAGAGCAGATGCAGGTCTCAGAGGGGGAGGGAAGGCCATACTGGCAGCCCCCGTGTCACCACAGGGAAAGACAGCATCCAGTTCTTGCTACCAAATAAGATACCCATCTGGCTCCATTCTAGAAGTGCCTCAGCGCTTCTCTTTGCTCAGACTTTGCCCTTGGTTGCATGGTGCAATTAACTGTATTAGCTCTCCTAAGCAGGCTGCCTGCTGGCCTTCCCCGGGGCACACTGATGTAGTCCTAGTGAGGATAACCCGGAGCTTTAGAGCAGCCACTCCTCATTGCATCTCCCCAAACCCCCTGCCTCCTCACAGTCACACTCACCCGCAGGTGCTGGGATGATGATGCTGGTCGTTACAGACCCAGGGTCCAGACCCAGTACCCTCTGTGGGGGACCATGAGCCAGGAACACTTTCCCAAGGAATCTCCCCACTCTGTCTCCTGGAGGCAGCCCCCAGGTAGGTGTTTCTGGGAAAGGTAGCATGGCTTTGGAGGAGTGTCGGAGTTCGACAACATTGGGTTTGAACTTCATTTCTGCCACTTAGATGCTTGCGTGACCCTTAAGCGAGATGCATGACATCTTCCAACATCAACTTCCTGTAAAACTGAGCAGAGGAAACCTACTTTGCTAGGTTCTTATTAAAATCAGAAACACATTTGCTCATGAATTTACTCAATAAATATTTATGGAGAGCCTACTAAGTCCCTGGCACTGTGAATGGCCCTGTTCAGAGCCAAACCCACACACCAACTGGTTCCTGCTCCGGTGAAGTCTACACCACAGTGGGTGTAAACAAATAAGATAACTTCAGATAACTGCTATAGAGGACTCAACAAGATGCTAAGATAAGGAACAGCAGGGGGTGTTTTTTAAGTAAGGTAGGCTTTCCTCAAAGATGATGTATAGGCATGTAGTGGATTATGACTGATGAGGAGTCAGTCCTGGGAAGCCCAGAGGGAAATGATTCCAGGAAGAGGGAACAGCAGCTGCAAAGGCCTTGAACCTGGAACAGGTGTGCTCTGTGAAAGGGCCAGGGTGGCCAGTGCAGCGTGGAGGGGACTGTGGAGGAGGCGAAGCTACAAAGGTGGGCAAGGGTCAGAGGATGGGGGGAGGAGGGGGACCCGAGGGTCATGGCACAAAGTGGGCCATGCAAGTGTAATGAGAAGGCATGGGCAGGCTTTGGATTGGAGGAGGAGGTCATCTGCCTTAGAGTTAGGAGGGATGAGAAAGAACCTGGAAGCAGTGGTGTTTGTTGGTGAAGAGGCAAAGCTGGTGGGGGAGAACCAGGTGGTGGAGAGAAGTGGATGGGTCCAGGAGGTGCTTTGAAAGAAGAGCCAGCGGGGTCTGTGGGCAGACTGGATGAGACCAGGAAGGACTGGGAGGGTGAAAGATGAACCAGGCAGATCATAACGCCATTTCCGGTGGCGAAAAGACTATCAAAGGACTGGCTCTGTCTGGACACGCTGTCACTCAGGAGCCTGTCCGACATCCCAGGGGAGAGACCTAGGGCCAAAGGGGGAGTATGTGTTTGCACGAAGTGCAGAAATTGGGCTGGAAATAAGTTAGGGGGCTGTCAGTGTCTAGAAATTTAAAGTCCTGAAATTGCTTGAGATCACCCAGGGAGCCCTGGAATATGAAGTGCGGTGCACACAATAAATAAAAGCAACAATAACAGTGATCATAAATCATAAATAATGGCTGCGGTGAGGTGGCGGGCCAACACCCCCACATCTGCATGATCGGTCCCTGGCAACTGAATCCACTTTGAACAAAGGACTCGGGACTCCGGAGCTTGGCCCCTCGCCCCTCACCCCTAAGTGCCAGTGTCTGGGGACCCCAACCCCTGAATTCCTCACTCTCGCACCCCAGCCAATCCCCCAGCTCAGAGAACTGGCCAAATCCACTCACTTGTTGCTCAGATTATGGAAGGTACCCACGTGCCTAGACCCAGGGGCACGTGGGCAGTCACAGCAAGAAAGCAGCAATGTTATAAATAAGTGATGGCCTCCCAGTTAGGCCCTGAGCTGTCGTCATTCCGCGGCTCCACCAGCTCCCTGAGCTGCAGCTGGTGTAAAACCGTTATCCAGTATTGTTTTAGTAAACAGGTATGCCTTTGGCCTCCACTTGTCTGATCTCTGCTTCATTATCAAGCTGAGGCCTGTTTCACACGCAGTAACCCACGGTGAAGGGTCCGAGGCCACCCATCCCAGGGGCAGGGGGGCCCCGAGCTTGTGGTAAAGCAGACCTGGGTGTGGACCAAGGTCGGGCTGGGTGGAAAAGTCAGAGCTCCAGAACCTGCCTCCATATACACAAGGTGAACTGCTGAAACTTCTGTGTCAGTTTGCAGAGCTGGAGACAGAGATGGGACCAAGGGAGCCGACACTTACTCTACACTGGGAACTGGGAGAGTCTCGCTTCCTTTCACCCTCACAACCGTCTGTGAGGTAGGTATCCCTGTCCCTGTTTAGAAATGAGGCTCCAGAGACCTGCTCTGAGGAGGGCTGGGCTATCCCAGTACATTGCAGCTGATGTCAGGCAGTCCCTAGAACATCAGATGGTGCCAATCTTTGCCAGATATTTTGAATCCAGTGACATTCAAAAATGTCTGTGCCTACTTGGGTCCTTGGGCAAAGAGGTCGGTGCCCTCTTGGCTTTCTTAGGTAGGCAGCCCCTTCTAATATGCTGCCCAGGTGACCCAAGGGAGCACTCCTGTATGTGGGCCCGGGCAACCCCCTCCTTTTGCCCTGCCACCTGGGCACAGGGGGCAGCAGCCTCTTCTCTTTACCACACATGCCCTGATGAAATACAAGAGAGTGGGCAGCCAGGGACTAGGCCTTCCTGGCATCCCTCCTCTGTGCCCATGAGCTCTGCCTTAGTATCATCCTGGCCCAGGTCAGTGCCCACAGAGTCTGGCCATCAGCCTGGATGTGGACTGACGTCACCGTGCTTCTCTCTGACTGTTGGCTCTCCTCAGGGAGGCAGAGCTCCCCTTCTCTCCTGCCCACCCCATACAGGTCCAGTTCAACTCTCTCAAGACCCACCGCAACTGCCCATGCATGCCAGTCTCATCACCAAGCAAACTTGGGCAGAAGAATGCTCTTTAAGGACCTCATCTCAAATGCCTGCTTTACCTACATTTTCTATTCGCTCCGTCAAATGCCCACAGCCCTGTGGCAATTTGGGGAGACCCTTCCACTTGTGCCCCCGTGAGTTAACTAGAAAGCTTACCTAGAGTCTGCTGTGCCTGTCCCCACCCCTGTTTGCCAGTTATTATACATAATTTAAATAAATATTAATAAATCAGTGAAGTAAGAATATAAAGCAAAAGAGCTATTGTTTCCATGACACGAAGTTGAATGCTTTGACAAGACACAACATCGCCAGCTGCTTAAAAAATGTGCTCATTTTTTGGACAGGGTAAGACAAAGCTAAAAGATCAGAAACAAAATATCACTCAAAACCTAGCAGGTCTGGCACTCAAACTGCTTTAGAGTCTTAAAGCTTTCATTTCTTACAAGAGGCCAGACGTGGCCATCATAGAGGATGCATTTCAGATGGTGAGAAAGGGGGGGCCTCCAAGCACTTGGACAACTTTAGCAAGTGGTTCAGGATCAGGCACAAGCTCAAACCAACCCCCCCACACCCCAAGTCTACCCAGGGGGTCTTCTTAGGAGTCCAGAAACAAAGTCTTTTCCAATGAATTCATCCTAAAAGGCTATAGTCGCAAGAGCTGCTCATAGCCATCCCAATGAGGTCACACTCTCATCACACTGAGAGACTTGAGAATGGCATCAACCAGATAAAGTAGCCACCAAGGGGGAGAGAGACCAGATCCACTCACTGTTTGACCTGCCTGATCCCCTGGGAAGGTCAATAAATTCCCTGATGGCTTACGCCACCTGACACATAGTAGGTGTTCAAGAAATATCTCCTGAACTCAACTGTGCAATCAGGCCCATACTCTGTATTTTACTTCTCACGTCCCCCAGGCTACCTTCTCCCTTCAGAGACGGACTCTATGATGTGTCTAGAGGTTAAGACTAGCCCTCCGGTGGCATCAACATTGCACTTCCTCTCCCCCATCTTGCTCTCTAGATCCATTCCCCTTCCTGGTGAAACATAAGAACCTCCATATTCCCTGTAACCCTCATGCCGCATTACACCTGCAGCACTCGGGAGCAGTTTATTTTCTCCAAAGTGCTCTGCCCGTGATGAGGGTAAATTACCGCCCAGAGGGAAGTGGCACCTTTGCATGCTGCCTTGGGGTCCCAACAGCAGAGCCTCACACACCGGTGATTAATTAATGAAAAACGGCCTCCTCTCAGTTATGCTTTTTAAGTTAAAATATAACTCCTCATTAAAACAGCCAAGCTGGAGATCCTAAGCAGCATTAATCATGTCCACGTTTTAAAATCTGATACATAATTTAAGATCAAGCGGCAAAGAAAGATAAGCACTTAAGTACAATTTGGTATCTTTTCATTAAACCTTAACTCATCAATCTATGACTCCTCTAACCCTAGTCTTCTACCCTAGCTGCAGTGGAAACCCTCCTTCCCATCACCCTGAACTCCATGCTTAGAAATGAAGTCTTTACCTACCGTCCTCCGGGTTCCCATTCTCCTCCAATTCCCCCAGCTCTTTTTGAGGGACTGGAGGTGCCCATGGGAAGGGGACACCAACATGCAAACTCAAAAGCCCTGGGAGACCAGCCTAATCTCCACTGAACCTCATCTTGTCACTCTCAATGAGATGTGACAGGGTACTGTACTCCCCAATCGAGCAGTCCCCAAGATGCTTTAGTGTCGGATCACCTGCTTCTTCTGTATTCCTTCTTACATGACTCCATTCATCCCTTCATGGGAATAACTCACTCCCATCTTTTGTTTCTGTGACGTGTAAGCCAAATTATTGAACTCTGTCCCAGGCTTGAGATTAACTCCCGGGGAAAAGGATTAGAGCTGAAGAAGATGGAGGGTGGGGTTCTCCATCCCCATCCCCATGTCGAATTCGAATGTCCAATGGGGGAACTAATTAAGTATCTTTTCCTGGGACTTCCCGCCACCAGGCTTAAAGCTGGAGTCCTATTTTCTTACCTCTGACATGGAGTCAGCTTCTGAGGCCTGTTGTTCCCTCCTTCCCAAAGCCACTAGCACCTCTCACTCCCTTTCATCTGCTCCCCCAGCCCAGGCGTGGGCTGCTCATTGGAGCTGCGACAGAGCTTCCCACCTGGCCCCCACCCAGCTCCTGCTCACTCCATAGGGTCTGCCCAGCACTTCCTGATTAATTTCAGAGCCCCACTGAGATCACAGGATTCTCTACACTGACCACTCTCCAGTGCGATTCTGTTATCTGAGCAGTGGGGTGTTGGGTAAAACAAAGGCAGAAAATGAAAGGGAGAGTAAGATCCTCAACTGCCAAAATCTACATATATAAAAGCCTAATATGCAAAATGTCCCCTTGGGATTTCTACTGACTGGTTCTATCGCTCACTATGCCATACCCTGACCGCCAGGGGGCAGTGTGGAACAAAGGAAGGCCCTGGCCAGCAGCCAGGGAAGGCATGCCCAGGCCAGCAGCTGGCAGCTGCTATGGACACTATCCATGCACCAATTTCGTGCACTGAGCCTCTAGTAACTAAATAAATAAGCAACTTGGAAAGACATCAACATATAGTGTTTTCAGAGGGAGACAAAAGATCTCTGTCCAGCTAGAATTAACTATAACTGGATTAAAGGTTAATAAAAGAATGTGCCCCACTGGAGGACTGGTCACACCCAGAGAATTAAAACAAATGTCTCAGAAGCAATTAAGCTCAGTGCTCCCAGCATTGCCCCTACCCAAAAGGCAAACATACATTTCTCATTCTCAGTGGAAGAAATCAGCCCCGGTAAGGTTATGCAGTGATACATCAGGACTCATGTTCCATAGCCCCAGGCTGGTCTGCATATCTCAGATTCCTGCCTGCCGAAGGCTTTCTGAGACTAGTTTTCTGACCCTTTGGAGGTGCCGAAGGGAGAGGGTGGACCGGCCAGAGGGCCTGGCAGTTCTAGTCCCAGGGTAAGAAACATGTGGGCCCGTGTCCACACATGAGGGTCCAGGAACCTGGAGTGTGCGGTTCCTCCCTGGAGAGATGGATCTGTCCTCCACGTGCTAATGAAAACAAATTTCCAAGTCTATAGCACTAGCATAGAGCTCCTCATGGTGATGAAGTGCCTGGGCAAATGTTGCCGTGTGATTTCCTTGCTGAATACCCTGCCAGCTGCCCAGGGATCCTCGTTAGCACTGGAAACCTGAAATCAAATGAGCTTGGGCTTTGGAGTGAACAGACCAGGCCACACCTCTATCCTCAGCCCTACCCCCACCTCCACCCAGCAGCAGCCAACTCCTCAAGACATCTGCCCAGGTGACCCTCGTACCTTAGGAACCTCACAGAGCTTGACCTGCAGGCTGGGCAGCAGGCAGCAGGTGCTGGGCATGAGAGGTGGCTCCTGCATGTGGGCAGCTCTCCTGGGTTCTGGGGCCACTGCAGTGCAGCCTGGGGAGTAAAGATCCCCACCTGGTCCAGCCTTCAGCGGTTGACTCTCCTTGAGTGATGCTTTCTTTAAGCACATGCGATTGCGTTCAAAATTAAAACTTTGAAAAAAAATTTAATTTCTAACTCATTCCCACCATACCATCTAAACATGAGATCTTAGACAGAGGAAAAGATAAAGGAGGGAGACAGACATTCTCCAGCTGCTGGTTCTCTCTGTCCCAGCCTCTTGTTCACTGTCTGGGGCTGGTCTTGACTGAGACTCATGTGTGAAGACAAGGGGCAGGTGGCCATGTTCACCTTTCACTTGGGCAAGGGGCTGCCCTTGGTTCTGCCCTTGGTCAGAGTGGCCCATTCCTTTCCTATTAACTACCTCAGAGTCATTTTTTACAGGTCCCAGTGAAGTCTCCTCCCAGGCTTCTCCAGGTAACTGTTTCTTACCTTATCATTTCTTTGTGCGTGTGCTGTTGAATCATGTGAAAATGCCAGTATTCAACCATGTTGACCTATAAAATGGCAAATTCATATGGTTCAATCCAATGTGTGTGTGTGTATAAATACAGAGTCTAATTACCCTTTCTTTATTCAAAAGGTAACATATTAAACATCCTGTTTTGCATCTTGCTTGCTTGACTTGATATATCTCGGCAATCTTTCCAGCTCAGGTTATTGAGAGCTCCCCATTTAAAACACACACACACACACACACACACACACACACAAAAAAAAAAAAAAAAACCTGCAGAGTATTCTTACATTGTGTGGATGTTCCGTCAGACCTGCCTCCAATCCCAAAATGATGGACATTTGAGTTGTTTCCAATCTTTCACTATTATAAGCAACAGAGCAAAGAATTATCCTGAACAAGTATATCTATGAGATAAATTCCCAGAAATGGGTATACAGATTTGTAAGTTTGGTAGATATTGCCAAAATGCCCTCCTTACGAATGTGCTGACTTATACTCACACTAGGGATGGCTGAGAGTTCCCGGATCTTAACATTTTCCTTTAGGTCAGCGTTTCCAAACTGCAGGTTGTGACTCATGTCTGGGCCATGAAAACAGCTTTGTGGGTTGTAATCAGTAATTTTCATGAAATAGGATAGCTTATAATAGAATCAAGAAAAATAAAATAGGAAACATCACATTGATTTGCATGTTGGAAGGGTAAGTAGTGTCTAGAGAACTTTTGATATATCGATGATAGATGTAGATACATAGATATAGATTTACCCAGAAAACATCCACACACAGATGTGTGACAAGGTCAAGATATATATTTTTTTACTCCAGGTCATGGTCAAAATGATTTGATAGCCAGTCTTAGATCTCCAATCTTTTCAAGAATCTGAGGAAACTAGAAACTTCCTGAAAGATGCACCGATAAACAGAGCGGCTATTCCCTGACTCTGGGAGGCCCATGCAAGGCCCCGGACTGAGGCCTGCCCGGGCAATGGCTGCGGGCGCTGGAGGACAGGCCTGGGGTTGTCTTCCCTCCCCCTTGGCCAGCCCCGCTGGCAGGAAGTGGCATTCCAGAAATACCTGCTGTGCCGAAGAAATGCACAACCAGTTTATCCCCCACCCCGATGTAGTACCTCCACGCCCCTTCTACTGCTCCCTCTTTTTCTCAGCCATGGTGAGCCTGGCCCCCACCTGATGCTGTGGTTCTTATGAGAACCAAGCAAAGGGCAGGAAAAGGTTCCAGAGAGATAGAGTAATTAATTTGTCTCCTTAGAGTCACTGATTTCATATATACATATGAAATCAGTGACTCTGATAATATATATATTATATATATATTAATATATATATTATATATATTATATTATTATATATCAATAATATATATATTATTGATATTTTACAGAGAAGAAGGGAGAGAGAGAGAGAGCTAGAAACATCGATGAGAGAAACACCGACCAGCTGCCTCTTGCACACCACCTACGGGGGATGTGCCCGCAACCAATGTACATGCCCTTGACCGGAATCGAACCCGGGACCTTTCAGTCTGCAGACCGATGCTCTACCACTGAGCCCAACCGGTTTGGCACTGATTTCTTTTTTACTCACAGCCTGTGGCCTGTGGCTCCGTAGAGAAATAGAACTGATGAGAGAGAGAGAGAGAGAGAGAGAGAGAGAGAGAGAGAGAGAGAGAGAGAGATTGGGGTGGGAAGGGAGGAGGAGGAAGAGAGAGAGAGGGCAAACTAGAATGAGAGACACCATCAACCTGGACCGAAGACAAGGTTAGGAAAGTCAAGGAAAGGAGGAGGGGGCAGGGACACTGGCACGGGCGCCTGTGTCCACAGGCAGAGAAGAGGTGAGCCGGGAGCTCAGGAAGCAAACAGCCAGCCCCAGCCCGGGTTCTGGAGTAAAGAATCCTTCCAAGCAGCCTGGGCGGCCCAGGTCTCTGGGGTCCCTCTCCTGACACCGCGGTTCTGATCCCACAGAACAGGGGACTGAAAGAAAGGAGGTGAAAGGAATCTCCCACAAAAGCTACCAACTGCAGGGGGCCCAGAGAGGGGCCGGTCCTCAGCAAATTCACATCACAGGGTCCCTGAGCTGGGGCTCTGGGTCGCAGCCATCACCTTCGCTGTTCTGGAGAGAAACAGAGGACAGGTCTTGCACTTTCCTAAAAGCATTTTGCCAATGTGACACCAGGAAGATCTGACTTCCCACAACACTGTCCCCAAGTCCTGCTTCCTCCCCACCTGCCTCCTGAATGAAATAAAATGCAACCACTTTCCTCATCTGCCGTCGTTCCCTGGGTCCGGGTGGGAGCACAGATGGGGTGCAGGGCACTGACACGCAGGATGTCACCCTGGAGCCCTCCCCGTTCTGTCTCCGCTGTAAATGTGGGGCTGTAAGAAGATACAGCATTAGAAAGAAGGGACAACGCTTTGCAGGGGAGGCCACACCTCGTTCTCCTTCTATTCCCAGCCTCTGGGGTGAAAGAGGAAATTCAAAATGGAGCTTCTTTGCCAAGGCCGGCTGCAGGGGCCTGGGATAATAGTGCTAACCCCCGGAACCACGCCTAGTGAAAGACTGTTAAGCCTTTAAAACCCAACACCAATATTGATTTTCCTTTTACCTAATTTCTTCCTTCTTTTGTTCCTGGTTGAGCTTGCTGTCACTTGAGAGCGTTGGGTTTAAAAGACAAGCACACATGAGGCTATTGATTTTCTCCTAAGAACCTCCTGCTCTTGGAGTGAGCTCATGTTGAAAGGTGGGGGTCTGGGTGGTGGCCTGGGAGCCCTCCCTCTGCAGGTGTCAGTGTATGAAGTGGGGGGATGGGGAGACTCTTTCACACATTGACACTTCGTCCCTGTCAAACTGGCTCTCTTCCATAGAAGAGTGAAATATGAAATCCTAACATTTAAGCATTGATGAGTAATTATAAACATTCGTGGATGATAGAGAGATAAGTAAAGGTCAATTGCTACCCTTAAAAAGCATGCATTCTACGGGAAAGATGTAATTTGATGCTATTTATTCACGTATACCCCTTGACTTCTACCAAGGAACTGAGATGGCTGTGTCCATAAGTAATTGCAATAAAATCTGAAACAGGCCGGTCAAGGCCAACAGTCAGAGGACCAGCAAGAAGACACGTCTACCTGGGCCTTGGGGAGGGGCTGGCCAGGGACAGCTTAAGGGAAACATCCGAAACATCTTACTACTTCCGGTAATTTAGCGGTCACGTGGGAGACTGGAGAGGCTGAACCCAGGGCCCTTGGACACATAGACACGGTAGAAGACAGGGAAGGCAGGCAGGAGGGCCCAGGTGACACGAGGCCATCTAGGTCAGAGAGAGCCTAGGACCCACCCCAGCGGCCATCCTAAGGGGAAGGAAAACAGCACCCACAAATGCACCTGTGGCTTTGAGTCATGTGACCATCAGGTACAGTGTGTGTGTGTGTGTGTGACCTGCAGCCCTCCCTACAATGAGCCCCACAAGGACAGCCTCCGCCTCCCCTATCCGCAGCTAGTGCCTACTTGTGAGCCCTTTTGTCTCCGAGAGGAGGGGCAAGAGGGTCACCCATGGTGCCGCTGGGCTGCAGGACTCAGCAAGAGGGATGTCCTGTCCCCTCAGCTTCTTGGTCTCCAAACCCCAGCAGCCACAGCAGCGGGTCCAGCTGGCCCCCCAGCCTCCCAGGGACTGAGGCCGGTGCTTCCAGGCTACTGGGCCTTATTAGCTAATGCTTATTGGGAACACTTTAATTAGTGCTCCATTTTAATTGACGATATGTTTTAATTGGCGTTTCAATTTAATTAAACTTTTATTCTAATTGGGTATCTTTTTTTTTTTAGCTCACAAAGTTTGAACAAAGGAAAGAATAATAGCTTATCCAGAAAAATAAATCCATAACCAAATAAGCCAGTATCCCTGGGGGAAGAACTGTGTTTAAGGTGTAAGTCCATTTCAGGGCTCTCGGGAGACAGACTAAGGACAACCATGGAGTACACACCTCTGACCTCTTTTTGTTTTTTTTTAAATATATATTTTATTGATTTTACACAGAGAGGAATTGAGAGGGATAGATAGTTAGAAACGTTGATGAGAGAGAAACATCGACGAGCTGCCTCTTGCACATTCCCCGCTGAGGATGTGCCCACAACCAAGGTACATGCCCTTGACCGGAATCGAACCATGGACCTTTCAGTCCACAGGCCGATGCTCTACCACTGAGCCAAACCGGTTTCGGCACCTCTGACCTCTTTGGGACTAACTCATACTCCTCCCTCCCTGCTGCCCTCCACTGCCAACCCTGCACCAACTACCCCTTCCCCAGAGAGCCAGGTGTGTTTCCAGGCATCAGCCCAGTGCCAGACACTCGCCAGTTTTGCCCATGAGCCCACCATCCACTTTCATCAGCTATAAAATTTTTTCAAAAGTAATCCACTCTTCAGAGTTTACCCAAAGAAAGAAAAATCAGTGATAATAAAAGCTAAATACACAATATACTTACTCCCAGTTTCACAAAACAGGGGAATGGTTAAATATGAGCCGGACACTTGGCGGACACGGCAGAGCCATTGAAAAATGAGAATTGTGGAGATTGTGTAAAGCAAGGGAAACGGTAACAGGAAGTGTGAACGCACCTGGACACAGACTGGAAGATGAATCACCCCCCACCCCCTGGGAAAAAAAAATGAACTCGGTGATTTTGTAACATAAATCATTATTTTAGCAAGGGGGAAAGTTTGCAAATAATGCTTGTTAATTAAATAGAATGATTGTTCTTAGGTAGGGAAATTCGAAGTCCTAATGGTATGGGGACAGAAGTCAGGGTCTTGAGACTCAGAGAAAATATTCTCCGAAACCTGTGATTGGCCACTGCAGCACCAGCAGAAGGCTCAATGGGGTCTCAGCCACCAGGTTGGGGGCATCAGGCTTCAAGAACCCCCTCCAGATCGCAAGTGCGGGACCACTGGGGCCCAGTCAGGGCCCAGTTAGCTTCCAGCAGCGTGGCTATGAGGGAGGGTGTTGCCTGAGGCCTGTTTCCCTTAAGCCTCCTAGTTCCCAGCACCCTGAGGCTGTTTTCTAATTTGCTGACTGATAAGCAGTGAGACCTAAGGAGAAACAATTGGAGAAGCAGGGAGGAGAGAAGTATTACTCCACACGCCCCTGGGCCAGAACCTAAAACCGGTTCATTAAGAGACACTGACGAGAAATGGGGAGAAGTCCAGGATGTTTTTTTGCTCCTCGGTAGCAGACAGAAACAAAAAGCCCTCCAAAGCGAAGGTGAAACGTCCCTGAATTCCTTCTCCTCTTCCTCCATGGGGTCTCAGCTAGCAGCTGGCCCCACACGTGGCTGTGCAACAGAATGGCTGGAGCTGCCCGTGGACTCTGGCTTAGGCAGTGGGAAGGGCCCCTTGTTGTCACTAAGTGCCCCCCAGGGATCTGCCCAGGGCAGGCTGGGCTCTGGGGACCCCAGGAAATGTCCTGGCTGGTCCTGACTTGCTGATTCCATGATCACTTCCTGTGCAGCCTCAGTTTCCATTAACAGTCAGATGAGTGGACGTGGCCGGCTCTCGGGGGTCCTTTTAAACCAAAAGTCTATCACTTCCTGCAGTTACTTCTAGCAGCCCTCCCCGAGCCGGAGGAGCTTTCCTGCGCCCCTTTGGGGAAGTGAATTTGGGGTCAGGTTACATAAGCTCCAGGCTTCTTAATTCATGTTGGGGCTGCTGATGGGAACAGATTTTAAATCATCCCTTGCCATGCTGAGTGCAAACAACACCATCACTTTTGTGCCTAACAACGCCAGCCATCAATGAAGCTCCATAGTTAGCAGATGTTCAGCGGTAATTACCTGGACATCAGATACGTTCTCTGCCTGTTTAATTAGTTGACTACGGTAGCCCCAGATGTCCTTCCACGTGCCACTTCCCGTGCTCCACATAAACACACTTCAAGAGTTGCCCTTGATTCTGACCAGTTAGTGGACCAAATGGAAAGTTAGATCGTAACAGGACAGGATTCTGGGGCCTATTAATTTCCAGCAAGGAGGATGTATCACTCCAATCTACAGTGACATTTTGGAGATGACAATAATGATGATGACGACGACGACGTCGTCGATGGGACCATATTGCTTGCTATTAAGAGCGGGAGGAAGCTGTCAGCCTGAAGCAGTTCTGCAAAAGTTAGGTGGGGGGGGGGGGGGGATTGGCATAAGCAAAGGCCCCCAGATGGCTTCCAGGAAGCCTGACAAAGTGGTACTACCTTTCAGGGAATCACCGCAGACCAGGTCAGACCCACAACTGTGATAACAGAGGGGCCGAGTCACGCTAACCACATTCACAAAGAATGATGCACAATCAGGATGCCAATGTGTTGCTTTCAAATGAAATTAGTACCTTACCCAGGTAACCAGAATACCTATGTGGGCTCACCGGCCCACTTCCTCCCCCTAGAGACAGTCACATTATCCAACAAGGACAGGGGAATTGCTGCTAGAACTTAATTATTAGCAGTATCAGATTCCAGCGGGCTTGGCCTTCACTCCCCACTGGGGAGATACCAAGCCCCACTCCTAGACAGGTGCTTGGGGCAGGCACTGCCCCCAGCATGATGCTGGGTTGGACACGGCCAGTCTTTGTTTCTTTTCTCCTACTAAGTCTTCACCCCTATCACTGTGTTTCCCCGAAAATAAAACATCCTCCGAAAATAAGACCTACTTCATGGAAAAATAATACCTCCCCTGAAAATAAGACCTAGCGCGTCTTTGGGAGCAAAAATTAATATAAGACACTGTCTTATTTTCGGGGAAGCAGGGTATCATAGTGTCCATCAAGCCCAACTTCCCTGCCCTCTGCTCAGGGACACATGCCAAGCTGGCATCCAAGAGGCCGGCCCGGATCCTGGGGTGGACATCCTCAGCCAATCAGTGGCCGTTACTTTGCCTGGCATAAGAAAGGGAACCTCGCCGACCAGGATGCCTGTAGAGAAGGATGAGGCCTGAGATGCAAGGATGGGGCAGCTAGGAGGAGCCTGAGCTGCTAGGAATACATGGGACAGGGCCAGGCATACTGGGAGGAAGCAGGGGCTCAGAGGAAGGGAAAAGATCCAGAGAAGAGGGAGAGCATATGCCAGCGGGAGCAAATAGAGGGGGGACAGGCAGGAGGACACTGAGGAGCATGACAGCTGGGGTGCAGCCTGATCCCCCAGGAGCCCGCCCTGGTGGCGCTCACCACCCCGGCCCTCCTGGAAGCTCATTCAGCTTCCCCTGGTTTCCTGGCACTGGGTCTTCAGCCCAACACCCTGCCCTGCATTTGAAAGGGTGTCAGTTCCCACAACGAAAAGAACCTGACTCAACCTTCTTTAAGTGGTGCATTAATCTCTAGATGCATTTATGCAACAGAAACGCACACGGTTCAGTGAGATGTGCCAAAGCACAACCCTTCCTTTTATTTCCAAACTCCCTTCTTGTCTTAATCTGTGCTGTCCAACGGAAATATTACGCAAGTCACATATGTGATTTTAAATTTTTTCAATCACATTTTTAAAAGAAGAAATAGGGTAAAATTCAATTTAATGTTATTTTATTTATCCCAAGATGTCTAAAACATTACCATTGAAACATCTAATCAATATATTTTTTAAATATATTTTATTAATTTTTTTTTACAGAGAGGAAGGGAGAGGGATAGAGAGTTAGAAACATCGATGAGAGAGAATCATCGATCAGCTGCCTCTTGCACACCCCCTACTGGGGATGTGCCCACAAACAAGGTACATGCCCTTGACCGGAATCGAACCCGGGACCTTTCAGTCCGCAGGCTGACGCTCTATCCACTGACCCAAACCAGTTTTGGCGATATATTTTTTTTTAATTTCACACTAATTCTTCCACATCTCAGAACTAAGTCACATTTCAAATGCTCAATAGCCACAGGATTTGGACAAAACAGGTCTAACATTTGATATCTTGCTCTCAGCCTCATGTTCTGTTTGCAGACAAAATTAAATCGTGAAGCCTCAGAAAACTCCATTTGTTCCCGTTTAAAAGACTCTTTTTCAGAGACACTCATGCTCACATGCCCACCCTCTCCCAACCCCAAGAGGGAGTGGGGTACACAGAAGCTGAGCTATCCTCACGGGGTGGAGACATGAGATGTGGCTGTCTGCGCCTGTCCCCCCACCCTGACTGCCAGGCCGCCCTCTGAGGGGAGACTGGACTGCTCACAGGGCACTGGAGGCCTGGGTGTCCGCAAAGGGTCATCTCTGCTCCTGGTGCAGCCCCACTCCAGGCCTGATTGCATCTGCTGGTTCTCTCCACACATCTACTCTCCGAACCTGCCGAGGAGTATCTCCATACCAATGGAACCCCATCACCTCCCTCCAGCCCTGGAGTGGGACACTAGCACTCCATTCCACCCTTGTCTTCCTCTCCTGCTGTTTGCTTCCTCCAGGAACCAGACGGGTTTCCTTCTTTGTATTCCTGAGTGGGCTCCAGAGCCTCACAGGCTAAGACTGCTGTCTATAGTCAGGCCACTTGATTTTGGATTTTGGCTCCAATTATCAGTCACCATATGACCTTTAATACATTGCGTGACTCCTCTCCTCCTCTATGTCATCATCTATAACATGGGTAGAATCTTACTACTACCATCTCATAGCGTTGCTTTGTAGATGGAATGAACAGAGAAAATACCAGGTCAAGGCTGAATAGCATGAGCTCTTCCAGGAAGTGAATCAGAAACTTCTCCAGGTGCTGGCCTCCTCTTCCCTTGCTCTGCAGTGTATCACACCACCACCCCTTCCCACCCCCTCTACCCCCCCGCCCCAGGCATCACTGGTGTTAAGAGCCACAGGGAATTAGACCAGCCTAAAACATGGGGAAAGATATTAGGAGATATTTCTACATCATCATCTCCACTCAATCAAGTGACAGCCCAGTCTGCAACCAGGAGCCATCGTGTTGCTTTAAGGTGACTTCTGAGCTCTTTGCTCAGATGAATGGTAGGCTGTTCACAGGGTGCACTTCCCCTCGTTTCTAACACCTCTTAGTTTCCCCAATGTTCTGCTTACAGGTGCAACGGGTAAGCTTCTTCCAAGGGGATCCAACGAGCATCTTTGAACTTCTTCCAATGTGTTTGAAATGCCCTCAAGGACCCGAGGCAAATCTCCCAGGGCAACTTCATCGCAGCGTCCTCTCACCCCAGGCCAGAGCCTGGGCTTCCCAGAGCCCCTCTGGGCTGGGCCCTTCTCTGGATTTTGCTGCAGGCCTTGCCTCACTCTGGGTCCAAAGCTCCTCCAGAAGTCTCTTCCTTAAATCTTTTATTTTATTTACAGCCCACTCTATTTTAGAAGATTTAAGGTGGCTTACCAAAATTACATAAAATACTGTAAGATATATAAATAACGAAGTAAACATTATATATTGCTATTATTAAAGTTGCTATACACTGTGTGTAATGTGGTGAAACTGTTGAGTGAAGATTGTGTGTGTGCACGTCTGTGTGTGTGCATACCCGTGTGTTGTGTGCTCTTGCATGGAGAGGAATGAGACAGATAAGCTGGACACAAAATGTGACAAGGAGGGTGTGGGAATTATTACTGACCTCAGTTTTATTTACACTTTTTATATATTCTTTAACTTTTTGTTCAACGTCTATATTTGTTTTATAATAAGGGGGGAAAGCAATAAACTCGAAAGAAAAACAGGTGAGAAAGAAAAAGCCAAGCCCAGAGTAAAGACATAAACAGGAGCCCACAGAGAGGTGAAAACAAATATTTTCTATGGCCAAGCCCGCAGGCCTGGAGCTGGATTTTCTAACAGCGGAGGAATGAGGAAACCCTGATCAGTTACACGGGTCACGGGGTCCATAGGACATAAACAAAATGATTGCTCAGAAAAGCCCGGCTGTGCTTGATATGGAAGCCTGAAGCAAATGCCTCCCGTGGGTCCCCACAGAGGACACCGTAATGCCATGACTGTTGTCAACGACACCTCACAATAAACACCACTGGGAGTAGCACCAGGCCTGTTCTTCTATCGCCCCAGTGCAGGCTGATGGCCTCTTGCTAAAGTGCAGCCAACGCAATCCCTGGAGGAGCAGAAACCATGAGGCTGGGTTCACCGTGGATCAGACTTAATCCAGAGGGAGATGTTAGAGAATCAAGATGAAGACGGATCACCTTTCAGGGAGCCTCCTCCTTCAGCACAGCTCCTTCGGAGCTCAACTCAGTCCCCTAGGTCATCAGGCAGAATGCTCATGCCTCTGCCCCCAACCGCTGACTCATGGAGACTTGTGTTCATTCCACACACATTCATTGAGTACCTACTGGGCACACCTATTGCACAATTACTGCCAATCATCCCAGATCCATCATAGCATCCAGAACCCCAAGCCCACCCCACCCGGCATCATCTCAGCTCTTGCAGCCAAACACCATTTCTCTGCACTGATCTCCAGGGCAGGAGAGGAACATGAGCACCTGCTTACACACCAACAGGGTGCACATGGGTAGTAGCTGGCTGGGGTAAGGGCTTCTGAGGCTGAGGACAGGCTCATGGGGAGGATTTCGTGATGGATGGACTCTGGGTCCTGGTTGAGGAGAATGAACTCTGCAGAGAGGTGATGTCCTCCTGTATGGAACCCGTGTCTAATTAGTTTTCTACCTTTGCTTCAGCTCTGGGTGGGGGTCCCAAAGCCTCTCTTTCTTCCCAACTCCTTCTCTTGTCTCCATCCCAATGAGAAGAGGCTGAAAATATTGCTGGGCCATGGTGCTTCTGGTGGGGAATCTACCATCTCTATGGCTACCAAGTTCCCATTGACCCCATGGCTACCAACTTCCCCTTGACCCCAACCACAGACCTCCCCTCTGAGCCCCAGATCTACATCCCCACCTGCTTCCTGATATTCACTTACAAGGCTCAGACATCTCAGAATCAGAACATTCTAGTCCCCCGACATGGTAGTCTTCTGTTCTTTCCTATTTCCACAAGTGGCACCGCTATCCATTGACTGTAAACACCAGAAACCTGTATGTCATCTTTGAGGACTCCCTCTCCCCTGCTCCCCGCAGCCAACCCATCACTGGGTTGATTTTATCCCCAAAATATGTCTGCCATCCCTTTCCAGTCTATTGTGAGAGGCTACCCAAAGCCACCACATGAACTAGGGGAGTCCTCAGGGGCACCCACATCTCCTCTGGCTGGCTCCGGGCTAATCCACGGAAGGTGGGGGCCAGAAGTCCCACAGGGCTGGGAGCACATACCACCTCCCTGCGTTCCACAGTGTGCTTCATTCTTCCCTCCTCTCTCCTCCTTTAGCAACACCATATCCTAGGTAAGCATTCCCCTTTTTCTTTCTCCTCCCTTTTCTTTCTCATCTCCGTATGCATCTTCGATTTTGCTTCTTTCTCTTCCACTCCTTGGCCTTGACTATTTCTTTTCTTTCTCTTTCTGCCCACCCCACCCCCCTGTCCCTAGCCGCACACACTTCTTTTCAGATATGAGAGTCATACAAACTCAGAGTGGGGAGTGACCTCACCCCTCACCTGCCCTCCGACTTTATGGATGGGAAACTTACCTAAGAGTGTAAGGCCACGCACCCCATTCCCGCAGCACTTGGCAGGAGGGTCAACCGGGGGGGAGATCCCAATTCCAGCCCAGCACTCAGACCTATTTCACTGATTTCCCTGCACACAAATCTCAAAGGAGAGTGGTTTCACCCTCTTCAAATATTACTTTGTGGCTTTTCAAACCTTCAGGTCTCCTCTTGGGGAGGCTGATGCATTCTGCTGCAGTTAGATGCACCTGCAAAAGCCCTCTTCAAAAGTCCCATCACTCCACCGTGAAGGATTTAGTAAAATACCATGAAGAAGGTCACCAGAGAAGATACAGGGTGAGGGGAGGGGAGGGGGGTGACATGCCTGACCCTCTGCCCTTCTCTCCTGTAGCCCCGTATGGTCTTGGCACAAGAGGGATGCAGAAATCAAATAACACCTTCAGAACCATCCAGATTTGAGGGAGCCATCTGTGAAAACGCTGCTCGCCAGTATGGGCGTGGCAGTGTGCACTGTGGCTGCAGACAAGGGTCCAGGCACACTTCCAGAGGGGTGGGCAGCTGAAGGGAAGGGAGCATTGAGGAGAACAGAGGCGGGAGGTAGGGGCAGGCAGATGACACCAGATGGCGGTGCGCAGTCCTGTTGTGATCACTTCAAACAGGTAGAAAAACACCCCCCGAGGTGGGTTAAGTGCACAGCCAGCTGCATGGGATGGGGAGGGAAACATAATCTGAACTTGGACAGATCCCATAGCCCTGGGGTTCTATTGAAAATCATAGCAGATACAGAGCAAAGACAGGAGCACTAAGATCCTGTGCTCATCCTCAGGTCCTGGAAAGCACATCAGCACCCGCCCCCGCCCCCCGCCCCCCAATGTGGCTCAGCTCTGAGCATGGCTACAAAAAGGAGGAAAAGCTACACTTTTTTTTATCAGATTGTCAAGATTTTATACCACTTCATGATTTTTCCAGCCAGCACAATTCATTAAACATGTAACCAGGGAGATTTAATATTTACACCTTCCCTTATAAGACCTTGCATGTGAACAAACCACAGACCTGAAGTAAACTATCCAGTCAGGCCGTGAAGCGTGGCCACAGTGCCCACGGGGCAGGGCACCGAGGACAATGAAAATGGCCTTGCTCCCACGATAAACGGGCGGTGGACCAAGGATCGGGACTGGGGAAGCCGAGACAGCCTGCGTGAACCTCGCAGTGCAAACCAATACGCCAAGTTCACGGTGTGCATCCATCGGGAAGTGGGGCCTGTTGTCAGGAAGAGTGTGACTATGGACAGACCTAAGGGAACTTACAGGAGGGGAAGGGAAGGGAGGGATCCGGGAAAATGGAGAGAGCGAAGGGGGGATGAAAGAAGGGGAAGGGAGAAGAGACAAAAAAGAGAAAATAACCAATGCATGGGAGGCTATTGTAAGAAGGGGAGTGGGGAAGAGGAAGATGGGAGCAAAGAGGAGAGAAGGAGCTGGAAGGCAGCCTACTGGGGACCCCCTTGGGGAGGAGGCTGTGAGGACTAGACAGTGAAGACGCCAAAGGATGCACTTGAGAGGAGTCTCTCCAGAGACCTTAACTGCCCCTGGAGACCTGCCACTGAGGAGCTGGCATAGCTAGGCTGCCTCCGGCAGCCCTCATTCTTCCCTCCAGACAAGGCCTGCCCAGCCCCCGGGGGCCCCAGTCCCCCTCCTCTCTTCGCTGAACCCACACAGACCCTGAAGGGACACAGAACCAGCACCTTTCCTCCCAAACACACTCGGACCTTCAACCCAGGAGGAAACAGGACAATGGCCCAACCGAAAAGAGGGGAGAGAGGCAGTTCCTGGTCCAGGCCAGGAGGCCAGGACCCATCCTCCCATTGTGACGTCATTTCCCTTCCAGCTGCTTCTGCGGGGCTGTCCCCAAGGGCCAGGGGACAGACGCCCTCCTGGCTCTGCACCAACCAGCCAGAGGACGTGCTGACGCTGCTCCACAGAGATGCTGCCGGCGGGTCCCTCACACCACAGGGCAGCCACACAGGAGCTCCTGGGAGCACAGGGTCACCCTCACTGCCATTACCTGAATCAAGGACCTCTTCCTGCCCCACACTCCTCCACTTCCTACCCCTGAGAGCAGTCAGTCAGGGCGAGCCCAGTGCAGCCCCAAGAAAGCTAAGGGGTGCTTTACCTCCCAGCTCTTTTCTCTCAGCCCCGGGCCCAGGCAATCTCTGCAGGGGTCAAGGTGGAGAACACACCCCCTCTTTGTCATGGTCTCAGCCAGCAGGCTGGCTCCCCATGACCCTGGGAGCAGGGAGGCCAGGCTCTTTCCTCCCCTCTCTCCCCTCTCCGCTCTCCTCTCCGGGGGCTGGGGGATGCTTTGATGTGGAGCAGCAGTGACAAGGCAGTAACGGGTGGGAAAGAGCTCTAATGCCGCTGTTTTAAATGACAGCCATTGTTCCTCGGCAATTTTATGATCAAGACACAGAAAGAGGCCTTTTAAGGAATGACAAGTAAGCACATTTAAGAATCCCCAGAGGATTGGGGAAGGTGAAAGAATGAGGGGGCTCCAAAGAGGAGCAGCACCATGCTGGAGTCTTACCACCTGTCCCCCCCCCCCCCCCGCAGCACCCCAATAACAGCCCATCAGGAGCAGCCTCCCAACACCATTGAGGGACTCCTTGGAGAGGCACCCAGAGAGCCGAGGACATCCTGCAGCTGACTGATCCCCAAAGCTGGGCCCAGAAGGCTTAACAAGGGGCAGGTGGTGGACCTCTTCCCAAGGTGGCGGTCCTTTTCCCCACAGTAGGGGTGCCAGGAGACACACCCTTACCACCCCCTCCCTCTCCCCCAGCCCAGCAAAGGCAGTGATGTAGGAAAAAGCAATGAGCACAAATAGCAGTCTTGGTGTGCTGGTCCACAAGCCATAAGTCTTCCTGGTGTGGTGGCCTGGACTGGGCCATATCTCAGGAGGCAGCTGTCCAGCTGGTGCGAATGGCTCTGACCCCTGATCCTCGCTCTGCCCTCAGGGCTCTCCTGTGTTCCCATAGCAGCAGCAACAGCTTCCACGTGCCACTCACCCCTCTCCAGAGATGAAGATCAAGTTCCCCGTGTCCAACTCCCAGGTCCACCTGCAGGTCCACCTCCAAGTCAACTGCAAAGGCTTTTAAGCCAAACACCTTCCCCCCGGAGCCCGCAGCCCTGCACTTCCCATTTCTGACTCTGGCCCCATCGCCTTCCTGGGAACTTCTCCCTGTCAGGACTTGCTGACGTTCTGCTCCTCCTGCAAAGGCCCAAGGACCCTTCTCCATGAAGCCCTCGGGGCCTTGTTCTTAGCAGCCTTTCCTCGGTCTGTCTCAGTGGTTCTCAAAGAGTGATCATCAGCATTAGCTGGGAACTTGTTCAAAATGCAGGGGGCCCAGGGGGCCGTGTGCCCCGGGTGAGCCATGTGTCCCAAAGGGGCCGGGTGTCCCGGGTGAGCCATGTGTCCCAGGGGAAGCAGTGGGACCCAGGTGTGATGGCAGTGTGAACCAGAGGTGGAGCGGACTCTAATCATGTGGTCCTGAGATAGTCACCATAAAACAAGCAGACTGCCAAATGAGGAGCGGATTCTATTCATGTGGTTCTGAGACAGTCACCATAAAACAAGCAGATTGTCAAATGACAGCGGGGAGGGGAAGGAGACCTGGGGGGAGATAGGAGAACAACCGAAGGACTGGTATGCATGAACATAAGTACAACCAATGAACACAGAACTCTGGGGAGGGAGGGCATGAATGGGGGGGGGGGCAAAGGTAAGCTATGTATAATATAATACCTTAATAAAATAATTTTTTTTTAAATGCAGGGGTCTTTTTTATTCTACCCGAAAGCTGCTTGTGCATAGTAGGGCAGTGCTGGGGCTTGCCTCTCTCGGTATCTTCCAGATACTCAACACACATCTCCTGCATCCGATTGGAAAATAGAGGCCTAAGGCTTCCGGGCACACTTCCACCGTGAAGAGACAACCTCAAGCAACCAAAGGGCTTCTGCTTTCTCAGTGAAGAGCGCTCGGGATTTGGCGGGCACCCGGTCATGTCTGAGTGGCTGGTGCCTTGAGGTTTGGGCCGGAGGAATGACAGCCAACTGCAGCAGGGCAGGGAGTGTGACAGCTTGTGATGGCTTCCCTCAAAGTCCCCGGCACCCTTATCATTCTTACCACAATGGCAAGAAAAAGTTATTTCTAGTTCAAAGTGTCAATATTAATCTAATGCCGGTGATGAATGGAGTGGTGATGATAAATGGGGTGTTTAATAAAGACGAAAGCTCCAGCCGCCTAGGAGAAAACCTCCTCTGGCTTAAAGTTATCGTCCTGATTAAAATTTCCATATTATTATCCTAATCAGCAATCTTTGTTTAATGTGCTACAATTTCTATTTTCTCCACTTAGAGAAATAATTAACAACACTATAAACATATTAAAAGTAAAATGTTTATAAAAATTGCTCCATTATCCATATTTAAATTATTTTTAGCAATGTGTCATGGAAACCCACCCCTGCCTCCTGGAAGACTTGCCTGAAACCAACCTCTGCGGAGAGAGCCACATCCTGTCCCTGAGGTCCCCAGGGAGCCCGCATCCCCTCATCCTGTCCCACGGTCCCGGGTCCAACAGCTCCGTCCGTTCCACTCCGTGTCGCTTCATCTCACCCGGCCTGACCTCCCTCCATACAGAGCGTAAGACCTTCCCGGTTCTCCATCGTGAACGTGTGTCCGGGATCCAGGGGAGACACAGATGAGAAACGCAGGCATAGGAAAACACAAAAATCCCTCCGAATAAATCACTTTTTGCATCTCTCTGGAACACGGAAGTTTGGGTTAATGGCACTTCATGAGCAAAGAGTGTACATTCTGAGCAAAGCTCCGTCGGGGGAAGCCACAGCCCCTCACAGTCCGGAGCCTGCTTCCAGGACACACAACATCTTGAGGCCACAGTGGGAAAGCTGTTTAAGTCTGATTTTTTTTTTTTTTTTTTTACAAAAACACAAACACGGATCCTTACCCAGACACAGAATCTGTCTCCCCATGAGGGATGTCTGCTCTACACGATCCAAAACATTGGAGGCAGGTGGCAGGGGCCCCCTCGGATCATCATGGGCACTTGGGAGTGGAGGGCGCTGGCCAAGGGCCTCCTGGTTCCTCCTCCCGCCTTCTTCCTGGCTTCTCCTCTCGGGGCACACCAACAGACAGTCTGCCAACCCTCAGCTCGACCTTTAAACAAGGTTGGTTCTGCACCGGTTGTCCTCCCTGCGTCCACCAAGAGCGCGGATGCTGCCATTGGAAATGGCCTGAGAAGGGCCAGGGGAAGCCAACCCCGCGTGGGTAGGACAAGACTTTGGTGAGAAAGCACTGGGCACGGATCTCGCTGAACCCTCTCCAAAACCTGGTTAAGAGGTGTCACCTCCACATTTTACAGAGGCTTGGGGAGGTTAGGCACCTTTCTCCAAGTCACACAGCCAAGGGCCCCGGTGGCAGTGCTGGTGGCAGGCTAGCCCACGTTCCAAGTAGGAGGGAACCACGCCTTGTGCTGCTTCTGTCAGAGGCCTCCAGGGGCTCTGCAGGCAGTCTCCGCGGGGACGGGTTTTTCCATGATGTGAGTGGTCTGACCTGGGTCACCTCCGGGTATCCTGGAGCCGTCCCCGGGGAAGGCCACTCGCTGGTCATCGGCGTGAACCGGTGTGCACCCTCTGACCCCTCGGAAAGGAAGGCACACCGGCGTTGACAACACTCAGGGATGTGGAGGAAACGGCAATCCACACGGGCCCACGGGGAAGGGCCATTAATCTCCCTCCACCGAAGGAAATGAAATCATTATGTCTGCAGCTACAGAATCCAAAAGAACAAATTTCCTGCCAGGATAATAAATGGATTCTTTTGTGTTCGCCTTGACTCCCATCACATGACCCTCCAGCCCATTCCTCATCCAGGTGACTTGGCTGTGTAAATACCCAGAGGTTTCAGTTTCTACTTTCAACACCGACCGGGGGACCCAGGGATCGGCCCACCAGAGCTCTCGGCCTGCCTGCCCCGTCTGCCCTCGGCCTTTCCTGTCCCAAATGCCGCCTCCCCGCCCGCCAAGGCGGGCCGGGCTTCTGTGGGTCTCCATCCTCCCCACACGGGCTTCAGGAAAGACCGGCCCCCTCCCTCAGCTGGGAGCACTTGTGAAGTACCTCCGTGGGGAAGACGGGGAAAGCTATTTTACCACGGAGCAGGCCTGACACAAGATGTACTTTGGAAACAATAATGAATAGTAAATATGGGCTATAAAGTTCCCAGGGCCGGCAGAACAACACCGGCCGACGCTCCCAACGATGTGCGTGGAAGGAACAATGTGGGGCGTGGGAGGCAACGTTATAGGCGACCTGGGCTGCACTGGGCTGCACTAACCTTCCCCTGACTAAGGCCCGGAGTCAGGCCCTCCCAGGTCCAAATGTGCAATCAAGGAGCCACTTCGTAATGGGCTTATGTACGGACACACACAACGCTGAGCGCTCAGCTCCTAAAATGGGTCTGTGTTTGCAGAGGGAAATCGTTGCTGGCTTAACACGTGGCAGAAGCCATGATGCCTGGTGAACAGACCCAGGGACAACCTGTGCCTACTTCTTGCCCTCCCGTCTCTTGGGCTCCTGAGAAGAGGCAACTCTGAAACAGAAAAGGGAACTCAACTCTGGGCACAGATTGGCAGCCCCAGTTCCCCAAGGATGTATGGATCACCTCTTCCCTCTGGCATAAAAGCCACCACCTCCTAAGAGGAGATTGTTGGGGGTAGGGGAGGGGCGAGAAAAGAGAGAGAAAGCTTGCCAGGTCCTGCTGGACTTCACTGAAAAATGGTAACATGTGAATGCTTTGAGGTAAAATAATAGATAGGAATGACCCAGGTCTTAGCAGGAAAAATACCTGCTAAGTACCTAGTAGAGAGGAATTGTGAGTATTATATGACCACTACTATCTCAGGTCTGCTGGGTTATCTCTGTAGATGAGACTAGACCTTGGGATTCTATGGGATAAAGAACGTGGCTAGGTGGTCTTGTCTCTACCACTCCCTATCCCTGACCAGAGACCCCTCAAAGCCATACCGCAGGGCCATGCACCCCCCCCCCACCCCAAAGTCACTATGAATGGATAAGCCAGATTAATCAAGGCCTATTATCTTCAACAATCCCACACTTGTAAGAATAAGTTGATAGTTACAAAATACTACTGCATGTTGGGTATTGTTCTAGATGACTTCCAAACCTTATTTTACTTAATTTGCACAACCATACCAAGAAGTGAGTTTTATTTTTGACATTTCACAGCCAAGAAACTAAGGCTCAATAAGGGAAAGCATGGTACTTGAGACCCAAAGCAAGGTCTGTATGAGACCACATCCCGGGTGGGAATGGATCACACCATCTGTCAGCCATCTTTCAGATCGTAAATGCAACAAACATTTGTTGGGCACCTGCCGTGCACCAGGCATGATGCTACACATTGAGGATTCAAAGACAAATCCGAAGTAGGCTCAGATGGTGCTCTTGGGTAAGTAGGGGAAGGAAACCAAGCTCTCTAGTGCTTCCACAGCCAGGAAAAAGTGGATCACATCAAAAAATACACAACCTGGTGGAGATTCATAGCTAGAGGCTAGAGCAGAGGGAGGTGGTTGGCAAATCTTCTTTAAAAAAAAAAAACCAAGAACAACAAATAACAAAAATCTGGGCAAACGTGAAAAAAACAACCATCTCAGAACTCTGAAAAGACAACATGAGAAATGTGTATGTTTCAAAGGCTGAACTTTGGCAAAGAACAGTGGGAAGCTGTGGCATTCTTGCCTATGGCTGCTCCCTACTCCGCTTCTACCCCTGCCTCTGCTGACATGGAATTTCTATCAGGGAAGGAAATGGCATGAAAATAACAGAGCTGTGGCATCAAAAAGGACTCACTTGATTTGGAGTGGCTGGTTATGCTCACATCCAGCAGCGTTGTCAGCGGAAGTGAGGATCTCAGTATGCAAGGATGTGGTCATTGCTGAGGCATGCAAATTCCTAGCTAAGGCTATGCATGTCTGCAACAAAGACCAGGGAGGAGCCAAGTTATCCACATACTCCTGGTCAGCCCTAAGGCTGGTCTTACTCATAGGAGAAGCAAAATGTCCTACGTATAGATTTCAAAGGAGCTGAACTTTGAATGTGCTTCCCTAATCATACATAGCTCCATTGGCAGAGAACAGAAGAGTTACTGGCTCAAAGTGTTTGAGCACAACTTCTGTCTTATCGTTGACAGACCACTAAGGGACAAGGGAGACAGAAGCAAAACTTGAAACATAAAATATTTAAAAATTAAAACTGAACCAACACATCAGTGGCCACACACTTCAGGGAAATCATATTTCACAGATTTAGCCCAGGCCAGTTGCTAAACAAACAACACAATAACAACAGCAGACTTCATGGGGAAAATGAGAACCCAGATTTGCTATAATACATTATTTAAAATTTCCAGTTTTCAATAAAAATTATAACACATCCAAGGAAATAGAAAAGTGTGATCCATATTCAAGGGGAAAAAAAGTCTGTAAAAACTGTCTGAGTCCCAAGATGTTAGATTCAGCTGATAAATAGTTCCAAGTAGCTATTATAAACATGTTCAAAAACTGAATGAAACCATGTTTAAAGAATTAGGGAAAGTTGCCAAAACCGGTTTGGCTCAGTGGATAGAGCGTCGGCCTGCGGACTGAAGGGTCCCGGGTTCGATTCCGGTCTGGGGCACGTGCCTTGGTTGTGGGCACGTGCCTTGGTTGTGGGCACATCCCCAGCAGGGTGTGCAAGAGGCAGCTGATCGATGATTCTCTCTCATCGATGTTTCTGATTCTCTATCCCTCTTTTCCTTTCTGTAAAAAATCAATAAAATATATTTTTTTAATAAAAATAAAAAGAATTGGGGAAAGTGTGATAACAATAAATCAACAAATATAGATATTCATAAGAAGATGGAAATTATAAAGAACCAAGAAATAATCACATGGAAATTCTTGAACAGTATAATAACTGAAATGAAAAACTTACTAAAGGAATTCAATAGAAGAATCAAGATGGGGGGAAAAAACAGTAAACTTAAAGATAAATCAGTGGAAATTATAGCTGCTAAACACAAAAAGAAATTAAAGTAAAAAGCTATAGAGCCCCACAAACCCATAGGATAATATCAAACACACCAATGCACATTTGATGAGATAGAAAAAGACAAAAAAATTTTGAAAAATAATGGCTTAAAATTTTTCAAATTTGATTTAAAAACATTGATCTACACACATTCAAGAAGCTCAATGAACTCAAAGTAGGATAAGTACAAGGAAATTCACGTGTCAATATGTAATAGTCAAACTTTTAAAAGACAAGAGAAATTTTGAATGCAGCAAGAGAAAAATGATTAACATACAATTGACCATCGATATGATTAATACATGACCTCTTTTATGAAATGTTGGCCCAAAGGCATGAAATAATATTCAAAGTGCTAAAACCAAAACTACAGAATACTATATCCAGCAAAACTATCCTTCAAAAAAACCACAAAAAAACACAAAGGCAAAATAAAGACATCCCCAGGTAAACAAAGACAGAAAGAACTCATTGCTAGCAAATCTGCCTTATGAGAAATAGCAAAGTATGTTATTCAGGATGGAAGAAAATGGCACCAGAAGGTAACTTGAAAACAAAGGAAGAAATAAAAAGTATTGTAAATGGTAAATATGTGGGTTATATAAAAGATTCTGGAAATATATTTTTCCTCCTGTCTTCTTTTATATCTTTAAAAAACATTAGATTATAACCCTAGCCAGTTTGGCTCAGTGGATAGAGCATTGGCCTGCAGACTGAAAGGTCTCAGGTTTGATTCCAGTCAAGGGCACATGCCTGGGTTGTGAACTTGATTCCCATTAGGGGGCTTGCAGGAGGCAGCTAATCAATGGTTCTCTCCCATCATTGATGTTTCTATCTCTCTCTCCCTCTCCCTCTCTGAAATCAATAAAAATATGTATTTTAAAAAGCATTACATTATATAATGTAATAATTATAACACTGAATTGTTGAGTTTATAGCATGTATAAATATACATTAATAGCATTAAGGAGAGAATCAGAGCACCATTTCAACCAGGCTATTAAGGTTGTATGTGATATTAAGAGACGGCCAAGGTAGAAAAGATCCTCCAGGCAGAGAGAACCAAATAGCCAAAGTGTGCAGACAGGAAAGTCATATTTGAGAAAGAGCAAGTTGTCTGACTTGTAGGCCTAGAACCTAAGGTCCAAAGAGTCAACTGCAGGTAAAGAGGCAGAGGAAAATCCAGGCTAAGGTAACAGGATTGGTTTTTCCACAATCAAAACAGGACTTGTTTCTTGTTTTTCCCAACTAGAAGGCATACACACACACACACACACACACACACACACACACACACTAGAGGCCTGGTGCATGAAATTCATGCATGGGGGGGGGTGGCGGGCCACAGCCCAATCTACATCCTCTCCAATCTAGAACCCCTCAGGAGATGTTAGACTGCCAGTTTAGGCCCAATCCCTGGGATAGGGCCTAAACTGGCAGTCGGACATCCCTCTCACAATCCTGGACCACTGGCTCCTAACCACTCACCTGCCTGCCTGTCTGGTCACCCCTAACTGCCCCCTCCTTGCCAGCCTGATCACCCCTCACTGCCAGCATGATCGCCCCAAACTGCCCCCTCCCTGCCGGCCTGGTCAGTCCTAACTGCCCCACCCAGCCTGCTGTTCAGTCGTTTGGTCATCCCTCACTAACACCCCTGCTGGCCTGGCCACCTCATGCAGCCTGCTTGTTCAGTTGTTTGATCATCCTTCACTAGTTCCCCTGCTGGCCTGGTCATAAGCAGCCATCTTGTGAGGGTGTGAGGGTTAATTTGCATATCACCTCTTTATTATATAGGCTCTCAGCCACAATCTTGTGGGTCTGACTGTGGCTGAGGCAAGCAGAGCACCTAATGGCATTCTGGGAACATCCTAGCTGCTGCTTTCTACCCACCTCACAGCTCTTCCTGGAAACCAGAAAACTCCCCCGGAGGGGCAGGAGCACCCACTATGTCGCAGCACCAGTGAGCTCTGCCCCTTCATGGTGCACACAGCCTCTCCTGGGGAGAGGGGTGCAAGGAGATGCAGCTAGATCAAGGGGCTTCTGAGAGGGTGAGAGACCAGGGAGGGGACAACGCATCATGGCTCACAGCCCACCCTTCCTAATTACACCTGAGATCGTTGGCTGGAGACTGTCACTACCATAATGAGCCAATTTGGAAGGGAGCCAGAGGGCCGTGAGCCACTACAGCCCACCCCTGCGCTGGAGACTTCACGGAGGCCTCTTAACGCAAGCAGAGGCCGAGGCGGGCAGTCAGGGAACTGGCATTTACAACGTGTTCCAGTTCTGCACACTGTAAAACAACATCCCCGTTACAACTTTCTCACCAACTTCATAAAACGCATTTTATTGGTGTTGTTATGGTTCTGACTCAAACTACTTCATAAAAATTTTGCTCCTTATGAAGTAGGCGCCCTTGCACGCTCACTCTTTGGGAAGACAGAAGTTCAATTGCCAAGGCCTAATTTAATTAGGCAGAGCACTAAAAAACTATTGTCTTAAAGGACCAGGGCATATAATGGCTATTTGTGGTGCTTTAATTTAGAGGCTTTAGTGCATCTGAGAGCCAGATTGATTTTGTTTGGCCTGCATAACGATAAAAATGGGGGCGGGGGGGGAGGGAAGAAGAAAACAAAAAAATGTGGTTTTGTCAACTTTTAAAAACTGGGGGTTATCACCAGGAAAATCTAGAAGGTGAGGCAGTGCCCATATAGCTAGATGCCCATGCAGTTCATCTGTTCACATGGCCTCCACCGGGCAACCTTACCTGGCTATGAAACCTAGGAGTCCCCACCTGGATTTGGGGCTCCTGCTTTAGATGAACCACGAACGCTGACAGTATCATCTACTACAGGCAAAGCCCTGTGCCAGAGATCTGGTCCTGTACCCTAGTGACTCATGCTGCCTGGGGAGACAGACAGACAGACAGATTTGCAGAAATAACCCGTCCAAAGAGGAATGAGATTTAGGCCATCATGGAGGCCCCAAGTGGAGAGAAGACAAAGGAGTGATGTGGTCCCGCTAGAGAAATGCCCCTCTTTGCTCCTACTCCATCCAGGACCTCCTAGCATGATGCCCCAGGGTCCCTAATAAGGTGTCAGTCCTAGCCCATTCTAGCTAACCCTCAACAAAGCAGAAGCACATTCAACCTTTCACTTACTTATCAGCAAAGGGCGCCCCAGGGCAGACGGCAGCATTGCCTGTAGCTTCCTCACCCCACACAGAAAGGCGTTCCACCCTCCAGGAAGTCCCGCTCCCTCTTGGGGGAGTTGTCTGGTGTGGAGACATAAAAACCACTTGCCAGGTGAACTGGAGGTCCATCCCCCATTACTTGCTGCTACCCTGCCCTATGCTAGACCCCATCTCAGGCCACAGCCTCTCTCCTGGCTCATGGGAATGAGGTCACAACCCAGTCAGGGGCCCGGGATTGGGCACCCTTGGCCTTGTGCCTGAGGCCTGGCACAGCAGGGCTTCCTCAGTGTCTAAAGCCAGAAGCATTTTCAAGACATACTCTGCCCCTTTGCCCTATAACCTAAAATAGCTTAGTTCCTGTCACAGTCCCTTCCCCAGGACTCCCATCAGGTGGAGGTTGGTAATCCAGCCAGAACAGCCAACAAGGGAACAGACTCTAGAAGTCCAGATGAATCCCCAGGACTCCCCTCAGGTGGAGGTTGGTAATCCAGTCAGAACAACCAACAAGGGAACAGACCCTAGAAGTCCAGATGACACTCAGATGGGTAATTCTACCAATGACATGGAAAGAGCCACCAGCCAATAGCAAGCAGGGTGAGGGCAGGGATGTGCCTGCTGAGCACCGATCTACGAACACAGAGGACCCTGCAGAATCAGCAGGCAGTGAGGCGAGAAGGACAAGGGCAGTCTTGGGCCTGAATAATCCATCGAGTTCCCATCCTAAACATGACACCCAGCTTGTGTGGCTCTGCCTGCTAACATCTCTGCATCCGTAAAATAGAAATAATATGTTGGGGTTGTATATTAAGAATAAAATGAGGTATCATATGTAAAATGCTTAGTACAGTGCCTGGCCCATAACAGGCACTACATAGATATTACTTCTCTTTCACCTGAACATTAATTGATGATTAATGGATGAATATTTAGTAAAAAAGAAATAATTTACTTGAATGTGTTCCAGACTGCCTCTAATTATTTCCTTCTTTGTTTTTATTAGATTCCGCCTGGGGGTCGGGGGGGGGGGGGGAGGGAATGTTCACCTTTATTTTCTAGTTTCAAAATTGCATGCAAAAAAAGCTGCCTTCCTTTTCAGGCACTTCTCTTGTAATTAGGGTACATGGCCACCAGGTGGCAGTGGCTCCTTTGGTCTCATCACCAAGCTGGAAGACACATGGCATGTCTTAGTAGTACAACCACAACCATGAATTTTCCAAATATTAATTTTCAAAGACCCAGAAAGGCTACCTGTGATTAATTAGAGGGTCCTATTAAGTGAAGGATTTGTTTTAGAGGAGAATGCTAAGCAATTATCCTCCCATGACTTTCGAGTACAGCATGAGAGGATAAGGTTTTCAATTTGGACAAAATAAATGACAAATGCAGTAGTCTCCTCTTATCGGCGATGTTGCTTTCCAGGGTTTCAGGTATTCTTGATAACTGCAACCTGAATTATTAAATGAAAAATTCCCAAAATAAATTAATTCATAAGTTTTAAATGGTGTGCCCTTCTGAGTGGTGAGATGAAATCTCCTGCCGTTCCATTCCACTCCACACTGTATACGAGACCTGCCCACCAGTCATAGAGCAGCTTTCCGGGTTATTAAATAGCCAATAGCAGTATCACAGTGCTTGTGTTCAAGTAACCCTTATTTTACTTAATAATGGCCCCAAAGCACAAAAGTAGTGATGATGGCAATTCAGATATGCCAAAGAGAAGCCATAAAAATGCTTTCTTTAAGTGAAAAGGTGAAAATTCTCAACTTAATAAAGAAAAAAAATCATATGCCGAGGCTGCTAAGATCTACGGTAAGAACGAACCTCGCATCCATGAAATTGTGAAGAAAAGGCGATTCATGCTAGCTTGCTGAGAGAGACCACATTCACATAACTTTCATTACAGCATATTGTTGTAATTGTTCTATTTTATGGTTAGTCATTGTTGTTAATCTCTTATTGCACCTAGTTTATAAAATAAACTTTATCACAGGTATGTACGTATGTATAGGAAAAAACATAGTATCTACAGAGTTCAGTACTAGCTGCAGTTTCAGGCATCCTTGGGGATCTTAGAATGTATCCCCTGCTGGAAAGAGAGGACTACTGTACTGGGAAGAACTGAGGGACCAGCTGAAACCAGTTTAGCTCAGTGGATAGAGCATTGGCCTGCGGACTGAAAGGTCCCAGGTTCGATTCTGGTCAAGGGCATGTACCTTGGTTGGGGGCACATGGATGTATAAGAGGCAGCTGATCGGTGATTCTCTCTCATCCATGTTTCTAACTCTCTATCCCTCTCTCTTCCTCTCTGTAAAAAATCAATAAAATACATATTAAAAAAAAAAACCTGAGTGACCAGTAGGATAACAACATTTTAGCATGAACTGCTAGGAAGCTCTGTGGCAAAGACAGCCAGGAGAGGTCCCCAAGAGCTGAAATAAGCCCCCGGAAACTGTGAGGGAACTAAAGGCTAGGGCATCGTGGCAAGTCAAAGCTAGAGGTGCACACGTTAGGAGGTAGATATTTGCTGATGAGTAAATTCAACCTAAACTTATCAGATTATTAAAATGATAAAGCAAGCTTTTTAATAGCAGTAGCCTCTTCTACAGATGGAGAAACAATGTCTTCTTTCTTTAGACAAATTTATTCAAGATTAGCCCCTTGGCAATTGGACAAGCAGGAGGGCTCCTATTTCTTTTCCGGTCAATGAATTAACAGGAAGGGGAAGGTAAATATCCAAGTAGCTGCATAATGAAAGGCATTAAGTTTCTCATCTTGATTAAATGTAGGCTGATTCATATTTACCGTTATTTTTAAAGCCCACATTTCATATTTATAACTAAAATATTAACAATGTGTGTGTGTAGGTTTTTTGTTAAAATGTACTTTAGTTGGATGTAAATATTCATAATAGAGAAATAGTTTTAACCAAACAAAATAGTTTGAATGTTTATTATTTCTGTTATACTTTATTTGCCTAATGAAATATAATTTTCTTAACTCACCCAATAGCTATCATATCTGTTAGATTGGAGATAGCTGGCCTCTTAATTTACAACTATCTGCTTCAATCTGTTAATAAATTAAATTTCTAAATAATTGCTACATTTTCAGAAGCAAAATTAAAACTAGACAAAGGAAGTAATTATAATGCACCTTTTTTAAAAAAATGCATCTGATTTAAGAAACACAAGGAGCTAAAATCCATTATTAAGATTTACTTTTTGATTGAAAAAAACCGACTCTAATAGGTGTTGCAATCATGTCTTGCAGTGACTGCTGCTGTCAATCAACCTGAGAAGGAACGGAGACTGCCTGGGCGTTAGGGGGTGCTGCTCCACGTACCCAGTGTGGCCAGAAGAGACTGGCTGGCTACACTGGACGGGTGCCCAGTGAACAGCTCTCCCAGAGAGAGGGCCCATCCCCTCCCCATTTTCAGACAACCTTCGCATCAAGCTTTGCCTTCCAATGAAATGTCCACAGACGATACAAACTGCTGACTGTGACACAACCTTTCACTAAAACCTTATTTATAAAGGAGCTTGCTGACTCTTAGCCGAGCACCGGTCATTTCAGCGTTTGAACCAAAAACAGCTCCCACACTGCAGCCTCCAACCCAAAGCAGCCTGCAGGACAGGGAGACAGGAGTCCTGAGGGTCTGATGAAGAGGATGATAATGGGGGGCCGAGAATAGATGGAGCCCAGGAAACGGTGACACCCCTTTCCTGCCCACCTGCCCAGCCTTCCTGCTCCCCAGTCAGGACCTTCCCTCCACTGAGCCACCCTCTCACCCCCATTCCCAGAGTCTGTCCCCCCTGGCTGGATGAATCAGGTGCTGGAAGGGAAAGACACAGGCTTTGTCCTGGGCTGGACTCTTGGCTGCTGCCAACTCGTGAGCATGTCACCTCGCCTCTCTGAGTCCTTACCTATAACGAGTCGTGGTATAGATTCAAGATAATGCAGGAAAAGGACACCAGACCAGTGCCTGTCAGCATCAATACATGTCATCTTCACACATATGTCAGTGTCCTCATTATCAACCCCTCCACTGGGCAGTCACAGGTAGAATCTGGAATCTACCACCATTAAATGCTGTTCAGCCCGGAGAAGGGGAGGGGTCTCCAGGGTCCTTAACCCAGTCCCACTGGGATGGACCTGGTTTCTTCAGAGCCCCTACCACCTCCAACAACACAGCGCAGCATCTCTCACATCAGGCAATGGCTTGGCTAAGGAGCTGCCTGTGCAGGCGTCTCCCACGGTCACCGGGCCTCTGAATCCCAGACACCTTGGGGAGGCCAAGGAAGAGAGGCTGCCAACCCATTACACATGTGTCCAGCCAACCGTGAGAGCACCTCTAAATTACCCCCTGTTCACTTGGCTGGGGAAGTAGCATTTGCTTTTATTTTCCAGGACAGACAGTCAATCACGCGTATGTGACAGAAATAAAGATAAATACCACCCACTAAACTTTAAATCAAAATGCTAATCCCAGGCTGACTTCTCCGTCAAGGTCTGACACTGAAGTAATTCAGCAGCCTTTGATTATGCCCAAAATTAATGCTCTGGCCGAGATTTTGTCTATTAATCACAGATTTTGATGGCGTGGCTGCTCATGTTCCTCCACTGGGTGACATCCAAAAACTGCCCTGATGGCCAGGAAACCTTCGCCTGGTTGTCCTGAGAGTATAAGGCAACCTCCGATGAGAAGTATCACTTTAAAGGGTAGGGCCATCCCTAAGAAGCTAGAAGGTGACATGTTCTAAGCATTAAAAAAAAAATGGCAAAGCACCAAACAAGAGGGACTTGGGCTGACCAACTAGAGTCCAATAGAAGAGACCCCAGAGTTGCCCCAGCGATGACAACACACAGGTAGTCCCAAACAACCAGCATTCACATCCCAAAGACCATCCATAAGCCAGGCATTTGGTGCAAGAGAGACAGACAGACAGAGAGGGAGGGGAGGGGGGAGAAATAGTAAGATAGAGGGAGAGAAGGAAAGAGAATGAGAGAGAGAGAGAGAGAGAGAGAGAGAGAGAGAGAGACTGAGAGAAAGAGAGAGCGGGAGGAAGAGAGATCTTGAGCTCTTGGTTCTGGAGGTCAACTGTAGGGGACAGAGAAGACTCCATATTGAAATATAAAATGTCCATTTGCTCTTCACCAAGCTGGACCCCCTAAATATCCTCTCATTCTGAGCCTCTCACCCAACACATACTTATTCATCACTTACTAGTATTTATCAGACTTTATTCCAGGCATTTGAGAAATGCCTGAATAAAACACTTGAGGATCTCAGGGCAGCTCCTCCAGACGCCTCAGGCTTGGCTGGCTCCTCTGCTGGGACCTCATGGCACACAGCCTCCTCAGTCCTGGCACCCACATGCTAAGTGGCCACTGCCCTCTCATTTGCTCTCTGCCCTTCTCTCCAACAAGACTGAACTCCATTTAGGCAGAAACAGAGCTTTATGCATTTTGCAGTGCTAGCACGGTGTGTAGAAAATATTAGGTGTTTATTGAAAGTTTACCAATCCTACCATAAAACCTAACCAGCCTTCAGTACCTTGTTTCCATGGAAAAACTGTGATCCAAGTTCTGCCTGGTCTATCGGGGACAGGTCTCACCCACTCACAGTCCCAAAGATGAGTTATATCAGCTCATCCATCACATCCCATCCTGTGCTGTTCTGGAGGGCCTGGCATGGCGTTGTGGGGACCATAAGGTCAGTGGGGGACCACCATCACATCAAAGGTGGAGAGTCTAGTTGGTTTGTCCCTGTGACCTCACTCATGGAGAATGGGGGTCCCTAAGACCCTGAAATGGTTTCTACTAGATGTGAGCTCATGGCCCCAGGACATTATCTCTGAGGTTGAGCACATAAGATTTGGGAGCAGGTCACCCTGGGCAGACACTGAAGATACTCAGACTCTCACCTGCAAACATTCACACCTCTTGTTCTCCACAGAGAAAATAAATTCCGTTACAAAGGACTTAAAAAACAGCAGCAGCATTATTGGTCATTGCTAAGACACACCCAATACCAGCTCTTCCTAGAAGTGAGAGTCATCGCTTTACCTGCAGGAAGACAGCATTAAATGTGCTGACTTGCGGGGGTGAGAAGGTTGCATCCTTTGCATTTCTCCTTTGGTCCCTCTGATTATGTACAAGAAAGTTTCAATAGGAACCAGTACGCCGTCAGCACCTCTCCATCACTTACCAATTTCACTTTTTAAGGAATTCCAGAGTGGGTTTCAGCTCGGAGTCAAAAGCTAGAGTTCACTAACATCAATTTCATTGTCCTTATGTTCACAGTCGCCTGCAATTTGTGGGATGTGAGGTTGTTTTCCCACTGAGAGTGGGGAAATCAAGTTTTCTTTTGAAAATACACTTATTCAAGGTGTTAAGTGAATTCATCTAAGGACAAATACACTAGCACAGGTGGTACAGAGATAAGGGAACCTTGGCAGTGACATTCAGATGGCTGAGGATGGGGGCACAAGAGGGTCCCAGATTAACAGGGCAAATTCTCCAGGCGGTGAGATGACTCAGACACTTCCCTCGAAGGTCTGGCAGTTCAGTTGCCTCATGACCTGTCCCAGATTTCTTTTTCAGCTCCCTTCTGTCGTTGCTTTGCCCCCAGCCTGGCCTTGGCTCCGTTCTGCGAGGCCTTTGGTTACGCTCACAGATGCCCTGGTTTACCTCGGATGAAGGCCCTCCACAGCCTACCTTGCTCTGTCCCGCATGTTCCTGCCAGGCTGCCAGATTGAGCTAACCACCAAACAACAGGCTGCCCAGATAAACGTGAATGCCAGATAAATAACAAAAAAAAATTTTTTTTAGTATAAATAAGTCCCCAATGTCGCATGCAATATGTCAGTGCATGTCCCGTAATATTTTGCACATACTTACATTAAAAATGATGGATTGTTTATCTGGAATCTAAATCTAACTGAGCATCCTGGATTTTATCCAGCAACCATACCTGGCTATGACTCTGACCAATGCTGCTCACGTAATATGTTGTCAGGTTCAAACAATTTCAGAAGCATTAGTTGATTTTTTTTTATTTTTATTTTTTTTTTTTTTTAGTTAACAGCCCCAAACTCTCTCTAGCATATCATATAAACATCCAAAAAAGTAGGTTCTCTCTCAGTGCAGTAGGACCAAGGGAGAATAGACAGACACTCTCCTCTCTGGAAATTTAGGAAATCTCAAAAGCATTTCCTTTGTAACAGGGCGACAGCAGTAAATGTTATAAAACAGGGAAAAGGCACCAGGCCAAACCACAATGGCCAGAAGGCAGAGAAGGTAAAAGATGACTTTTCCATTGCATGGAGGCAACCTTTAGAAAAGCAAGAGGCGAAGAATCAACCCAACCATCGGGAAAATGTCTTCAAGGAGGCAGTTTGTAGAGATGTTTGAAGGGAAGGAGAAAACATCAAAGGGAAAGAATAGGCCAAAAGCAAATGTCTATTGGTACTTTTGAAGGGACTTGAGCAAGTCTGTAAACTTGGGGAGGAAAATTTGAAGAAAATGAGGGTGGGAAGACATGGGGTCAGGGCATTGGCTGGATCCTGAATCTGCCCAGGTATAGGGTCAGGTAGCTGGTCCAGAACTGTGGGGACAGGGTCCAGCTCAACAGGCCAGAGCTACCCTTAGAACTTGTGGGCCCACCTCTGGTCTTCCAAGCACTTGCAGATTGAAGACCATGCCTGCTCATGTTTTCAGAGCTCTAGGAAGCCATTTGCCTGGAGAGGACACTGGATCTCAATTATGCCCTTGAGAGGCTGTCTTATGATCCCTCTCCTCCCCAGAGACCACTCCAGAATTTCTTTAATAGAAGAGTTTAGTGGCAATCTTTTGTTGGATGGGTAATGCCATGACAATTTCCATGCGAGCAGGAAAAAACACTGTCCATTTCAGAATGGATGCAGAGCTGAAGAAAGCTGTGAGGAGTCTAATGCCTCCCACCTCCTCACAAAGTCTTGCTGACTTCTCTACTTAGCATTGTCCTCGTGTTCTCCTTTCTTCACCCAGTGTGGAGCACCCATCCACCAGCCGGTACTTCCTTGTCCTTGGTGGGGTAAGTGAGGCACCCAGGAGCTGATCAGTGGCCCCCAGGGTCTCCCCAAATAAAAGGTATGACAGAATCGTGTGGTCCACTAACACTATCAAACTAGCGGGGACAGCAGGGTTGTATCAGGTGGGGCCCAGGAGGGAGTTCCCTAAACATGATCTTGCACCCACCAGTCTGCCAGAGACTGCCAGGACCCTCTCTTCGTGTTTCCCTCCTGGGGAGGACAGACAACATAAGCATTCCCTGCCCAGGGAAAAATACTCCAAACAGGTCAAAATTCCTCCAAATCCTGGCCTGCTGTTGCTCCAAATCTCCTCCTCTTTCATCAGGACACCCCAATTTCCCTTTCAAGTACTCAGCATGCCTAATCTGGCCAAGAATGATCATAATCAAGTACAAAACTTATCACACTTATCCTGCACAAATAGAGAAACCATGGGAAATGGATGGATTTTAAAAGAGGAGCTGGTGAACATTGTTGAACTCTTCAGAGATTGACTAGGCGCAGGGGTGGGCAAACTTTTTGACTCAAGGGCCACAATGGGTTCTTAAACTGGACCAGAGGGCCGAAACAAAAGCAACCTGACCATGCTGGCACCCTCATCTTGGGCTGTTGGTGAAGGAACGGAGGGGAGAGCAAGAGAACCCTCCGCTCTTTCGGCTCCATGGGCCGGATAGAACAACCAAACAGGCCGGATCTGGCCCATGGGCCGTAGTTTGCCCACGGCTGGACAAGGGGCTGGGGCTCTAAATGCTGTCCTTATAAGAGTCCCTCTTCACACCTACTTTCTTTAAATATATGTCATTTTAGCTTTTGGGGGAGTGCTCTATTCTTAGAGTTGCTTACAGAGAGTCATGGATGAAATGGGAGCAAATAGGAAGTCCCCAAACCTCCAGTCCTGAGGCCTCAGGATAGAAATGCCTCCTGTGATGACAGCACCTTCTCCACCATGCTCTCAGGTGTTTCCAGGCCCATCTACTGCGTTAACCCAGAAAAGGGATCCATTTACACTAAGGAGCAGGACCAGTAACAGTTGTGAGTCCACATACCTACCCTAAGCCACAGCCTTAAGAAAACCACAGCAGGATGAACATACAGCATCTTCTCTTCTCCTTTAGTTAAGGAGAACAGAAACCCAGAGCACTGACAGAGTGAAGTAGAGGAAAAACTTTGCAGTTCCTGAGGGACAGGTGCTTCCTTTCAAAGCAAAATGGGGAGACCACAGACAAGAGCACAGAGAGGGAGTTGCAGCTAAGAAACAATCTAGAAAAGAAGTCAGCTTTGCTGCCATAGTTTTGAATACGAGCCACTAGATATTTGAGGAATCTTGCAACACAAAAGGTGAACAAGAAAACGTGGTCAACTCAGGATGGTTACCTCAGTCTTTCTTCATATTCACTCTCATTTAAAACTTCTCTAATCAATAACCCCAGAAAGAAACAAGACCTTGTATCCAAACAAAAAGAACAGGATAGTATATAAAAAGAGATAAAAGTAATCTTATAAAATTTTGAAAGTGATTGTTGAAATTACGTATCTCAAACAATGGTTATAGGATCAAGCCAAAGAACTCTCCCAACACAGTACAGGAAATGAGAAGAGGGAAAAGTCATGGAACATCACTCCAGGCATTTAGCTCCTATGTACGGGCAGCAAAGGCAAAGTTTATTTTCTTTTTTTTTTAATATATATTTTATTGATATTTTACAGAGAGGAAGGGAGAGAGATAGAGAGTTAGAAACATTGATGAGAGAGAAACATCGACCAGCTGCCTCTTGCACACCTCCTACCGGGGATGTGCCCGCAACCAATGTACATGCCCTTGACCGGAATCGAACCTGGGACCCTTCAGTCCGCAGACCGACGCTCTACCACTGAGCCAAACCGGTTTCGGCCAAAGTTTATTTTCCATGCAACCTTTCTTAGAAGTTATTTGCGGTTGTAATGCAGTCAAACAGGGAAATAAATTGCAAAAGAGAAACACAAGGGGCCAGAATGCAGTGAATTCAACCCAGGGGATCAGGAACGTAAAGTCTAAAACCAGCCTAGTTGGGAGCATAAGGATGGAGAACTCCAGGAAGTCCCTGTTTGAAAAGTGAGAGTTCACGCTAGGAGATATTCGGTGAGAGAATGTTTGGAAACATTTTGGGGGAAACACTCTGGGGGTGGAACTGGGAAAGATAATATTGGCATAAATTATAAGAAAAAAAATAATGCAATCTAAAACTCTAGGGAGACTATATATATATATATATATATATATATATATATATATATAATCATCCAAACCTGAAACAGACTAAACAAAGGCTTCATTTTGAGCAACTGGTGGCATATAAACAAATAATGCTATAAATATTTAATTACAAATGTCTCAGGAATAAGGGCATCAGAAACTTGGAAAAGAAAGTGGGATCTTAATTTAACTAATTACATTTACAACTCCTTATTTCCAAATAAGGTCACACTCTGAGGTACAGGAGGTTAGGGCTTCAATATATCTTGTTGAGGGGACACAATTCAATCCACAGCAAAAGTAAATTGAGTCTTTTTACTACCTCCGGGCTACAGACACCTCTCCTGCAAGATTACTTGGGACTCTGCCCTGCTGTTGCTTCAGTCAGGTTGCCCAGGGCCAGGCAGAGACAGTGACACACATTGGCTTGCACCAGGGAACCTCCCAGGATGCCCAGGACTGACACGCTAAGGGATCAGATTCAACAACACTGAAGCAAAAGCCAGCAAGCTCCATTAATAGCAGATCTAAAGCCCCTGTATAACAGTTGGCATGACGTGGTTGAGATTGAGACTCGCAGTCAGCAAGCCTGAAGGCTGAGCCCACTGACAAACAAGACAGCAGTAATCAATAGGAGGGTCCCCATAACCCACACAAGGGACATTACTAGAGCACCCAGCTCAGCAGATCAAGAATACATCACTATTGTGTCACCCCACCAAGATTGGGAGGCACAATAGTCATATCCAATACACAGAAACAAACACAAAGAAAGAGCAAAAATGGGGAAACAAAGAAACAGGCCCCAAATGAAAGAACAGTAGGAAATATGCAGGAAAAAAAGCTAAGTGAAATGGAAGCAATTTATCAGAAACAGAGTTATAAAACAATCACTTTCAAAATTTTATAAGATTTTTTAAATGCTCAACGGCATGAGATAGGTCGTAGAAGACATTTAAATAAAAACAGTTGGAAATGAAGAATGACATAGCTGAAATAAAGAATACTGTGGAAGGAATTCACAGGTTTGAAGAAGCAGAGGATTGAATCAGTGAATCAGAAGACAAAGTAGAAAAAGAGCACTCAATTAGAGCAGCAAAAGGAGAAACTAAAAAATAATCTCATTTACCACTGCAAGAAAAAAAAAGATACCTAGGAATAAACTTAAACAAGGAGGTAAAAGATCTGTACTTGGAAAACTTTAGGACATTCAAAAGAAACAGAGGAAGATACAAACAAGTAGAAGTATATACTATGTTCATGGATTGGAAGAATTAACATTATTAAAATGTCTATGCTACCCAAAGCCAATCACAGATTCAGTGCAATTGCTATTAAAATACCATTGGCATGTTTCACAAATCTAGAACAAATATTCCAAAAATTTTATATGGAACCAAAAAAGACCCCAAATAGCTACAGCAGTCTTGAAAAAGAAGAACAAAACTGGAGGAATCATAATACGGATATCAAACTATACTATAAAGCCACTGTGATTGGTACTGGCACAAGAACAGGATGAAGGTCAATGGAACAGAATAGAGGCCCTAAAAATCAACCCACACCATTATGGTCAATTAATATTTAACAAACAAACTTTCAACAATAAAGATAACTTTTTTAAAAGAAAAATATTTCTTTTTCAAAGAAAAATATTTGGAAAAGGAGGTAAGAGCCTACAATGGCATAAAGACACTCTCCAATAAATGATACTGGGAAAACTGGACAGGTACATAAAAAAAAAAAGCAACTAGACCACCAACTTATACCATACACAAGAATAACCTCAAAATGGATCAAAGACTTAAATGTAAGTTGCAAAACCATAAAAATCCTAGAAGAAAGCATACGCAGTAAAATTTCAGACATTTCATGTAGCAGAATTTTCACCAATACATCTGCTAGGCAAGAGAAACAAAGGAGAAAATAAACAAATGGAGCTTCTGCACAGCAAAAGAAAGCATTCTCGAAATGAAAAGGGAACCCACTGTATGGGAGAATATAATTGCCAGTGACACATCTGGTGAGGGATTAATTTCCAAAATATATAAAGAACTCATACAACTCAACAAAAGGAAGACAAACAATCCAATTTTTAAAAATGGGCAAAAGACCTGAATAGACATTTCTCCAAAGAGGACATACAGATGGACAAGAGACATGAATTGATGCTTAGCTTCAGTAATCATCGGAGAGAAGTAATTTAAAACTACAATGAGGCATCACTTGACACCTACCAGATAACTAGCATCAATAAATCAACAAACAACAAGTGCTGGCAAGAGAAAAGGGAATGCTAGTACACTGCTCATAGGAACTCATACTGGTGCAGCCTCAAAAATTAAAACTGGCCGAAACCGGTTTGGCTCAGTGGTAGAGTGTCGGTCTGTGGACTGAAGGGTCCCGGGTTCGATTCCGGTCAAGGGCATGTACATTGGTTGCGGGCACATCCCCAGTAAGGGGTGTGCAAGAGGCAGCTGGTCGATATTTCTCTCTCATCAACATTTCTAGCTCTCTCTCTCTCCCTTCCTCTCTGTAAAATATCAATAAAATATATATTTTTTAAATTAAAAATGAATTACCATTTGACCCAGCAATCCCACTTCTGGGAATATATTTTAAGAATCTAAAACCCTTATCAAAAATAATATATGCACCCCTATGTTCATAGCAGTGTTATTTATAATAGCTAAGGCAAAAACTGCCCAAGTGTCCATCAGTAGATAAGTAGAAGGGAAAAAAAAAAAAAAAGCTGAGGTACATTTACATAATGGAATACTATGAGGCTGTAAAAAAGAAAGATCTCATACCCTTTGCGACCGTACGGCTGTACTTAAAGATTAGTATGCTAAGTGAAATAAACCAGTTAGAGAAAGACAAATATCACATGACCTCACTGATATATGGAATCTTACTGAATGAAATAAACTGACGAACAAAATAGGTCCAGAGGCATGGATTCATGGAACAGACTGAAGGATCTCTGAGGGGAGGAGACTAAGGAAACTAGAAGAGATTAACCAAAGAATTTATATGCATATGTGCATAGACCATGGATACAGACAACAGTGCGATGAAGGCCTGGGATGGGGGCAGGGGATGGATGGGTGAAGGAGGGGGCAAAGGAGGGTGGAATGGGGGACATCTGTAATACTGTCAACAATAAAAAAAATAATTGAAAAAATAATTTCTGGCTCCTCAAAAAGAATTCTTTGTACTATATTTTAAACTTTCTGAAAGTCTGAAATTATTTCAAAATTCATTTTAAAAAATAAATGGGAAAGTGCTCTAATGACTGAAGGGAGGGTGTGCAAGGAGGACTGTTTGGGACTGCAGGCTCCTAAAAGCCCAAGGAAATGGCAGCTGTTGAGAGGTGCCTCTAGGTGGTGACTTCCCCAATTTCCTGTTCCCCCAGGGCAAACAGGGCCTCCTACCGCCCCCCTGCCCCAAAGGTGATTGGACCCCGCTTCTTGGAGAAGAGACTCAGACAGGATTTGGCTCAAATAACACAAATTAATTTTTTTCCCCTCAAAACAAGCCTGTGGCAGGGCATACTTGCCCAGCATCTCAATAGATGCTAACGGTGGCTAATTAGAAGAATGTTGCTAAACAAAGACAGCTAAATAATTGTGTGTTTCACAGAATTTCATTCCTTAACTGGTATCTCTTAAAAATAGCACTCTCCATCTGAGAGTTTTCCTTTTATTCAAATTATGTCTGAGAAACAGCACATTTCTATAGCAATACCTCATTAGCGGGGAGGAGGAAGGGACCCCAAGAGGTAGTAGGTGCTCCCCAGAGGATATGATGGAGTGCCCCACCCTGCCAGCCTCAGGCTGCTCATGTTGGAACCACTCAGACCTCACCCTTTAACGCCTCTAGAGACAGGACTCAGCGGCCATCCCACATGGCCCACGCAAGCATTCTATCACCCTTTCAGTCCCTGTTCTTCTCAGTAGAGAAGGTATCAGGTGGCATCTTCCTAACTAGAAACATCTGTTCTAGAGAATCATCATCAGACCAATCTGGGTGTCTATGCACTGGTTCAGGGGGCACACATGCCCAGGACTGTGCTGACCGGTCTCCAGAAAGCACCATCATACCCTGTCCATGGTCCTCAGCCTCTATCTGGCTGGGGTCAGCCTGCAGTCCCCAAGCCTCCCTCCCAAAGCCCTTCTCCAGCCTTAAATGCCCTGTTGGGTCCCCCCTGGACAGCCACAGAGATCGGAGAGGGCACCAGGTAGGATTTGCTCTTACAGGTATGCCTCTAACTCACTGCATGACCCTGGGGAATGAATTCAGCCTCTCAGGGTCTCTGCCTCCTGATCTGTAAAAAATGATCAGATTGAATCAGATGCTGGGAATGAACACATTTTCAGGTGCTGTGGCCCAGCTATGAGCTAGACTCCAAGAAGGTTCTGAATGACCAGCAACAGAGCAAGAAGACAACCTTCCAGCCCAAAATGCCCGGTAAGTTTGACCCCGCTTTGGGAAGCTGGGAGGACCATGCCAGACTTCTCATTATGTCAGTATGTTCCGAGTCATAGTTGTCATGGTTCCATTAAGACCTCATGATCTTCTTCAAGCCTACTCAGACACGGTGGGTGCTGCCTCCATCCTTTGCCGCAATGGTTTTCATCAACTACTCACCAAAAGCTCCAAGTACCACTGGGTGTGAATTTTGTGCATTTAGTCCGACTTGAGCATAATCTCTTCCCCTGAAAACTGTCCAAGGCGCTCAACCCATGTCTTTCCTCAAATGGATACCAAATAAGGAGAACAGCAATCCAGATGATAGGACCTCAAGGGAGGAAGTTTCCAGGGGTCAGGTGGCCGGGAAGGCTTCCTCAGTCCAAGGAAGTGTGAAATAGGTCAAAGGGTCCAGGGGGATTCAGGTGGGAAGGGTGAAAAGCACGGGCAGAAAAAATAAACACACACCTAAGAGATATTAGGGAGCAAGGGGATGCTCACCCAAGGAGCAGCCCATCCAGAGCACGAGGACTCAGGGTGGGGTCCCAAGGGAGGGCTGGGCTATTTTCTGTCGGCCAGCACTCATTGGAACTTCTTTTCAGACCTACCCCGTGTTCTTTTTTGCAAGTTCACCCTCTCTTTAGAGTGTGGCTCCCACCCTATGCTCCCCAGGGCAAGGAGTAATCAGGCACAATCAGTGAATTCCAAACCCTAGGCATGGTGACTGGTTCAGGGATGAGCATGTGACCTAGACTGGGACCAATCGGAATGTCTCCCAGGACTCTGCAGGACCAATCAGAATGTCTCCCAGGACTCTGCAGATACCAAAAAGTGACTCTTCCAGTTTCTTATGTAGTCAGAACAATGGAGCTGGCGACCGTGATGGGACAACATGAGGCTAACCCAAAGTAGTGGGGCCAAAGCATCCTGAATCCAGCCATGCCTGAAACCAGCTTCACCCTGTAATTTCCATTACATGAACCAATAAGGTATGCGCAGATGTGTGCATATGTCTTGATTTTGCTTACTGTCACTCAAAATCAAATTAATGGACATAGCCTCACGCTGTTAGAAAGAAAGGTGTTAGATAAACCTGGCCTCAGATCTCAGCACTACCATATTGTAGCTGTGTGTGTGTGAATAAGCCACTTAGGATCTATAAGCCTCAGTTTCCTCACCTACATAATGGGCATAACATTTGAGGAGCTAAGACTTCTGTATGTGAAAGAGCAGGCTCCTTGAATACTGACTGAGTCTATAGTACTCATACTTGGTGCCATGGGAGACCCTATGACACTCTGGATGGAGAATTCACTCTAAGGAAAATGTGCTTTATGTCTATTAGTCTGGGCAGTGTACAGGCTAGACCAGCCATGGGCAAACTACGGCCCGCGGGCCGGATCCGGCCCATTCGGCTGTTCTATCCGGCCCGCGGAGCTGAAAGAGCGGAGGGTTCTCTTGCTCTCCCCTCCGCTCCTTCACCAGCAGCCCAAGATGAGAGTGCCAGCATGGTCAGGTTGCTTTTGTTCTGGCCCTCTGGTCCAGTTTAAGAACCCATTGTGGCTCTCGAGTCAAAAAGTTTGCCCACCCCTGGGCTAGACCAAGGGAATGATGCCCCCCAGGGAGCCCAATGCCTGATGCTCTGCAGGTGGAGAGGAGGCACCACTCCCATGGGTACAGCGCTGGATGCTGAGTAGAGAGCTGAAGCTCCTTTCACACCATGTACGGTTTTGGCCAAGGGGTGCGCAAAAAGAAGCCACCGCTCCTCCATGGCCTTTCCCCCTATAAAATAGATAAATGGCCGCTACCCCTTTTCTCAGGAATGGGTCGAGAATTAACGATGAGCTCTACAAACTACTTTGTACTCCCTATGGAAAAGCGGCTATATAGCTATAAGGGGGTGATTAATTTTGTCTCTCTAAATGTCTCAGTATCATTTGCCGAAATGATGATTTATTATTTAGACAACCTTTATATTTCCAAGGGGCTTTAAATTCATTTATAGTGGAGAGTGAAATAAAACTGATTAGGGCCCTGAAAAGCAGGGATGGGGAAGAAATGCACAAGGAACCAGGGGTTATTTATCCAGAACCAAGAAGGCAGATGAAGGGCACAGCAAGAATGATCACTTACATGCAAAGCAGGACTGCTGAGGAGGCGCCCATCTCTTCCCGCTCCGTGAGGAGGGGGAAAAGAAATGGGAAAGAGGCGACAATGCAACTGGAATCATCGAGGCTGGGCAAAGAGATGATAACAGGAAGTAGTTCCTAAATTTCTATTTGTTCTAAGCTCAACATCTAAAAAATGTTTCCCATCACCTTTTATGGTGTGATACTCTCTGAGAGAAAATATAATATAAAAAGGCAATGCAGGTATGGTCAAAGGAAGGCATCTTCAAGGAAAGAGAGAATGACAATAATGGTAGAAATAAGAATACAAATATAGCCAAAACAGGTTTGGCTCAGTGGATAGAGCATCAGCCTGCGGACTGAAGGGTCCCAGGTTCGATTCCGGTCAAGGGCATGTACCTTGGTTGCGGGCACATCCCCAGTGGGGGGTGTGCAAGAGGCAGCTGATTGATGACTCTCTCTCTCATCAATGTTTCTAACTCTCTATCTCTCTCTCTTCCTCGCTGTAAAAAATCAATAAAATATATATTTTTTTTAAAAAGAATACAAATATAATATTTCTCTAAGGAAGAAAAAAGCAGGCAGTGAACACTATATGCTGTGGCCAAACCATGGTGAGACCGTAGTGCATTTAGATGCAGAGGAAACGGAGATCTAGAAGCATCATGGACCTGTAAGTCCACCACACCTGCCTTTCGTTCTTCCTGAAACTTTTCCTAGGCCACGAGATCATGCTGTAGCTGGATTCCAGTAAAGCACTGCATAAATGGTGGATCAGATGGCGAACTACAGGCCAGGACAAGTACAAATTGGTGGATTCACAGCTGGCAGGAAAACCGAACCCAGAGCGGGCCCTATGGAAGCAGCTTCTCCTGTGAGATTTCACAGGCTCCTTCCTTGGCATTTTTATCAACCGTTTGGATGAAACCCTGCAGGGGACATTCATCCAAACTCAGCTGCTGGGATCCTCAGCCAAAACCAAGCACATGAAATGAACAGTCCTGCACGTTTAGGTTCAAAACCATCCCATCGGAGCTAGACGAGATCTGGCCCGACGGGCATTTATGTTGCCAAACCGAAGATCAACCACCAAACTTCTGGAGTTGACTGACATAATCCCTGCACCTCCAGCAGGCTCTTCTTGGATCAGCAGTTGGCAACAGGCATGCCACTGCCCCTCTCCTTCTGGTTTTGAAGATAAAAGGTCTTGTACGTGAGGCCCACCAGAGGAATAGTCACAAGCCACGACTGTGGTCAACTGACCAGGGGCCTGTCTGGGTTTTGTCTCACATGAGTTTAAGTGATTGCTTGTGACTTTGTGTAGAAGAAATCACCTTGGAAATTGGTGGCTTAAAACACTAATGTTTTATCATGTCTCATGATTCTGTAGGTGGGCTGGGCTCAGTTGGGTAGTTCTCACCTGGAGTCACTTAGGAGGTTGCAGTTAGATGTTGGCAAGGGGTGCAGTCACCCAAAACATCTACTAAGCTCAATGCTCAAATGGCCCATTCACACAGTTGGTGATTGGTGCTGAGGGGCACTGGGGGCTCCCCCCAGTTGCCATCAACTAAAAGCCCACATGTGGCTCTCCATGTGGCTTGAGCATCTTACAACATGGCAAATGGGGTCCCAGAGTGAGATTCCAAAAGCTAGCGTTCCCCTCAGATCCAGGTAGGAGCTGTGAGTCTGCATATGACCTAGCTTTGGAAGTTCCATCACTTCTGCCACATTTTATTGGTCAAGCAAGTTACCAAGATCAGTTCAGGTTCAAGGAGAGGTGAATTAGACTCTTTGGTGGCACAGTCCCACTTCCAAAAAGCCTGTGGGACGGGAGATATTGTTGTAGCTATCTTTGAACAATTTAATTGGCCACAGCTTTTAACAACATGGAGCATAGTGCTGAGAATTCCAATTGGCAAGAGCACACAGCACTGCTGTGTGTCACACCCTGGGAGCTCAGGCCTAGGCCCTTTAAGCCTGGTGTGCACCAACTGGCACTCTGCCTCCACACACTCAGCATCTGGTCTACCCCATCTGGTCTCCTTCCCGAAACTCACTTGCCTTTCAGTACTTGACCCCAAACTGGCCCTGTCTCATTGTCACCTCCGCGCCGGCATGCCACGTCAACAGGAATGAACAGCCTCATCATGCTGGGCACATGGGGAACCAACTGACACTTAATCAACTGCAAAATACCAGGATTGGGGGGAAAAAAAGGTATTGTCCTTTCTGAAAATATATAAAGAAAACATAAGAAAATCAAATTCGTTTTTGGTTATTCTATGAGTTTGCAAGCTGAAGCAGCCAATGGTTCGTAAAGCCCATATATTGGTTCCAAATGTCAGTCTGTTCCCTCTTAAAAATCAGCAACAGATGCTGGGGGAAGAGTGATTGGAAGACCTTCAGATAGATGCTAATAGATCATGTCTTATAACCTTTCCCCACTCTGGATCCCCTTTCTTTATCCTGCTTGCTTGTCTTTCTGCTGTTGTAGGCATCTGACTGTGACATCATAGCCTGTTGCCATGGAAATTGATGCTATCATTGACTTCTGACTTCAGGCAATAGCATTTCTTTGTATTTACTATTTCCTGGGGACATCAGCATGGATCTCCACATGTATGATGTTCCATGGGAAATGTGCCAGTTTCCTGAGTATTCACAGGGTTCCATATCACTGATTGCCTCATGGGAAGAGTAGAAAGAATCCCGGCATTACTTTGGCCAAGCTGGGCCTTAGTTTTCCTAACTGTAACATGGAAATGAGAATGCTTTGCTTTTGGGTTAATTGGGGAGCATATGAGAACATGTTACAGAGCCTGAGACAAGGCAGGCATTTCTTACAGTCTTCTCTTCCAAGACCCCAGAGCCCCAACAAAGAGCTTATTGGCGGTTTCAGCAGGAATTCTGTAGCCATTAGGGGATGGGATGGCAGCTGGAACTTCTGAGCTACTGAAAAGACCATGATGGCGTCAACAGCACTGTCCTCGCTGTCCTCTCCCTTTCTTTCCCCCTTCTTTCTCTGTCCTCACTCTCCACTTCTCCTGGGTTCTGCCAGGTGGTTCTGCTCAGAAAGGGCCAACTGAAGCAGGAGAGAATTCTCCTCAACCCCACCCTCTTTCCACCTTCCTCTCTACTTCCTTCCCTCCCTCCCTCCTTTCTTCTCCTTTTCTTCCCACACTCCACCATCCAGGGCCTGACACTCCATTAGATCAGAAAGATGTCTCTTTAACCTCCCAGAGCACCCACCTTTTAGCATGAGTGGCCCCATCCATGAATACCCAGCAGCTCTGAATGCCATGGGCAAGCTCTGTCTGAGAATTGCACAGGGGCCTCCTTCCAGCCAAGAGTCAAATCCCCATCCAAGAGGGTGTACTGATCTCCCCTGGTGACATCTTGCTCCTTCCAATTCTCAAGTTCAGAGTGGCCCCTGCCACCCATTCCCTTCTTCCTGTGCAGACTCAGCTCTGCCCCACACCATTCATCAAACCCACTGCTCATAGAAGACACTTCTCTTCTGAAGAGCTTGGCCTGTATGCCCTTCCCGTTTCCTAGGAGCCTCTTCCTGAATTCACTTCCTCCATTAAGGAGGCAGGTGAGTCATTTACACCTGTTCGCACCTCCTGAGATGGAGAAAGCCTTTCAAGCAAAAGCCATTATCTGAGAGGCTGTGTGCCCAGAGGAAAGCTAGTGGAGCTTTCACCCAGAGCTGGGTGCCTGGAGGGTGCAGGGAACTAGTAAGTTGGGTGGTCCTGGTGGGGGTCAAGGACGACCCAGTCATGGGCACTTCTGCTTCCCTCTGGGCCACATGTGAGGCTGGGGCACAGGTCTTGCTGAATCAGATCCCTAGTGGACAGTCTGGGTTCATTTATGCAACCCAAACAGTCTACTACTGTGGTTCCATGAACCATTCCAGCAACTCAGAGATGGACAAATCTCTCCCAAGGTGATTGGAAACAAATTTTAATTGAAAAAAAAAAATACATTATTTAAAAATGGAAGTGTTCCTGATGTCACTTGGATCTGTTTCTTTTCAAAATGAGGCAAAATAGGAAAGAAACATATCCTGGTGCAGGATACATCATTAGGGCAGGGCAGGGAGAGGGTCGAGTGTCTTGCCCACAAGTGGTAATATCCTCCAACTTTCAGTAAGAATCATGGGCATTTGGGGAGCGCATCCTTTTGCAATGGGAATCCGGGAGGAAGACATATGTGCTGGTTAGTGTCCCTAGTACTCTGCACACACCATCAGCCCATAATATTCCAGCTCACCTGCCATCCAGGTCTTAGTGAAGGTGGCCAGTGTCAGAGACTGGGAAACGGCAGGAAGCTAGGCTAGAGGATGTCTGTGGAGTCTGCCTGTGTCTGGGGCACAGACCTGAAGTCTGGGGAGTGGTGGCATGGCCAGTGGGAACCAGGAGCTGTGGGACCCAGCGGTAGGGTTCCAGACAGGAAGGGAGTAAAAGGGGAAGGGATGTGTCTGCCAGCTGAAGCATACCGTTACACTCAGATACATTCCCCAAGTCCGGGAGCAGGGAGACCTCCCAGCTCCTATAGCAGCTCCCAGACGGCTCAAGGCTCTGGTGACCTCCCTTCCTCCCACCTGCCCCCTTCAACACGGTCTCTCACTCTCAGCTTAACTAGTGTTCTCCTGGATACACTGTGTGGGAGGGGCCATGCTGTTCTTAGTGGGTGGCACCCAATTCTGACCTCCCAGCTTCCTTGCCTCCTACAACTGCCCCAAACACAAGGAGAGAAGAACGACCTTCCTCCTAGGTCACCACGCCACCCACCCAGAGCTGCTTTCTCCTAAAGAGAAAGGTGCTGCGCTTTGCGCTGAAGTTTTCATGCCCAGGAGTGCCCAGGGAAAGAGACAATCACAGAACCAGACTGCTTCCCTCGTCACCCATGGTTTGTGGTTTGGGAATGTCTGTTTTCTCTGACTTTGGTCTCCTGCTGTTCTACATCCTAGCCTTATTTAAAGTTTAGAGTATTTAAAGTTTCTGGATTTCACGTGTTATCTTGTCCAGGTAGTTTATATTTTTTTCACCATTATTTTTAATTCTCACCTTTTATCTTTATCCGAACCCTTTTCACTGTTCACTGATTCCTTTAAGCAGCTAATCCCCTGGTGTGTTTTTTTTTCTACCATTTTGATATTTTTAAATTTCTATATTTTCTTAATTTTAGCATTTATTTTCTTAATTTTTTAAAAAAAAAATCCATTCTACAGTTGAAAGAGCATTTGATTTCTGTTCCTTTTACCAGCAGCAGGAACAGCAGGTGCGAATGTTCCGAGGCAGGAGGAAGTGTGGGGGGTGCCGGGAACAGAGAAGGCAAACAGTGTGGGGGATATACCGCAGGCAGCCCAGACAAACGTAAATAAATATTAAAAAAAAAAAAAAAACAACCACCAAGAACGTGCTGTTGCCAAAGCACTTGGGCCCCAATTATCCCCGTGGCCTGCCTCCGCGCGCATGGAATAATCCGAGTGACTCCTGCCTGCGATCAGAGCGCCCCGGGAGCCCAGCCCTCACCATCTGAAAAGTTACCCCGAGCATCTCTTCCTCCTCTTCATGAAAGGCAGCTAGTTTCTGAGCCCAGGAGATAGAATTGCTGGAGGGAAGAAGGGAAGGAAGAAACGGAAAGAAAAGAAAGGAGAGCGGGGTGGGGAGGGAGAGATTCTCTGAGTCTGCCCGGTGGATGGCCCCTGGGCTGCAGAGAGGCTGTAGTGTTGCAGCAGGAAGCTCGCCCCACTTCTCAGCTCCCGTCTGGGTGGGGTCGTGAGGGAGAGGAAATGATGTATCACCTCTGGGCTCAGGTTAGGAGGAGGTGTGCTGCCTCCTCCATCAGCACGGGTCCCTGAGTGATGGGGTGGAACAGAGCCCCGCCATTGGCCTCATTGGGCTGTGATGTGCAGAAGAAACAAACGTTTATCTTGTTGGATAACCGGTGTGGAGTCGGTTGTTGTAACAGTTAGCTGACACCAGGGGTGTCCACCCGTCCTCTGAGCTGGGCCCACCCAGCAAGGTGCAGAGCAGGAGGTGGGAGCAGCAAGGCCGGGCTAGAGGAGGCAGCACCATGCTCCTGGCCACCTGACACAGGGGCAGAGATGGGAAAGGCCAGTCTTCAGGAACTCTCCTTAGTGGTCAGCCATTTTGCCCGGAGGAGAAACTGTGAGGGCAGTGTCTCAGCAGCCTGCAGGAGGCAGGGTGGAGACCCAGCTTCTCCAAGCAACACCCCCACACTACTGCCTTGAAAGAGAAGGGAAAGAGGAGGCACGAGGAAGAAGGGGGGAAGTAATTACTGAGTGCCTACTACGTACTCAGCACAGTGGCGGGCACTGGCTCTATGTCATCACACTCATTGACTACCAAAGCCCCTGTAAGGGGGTGGGGGTGTCCATCCCCATTTTCAGAGGAAAAGGTGGCAGTCCAAGGCCCACACCTCAAGAGTGGCCCAATGGGGATGGCAGCTGGCCTCCGAGACCACCCGAAGAGTACAGTTCTACCTGCCTGGTGGGAAATGGGGCTCACCAGCAGGGCACATGCTGCTGCCCGTGCAAGGCGCCCGGGCACAAGTAGGAGGCCCCCAGCCTTCGAGGCACAAGGAGAAGAAGGGATGCACCCCAAACAGAAAAGCCCAATTTGTTATGCAAATGGTAAGACAGGGGTGCGCTGATGCCTCCCCCAAATTGCATTTCTCTGTTCAATCAGGAATTCACCTCTGTGAACAGTAAAAACTCCACCTGCAAAGCACTCTCCCGTCTGAAACCTGTTGACCCTGTGCTGTCCTGCTCATACTGCCCCCTCCACTCATAACGGTCACTACGTGTCCCACCGCACCATAAACATTAACTCTGGCCCCACCTGCCACCTCCACCCCATTCTCAGTCAGGCTGCCTGTTCCCTTCTGCTCCTCGGCCTCTGACCAGCCCCCTATGGACCCGAAAACACAGTCCTGTGGGGGGAGAGGCCCGGCGCCCGAAAGGTTCTCCAGGGACCATACTACTGGCCCAGCACCCTGGGCACGCCATGGCCAGGCCGCACATCACAAACCAAGGAGCCGCCACCCCCACCCGGCTGTCTGCCTGCCAGGTTCTTAAACTGGGAGCCAAGGACTTCCAGTCTCATAACTCAAGAGCCGGCCACAAGTTTCACTTCCTGTGGAGTTCACTTCCTGGCCTTGTAATCGCCAGGAGTGTGGGATACTCACCCAGCAGCCATAATGGTACTTGGCTATGCCTTCCCTTTCCATGTGGCTCTTAGGAGAGTCAGAGAAACAGACAGCCCCACGAGTCTTAGGTGAACCACAAGTGGGGGAGGGAGGGGACTTTGAGGAGCCACCTGATTGAGGAGCCACAGACCTGGGACTTGGAGAGGTGCTGTGAACCTCACTGGGTGTGCACCTTCCCTCTCTGGGCTGGGCTGTGGAGTGCTGCTGGACTTGGATCTATTGGAGTAGGCAAGACAGAATGACACATCAGCAATATATGGACCAGACAAAAGATTGGCAAGCAGGGTAAAGATGTAGTGACCAAGCTTCCTGGAGGAGGTGGCCTAGAGATGTTTTATATGAAAAGAGAGATAGAGAAAAAATGGGGAAAAAAAAGTAATGGTGGTCATGGGCTTAAGGCAAGTTATCCTATTTTCCTCTGACAACAATCTTAAGAGGTAAGTGGCACCATCCCCACTTATCAGATGACTAAACCGAGGCAAGGAGAGGTGAAGTCATTTGCCCAAGATCAGGGATGGAATTCGAATTCAGTATGTCCAACGCCAACACTCTACGAAACTGCTTCAGAAAAAAAAAAAAAAAGTGATTTCTATCTGTTCAGGAAGCAATCTGGGAAAATATGGGAGACAGAAGATGAAGGACAAGGTGCAGAGGAGACAGTGTCTGGCCCCATCACTTACCTTTGGCAGCTATTCAGTTTTGCTGACTCGCAATTCCCAACCTCCCTCAATAAATAAATATGGTCAGATATTAACAACTGTCAAATGTGGGCGATGGACTATGGGTGTTCATTGTGCTATGACTTTCGGTACTTTCAGAAATATTCATAATAAATTGGGGGCGGGGGAAACAAAATGTCTCCAGGTCAAAAACTGATATATGACCCCATCAAAAAAAAGTCCCTGGCATCAAAATAGCTGAATAAAAATAGCTACATCAAACAGCTGCACCAACCCTCTCAGAGCACTGTGAGAATACAAATTGGTTCAGCCTTTTGGGAGTGGACCTTGCAACATCCATCAAACTTTTCAACACGACATACTTTTTTAAAACTTTTCATTTTTAAAATAACAGTGATGCCACAGGAAAGCGGCATGAATAAAACAGAGAACCCCACAAACCTTTCACCCTGATTCGCCAACTCTTAATATTTTGCCGCATTTGCTTGTTCATTCTCTATTTCCACACATATATTTTGTAGTATAGAATATAATATACTAGAAGCCCGGTGCACAAAATTCATGCACAGGAGGGGTGTGTCCCTCAGCCCAGCCTATACCCTCTCCAATGTGGGACACCTCAAGGGATGTATGACTGCCCGTTTAGGCCCAATCCCATTTAGGCAGTCAGACATCCCTCTCACAATCCAGGATTGCTGATTCCCAACTGCTCGCCTGACTGACTTCCTGATTGCCCCTAACCGCTTTTGCCTGCCAGCCTGATTACCACCTAACCACTCCCCTGCCAGCCTGATTGATGTCTAACTGCTCTCCTGTCAGCCTGTTTGCCCCTAACTACCCTCCCTTGCAGGTCTGGTCACACCTAACTGCCCTCCCCTGCAGGCCTGGTCACCCCTAACTGCCCTCCCCTGCAGGCCTGGTCCCCCTAAACTGCTCTCCCCAGCAGGCCTGTGCCCCCCTCCCCAACTTCCCTTCCCTGCAGGCCCAGTCACCTCCAACTTCCCTCCTCTGCTGGCCTGGTCCCCCCCAATTGCCCTCCCCTGCAGGCTTGATCACCTCAACTGCCCTCCCTTGCAGGCCTGGTTTCTCCCAACTGCCCTCCCCTGCTGGCCATCTTATTGTGGCCATCTTGTGTCCACATGGGGCAGCCATCTTATGTGTTGGAGTGATGGTCAATTTGCATATTACTTTTATTAGCTAGGATTATTTATACATTTTTTATTATATATGCCTTTATTATGTATATACACACACATTTGTTTGTTCCTTTTCCTCCCTGAGCCCTCTGAGAGTAGGGTACACACACCAAGAAAACAAAGTTATTCTCTTCCTTGACCACAACACATTTATCAAATTTGGAACATTTAATATTTTTATACTTTCATCTAGTGAGATCCTCTCTATTAATTTTGGGAGCCCAGGTCAACTGTCAATTATCCAAGTCCTTTAGAACAATGTTTCCCCAGTAAAGGATCATGTATTATATTTACCCCTCATGTCTTTTTAAACCTGAAATGGTTCCTTTAAAAAAAAATGTTCCAAAAATGGTTTGTTCAGGTGTTAAAAAGGACACTTCCCCAATGCGGAAGGTTAGAGCCTGGGACTCTTAGTCAGGGATTTGATCATCATGAGGCAGGGCCTGAGACTCTGCATGTCTGACAGCTCCCAGGGGAAGCTTACACCTTGGTTTACAGGCCGCACACTGAGTGGTGACACAGAGGAGACAGGTGTGAAGAGCTAGGCCAGACCATGACAAGGAGCACTTTGCTTTCCTCTCAGTGAACCGCTGATGGCAATGTCGGCTGAGCCCTGGGACTCAGGAACAGCCATGATGCTGAGGCCTGCCTCCCAGGATCATATCCTCGCCTTTCTGGAGCCAGGAGGTCCAAGACCAGGAGCACACATGTCACCGAAACAAGCCTCTCTGCAGGTTCCTCATTCCAGATGATTTTGGCTGAGGGCAGGGCAGGCCTGGCTGGAAGGAAATCTTATACCCTGCCTCTTCTATCAGCCTGAAGTCTTTACGTCCATCAAAGAGTACCCACTCCTTCAGGAAGCCACCCTAGTTACCCTCGCCCACTACAATCTGTCCAACTTCCCAGGGCACCAGCCATACCGCTGTACCGTGAGCACTCACTTGACTGTCACTGCTATTCCAGATTCTCGCCTTCCCTTTCCCATTGCTGTGCCCCTGCTTCTGCTGTTTCTCCCTTGATGAGCACCCCACCACTCTCTATCTCCACACGTTCAAGGCACAGTTAACCCCTCCGTTTTCCCTAGAAACAGGTCCTTCCAATGGTGGTTCCTTGTCTGAACCATCATCAGGCCACTGGGTTTCCTATGCTGCCGCTGCTTCTGTGTGATTGGAGTTCCTGGTTTTATATAATGTGGCATCAGCATCAGCCTCTCCCTGCGTGACCCTGTGCAGTGAGGTAGGGAAACAGCTCATCAGCCCATCTATCCATCACATTTACCAAGTGCCTACTCTGTGCCAGGCCCTGGGCTGGATTCTAGGGACTTAACCTGCCCTGCCCAAAGCCAGACGTGACACAGCGTCAGCTGCATCTTTGCTCGTGGGCACAGAGGTGCCGGTGAGAAGTGACGCCAGGCTCAGCTGAGCACACGGATTCTTGATGACAACCAGGGCAGGCCTCCACAGGCTTGTCATGTGTCACCACCCCCGTGATTACTGTGATCACTGATTATCATCATGCAAATTGCAGCAAACATGGCAGAAACACCTACAAGCACCCTGGTGCTGAAAAGCCTGTGGAATCCTGAGTCTGTCATCTGAAGTTCAGAAATGAACCAGGGTCATGAACACCAGAGGGGCTGGGAAAGCTCCCAGGAGTCAAGAGTCGAAGGAGGAACAGCCTGGGGCACCCAGCACTCCATCGCATTGGCTCAGCCCTGAGAGGCAGGCTGGGCCTCGGTGTGCTTCCCTGGGCAGGTTCAGATCACCCTTCAAAGAAATCTTACCTTTTTCCATAAATTAGAGGGGGGGAAAAAACACTAAACAAAATAAAACCCAAATGCATCAATAATAGGAACACCTGGAAAAGCAGGATGTTTGGCCATTTCTGCTGCTACCACCACCAGGGGGCACAGGCCATTTCTTCATGCCCAGGAGTATGGTGAATAGGAGGCTGGAACTTAGGAAAGGCACGTGGGAAATAAACACAGGGGAACAGAGTCCCTTGTCACCTAATTATGGTTTCCTGCAGAGGCTCACACACTCCCATAGCAAGAGCCCGATTTCCAAGGTCCTGGCCTCTGTCTGGGGATGCACTTCTTCCCTGGCAACCATTCTTGTTGAGAAGATCCAGGACCATCCCTTCTCCACATCCAGGAATGAGACCCAACAGGTGACAACTATGGTTTTCTCAGAACAACACAGCAACGCAAACAGTCAAGCAGTAGCAGGGGTGGAGTTCCAAGCCAGAATAGACAACCCAACAACAACAAAAATAGATAAGAGATCGGGACACCCATTTCATCCAAGAAAATATATATGAATGGATAAGAAGCACATAAGAAGAACATCATTAGTCATCAGAGAAAAGCAAATGAAAACCACAATGAGATGACATTACATACCCATCGGAATGTCTCAAATTAAACAGATTGATAATACCGACTGTCGGTGAGGATGTGGAGCAACTGGGGCTCTCATCCACTGTTGGCAGGAATGCAACCTGGTACAGCAACTTTGGAAAACAAATTGGCAGCCTCTTATCAATTTACACTTACCAAGTCATCCAGCAATTGCACTCTTGAGTATTTACCCAAGAGAAATGAAGACTTAGTTTTCATTTTGTCTCTACACAGAGACATGTACTCAGATGTTCACAGTAGTTTTATTCATAAAAACAAAAAAACTAGAAACTAGAAGCAAATGTCCCTCAACTGTTGAATGAGTAAACCAATTGTTGATATATCTATGCAATAGAATACTACCCAGCAAGGAAAAGGAATGAACCATTCATACTTGCAACAGCATGGATGAATCTCAAATGCACAGTGCTAAGTGAAAGAAGCCAAGCAAAAATAGATGGCATACTCTATAATTCCATTTATAGAAACTTCTAGAATAGGCAAGTCTATAGAGCCAGAGTCAGAATAATGGTAGAGGGAGAGGAATGACAGGACAGGGATGTGAGAGTAATGAAAATGTTCTATATAGCATGAGTATATAGTATACATGACCACATTCATTTGTCAAGTCTCGTGGAATTGTTCACTTAAAACGGATAAATTATATTGAATATAAATTATACGTAAAGAAAACTTATTTATTAGAAAATCGACCCAAGCTCAAGAAATTGCTTTCAAATCTAATGACAGTAAGTACAGGCTGACAAAACCATAATCATTAAAATACTAAAATACTTGCACACTTACTGGTAAAATCGCCAACATCTAAAGCAGGGCCTCTCCTGGACCCGCTAAGGTGGACACCCTTTCCAAATGCTCCATGACACCCGGGGTAAAAGTTATACAAGAAAATGGATGGCGCAAAGCTGTGCTGTCACTCGGACGTGGGGCACCTTATTTGCTGCCAGACTTATTTTATTTAGATTGTGTATTCTGAATAGAAGCAAAAATTATGCTTGGAAACATGGGAGGAGCGAAAGATCTACGATGTTATAATAGTTTGTGGTCCTTGGAAGGACCTCAGCACAGAGACTGATGTAGAGTATATCTGTGGTATTAACATTTTACCAGGTAATTGGGTGGTAAGTAGGGAGGGAAAATGTCCCTTGGAGGAGCAACAATGAAAATAAGGTTGAGAGCTGAAACCGGTTTGGCTCAGTGGATAGAGCATCGGTCTGGGGACTGAGGGGTCCCAGGTTCAATTCCGGTTAAGGGCATGTACATTGGTTGTGGGCCCACCCCCAGTGGGGGGTGTGCAGGAGGCAGTTGGTCAATGTTTCTCCTTATTGTTTGTAACTTTCTATCCCTCTCCCTTCCTCTCTGTCAAAAATCAATAAAATATATTTTAGAAAAAAGAAAAGAAAAGAAGGTTGAGAAACACTGGTTTAGATGTAGAACTCTGTGACAGAGAGAGCCACGACACCATAAGGCCATCCCCTAAGCCCAAGTATGGAATGCCCACCTGATGGGTTTACCTATGTGGTGGATCCCATCATTGGCACAGTTGGGTGGCATAGCTAGCTGGGAGGATGTGTGAAGCCAGGAGTGACCACATCAGCCCTGCGATCCTTCTTTATCAGCAGCCCCTAATGGGGAAAGCGAGTCACTCAGTTTCCACCTTATGAGACCCTTTCAACCAACTCAACTCAGCCAACTCTTGCCAGGACGCCGGGACCAGCACCCAGCTAAGCCCAGGCTATCAAGAAGGCTACAACGGGGACTCTGCCTTCAGGTCTACAGGTAGAGGAGTAGAAACCCAGGCACTTCCACCCCTTTCCTCCCTGGCATCTTAGCTTTCTGGAGCGCACGGGGGCAGAACTCACACAGCACAGGCGTGGTCCTCTGCTGAGGCTGAGAAAGGAAGAGCGCTCCAGATGAGACAGAATTAAGCACTGCCGCTGAGTCCCCGCTTTGTCCAGCAGAGCCTCCTTGGGAACGGCCTGCTTTGTGCAGTTATACGTTATGACAATACTGTAATTGTTCCTCCGGTCTTTTCCAGGTATTTAGTAACAACGTTGTCACGCAGGTCAGCCCTACTGCAGAATGAGCTCTGTTCTTATTGTCCTTTTCTGAATAGCTCTTGCATTTGCCCGGCTGTTCCATGCCAGTGAGCCTTGATGGTGGAGGCCCCATGCTGTTGCAAAGCAGCACCACCTACTCAAGGCGGAACATTCTAATTTGCTAAATGGCCCGATGCCCCTTTCTGTCTATTGCATCTGTATAAATGCACACGCAAGCATACGCACTGACACACGCTCGCTGGCCTCTCCCTCGCTCCTCCTGCGCTACACACCCTACAAGCCCATGAATGGAAAGAATATCCAGTGCCCAGACTAGAGAAACCCGGTGATGTACATATTTGGCCTATGCATTTGGGCAATGATTCCTGGCTAGGCGAGAAGTGAAATTTCCTAGGACCTCAGTTGACTAGAGTCATGCCTGTTTAAAAATATTTTTATTCTGAAAGCTCTCCATAGTTGGCGAATGGGAGTCACTTTTTTTTAGAATGTATGAGAGGGGACCAAGGACTAGGAAGCAGCAGTACCCTGGACTCTCCTCTCTCCTTGGAATGTTCCAGATGCCTGGAACATTGGAGAAATCATTTCACTTCTCTGAGCCTCAGCTGCCAGGTCCATAAAATGGACCTAATTCACTAACTGTCAACAGACAGGAGTCGTACTATGCTGAGACCTGTGAGTCTGTCTCTGAAAACATCTCTCAGAGGTCGGTTTTCAGGAACCAATGGATTATTTAGTGCAGGGGTCACATCAAAGCCTACAAGTTCAGATAAGGTATGGAAGAATCCATTGTAATTCCGAACCCTTGTGGTGTTGTGAGTGAAGGTGCCTGGGCAGGGCTTGGTGTGACTAAGGCGTCCTGAAAGAGGGCGATGTAGCCCTGGCAGTCTGTGTCAGGGAGCAGCTCTGTACCTAATCCTGAGGGTTTGATAGTTGCTAAGGAACCATTGAGATGCAAATGAATTGGCAAATACTTAGCAGCAAGATATCAGAAAAGGGTGGGTAGGGGATGCTCTGAACAAGGTAGTCAGGTGAGTGAAAGGAAAATTACTTTCTTCTGATTGGAAAAAGGAAACCATGGGTTTTCATGCAGAGCAGTGGCTTTGTGCTACTGGGGGCGGGGGGAAGGGGGTGTGGAAGTTCTCAGTTGGAAGTAGAGGAAAGAAAGTTGGATTCCAGAGCAGAGAACTTAGAAGGGCAAATGCAGTCTTCCTCTGATGAATTCTAAGCAGATTTTAGATGCTCTCCCGAATGAGAAACAGGTATCTAAGGTATAAGGAGACATCTGCAAAGGATTTTGAGGATCTGCCATCGTTATACAAGTCTCAAAACCTAGACAAAAACTACACAGAAAACTGTGAATAATCATTCTACTGATGCAAAATGGAAATTCTAGGCGAGACTAAGCCATGGCTGATATGGTGAAAATGAGGGGAAATGAGATATCTCATTGTACCTAAGACTTTGCATTTCTTTCATTCTTGCTCTCTAATGGACATCCAATGCAAATGCAACGGTTAGGTTAAGGTGTTCTGGTGTCTGTGTTGGAACCCAGAGAATTGCAATGACCAGTACGGCTCTTTAATCATTGTTTTTCCACTTTGCCCTAAATGGAAACCCTCTTCCTTGAATTTAGTTAAGATATGCCAATCTTTTTCTTTAATTACAGCCGACCTTCAATATCATATTAGCTTCAGGTATACAGGCTATTGGTTAGATATTTATATCTCCCGATCACCTTGTAAGTCTAGTACTCACCTAGTACCATACATGGTTATTACAGCATGTAGTAATCCCTATGCTGTACTTTACATCTCACGACTCTGTGGTAACTGCCAACTTGTACTTCTTAAACTCTTCACCTTTTTTATCCAGATCCCTACCCCTGCTCCCATCTGACAACCATGAGATGCGCTAGTCTTAGCATCACTTTGCCTTTGGCCAACACTCTGCTGCCTGTCTATTCATCACTTGGAGTTTGATCACCATGATCAGGAACATAGGGAACATCCTTATCAAGAAAGAAGCTGTCTGCCCAGCTATCTCCAGTTCCCCCTTCCTATGTTTTTGCTTTCCTATCACCTTCATTTTCCCTGGCTTTTCCCATATCTCCGACGAGGATCATCACAGCCATAGCCCCGTCCTTGTGCCCCCAGAGTCCACACACACTCCTTCCTCAAAGCCTTCCCATTGGAAGTATGACCCTCTCCCTTGGCTTCTAGCAGCTGATGTGTAACTGCTACACCACATCCATCAGGCTCCATCGTATGTCCTGTTACAGCTTGTAGTTTGCATGGCTCTGTCTCCCCCACCAGTCTGTTAAGAGGTAAGCTTCTTGAAGGAAAGTCTGTGTCTTCCTTACCTTCGCGTTTTCAGTTTCAAGTACAATGTTTCTCACGTGGATGCTCAATGACTGTGATCTGTAGGTGTATTCATGAAACTGGTGGCTTCTAAGCAAAGCTGCCAGTTCTGTCTCTCTGTCCCCACATTCCATTTGCCTCTTGTAGATTTGGGGCTCTCAAGTCTGGGAGTGGCTCAGCCCTCACTTGGACACCCCAAGATGGGACTCTATCATCCCTCAAGGGAGCCTATTCCATCTTGGTGTAGCTTGGCTAGAAATAGTTTCATAACCAAGCCAATATCTATCTCCCATGCAGAACAGAGATAGGCTGCATGGTAAGAACACCCTTCAAGTATTCACAGAGGGGCCTTGCCTTCCCCACCTTCTTCCTCCATTTTGAATTACCTAAGCCTGCACCCATCATTCTCAGTCACATCACCCTCTTCCCTCGCTTTATAACACCTTTCTAAAATTATATTCTACATTATTTGTTTTCTTAATGTCTGTGTCCCCTTCCACACTAACCACTTTTCTGCTACTAATTTTAGGGTATTTTAGTTATCAATAACAGACAAATCCAAAACTTACTAGTTTTAAACACAGACAACATTTACTTTGTTTATGAATCTGCAACTTAGAACAGGCTCAGGGAAGAAAGCCTGTCTCCTCCCACTTAGAGTCAGCAGGGATGGGCTGCAACCAATGGAAGACCCGCTCACTCAGATGTCTGACATTTGATGCTGGTTATGGGCTGTGATTGAGGTGGGGCTCTGGCTAGAACTTGTACACATGGCCTCTCCATGTCACTTGGGCTTCCTCACAATATGGTGACCGGGTCTCAAAGGCAAGCACCCCAGAAAAGAGAGAGAGCCTTGTAGAAGCTGTAGCTAGCATCTTCTATGACAGCCGTGGGCAAACTATGGCCCTCGGGCTGGATCCGGCCCGTTTGGCTGTTCTAACCAGTCTACGGAGCCAAAAGAGCCGAGGGTTCTCTTGCTCTCTCCTCCGCTCCTTCACCAGCAGCCCAAGATTAGAGTGCCAGTATGGTCAGGTTGCTTTTGTTCTGGCCCTCTGGTCCAGTTTAAGAACCCATCATGGCCCTCGAGTCAAAAAGTTTTCCCACCCCTGTTCTATGATCTCAGCTCCAAAGTTATGCGGGACCACTTCTGCCACATTCTGTTCATTCGTGTCAGGTAGAGAGCCGACCCATCTTTAAGGGGAGAAGAATGAGGCTTCATGCTTTGACTACCAAATAATAAGAATATCAAATAATTTGCAGACAAATGGTGATGGAAGAAGATTTGACACACAATACAATATACAGATGACATATTATATAACTGTATACCTGAAAGCTATATAATTTTAGTAACCAATGCCTCCCCAATAAATTCAATTTTAAAAAAAAGAAAGAAAATTTTTTTTGCCCATTTGACAAAAGTTTTTTTTTAATCTACAGACATGTTTTACATTATCATATGGGACATGATTTCAGGTTTGTAAGGTACTCTGTTGATTTTTTATTCCTTTTTATTCATTAATACAATACACACTTATTGACACCACTGTGTGCCACATGCTGGGGATACCATGACAACTGAGACAGAGCCCACCCTTTAGCAGCTCAAGAGGTGTAGGGTACTCAGTGACGTCAACACACAACTATAGACAGTGTGCAACGGGCTCCCATGGAAGAAGGTGGAGGGGACCTGTGCTGGGGACCAGTGAGCCATCTAATCTAGCCCGGGACTGGGAGAAAGGAGATGACCACTATGGTGGCTTCTAAAGAAAGTGTCACTGTTTGCCAAGATAAGGTCAGTAAAAAAGTCAACAGGAAGAGCAAACAGGGGCAGACCCAGAGAGAGGTGCATGGCAGCAGTGAAATCGGAAAAAGAAAAAACGATCAGGGTGTGTGGACCTGTGTGGTGTCTGTGTACCTGTGCCTTCACAGAGCAGGGGAGGAAAGGAGACCCGGGTTGTAAGGGGGCTTGCATCCTGAAGGTGCTGGAAGACATTCACACATGTAGTGACTGGGTAAAACGCCAAGGGATAGGCTGACACCCGAAGTATGGTCTGGCATGTTCTTAGCACAAGTCTTTGGGCACCAGCCCAAAACTCAGTGGATTTCTGATGACCCCGAGACCTGCTTCCTTGCTCGAAGCTTACAGCCCGTGCTCCGCCACTCAGACCACGTGGATGCATTGCCAAAGGGGCGGGAGCATCCTTGGATGGCCGCTTTTTCCATCAGTTCCTGGTGAGGCTCCTCCCCTGTCTCCGCCCCCCTCCAAGTTCACTAGCCAACTCCAGACTCAGCATCCGTGAGACAGCCAAGGGCAAAGGTCCTAAGTTGATGCGCTGGAAAAATAGCAAGTGGAAAACAACAGAACAATTAACTGCAGGGCCCAGCTGCCTCTCCCAGATAAGGCATTTTTTTTCGCCACCATGTCAGTGAAGCTGCCCGCAATTATCCTGGCCCTCCCGCTCAGCCCTTTCCACAGGCACAGCCCCGCGGGGACCGACCAGTGTCCAGTAAGATTGGGATGCTGAGGAGTTTCTCTCTCTCTCTTCCCCTCCTCCCACATGTCCTTCCCACACACTCAAAGCTGATACTAAACCCCGATGTCCTCCTCTGATGTCGTGGCATCGGCATCTGGCCAGATGGGCAGAAGCAAGCAGAGCTCAAGAAGCAACAGGGCCCCGAGCAGGGCAGGGTCCCCCAGACAGCAGCTGGGGAACCCCCAAAGGTGAACGTTGCAGTTGGCCCTTCCTCTGGAACGTGGACCTGTGGAGGGAGCTCCAGGAGACCCACAGCAACCCTGCTCCCTACACGCACCCCCCACCACCACTAAGATCCAGACACAGATGCCAAATTGCAACCATCTAAGCAATACAGCTCATCAAAGACAAGAGCCAGATGGACGTGCAGCAGAAAGAGAACAAATAATGACCACAGTGGGGTTCTGAGCGGCGGAGGCACCTGGCAAAGGCCATGTCCACGCAGGAAAATACAGGCCGAGAAGGAAAAAAGGTTCTTCCAGCAGGGGGCGCTGGTGGAGGTAGTTCCAAAGAGCCCAGAAAAGCCTGGCCACAGGGACCCCCACGAGCAGATCAGAGCAGGACCGTGTGGTACCTTTGACAGCACCTGACAGAATGGTGCGTAAACAGCTGGTGCTCAATAGGTGCCCCCTGACTTACTTCATGAATAAGCCATTTCAAATAGAAAAGGGGCCGAACTGGGAGGAAAAGAGCCGGGGCGTCATCCAATTTGTCAAAACCTCAGTTGGAATCTTTTTAAAATATATATATATATTTTATTGATATTTTACACAGAGGAAGGGAGAGAGATAGAGAGCAAGAAATGTCGATGAGAGAGAAACATCGACCAGCTGCCTCTTGCACACCCCCTACTGGGGACGTGCCTGCAACCAATGTACATGCCCCCGACCGGAATTGAACCTGGGACCTTTCAGTCCGCAGACCGACGCTCTACCACTGAGCCAAACCGGTTTCGGCCTCAGTTGGAATCTTGCGTCTGTATGTTAAGGGCTCAAAACCTCAGCTGCCCCGCCTGTAAAATGGGGGAATAAGTGCTTGGATATGAAGGGAATGGGGATCAATACATAGACCAGTAAAGGGACCAGAATATAGTAAATACTCAATGGGCAGATGGGAGCTTAATTTAGCCCTGGCTCTAACGCTGCCAGCCTATAGGATTTCTGGCAAGTTTCTTCCGTTCCCTGAAACTTGTCTCCGATGCTGTCCCTGACCTGTCAGAGCCGAGGGAAGGAGCCTGACCCTTGTCCCCTGGAACTTAAGCAGCCCCAGAATCAGTCTCCGAGACTCAGAAGCTGGTGCTAGGCTATGGCCAGCCGTAGCCCAGCTCCCTGGCCTGTCCCCGCCCCTCCTGGCCACCTGCCTCTGCCCATCTCGCTGCTCATTATCACCTCCACTGGGGGATGGAGGAGCAGGGTGAGGAAGTTAAATTCAAATCAGTCATTTTGTCACTTGCTGCCAGGAAGCTGGAGGGGAGAGAGGTGGGACGCGGAGCCTCAGGTGCAATCTGCGGGCAGAAATGAGTCCTGGTAATTCTCAGGAAATTTCCTCTCCGTTTCCACGGGGGCCCGGTTCTGCTCCAGAGAACTCTGGGGCCTTCCAGCAGGGGACAGAGCAGCCTTCTGATTTCGCCTGACCTGAAGGGACACCTCTACTGGGACAGAGGGGGAAACAGAGCCACCTTCTGCATCCCCCCCCTTTTTTTTAAAAAAAGCAAATGGACTATCCTGAAGCCCCAATCATCAGCAGGGTCATTAGAGTGAAAGACCCACCCACCCCATCTTTGCTCCAGGCATCTTCCCACAGAGCCCATTAACACTCCCTGTTGGCTGGGGCATGAGTGAGCAGGTGAATAAGATGCTGTTTTCTTAGTTAGAGGCAAACCCACAGGTCACTTGCACCGAGAGGCAGATCATTCTACCTGGGACCAGCGGGGACTCTGGCCCCAATGCAGCCTGCACCCACCTGCACAGTCCTGGGCCAGCTGCTGACCCAGGTGCAGGAGGGCACCGGGCTAAGGCCCTTCTTGTCGCCGCCAACCTCACTGTCACTCACCTCTGATGGCCCACAACTGGGGCCTGAGCTGGCCCTACAGAACCCCCACCAGCCTGTGGGGACCCATGGCTCCCGCACAATTAGCCAGGAGGTCAGCAAGTTCCAGATTTTGCTCTATCAAAATTGCCAACGTCCCACTGCTTGTACTCTGGGGGTGCCCCCACCCAAGCCCTGCTGCCCTCTCCACCATAAAGAACCCTCCCCCGGTCTGGTCAGCAGTCAGAAATCAGGCACAGGGGGGGAGAGAGCTCCTTGTACACCTGCTTGCTTCCTGTGTCTTAGGGCAGACGGAAAGCAGTTATCCATTAGCCAAGAAAAACCAACCCACCATCCCCGCCTCCCAGGGAAGTGTGTTCCCACCTCCCCAACCCCAGAGGAGTGACCAACCAAAGCCAGCAAGGTCTCTGGTGGAGCAGGTAGCCCTGACCCGGCCACTCGATGCACCCCCTCTAAGCACACAGCCCAACACTGACCAGAGGGACCTATCAGCTAAAATGGAAACTCCTCCCAGGAAGAGGCTGAGGAATTTCTCATGCAAAAATTTGATTTTCAATATGAAATCTCTCCCAGGGCATTCCTTCAATACTATAGTCATTTCCTCAGAAGGGCAGGCATCCTTGGAGACATGGAAATCTGGTGGAAATATTCAGGTTGCTTAAGTGGCAAGTGCAGAAGAGGGAAACATAAAGCGAGCTCTGCCCAGGAAGCCGACTCCTAGAAGCCGGGTGCAAGGATGTGCTTAGACGGGCGGGTGGGGACAGGAAGGGTGCTGTGTGTGCCTCCACATTGCATAGGGCATTCGGGCCCAGCTCCTCTGGGGACACTTGTCTGTGACCATGTCTTCCTTGGGAGAGCTGGCCAGAGCCAGGATGCTCCCAGTCCTCCTACTGGATCCCTCACCAGGAGCCATGCTGTGGTGCAGGTCTCCAGCCCTGCATCTGCATGAGCGTGGGGTGGCAATAGGGTGGGAGGAGGGGGGAGGAAGAGAGCAGGAAAACTGGTGCTTGAGCTGTTGGGGTCATCTGAACATTCCTCTCCTCTCTTCTCCAACACCATGGAAACTTGGAACTTCCTAGTAATCAATGGGGTACCAATGGCCAGTGGCAGCGTTAGCATCAGAATTCTTCCTACCCGTGGATTCAGGCTGGATTCCTACCCGTGGATTCAGAACCTTTCTTTCTTTGGGCAAAGCCTTCAATAGTGGCAGAGTATTGGAGGGGGGGGGGGGGGAGGTGAGGGGGAAGGAGGGGTTAAGAACATAGACTCCAGAACCTGACTGCCTGGTTCTAATGCAGGCTACTTACTAGCTATGTGACCTTACCAAACCACTCACCTACTCGGTATCTCAGTCATCTCATCTGAAAATTAGGAGAAGGGGGTGGATAGTAATAACACCTACCTGATAAGATATGAGGAGGAAGTGAATTCATTTATGTGAAACACCTAGAACAGCACCTAGTGTTAAGCGTTAGCTATTATCAGTCGTTAAGACAAACAAAAACCACCAAACTGGTGCCAGGCTGCCTGTCCCTGCATCACTGGGGCCCTTTGTTAAAAAGGCGGGTACCCAGGCCATTCCAACTCAGGAAATGCAAAGCAGGGCAAGACCTGCCGGGATTTCTGGGTGCAGCCTCTTTTAGAATCATTCCCCTGCGCAGTGTTCCCAGGAAGCACCTGCATCAGAATCTTCTGGAGGCCAGAGGACCTATTTCAGGGTCCATTCAGACCTACTGAACGATGGGGCTAGAGCCCATGAGTCAATAATAAATTGCCCAGGTGATGTACAGGCTTCCTGAAGCCTGAGATGATGTTCCCCTCTTCTGCCTTTCAAATTTGCCTCCACCCTTTGCCCAAGCTGGAAAAATACTATGCCCTGAACCTTAGTGTTACTAAGAACTCGTAGGGATTAGCCCCAATCCTCATGGTCAGATCCCAATCCTGACCCTGCAACTCCTTCCACTGTCCCACGTACATGAAATCCAGTCAACCAGCTATAGGATTAATATTTTCCAATAAATGGGTGGGTCCATGCAATAGATATGGAGGAAGAGGTTATGGTGCCCTCATATGGGCACCTGGTACCCCAGCAGTGAACTAACCTACCGGTCAGAGCAACTGCCCCTGGTGGTCAGTGCACTTCATAGCAAGTGGTTGAGCATCCTTAGCATATCATTAGCATATTATGCTTTGATTGGTTGAACGGCTGACCAGAAGACCGGACACTTAGCATATTTGGCTTTTATTATATACAATTATTTCTTGGTGGACAGAATGTAAAAAGGTGTCATCCCATGTTTCTGCCACATGGGCTCTTCCCAAAGCACATCTTGGCGATTAGGAGCACATCCTGGCTGAGATGTGAGTCTAAGTCTGCACAGGTCAACACAAGGCAGAAGGGGCTGAGGCAGAATCCCATGTGACCTGGCAGGTCCGCCCTCTGCTCCTGGGCATCACCAGCCGCTGGCAGCTCTGCTCTGCCAACCCAGAAGGTCTGGGCTGCTGCTGGGTCCAGACCTCTGCAACTGTCTAAATCGCCAAGCCTTTCCTCAAGCAATTGCCCGGAGCTGGGCTGCCATACCTCACCAGCAACCCACTCCCTGGCTGGAGGGGCGTCCCTGAGTAATGGCGACCTTTTCGCGATGCACAGGAAATAAAATCAGATAACGGATAGGGTTTTCTCAAATTTGCTTTCTTCTCCCAGACATTTTTTTAAACCTTTGGCTTCTGCTACTACCTGCCAGCTCACAGGCACGCACACACTCATGGACACCCAAAATAGATGCACACTCAGCAAACAAACATTAACGGGAAAATGCAGAAATAACCAATCCCTGTCTAGGCTGGTGGCCCGTGGTAGACACACCGGCTGTTTTCACCATGATGTATTGGAGACTGAACTGTGTACAATGGAATTCGGTGCCCCTGCATTTCAAGATGGGGTATGGTACAAAGCGCGGGTATAGTAACTCCAGAGTACACATTCATGGGTCAGCAGTTCCTTCTGGGAACTCACTATCTGCCAAGCCCTAGAAATTTTCCACCAAACCAAGCACGTGTGCAGCACATGCAAGGGTGCCAAGCTCAGGGCTTCACTCTAGACCAGGGGTGGGCAAACTTTTTGACTCGAGGGCCACAATGGGTTCTGAAACTGGACCGGAGGGCCGGAACAAAAGCATGGATGGAGTGAGTGTTTGTGTGAACTAATATAAATTCAAAGTAAACATCATTACATAAAAGGGTACGGTCTTTTTTTAATGATTATTATTATTTCAATAGTTTTATTCAGCGGGATCTGGCCCTGGGCCGTAGTTTGCCCACAGCTGCTCTAGACGCACTGAAGAGCAAATTTCCTGGGAGTATGCTGGGCAGCCAGTGTCCACACACTGAGGCCACCTGCAGGTGCGTGATCAGGCATGGGCACAGGGGCTGGGGCTGGGAGAAGGCTATTAGCATTAGTGGTCAGTGGTTCCGGATTGGCGCCTTCCAGAAGGGCCAACATGCTTGGTCCAGAGAAGCTCCCCCAGAGTCAGGAGTGTCTGCTGCCAGTCCAACGTGTCCCTGATGCTGCAGAAGCACCCCGAGAGAAGCCAGGCCTCCCACCCCCGCCCCTGCAGGGCAGCTCCGAGGACGCAGGCGATTGCCTTCCCTCTGTAGACACCCGGCAGCCCATGCTCAACAGGCTCTGGGACACAGAGTGAGAAGACAAGGGCCTGAAGGAGGCGGCTGTTCGTCCAGAGGCTGAGGAGGGAGGCCTGGCTGTGTGGCGAGTGGATGTCAGCATCCCTGCCTCCACTGCCTGCCCTGCTCCCCTCGGAAAAGAGACTTTCCAATCCCCCAGAGAGCCTTTCTCCTGCAGTGCCATCTCTCTCTCTCTCTTTCCCCAACAGAACAGAGCCACAGCACCAACGGGAAATGGAGAAGGGGCTGGAAGAGGAGAGACGGGTGCTCTCTTTCAGGGTGAGTTTACCACCTCCTAGGGACACTAGCCCAGGGGTGGGCAAACTTTTTTGACTCGAGGGCCACAATGGGTTCTTAAACTGGACCGGAGGGCCGGAACAAAAGCAACCTGACCATGCTGGCACTCTCATCTTGGGCTGCTGGTGAAGGAGCTGAGAGGAGAGCAAGAGAATCCTCCGCTCTTTCGGCTCCTCGGGCATATAGAACAGCGGAACGGGCCAGATCCGGCCCTCGGGCCATAGTTTGCCCACGGCTGCATTAGCTCCAGGTCGGGGTGGGGGATCGCATAGGGCCCTGCCTGCCTCTGGCCCCCTCTCTCCACCTGGTCCCACCGCTGCCCTGTCCCTTTGTCCCTGCCCCAGCCTGGGCTAAGGATCTGGCTAGTCTTCGAACTGCTTGCCCTGAGGGGCAAGGCTCCACGAAAAATTCCACCCAAGACCCCCAGGGGAAAGAAACCAGACAGTCATATACATGGCTGAGCCAGCAAGAAGACCCCCCCCACCCCCACCCCACCTCTCCCTAGCAGAGTTTGGGCAGGATCTGCTGTCTGTGCGAGCAACTCATTGATTCACTTTTCTGATAATTATTCCTCACTCATCACAAACGAATGAGAATGACGCTGGCCCCAGCCCAGCCGGGCGGGCGGGCGGGAAGGCGGCTGTGTGTGAGGAGAGTGGGAAATGAACCTGCCCGCGTTCATCTGAGGAGAGGAAGGAGTGAATGGTGTGTACTATCCCCGCGCCCTGGGCAGGGACCGTGGGGCTGCTTTAGTATTCTGCTGAATGTGGCGTTTCTTTTAACCCTTGCCGGGGAGATGCTCAGCCTAGAGAGGCTCCTTCCTGCCAGGCTGCCCGCAAAGTTTCTCGGCTGTTCCAAGCGAAGGGCCACACGACAGGGGCTGTAGGCAGAGCCGGGCAGGCACACAATGGCACCCTCCCTCGCCCAGAGCAGAGCCACGGCAGACTGGGCGCTCTGGCTACCCAAGAAGAGGGGTCTCAGGAGGAAACCACACAACACTGCCTGCCAGACGCCTGGGGTGCATCCCACACGTTTGCTCTCCAAACAATGTCTCTCCCCGGGCATGTGCCCTCCTGCACCGATGGAGAATCAACGCCAAGACCCAGCTCCCAAAGCCGGCACGGAGGTGCTCTCAGAGGCACGGAGAGGCAGGCGGGTTGCATGGCCCCAGAGCGTTGCCCCTTGCAAATAAATGCTCGCTGACCCAGGAGCCTGGGACCGTTTTTTTGGAAGTGTGCATCCTCTCGCTGGTCCTGTTTCATCCGCTCCCGCACTGGCCCCAGTAAGTCCAACCCAGGCACCCTGCTCCAGCCCCCGCCCTATCCAAAAAGCGATCCCTTCCTCACAAAACAGCGTGGTAGGCGGAGGGCAGACAAAAAGCCACCTACAAAAAGCAAGTGAGAGCTTTCTAGGCATGAATGGCAGCACCCCCCGTGCCGCTGCCACACGAAGGCGGGAGGGACATGGGGTCTTCCCAGGAAGGCAAAGGGATCCCGGCCCCTCTCGGGGCTCTGAATGCCCAGTTCTGCTTGGAGAAGAAGGGCAGTGTTTTCTGGAAGGGCCGGGGGCGCCGAGCCACTGTGGGCACTTGAAGGGTTCTCCGGGGCAACCGGCATGGGAAGGAGCCTCCCCACTGGGGAGGAGGCTCGGGGCGCCCGGAGCTGCGGCCCCTCGGCACCGAGTCCCCGGACGTCCGCCCCGCGCCCGCCGCCGCCGGGAAGCGCGGCTGTGAGCCCGGCTTCCGCGCCGCCTCGCCCCGCATCCTGGCACCTCAACTCCCCGCACAGGCCGGGCTGGGCTCCCTGGAAGGAGCTATCCAGCTGCCTCCCCGCCGAGAGGAAGGGAGGGAGGGAGGCGAGGCGGGGGCGGGAGCGGGGCCGGGATTTCCCACGGGGATCCGCGGGCGGCTCCGGCGGCGCCCGGCGAGGGGCCGCGGGGCGCGCTCTCCGCCGCGGCCGGAGCGCAGCCCGGGCTGCGGGCTGGGGAAGCTTCCAGCCGCCGAGTCCCCCCTTACCTGGGCGGAGGGGACGCCGGGCGAGTTCCGGAGGACCGGGCACCCACCCCCAACCCCAGTTCCCGGGCTCGAGGGGGCGACAAAGGTGCCCGCCTTTCCCAGCCTGGCACCGGAAAGAGGAAGCCCGGCAGGCAGGCTCCCGGACCACCAGGCTGTGTCCCCGAGGGTACACGGGGCCACTTTCGGGGTACCGGGGAGTCCGGAGTCCGGGAGCCCGCGGGCGCCGAGGGGAGGAGTAAGCGGAGAGGTGGCTCGCGGCCGCCTAAGCGCATCTGCGCCCGGGATGGGAAGGGAGCGGACCGGCGCCCGCGCTCCGGGGGCCGTGGTCCCAGGCGGGGGGGGGGGGGGGGTCCCCTTCCTCTCCAAAACCCCGCTCCGCCCGGACCTAAGGAGCCCGCACCGCAATGCACCGAGGCTGCGGGAGACCGAGCGAGGCTGCCCGGGAGCGCCAGGGGCTCCGAAAGCCGCCCGGGGACGCGGCGCCGGTGGGTGGGTGCCGCCCGGGCCCCGCTCTCGGCCGCGGCCGAGGCTCCCCCGGAGGAACCGCCTGCCTCCCCCGGAGGTAGCGGGGCTGCGAGCGACCCGGAGCTGCCGCCGGAGGAGGAGCAGCAGCCCCGGGATCCCGCCGCCGGCAGCCGAACTTGCTCCGCGGAGCGAGCGTACGGTTTTACCTTCCATCGCGGCGGCCGCGGACGCCAGCAGGAGCAGCAGCAGCAGCGGGCAATCCGGGGCCATCGCCGGCCGGCGGCCCCCGGGCCGGGCCCGAGCCGAAGCGGCCGCGCGGGGAGGGCGCCGCGTCCCGGGGCGCCGCTGCGCTCCCCGCCGGGGGCTTCTCCGTATCCTTTCGCGCTCTCGCCGGGACCGGGCTGGCCGGGGCGCGGCGTGGGCGTGGGCGTGGGCGTGAGTGTGCGCGCGTGGGGCGGTGCGGGCGCGCGTGGGTGTGGGTGTGCATGTGTGTGTGTGTGTTTATGGGAGAGGTGGGTGTGTGCGTGCGCGCGTGTGTGTGGAAAGAGAGAGAGAGAGAGAGAGAGAGGAGAGAGAGAGGGCGAAGGAGTGCGAGCTGGGGAGAGCGCGCGGGTGCGTGTGCGTCCTGCTGTCACATTGCGAGCTACAGCGGAGCCTACGTGAGGACGGAGCCGGCCAGACTGACGCGGGAGGGAGCGGGATCCCCCCTCCCCACCACCACCACCACCATCAGCTCTCTCCCCACCCCTAACACCTCCTGTCCAATCAAGGAATCAAACCTGCAAAAATCTCCCGTCCAATCAGGCGCGAGCACCTCCTTACGCTGGCATTGTTAGTTTAAGAAAAACTTTTGCTCGCAAGAGAGGCCTGCGAGGGCGCTAGGAGGGGTCCGGGCTCCCCCTCGTGGTACTCGCGGGGAACAGCACCGGCCGGCCCCAGCTCCCCAAGCTTTCTCCCCCCTCCCCACCCCCGACCCCATGGGTCTAGCGGAGGAGGTTTTACCCTTTAGAGCCCACCAGTTCTGAGTGAGCTTTAAATAATCAAATGTATCTTGTTTCAATTTCCCCCGACTACCCTATTTAGTGCAACCCAGTGGCCCTCCTTTCCATATACTTCACTTTCTAACTGTGGCTTTTACTAATCAATTATGTTCCTAGCAAACCCCTCCTCCCCCTTTCCCATGAGAACGGGGTCTTCATCCTCGGGATTGGTGTGTTTTGTCCACCGCAGAATCCCCAATGCCTAGAACAGCGTCTGGCCCGCAGAAGGTGATGACATCTAGTTGTTGAATGAATGGCCAAGGTTCAGAGAGTCTTTGGGCTTCAGAGCAGCAACTGGAAACGCTTCCTGTCCGAAGGCTGCTCTCGTCCTCCTCCGGAAGTCTCTAGCTGCCTTAAATTTGACTCCTGGAAGCATCCTGTGAGCTTCCACTGGGTAGTGTCTGGTTTGCTGGGACCGCACCCCACTCAGTTGCATCCAGACTCCCCATTCTGACACTGCTTTGCTTCCCTTAATGTGACTCTGGGTGCCTCCTTCTCCCCCTCCCTTCATTCCTCCCTGCCTCAGCACCCGAAGGGGAGATCCTATTGGCCTCCGCTCTCTTTTTTTATTTTTTAAACATATTTTATTAATTTTAGAGAGGAAGGGAGAGGGAGAGAGAGATAGAAGCATCAGTGATGAAAGAGAATCACTGATTGGCTGCCTCCTGCACACCCCCCACTGGGGATCAAGCCCACAACCAGGACATGTGCCCTTGGCTGGAATCGAACCTGGGACCCTTCAGTCCGCAGGCCGATGCTCTATCCATTGAGCCAAACCAGCTAGGGCATGGCCTCCACTCTCTTATCCTCCACGCCATGCCAGCTGCCCTCTGCCCCGCCACACACCAGTAACTATGACCTGACATCTCTGGGCCATCACCCTAGAATGACCCACTTTACTTCCAGTTACTTTCAGTTATCGACCTGGATCAGGGGTGGGCAAACTTTTTGACTCAAGGGCCACAATGGGTTCTTAAACTGGACCGGAGGGCCAGAACAAAAGCATGGATGAAGTGTTTGTGTGAACTAATATAAATTCAAAGTAAACATCATTACATAAAAGGGTACGGTCTTTTTTTATTATTATTATTATTTCAATAGTTTAGAACAGCCATCCGGCCCACGGGCCGTAGTTTGCCCACGCCTGGTCCTGGATCCTCAGCACCTTCTGATATCAGTTCCCCTGGGCTCTTGCCTCAGTTTCCACATCCCTGGTTGTCCTTCTCCCTGTCATCCTACTTCTTAGTGTCCCCTCCACTCCCTCTCCAACTCTCTAAAGGGGGTCTCCCTCGAGCTTTGTCCTTGGGACCTCTGCTCCCCAGGCCCATAAACAATGATTTGGCAGCTCCACCTGCTCTTCTGCCTCCAGCACTCCCCTCATAGATGGATGCTGGATGGATGAACGAGTCTCAGACTCCTCTCCTTCACTATACCAGTTTTGTTTTTGTTTTTTTGAGGGGCATGTTGGGCCAAGTCCCTTCTGCCACATCCTCCTCCCCATGCCCTTGTCTCAAGGCCGTGAGCCTGTCCCAGTTCCAGCCCACGCGGCCTCCCCCTGGACAACTGGAGAGTCTCAGAATGGTCACCCAGTCTCCATCCCCTCCCCTTTCTAATCCTTCCGCACTTCTGCCAGACTAATCTTTCTCAAGCCAAGCTTGATCTTATCTCTTCCCAGCACACAAAGCTCCTGGCTCCTCATTGTCTGCCTGAAGAAAGACCAGCCACTCTGGCAGAGCATCCACACGCTGCCTCCTCAGCCCCGACTCTGCCATGCCAGCCTCCCTCTGGGGCTGGGCTGCTCAGCCAGCCTGATCCCCTCACCATCCTCACATCTACACCCACCCCCAGGCTCTCCTTTCCTCGCACCCAGCTGGCCATGCACTCACGCACTTACTCAACAAGTAAATACTCAGAACTCATTAGGAGCCAGGCAGGCCCTGCTCTAGGCTGTGGGGACATAGACCCTGCTCAGAGGGAACTTAACATGTAGGGGAGGATGACAGGAGGCATAGTATGCCTGGTAGTGAGAAGGACCAGAGAATAAAGCAAGGTAACAGCCAAGGAGCGATGGTAGGTAGTTAATCATGAAGAGAATGACTCTGTTTATTGAGCATCTTCTGCATACGGAAAGCCAGTAGCTCCTCACTCTCCTCTAAAGTATCCTCACTGTCCTCACTGTCTGCTAAAGAGAGACCAACCACTCTAGGTGGCATCCAAATTCCTGAAATGCACTGCACTGGACATTTACATGCAACAACTGAACTGAACTGAATTGAATTTCCTGCCCTCTACTTCTACCCAAAGCTTCCTCTCCCAGGAAGCCTTGGTGTCCCTCAGCTGGTTCCTCCCACCCACAGTCTCATGCTTCATCGCTGCGTGGGTTCTCAGTGGCTCTTCCAGACCTGGCTGGAAACAGACATTAATCAGCCATACATCACTCCTAGGATTCGAGGACAATCCCACCAAGATCTTTCAATCCCTGCAGGAAAATTATGCAAGAATCACCAGCTTAACATCTTCGGATCCCCAGGCTTCACCCCAGGGATTTTACGTCAGTGGGGATGAGGTAGGCCCCCAAACATGATTGTATGCCCCCCCCTATTGATTCTGCTCTAGAATTAGGCTTGGGAGTCACTGTTCTTGGACTAAGAATTTAAAGCTGTGCTCTGAGGCCTTCTCAGGGGACATTTCGGGAAGGGGGGGAGGGGACGGGGGTAGTATGGGAGTGGTCAGGAGATGGGGCTTCTGAAGACCCCTCCATTCTGGCAGCACTTTTTGCTAGACATCTATATCAGGTTTTGTTTGAAGGAAGGGTTCTGTGGCAAGAAGAGAAGGAGGAAGAAAGAGGGGTTAGAGGAGAAGGTCGGATTGGGTGGGGATGAGGCACATCAGAAGGGTATGAGGAAGACATCATTGATGACTTTTAGAACATGCTGATGGCTCATGTAAGAACAGCATCAGTGTAGGGCTTTTATTAATTTTCCTAATAACCCAGGGGATTGACTTTTCTTGAGCAAGTTAAATATTAATTTAGCTGTACAGCAGATTGCTCTTTCTCTTGCCATGGGTTATGATTGGTAAATATCCCTGAAAGCACCATTGGTTTGGGATTCTAAGCCTGGGTGCCTGCTTTCCCCCAAAGCATCTCCTTGGCTCTATTTTTCTCTCTGATGTCAAATGCTCGCTTGTTTTCTTGATTAATCACCCAGCTATTTGATATCACTAAATCACTCCTTCAAAGCAACAGATGCTTGCCTGCAAGCCAGCAGCTGAGGGCTCTCAGGCACCCAAGGGTGACTTGACCCTTTTGCTAGGACTCAGAGGCCCGCCTTGCTGGAAGGTTTGTGTGGCAGCCAACCTGTTCGCCCCACCTCTGAATGGTTTTGTGTCTAAAATGTTGAAAAGCATTTCTAGAGAAAGCAATTGCACAACTTCCCTTGAGAATTCTAACACATTATGAAGCTTTTCTATTAGAAAATTCCTGCTCGCCTCTAACCTACACTCCTTTGGTTGTAGTTTAAGCCTGTTTTCTTCCTTCTGCCTTGTACAGAGCACAGATCGCATCCTGAAGACGATCATTTGGGTCTCTTGTCCGTGAGAAGATACTAAGTTGCTCCCTCATCCAATCTTTTCCTTTTTAAATATTACCTAACTGCATAAATGGAAGGTTTAGTTATACACTGCATGACCCAAGCCACCTTTAATTAGATTCTTAAGCTGTAAGACACATTTTCATCAATTCCTTTTGGAGAGGACCTGACTCTGGCTGAGTGTTTTAAAACATTTTAACAATGGATAATAGGCTAATAACAAAGAGCTCCCTCTTTTGTTCTTTCAACATTTACTGAGCAGCAATTTTTCTCCAGGTGACTACAAGGTGCTGGGGGCCCGGTGATGTCTGTGACCCGGCCCCTTCCTCTAAGGATTTCATGGTCTCCCCAGGAAGACAGGTTTCGAAATGCATTGTGGGACCCTGTACAAAACAGCCTCTGGCTAGAGGCTTCCAAGAAGCCTCGCCTTATTGTTTCTCAGGAAAATACCCCCAGTGAATAAAGACAAATATGAAGGCTCACACTAACAAGGTGAATGAACACTGACAGACAACCTAATTGCCAGGAAGTAGAAGGAACTGACAATACTTATAAGGTAGATGAAGCTGGACGGAGAGAAACCTATCAGGCACATGTATGACATATGCCAAGTTCTCTTCTGTAAAAGAAAACCTGCTTTAGAGAAATGGATAGGAAGATATGCCGTAATTACCTCTCTGTCAATACCTGACTCAGACACCCGGGATCTCCATCAGCCAGAGGACGGAGTAAATACCCAACGCCATTGCTGCTTGCTGCTTCAGCCTTAAACCAAAGCACAGTTCCCCTTGTCATCCTCATCCCTCCCCCCAAAGTCTTCTTGTACCCAGAAAGAGCCTGAAAATGAGCAAGACTGCTGGGCACACAGATGAGCTGATGAGGACGCAATGCACCCTGGAGGTAAAGAATGGTCCAGAGGCTGGAGCAGGTGCACCTGTGGGAGCTGTGCAGCCTGCTGAGTGTAGTTCTGACATGACTCATCAGGTCAGAGCCCCATAGGATCGGGATGGTGGTTGGAGGATAATTCATTCTTTTATCAGTTCTGGAAATTTGGGACGGTGGTTGGAGGAAGATATGACCTCGGTAGAGCAGATGCACACTGGATGAAGCCCGTTGGGAACTGCAATTGCACACTGGCAGGCCCCATAGATCTAAAAAAGGTGGTTCAACCATCAAACAAGTAGGGAGATGGAGGGCCCAGGACCAACTTGCTCCTCCTGCCTAACAACAAACCAGCAAGAGCTAAGGAGCCTCTCTGTGCTCAAGAAGGAGTCAGGAGGCATCCAGACAGGTTCAGGGCCTCGTAGAACACTGCAGAATCAAGAGCAGGAATAGCACCTCTAAGACCCCGAGGGACAGCGCCCCTTTGAAAACGATGCTCTGCACAGAGGAGAGACATTTCAGAAGGCTTCTTGGCACGAAGCGGAAGCAAGCTTCCTAGAAATCGAGCTCAGCAGAAAAGGCAACAGAATGAGCGAAGGGAAGAAAACAGAGAAGAGCGTGGAAGGGAAGAGCACCTTTGTTGCTGCTGAACATTGAGTGGATGGTGTGGGAGACAAGTTGGAGGGTCTTTCCAAGAATGCGTGTAAAGTGGAGAGGAAAGGGGAAACTACGAGAGGAAGCGCAAAATGGGAAAGACAAAATGGAGAGCCAACATATATAAAATGTGTCCATTTTTTTTTTACAAGGGGCTAGGGATCTAAATAAATATTATGGAATAAATATTAACTTCATAATACTGAATTCATTAACTTCATAATACTGAAAATGAAGCGAGAAAATGGCTCATGTAAGAATAGTAACAATTGCCGAAACCGGTTTGGCTCAGTGGATAGAGTATCCGCCTGCGGACTGAAAGATCCCAGGTTCGATTAGGTCAAGGGCAAGTACCTTGGTTGCGGGCACATCCCCAGTGGGCGAGGGGGGGGGGGATGGGGATGGATAGGGGGGTGCAAGAGGCAGCTGATCAATGATTCTCTCTCATTGATATTTCTAACTCTCTATCCCTCTCTCTTCCTCTCTGTAAAAAAAGAAAATCAATAAAATATATTTTTTTAAATTAAAAAAAATAGTAACAATTTAGGGCTTTTATGAAGGAAATTTCCAGAACTGATAAAAGAATGAATTATTCAGATTCAGGAAGCACAGACTAAGGAAACCCTGAATGAAATAAACAAAAATTTTCATGAAACTTCAGGACACTAAATATAGGAAAGAATCTGAAAAGCAATTCGAGGGAAATGACAAGTTACTTGTAAGAAATGATGACTAGTGTTCTCAGCAGCAAAATAATAAGTGGGGGGGGGGTGCGGTGGGGGGGGGCCATCAACTTAAAAGTTTATATAACCTAAAATCCTATATCCAGCTAAATTTTTATTCAAGACTGAGAGCAAAATAAAGACATTTGCAAGCAAAACTGAGAGAGTTTACCATAAAGAATCTGTCTCTGAAATCTACTAAGGAAATAGGAATAAAGGCATTAAACCCAAAGTGCAAAGTAGGGTGAAAGAAGCAATAATGACTAAAGGAACTGATAAACATTGTGCGTAGATCTTTGGGGGTTAAAAAAGAAAGGTGACACTAAAATACTGAATAACAATAGCATCTAAGAAAGGAGTTAAAAAGACAAAAGCTTTCAAAAACCCTATTATCATTATGGAGGCAGGCAGAGATATTAAATATTTTTACATGTTGTCAAGTCAACAATGTTTTAAAATATTAAGTTTAGACTCTTTTAGATAACCAATGGGGGAAGGGAAATAAAGAAAATTAATACAATGGTAAAACAAAAAAAAATAAGTAAAGAAAAGCATAAGCACAAAATAAGATGAAAATATATGCAAATAAACTAGCAATCACAATAAATGTATCAGCCATCACAATAAATAGAAATGAAATAAATTCGTCACTTAAGAAAAACAAACATCAGATTGGTTAAGAAGAAATTCCAATTATATACATTTAGAAGAAACACACTCAAAACATAAAGATTCACATATGTGCAAAGTAAAAGGATAAGAAAAACTATATCAGAAAAATAATTTTAAAAATCTAGTATAGATAATAACAACAAAATAAGAAAAAAAGCATTGTCAGTAATAAAAGAATCACTACACAATCACAATAAGAAGAATAATTTTTAAAGAAGACATATGAATTCTGAATTTCTATGTACGTAAGTCATGACTTCAAATTACATAAAGAAAAAGACTTTCAAGGAGAAATTGACAAGTCTATCATTGTAAAGAGAGATTTTAACAAACCTCATTTGGTTACTTATAGATCAAGCAGATGAAAATTGGTAAGTAAATGCAAAATTAGAACAACATAGCTACCCAACTTAATTTAGTAGATGTATAGAAAGCCCTATCCAATCACTAATGATTGTACCTTTTCCTCAAATACATATACAACAATTGCAAAAGTAAGTCTCAACAAAGACCAAATAATTTATCATACAAATCACATTATTTGACCTCAAAACAATCCTATATAATAAGAGAGGAATATGCTAATTATCCATTATACCCTGAGGCATAATGACCAACCACACAATGACCAGATCAAGGATCTGAAGGAGGGTGGGGATGGGAACTACAAGCAGGCAGCAGAGATCTACAGGAGGGAACAGGGCAGCAAGCTATTAGGGAGGAGGAGAGAAGGAGGTGGGGGAAAGCTACAGGAGGGCAGGGCAGTAGGCAGAGATCTACAGGAGGGCAGCAGGGACCTATTGGTGCACTGATTCCAGCGCAGGGCTACTATTTCAATTATAAATCAATAACAAAACAAAATTTAAATATACTTTAAAAGCCTTTCAATAAGAAATAATGAGAAATTTTAAAGAATTTCTAATCGAAACTTGACCTCTGAGAACTTTGACTTGCAGCTAAAGTAATGTTTAAAAGAAAATTTATATCTTATAATGGGATAATACAGAAATGAGCATAGCCCCTATGCAAAGATGACACACAAATTCATGAAGGGTTTCATATTTCAAAAATACAAATATATAATTCTACTCATGAAATATTTAGAGTAGGCAAATCCATAAAGACAGCAAACAGATTAGAGGTTACTAGGGTCTTTAGGAAGGGAGTATGGGGAGATATTGCTTAATAGGCAGAATTTCTGTTTGGGATGATGAAAGAGTTTTGGAAAGATATAGGCAACATTGTAAATACAATTAAAGCCACTGAATTATACACTTAAAATGGTAAAAAAGCACATTTTACATTATATATATATATATATATATATATATATATATATATGTATATAGTTGACCACAATAGGAAAAAAGCACCCAGTATTAAAGAGGGCAAAGGATTCAAATATACATTTCAGGCAAAAGGAAATATGATTGGCCTGACAATATTTGAAAAAGATTCACAACCTCATTTGCAAATAAAAAACAAAAAACAAACAAAAAAAACCATGAGATAATACTTCTTACCCACCAAAGCAAAAATAATAACATCAGACAATAGTTAGGGTTGACAGGACATGGAGCAACAGGAGGTTTCATCCATTGCTAGTGGTAGTGTCAGTTGGGTCAAACATCTTGCATATGAGTATAGCATCATTCAGAGATGATTAATATATGCTTCCTTCTGTATTAATTAGAGTAAATATAGGCTGCCATTATAAAGATACTGACAATAAAACACCAACGGAAAAAATGACCAGTCTCAAAGTTTATTGTCCTGATCAATGGGACCACTTTGATCCTCATGGTCATCCAGGCACTGGGTTCTTATGAAGTCATTGCTCTCCCATCATCTAGGACTCATCATTTTCTGGAAAGTGGAAGTTGGGTTGCCACCACGTTTGGGTTTTGGCTTGTGGAAAGAGGAAAGGCAGCATGGAGGAGGGGTACCCATTGCTATAAGGCTCTGATCCCAAAGCAGCTGAATGGAAAGCTGCTTAGATCCCATTGGTGGAACATAGTCACATAGCCCCATCTAACTAAAAGGGAGTGTGGAAAGGTGTCCAGCCGGGCACCATATGTGAAGATGGAGAGAATGGATTTGAATGGACAACTAGCAATCTCCACTAGACTCTAGGATTCAGCAATTTCACAGCTCCTGCATGTGGGCACCAAGAGACACAATTCTTAGACACATAGTTCACAAGAAAACAAACAAACAAACAAACAAAGAACAACAGGAAACAGCTCAAATGTCTAACAGAAAAATATATAGTAGCATATTTATACGTATACAGGAGCAAAAATGAATGAATCATTGCTGCACAATTGGGAAGATGCTCCTAAGGCAATATGAATATTCATTTGAGTGGTAGATACTAATCCTTAAATTGTATATATATGCATAGGAAGCCACCTCCTCAAAATGAACTAAATATAACTTTTCACCCAACAGGCTAGTAAGAACAAAAGTTGTTCAGTGAAGCAAATTTTAAAATAGCAAAGAAAATGAGAATAACCTAAATGCTACTAATGAAGGAAATAACTACCTACAGTATGCCCCAGCTCTACTAGTAAATATCATGCAAGACTCAAAAGAGGGGAGCTATTTGTACTAAACATGAACCCATCTTTAAGACCCAGTGTGACAAGGCCAGTTGCAGAACAAATAAAAGAAAACAGTATAATATTTCCCATAGGTAGGGGTGCTGTTTATGTTTTATTTGTTCTGAATTATCTCCAAAAGGAATTTGCTATTTAACAAACAAAAGCCTATGGGAGGAACTATTGATTTAAAATATTAAGCTTAAAAATGCTTTTAAATCAATGAAAGAGTCTGGACCATCTAACTAAAATGATGTAACTCATCCTTTCATTAAAAAATATTGAGTGCATCCAATGTGTATACAGCAGTTAATTACAAAAAGTCCCTACTTTACAAAATACAATTATTTGAAGGACTAAATTACCCAAAAAGTGAAATTTAGAAACCACACTACTAGCCATTTCCATGTATTTTCATTAAGCAAACTCGATGGGTTTTACATTTTTTTAAGTGAGCCAATTGGGCAAGTCCAGTAATTGGTCAAAGCTTTGGTTTACCCATCTGAAAAACGAGGTGTGTGCATATCCTGCTCCAAAGTCAGTTAACAGGCACTGCGAGTGTAAAATCTGATCATGCTCTTTATGAGGTCCTATGTGTGGTTGATCAAGGAGAAGAACTAAAAGCAATTCATCTTGTTCCCCACAAAGAGTCTAAGTAAGGTATGAATCGTAATCATTATAACAAGAAATCCAGTCCAGATCAAAATACTGTTAGATGATCACACAACTAATTGGAGGGTGAGAACTGAAAGGGACTTATTAATGGTAAAATTCACAAGTACTATTCAAGGAGGTCAATGCAAAATGTGTGCCTTTTTTTAACACCTACACCGAGGGCTGGAAAATGCAGTAGAACGCATGCTGGTTAAATTTGTGTTTGTCACTTAATTGCCTTTTGAAATATTCCTTTTGAAAAGTTAGAGTTAAGAACAGTCGGCTTGCTGAAAACCGGCTTGGCTCAGTGGTAGAGCGTCGGTCTGTGGACTGAAAGGTCCCGGGTTCAATTCCGGTCAAGGGCATATACATTGGTTGCGGGCACATCCCCGGTAGCGGGTGTGCAAGAGGCAGCTGGTCGATGTTTCTCTCTCATCGACATTTCTAGCTCTCTATCTCTCTCCCTTCCTCTCTGTAAAATATCAATAAAATATATATATTTTTTAAAAAAGAACAGTCGGCTTAACTCTTGGATTAATAGATGAACCTCAGATCCACAAGGCTGGTCTGGTCCTACTTCATCTGAATAAGGCAGTCCTGCTTCCCTCACAGCATCAGCATCATGGCCAAGGCTTGTCCAGCTACCCTGTCCCTACTAGTATTCTGGATGGTTTCAAAGGCCTTCGAACACTGGCCTGCAAGTTCCTCCAGTACCTCAGGCCAGTGGTCCCTACCTTCACCACCATGATCTCCAAATCTGGAAATTCCCCTAGACCTCCCCAGGCTTCCAGCACCTCCTCCCTCCTCATCATTACCCTTTAGCTTCCGCATGAACCTCAGTTCTCAATCCCAACTCCACTTCCCCACATCATCAAGAATATCAGCTACACTTCGCTTCACTTACCTCATAATCTAGCCCAGCTCCCATGGCCAGGCCATGTTAACGAAGCCAGGTTTATTACCAGAGACTAGAACTGAGCTCCAATACGGTAACTCTTAGCCTCATGTGACTACTGAGCACTTACTATGTGGCTAGTCCAAAATGGAACATACTTCCGGTATAAAATACATGGAAATTTGTTGCAGACTTCAAGGATTTATGAGTACTGTAAAAATGTAAAATATCTCATTGATTATTTTAATATTGTTTACTTGTTGAAGTGATAGTTTAATCTATTGAGTTAACTTACATTTAAATGAATTTCACCTGTTTCTTTTAACATTGTAATGTGGTTCCTAGAAAATATATAGCTTGCATTGTAATTTTCTATCCCAACCAGCTGCTGTCTGGAACGACGGGAAACAGAATCTGGGGCCAGGGCTTGGCAGGAATTGGGTGGTTGTGGAGACCCCATAGTGGTCAGTTGTTGTACAAAGCATCTCCGGGGGTGGGGGGCAGACTACTATGCTGGGAGGTGAGTCTGAGACCCGCCCCTACAGCACCACAGATTCTCTGTCCACAGACTGATGGTGGGGAGGTGGCTTGCTGAGGAAGCAGCTGGTCATGTTGGTAATACCTGGCATTTTTGCCATTTCAGCTGTTAGTGTTCGCTGCGCAGACCTGATGCAGAGAAGAAAAGGGGGTTGGGGCAGGTAGAAAGGCCCACATCCACAGCTGAGTGAAAACAAGAATGAGAAGGTTCGAAAAGAGAGGCCAGGCCACTCTAAGAGGAGGGGTACCATCCCACAGACAGAGTGATGGAGAGAGAAGGGGTCACTAGGGAATAACTCCAATGACCTAAAATAACCTCTAGAACCAAATCGAGAACTTAAGTATGCTATCAAGGGAGTTGAGGTCTTTCCTATCCTGGAGCTCTGTCTCTCATGCCACATCCCAGAATCAGCCCCTGAGACCAAGATTAGAAACCCAGTCTACACAGAGGCTCATTGGATGCTCTGTGCTCACCGAGACCCCCTTTACCAGCCAGTGCACCCATCCTCCAGCCTCCAATGCTGGCTAACAGATCAGAGCAAGCCCTTTTCTGGAGCATTCCCTTTGACCAGATGGGCACTGCCCTCCCATCAGTTAGGAAGATACAACAACCCGCCCCCACTCTCTAAGGCAATCCTCACAAAATGTCTTAACTGAAGTGGCTTCCCCGTGACTTCAGGGGGGGGGGGTAGGGGCAACTCTGCAGTACTATCTGTGCTCCAGAGCTCCCCCAGGGACCAGGCCAAAGCCCATCTCCAGCAGAGACCACAGCTTTGCTCAACTCCTTCCCCAGCCCCCTCCTCCAATCCTCTCTCTCCTCTTCCTCTTACCACCACAACTAAGTCACTCAAACAAGACTCTGTCTCAGGCTCTACGTTTAGGCATCTCACTAAGACAAGACGGCAAGGAAGCATGGACAGGTGAGTGGGAAGCAAGACCACGAAGGAGAAGCAGCCAACAACAGTGTATTATCAAACCAGGCACCACCATGGATGCCTGGAGACTCGGTAGGGAAACTCCAGAGCACACACCCAGGAATAATCCCTCTCACGGGGCAAAGACACTGGGGTAGTTGCACACCGATTCCCACCAGACATTGGCTGGGGCTGCTGGGTGGGAAGCACCAAGTCCACAGCACTTCCAGGTGCGTGAGGACGGACAAGCAGGCCTGCAAGGACTCAGAGGAAGCCCCTGGACCCCAAAGCTGGCAGGAAAAATTCAGGCCATTGTGCCTGAAGTGCTAGAGCCAATGGAATGTGGGCAGGACAGAAGGGTTCTGGATTCCAGCCCAAAACTTCTGTTTCTGCTTCATGATTTCAATGCACAGACCGCCACAGCATCGCTGCTAGGCACCAGCCCGATCCAAACACGCCTGGCCCCTTCTCTCCGTTCTCTCACACACACTCCCCACTTTCACACAGTCTTGGTGTGGGGTAAACTTTACCGAGGATTCGGCATGGTGAAGGAGGTATTTACTTTTCAGAAATACAAACAGCCTCAAAGATAACATTACACATCCCCGCTCTTTACAGTCCCCCAGCTGCCCCCAGGAACCTCCGCTGCTGCCTCAGCTCCAGGCTGCCCGTGTGGACAAGCATCCATCAGTGGGACAAACGGGTCTCTCATGTGACAGGACTCACTCTCCTTAGGAGGTGTCTATCGATTAGCAAAGCAATTTTCCTCTTGTTTACATTAGTGTCGTGGCATACCATTAAGTTACATTGAGTTAAGAATTAAGCTTTAAGTTTGTGCGCTAAATTGGAGAGTAGAGTCTTTACTGTGTCATTTCTTGGCTGAGTGGCTTGGAAGAGGCATGCAGATACCAACATCGCTAAGAGACCCTGTGAAAGAGAATGAGAGGTGAAGATGAGGAAGCCTGCCCAGCCTGTGTGTCTCAATGGTTGAGCATCAACCTATGGAACAGGAGATCATGGTTTGATTCCCAGTCAGGGTGCATGTTTGGATTGCAGGCTCAGTCCCCAGTAGGAGGCATGCAGGAGGCAGCTGATCAATGATTATCTTTCAGAATTCATGCACCAGTGGGGTCCCTCAACAGTATTGGCCCAAAACTGGCTCTCCAACACCCCCCCCCAAGTGGTCCCAGATTGCGAGAAAGCTCAGGCCAGGCTGAGGGACCCCACCAGTGCAGGGGAGGAACATGGGAGGTTGGCCAGCTGGGGAAGGGCTATGGGAGGATTCCAGGGCAGACTTCAGTGCAAGCTAACCTACCGGTCAGAGCACTGCTCTCTGGTGGTCAGTGCACATCACAGTGAGCAGTTGAGCAGCCTTAACATATCATTAGCATATTGTGCTTTGATTGGTTGAATGGACAACCAGGTGACCGGACACTTAGCATATTATGCTTTTATTACATAGGATTTTTTTTTTTAAGATGAAGAAGCAGACATAATGGGGAGAGGTCATCAAGGGGGCTGGGCCACTGATTTTAAAAAATATATATTTTATTGATTTTTTTACAGAGAGGAAGAGAGAGGGACAGAGAGTTAGAAACATCAATGAGAGAGACATCGACTAGCTGCCACTTGAACATCCCCTACTGGGAATGTGCCCGCAGCCAACGTACATGCCCCCGACCAGAATCGAACCTGGGACCTTTCAGTCCGCAGACCTCAGACCGACGCTCTATCCATTGAGCCAAACCAGTCTCAGCATGGGCCACTGATTGATTGTCGAGCTGGCCCTGGGCCATAGTTGGCTCCTCACCCCCTGCCCTGTCCTTGGAATGTACATCATGCCCACCACTCCCACAGCGGGAGCCGTTTCTAGGATGCAGCCTGAGAGAGCAATGTGGGATTGAGGCCATCGGGATGGTGTACGTGATTGAACCATGTCCAGGTCTCCATATAGGCTTCTAAGACTCTAGAAGGCTGACATCTATTCGCCTTGCAGCCTCCCAAGACAAGCCATGTAGGGAAGTCCCCTTGCTTTTGAATAGTGTCAGCTACCAAGCTGGCGTGGTCTGCCTCTCCCTTTAGTCTCTCCTTGCCCTTCATGGACAGGGGCCGGTTTGTGAACCAGCACAGCCACCTGGGATGAGGGTATTCAGTAGGAAATGATGCCCCAGAGGGTGCCAGCGGGAACTGTTTCCTTCCCTCTGGCACCCAGAGGACCGTGCTCAGCACCCTTAGGAAGCCTCTGCAGTGGCCAGTCAGTAACTCATTCAGCAGGATTTTTTCTGAGCACCCGTGGCTTGCTGGGCACAGGCTGGGCACTGGGGCAACAGGGATGAGCAAGACAGGAAGTCCCTGTTCTCATGGGTGTTAAATTATAGAAGAGACCAACCCTCCCCCCAAAACTAAGCAAACACAATCAGAGGAGCAAATATAGAAGGTAAAACACTGACTGACACAGGGCGACTGCTGGTGGCACGAGAGATGTAGAACCTGATCCAGAGCCACTGGGAGGCCATCTGTGAGTACATAACATGTAATCAGGGGAAGTAAACAGAAAGGACAGGGGGGAAAAGAGGGGGAAAAGGAACAGTGAGCTGAAGAGCAAATGGCTGGAAATGTAGGACAGGAGTTTGGAAAGATGTGCAGGGCTCACCGATGTGGAGCCTACTTTGTCCTGAGTTATGATTTTAAGTACAATGTTCATGGAGATGGTTTGCTGAGGGATACACTGGGGAGCGGGCGGGGGTGGAGGGCATGGTAGGGTGTACTTGAACGTGCCCCCACCCCACCTGCTGGTAACCTGGGACTTAATTATCAAAACAGATGCGGCCTCCCTGGGTGCCTTTTCTGCCCCCCAAAGTCCCTCTCAGCCATGCCGGCTAGAGCAGGCTCCCCCAGCGCCCAGAGGAGGGAGCCCGCCAGACTGCCCACCTATGAGTGATGGCTGGGTCTCCCGTCTGCACCGAGGCTTTTGGCCCCACCCGCAGACAGAAGCAGGACCTGGAAGCCAAGGATGGGAAAGAGCGAGGAAGTGGCTGCGGTCGCCTGAGCTGCCCTGTCCCCTGCTGTGTCTGTGTGCACACGGGCAGAGATGGAAGCCTGGGCTACAAGCCCCCTCCACTGGGATCTGGGCCCCTCGGGGCTGCCCTTAGGAATGGGAATGGGAAAGAAGAGGCCAGGATGCTGCCCAAGCTTTGTAACCTGGAGACCCCTTCCCCCGAGAGGTTCGCTGACCACAGACCCCGAGCACACCAGCCAGGATAGCTGTCTCCATCTGGGGCAGCCGCGGGCAAACTACGGCCCTCAGAGGCAAAAGAGCCGAGGGTACTCTTGCTCTCCCCTCCCCTCCTTCACCAGCAGCCCAAGAGGAGAATGCCAGCATGGTCAGGTTGCTTTTGTTCCGGCCCTCCGGTCCAGTTTAAGAACCCATTGTGGCCCTCGAGTCAAAAAGTTTGCCCACTCCTGATCTAGGGGAAGCCAAATCCCCTTCTCTGCACCCCAAAAGGCTACAAGGAGCATACCGTGAGTCACAGCCAAGCGGGGAACCATCCTTCAGCTCCTGGGATGACCAAGCCCTCTGCTCTCTCTTGGGAGCCGTCAAACCCAAGGAAACGCTTTCACCCTGCGGAGTCCGAGGGCCTCGGGGAATGTCATGGGGCAGCAATGAAGGTGTGCACTGGGGTGCGGCGCCCTTCACGGGGGGCACGAGGAGGAGACTCTAGGTGATAGGACACCCTGCACCCAAAGCCAAGAGTGGCTCTGAGCCCTTCCACGTGGAGTAACCCCAGACCACCAGGGAGAACACGGGGAGTGGAAAGGGAGAAGGAAATGAAGGATAAGAGAGAAAGGGGAGGGGATGGATGGCGAGAGGAGAGAACACAGAAAAGGCGAGGAGCTTGAGAGAACCCTTGCCTGGCTCTCCATCAAGTGCTCTCCCCCGAAGCGACTGGCACCGGTTCAAAGTGTCCACCAGCCAAGTGTCTCCCTCGCAGCCATTACAGTCTCCCATTATGGCTGGCTAGCAGAAATCAATCTTCTTAATGCCGCCTCGAACAGAGAGGGAGGCCGGCCAAGTCTGGCAAGAGGACCCGGCCACGCATCAGCTGCACCGGGTGTCTGGCACTAAGGGGTCAGATTTCTCCCATCCAGCTCCTCTCCTGGCACCAAAAGAGCACCATGCCCGCAGCGCCTCCCCGGGAGAAGGCAGCGGCGCGGCCAAGGCCGGACTTTCAGCGGGGCCTGGCTGGGATGGATGCCTGTGCTCAGAGCGCCTGTCTCTGCTTCCACCCCGCCCACCCTGGAGGGCCGGATCCACTTTCGGGCATGGGGATGTCTGCAACGTGATCCCACCAGCACATTTGCAAACAGCCCCTCATCCCCGCAGTGTTTCCTCTGAGTCAGGGATCCGAATGCATATAGCTTAGAGTTTATCCTTTACGGATATTCTGGATTCCTCCCAGGGCCGGGGGACAGCAACTAGAAGAGAAGATGAAGTCTCCCAGCTCTAGGATCTCTGAGGGTGGAGATGGGCATGGGTGGTTCTTTGCTAGCCCTTCTGTTTGTCCACCTCCACCCATCCTGAGCAAGGGGACAGCAAAGGTTCTTTCTGCAGGATTCGGGAAGCCAGCGGGGTTCATGGGTTGGAAGCAGGAGGCTGGGGTGTCCCACCAAGAGCCTCAGCGCCCGAGAATGGAAGCGAGGATGTTGAGTCCCCGGTTGAGCATCTGCCCCAATGTATTTTTAAAGTTACCTTCTGGCCAACGGGGATTGACAGGTTTGTATCAGATTTGGTGATGATGGTTGCTAAGGGAATCCGGGGAAGAGTGGTGTGTAAATCTTACCATTGTTTTCTAAACCAGCGTCAACACAAGCTGTAACTTTGAAAGACTTCGAAAGCTAATTAGCCCGGGTACCAGTGATTAAGACAAAACAGACACCAGAAGAGAGCTCAGGAGTGGGCCTAAACCTTCACGGCTTACAGTTTTCCTTTGCCAAGAAGAGGTGGACACTAAGAGAGGGAATGGCAAAGACCCAACGGGTGGGGAGACAAATTCCATCACCCGCAGTCCACTGTAATACAGTTAACTGATGACCTCTATGGCTGAGAAGGGGAAAAAAAAACAAAACTAAAAGCATCTTGGGTGGTGTTTGATGGCAAACTAGCTTAATGCCTCAAAATCACAAGGGGGAGATTGTTAACATCTGAAAATGGAGATTAGGATAAGTACAACTAACTCCTGAGAACAGAAACAGATTAGTGGGAAAAGAACAGGAAGATAAGTAGAAAGAATTGCAATTGTTCTGAAGTATTTGCAGTTCTTTAGTTCTTACTACGCATAATGCAGATTAGTCAGTGCAATCTTTTTTCTAAAGCCAGCTTGCATTTAACAACTTCAAGACAGACTTCGTTTTCCTAGAAAGAGCATAACTTTGGGAAAACAGGGTGTTTCAATGCAGTGATTCCCAAAATCTCATAGATTGACGACATCAGAATCTCTTGGGGGTTCTAATGACATAAATGGAGCCACTCTGGAAGAGTCAGAGCTGCCATCCCACAGGACAGCCTTGTACCTACATCTTACGCCTCAAACCTTTGGGATGTGAAAAAGAAAACAGGGCAAAGCTACCTTTGGACTGGGCCGATAGCAGTATTGTGTCTCAAAGAACTGTTTACAAAGGTAACAGATATGGATGGCCCAGCTAGCTTGGACCAGTGGTTGGCCTATGAACCAGGAGGTCACGGTTCAATTCCCGGTCATGGCACATGCCCAGATTTCATGCTCCATCCCCCAGCCAATCATGATTCTCTGTCATCGTTGATGTTTCTATTGCTCTCTCCCTCTCCCTTCCTCTCTGAAATCAATTAAAACACACACACACACACACACACACACACACACATATATTTTTAACAAAGGAAGCAGATATGACTACAGGACCGATGACTACCAGCTAGAAAATTTGTAAAACGTTGTTTAGATTTAGCATCACTTGGCACCAGTTAGAAATGCCTTCCTTCTATTGATACAATTGCTCGCCTACCCTTTCTCATAAATACCCCTTGCCTCTGTCTCCTAATCGGAACATTATTTAGGTTCCTGCTGAATCAATGCTTCCCAAATAGCCATTCTTTTTTTTTTAAATCTCAAATAAATGCTTGTTGTCTCTCACTTTGAAAGGGCCTTTATCTTGAGGTTAATCTCCTAGAGATCGGCGATGTCAGAATCTCTTGGGGATTCTATTAAAAGTACAGATTTGAAAGTTCTGCCGTTGAACACCCTGACTTGGCGGGTCTGGATGGGCACTAGCAAGTATGAATTGTCACCTGTCTTTCCAGGCAGTTTCGACGGGCAGCCAGCTTTGAGAACTGTGATCTGGAGTTGGAAGGCTGGCTATTTGGACTGCAAAGACAAGGACTCACGGCACACTTGCTGGCAGCTTACCTTAATGGAGACAACATCTCCATGAGAAAAAAAAATGTGGCCTTGACAAGGCTGGCTCTGCACGCCAGTGAAATGGCAGGAAGACGCTCTGAGGCAAGAGAGAGGGGCTGGCATGCCTCAGAAAGGCCCCATATCCCGGGGCTGAAGACATGATGTAAGGCGGAATCAAAATAACTTTCAGCTCTCATTCCATACTTGTGTCTCATCTCTGCCCCTTTTGGACAAACACGAGCAGGCCAGACTAAAGGTCAGGAAAGTGCTCAGAGGGGAGAATGACAACCAGGATCAAGACGTGGCTGTCATCTTCTAAAAGGCCAACCCCCTTCCTCCCCCCCACAGCGCTTCGGGGCTCTTTACGGTCAGGTTTGGGGGGTCCTCTGGTAGAGCAACCATGTGCATCAGAGTATATTTTTAACCATCCATCTGTTGTAGGCAGTTAGACAGACTTGAGGAGAGCAAGGGTGATGGGCCAGGTACAGAAGGTCACCGGGGAAGAAAGCCCCAGGTGCACAGCAAAGGACAATGTAGGGTGGGACCTTGCCCCCAAGGTGACCTTTCCTCCCCTAGCGTATCGCTGGCCTTGAGGTTTGGACCCCCTGATCGTTCCTCCCTAGTGATAACATCTAAGCTTCAGTTGAATTTCAGCTCCAGGCCCAGAGGAGCAACAAAACCAGCCAGGACTGAACTCAGGACCAGCTGCCTTGACCCCCTGCCCAGGTGCAGGACAACCAGTGGAGACCACCACCCTGAAAAGACACCCCTGGAAAGCTGCTGCATGTTCTATTGAGATCTTCCCCCTGGGACTTCTCCTAAAATCTCCAGCCTTAAAGCCCTTAGGGTAGAGGGCCCAGTGCACCTCCCTCTGGGGAGCCTGCGCCTTTCCCCTCTCTTGCCCATTTCCTCCTCCTTCTCTTCCTCCCCCTGCCTTGACCTGTGGGTTCCTCCAGCTTCCTCCCGCTTGGCCTCACACAGTGTCTTGTCTAAGTACCTCAAGATCCCATTGTGATATCCCACACCTCTAGATCTCTGCTCTGGTTGATTCCGTGTAGAATACCATTTCCCATCATTTCTGACTAATCTTTTTTTTTAAATATATTTTTATTGATATTTTACAGAGAGGAAGGGAGAGAGATAGAGAGCTAGAAACGTCAATGAGAGAGAAATATCCACCAGCTGCCTCTTGCACACCCCCTACCGGGGATGTGCCCGCAACCAATGTACATGCCCTTGACCGGAATCAAACCTGGACCTTTCAGTCCGCAGACTGACGCTCTACCACTGAGCCAAACCGGTTTCGGCAACTTCTGACTAATCTTGAGTCACTCATCACTCAGCTCAAGTATATGCCCTTTTAGGAAGGCTCTTCTCTCCATGGTGAGGCTGAATGAGGCGGCTGGGAGTGTTGGTCACTCAGTTATGCTTCCATCTCCTCCCCCAGGGGAAGAGCTCCCTGAACAGTGCACGGTGCCCAGCACAGCATGGCCACCCAAAAAGTGTTTGCATACGAGCAACAAGAACCACACCTTTGGCACAAATGCAGAGGCCTGAATGTGTGCATCTGACCTTGCACTGTTATAGCCTGTGTGGGAGTCAGGAAAGGGCCAGAATCGGGCCTTGTGTGCCAGAATTGCTTCTTCATCTACAGGGCCTGTAGCAGAGCCCTTGTTAATCAGATATTACAAATCTGAAGGTGACAGAGCCTTGAGCCATGTGTGGGATGTTTCTGAGTGCAGAGCCCTGTGCAATTGTCTGTGGGGCCCGCCAGTCTGGAATTTTGACATGGGCTAGACTAGAGTGTGGAGCCAGGAGGTTGGAGCACTAATGTTTCATTTCCCAAAAGCCTTCAACTAATTTTAAATGTTTAAGAAGTTAAACGATTGAAATAGTCTCTTAGTTGAAGGAGGAATGTAATTCAGCCTTCAGTCGAGGAAGAGGCCCCTGCATTCCAACCCTGGCCAAGTAGGACAATGCATGTCTGTGCCCATAGCAAAGACCTGGAAGCCCTGACCTTGATGTAGAGGTTGAAAAGGCCAAGTGAGCCGAAACCAGTTTGGCTCAGTGGATAGAGCGTTGGTCTACAGACTGAAGGGTCCCAGGTTCGATTCCAGTCAAGGGCATGTACCTTGGTTGCAGGCACATCCCTGGTAAGGGGCGTGCAGGAGGCAGATGGTCCGTGTTTCTCTCTCATTGATTGTTTCTAACTCTCTGTGTTCCTCTCCCTTCCTCTTTGTAAAATATCAATAAAATATATATTTTTAAAAATAAAAAGGCCAAGGGACACCAATGTCCACAGCAGCCTCTTCCCACAGTTGGGCCCGGAGAGCTCTGGGGAGGGAAACGGAGCTGAATGGGAGGGTTGGGATGCCCACCAAATTGTTCTCCAAAGCCTAGCACAGTCCGCCTGATGGGATGGGCATCCACGTGGCAGGACAGCCTATGGCAGAACCAAGCCGGCCAAGGCGCAGTGACAGGGAATCCCATTGAGGGTCAAAGAGTTACAAAGAGCAGAGAGCACTCAAGCCGGATGAGGACTTATACACACACAGCGTGGGGGAAGGGTAGAGAGGAAGAGTTACATCTTTACAAATTCTGTCCTGAATCCCCCAGGCAAATCTGAAGCTTGGGTATGAGGGCCCAGTGCACAGACTGCCCAGAAACCTGCCAGGTCCCGGCCCGGACCTTCTACCCCCTCCACGCCCAGAGTGGGGCCGTGCCAGCCAGAGCATTGTTTCCCCCTTGCCATTTTGGACAAAGTGAACTTTTCTTGATTCAGTGTTCATGTGAATCCAGGGGCCACTCCTCAGAGCCGCCTTCTCTGAAGGTTCAGCCCAGGGCAGCACAACGCCCAGGGAATGTTGGGGGGATGGAGAGTGGGGGGACGTGGGGGGTCAGAGCAGGAGCATGCTGCTTAGCAAGAGGGTGTCCCAGGCCTGACCTTCCCACCTGGCTGCCGTGGGCCTTTCCACCCCAGGGCCTCATCTTCCATATTCATGTTTATGAAAATTAAAAGCCCAGAAGATGTAATTATGGGAGAGCAAATGGGCAGAGCTTGGTGGGCAACCAAGGGCGCCTTGCAGGCTGGGTGGGGGTGGGGCAGACTGAGCCTCTGGGTGGCAGGCGAGGCCAGTGGCCCAGCAGAGGGTCCGCCCCAGCGACCGCGGAAGCTGGTTCCAGGCTCTTCCTCAGTCACACGTGCCTCTCTCTGCCTTGGAAGGCTTTCACTGAAGAACAGAAAGAGTCACGTCAGCCTTTTTCTTTTTTCTCTCCTACAACCGTCTTTTTGATAGGGGTGGAAATAGGATCCTGGAAATAGCGATCGCTGTAAGAAATATTAATCACCTTCTGTTAACCGTGATTGTTTGGTTCTGACTAGAGAAGGCGCGCTCCAACCTGGCCGGGGCCTGGGTACTCACCTGGAAAAGCGGCCCGTCCTCTCCGCCTGGGAGCTGCCCGTGACCCCGGGAAGGTTAACAGCCTTGTTACTGCAGAGACCAGAGCAGCCAGCTCTTTGAAGACCACCCCCCCCAGCCCGTGGCTCATCAACCAGCCTTTGCATACCCGCAGGCCTTTGCCAATCTCCAGCCCGAGTTCCCTGTGAGCCGCCCACTTGGCAGACCCTTACGACCAATTCCCCAGGTAATCTTTGTCCTTCCACCCGATGCGAGCAGCTGGCTTACGGTGGGGGGCAGAGAGATCCCTGTGGGTGGCCTGCTGCTCCCCCGTGCAGCCGGCAGGGCTGGGATAGACGCTCACGTATGATTCAGCCAGGTCTCTGCTGATTTGGCTCCAGTAGTGACAGGCAGCCCGGACCCACTGATTGTCTGGATACATTTTGAGCAACAGGTTCAGTCAGAGAATTTAAATCCAAATACTTGCTAGGGTCTGGGCCTGGAATTCGGGGGAGGGATGGGGAGAGCGCTCCGTGGGTAGGGAGGCACCTTGCAGAAGCGCCCACCCACCCACCCACCCACCCACGGAGGCCCCGGACACGCCTCCTGTGGAGATCCGAGAGTGAAGCTGAGGAGAGGAAGCTATTCGCCCTAGACCCTGGGCTCCTCTCCTGCCAAAATAGAGCACGTGAACGTCGTTTCTACTAGCGTTGGCGTGGGCACCGGCCATCATAGCTGTGTGACCTCACATAAAAACCTCCATCTCTCTAGTCTCCGTTCCACCACGTCGTGGTGAAGATCGAGTGAGCCCAGGATGATGCAGCGGCCCATTCCCAGCAGGCGAATGGTAACTGCCCCATAAATGCTAACCCCGTTCAGGGTGCGGTGGGTTCCCCCCCATCACTGGGCGGGGCCGTGCTCTGCAGGTCCCTGACACCGGGCAGGGGTGGTTCTGCTGACTCTTCCTCAGACCCGTCGCCTGACCTCAGAAGGGAGACAAGGATTCCTGCCTGCCGCTCCGGGCACCAAAACAAGACCACGAGCGGGAAAGCACTTTGGGACCTGTGAGGAGGCAAATTAATATTTTTACCATTTGCTGCAACAGCACATTCCCTGGAGCCGGGCTAATCGAGGCTTCTGACTGTTTCAGGCAATTATTTTAACCTGTCTGTGCTCCAGTTTCCCAGCTGCCAATAAGGGACAGCAGAGGCTACCATCCTGTAGGTCGCGGCGGAGGTGAAAAGGTCTGTGCCCAGGGCCTGGCACACTGTAAATACCGGGTAGCCTCCTCGTCTTGTCATCACAGCGGCCGTCCTCGTTGCGATCAACAGGAGCGCCCGCCGTAACTGCGGCTGTATTTCCTGTTGGGGCTGCTTGTCCCAGGAGTTTTCCACGCTCGCACATCACTTCCCGTGACCCTGGCCCCTTCTCTACAAACCCAAACTTGGGGAAAGTGGCGTGGCGTCTCCTCCTCCCACGTCACGAAGCACTTAGCAGGGCTCTTTCCCTGCCGCAGCCCCACAGGTCAGGTGTCGCTGGGCTCCAGCTTTCAAATCCAGGTGCAGTGGGTCCGAGCCAGGGCCTGCCTGCTCCTTGCTCGTCTGGGTTAATTCTGTGGCTGGGAGGCCTCGGGAGGGGAGAAGGAGGTCTCGCTTGCCAGGAAAATGCAGTGGGTGATGACGCCCGGGGCGGAGGCATGTCCTCTGGAGGGGGCCCGTTCATGCAGAAACTCGAATGAGCTGGCAAGCAAGGCCCTGGGTTCCTAAGAGGTCGCGGGCCCCAGCCTGGAAACTCTTAGGGGTTTAAAATAACACAAATTTATTATCTCGTGGTTCGGCTCTGGAGGTCAGAAGTTGGAAAGCGAGGTGTCAGTGCAGCTGTGTTCCTTCTGGAAGTCCGAGGGGAGACTCCTTTCTTCGCCTCTCCCAGCTCTGTGTGACCTGGCTCGCGGCAGCATCCTGCCAGTCTCCGATGCCATCTCCGCGTGGCCTTCCCCTCTCTCCCGGGTCTTCTCCTCGTCTGCGTTTTATAGGGACACTTGTTGTGGGATTTGGGGTTCACCTGGTTAACCCAGGGTGATCTCATCTCAAGAGCTTTAACTTGATTGTATCTACAAAAAAACTTTCCTTTTTACAAATAAAGTCACAGATAGTAAGAATGAGGGCGCCCTCCCCCCCGCTCTCTTTGTGGAGGTCATTATTCAACTCGTTACAAAAGAAATTGTTGGATATATGAATCACTGAACAGGGGACCTTCCTTATAAGCCAAGAGATGCTACTAACCACCTGAGGACTCGGTAGCCATTCACAGACTCTCCACTAGAGGGCAGCTCTGGGTGAGGGCACGGCTCTCCCGCTCCTGGGAGCTCCCAGGGCCTCAGGAACAAGATCAGAGAGGCATGTCCGAGGTGCCCTGCAGCCCTGAACGGCCCTTCCAGCTTCCAGCCCTCTCCTCCACTGCTCCTCTTAGAGCCACGGGCAGGGAGGGTGGGAGGGGCTGAGAGCTTGCCTGTCCCTGGGACATATAAGAGTCAAGGGGGATAGAAAAGGGGGCACTAGAGCCCTTTTTAAAGAGACAAATAAAAACCATGGCTGGTATGGCTCAGTTGGTGGAGCGTTGTCTGTGCATTGAAAGGTTACTGGTTTGATTCCTGGTCAGACACATGCCTAGATTGTGGGTTCCATCCCCCAGTGGGGGGTGTGCAGGAGTCAGCCAGTCAATGTCCCACTCTCACATCGATATTTCTCTCTCAGTGTCCCTCTCCCTTCCTCTATTTCTAAAAATCAATAAAAATATTTAAAAAGAAGAAGAAGAAGAAGAAGAAGAAGAAGAAGAAGAAGAAGAAGACAAGCTGAAACCGGTTTGGCTCAGTGGATAGAACGTCGGCCTGCAGACTAAAAGGTCCCGGGTTCAATTCCGGTCAAGGGCATGTACCTTGGTTGCGGACACATCCCCGGTGGGGGGTGTGCAAGAGGCAGCTGATGGATGCTTCTCTTTCATCAATGCTTCTAACTCTCTATCCCTCTCTCTCTTCCTCTCTATGGAAAATCAATAAAATATATATTGTTTAGAAAAAGACAAATAAAAATGTGGCAACTGTCACCGCACTGCCCTAGCCAAGCTCTTAGAGGGGGGAAAGCCCGACATGTAGAACACAAAATCAGGGCAGCTCTGGTTAGAGGATAAACTGACTCCCACCCTCAGCGTATCTTTTAGCCACCGACCCTCTCCACCCCCTGAAGCACCTCTTGGATAGTCTGGGGGATGGTGGTGATGAGGGGGAGGTCTCAAAATACAGTTTGAAAATCCCAGGTGAGGCCTTTGGGGCACGGCCATAAGCCCAAGCAGCCCCAGACCAGGGCCGGGGGAGAGGGAGACGCCGCGGGATCAAGGGAAGGGGTGAGGAAGCAGGGCAGCCCTTCTGTTGACAAGATGAGCTGTGTCATCCGCCAAAACCCCGGAAGAAAACTCCGGCCTTCTGAGTGGGCTCCTGGTGGGCATAATGGACATGCCGGCGTCACTGAGTGGGAGCCCTGCTGCTCCCACGGCGGTCACAGCCTCGGGGCAGCGGAGGAGGACCAGGCCCCAGGGAGCCTCGGGGCTGAGGCTCAGCCTCGCCTTCGTGGCCCCGCCCCCATCCCCACGTGTGAGGGCGCAGGGGACCTGGGCAGGCGGGCTGTGCTCCAGCCCTGGGGGCAGAGCCCCTGCTCCCGGCAAGCCCTTTGAGCGCAGAGACACTGTTTGTCATTGTCTTAGTTTCAGGACAGGCCAAAAGGGGCATTTTGTGTTGTCTTAAAGCATCCCCTAAAAGGAGGAACCAGATCTTAACACACACACACACACACACACACACACACACGAGCAGTACACATACAAACAACCCCATACATGTGCACATCCGAACCTCACAGCCGCTCACAGTGAAATGCACACACACAGCCCTGTGGCTGCTCAGTGGTTGAACACTGACCCATGAATCAAGAGGTCACGGTTCAATCCCCCCCCCATCGGGGCACCTGCCTGGGTTTCGGGCTCTAGCCCCAGCAGGGGGTGCGCAGGAGGCAGCGGATCAATGCTCCTCTTTCATCGTTGATGTTTCTAACGCTCTATCCCTCTCACCCTTCCTCTCTCACTAAAAATCAATGGAACCATTACAAAAAATGCATACACATACCAGCATGTGGCTTAGACGCATGAGCTCACAGGACGGAGCCCCGGGGGTAGCATTGCAAAGCCGTCTGGTGTGTGATCGCGGCATCCTTGGTTAGTTACCCGCCTCGGAGCCTTTGCTTTCTCATTTGTAAAAGTGCGTGTGTGCACGGACCATCTCTCTCCAAGGTTCATTATGAGGACGGAATGGGAAACTTAGCCTGCAGAGCCCCAGCCTGGGACCCGACCTGGCCACGTGTGTGGACACACCCAGGACTCAGGAAGTGGGGGGCTTAGGAAGCCAGGGGGCACCGGCTTACTCTGGCCCAGGAAGCCATCGCTGCCTTTGGGCCAGTCCCCCGGCTCCTGCGAGAATGAGGGGCCTTCGCCGGTGCCGGACACCCGCGGCCCATGGACGTTCCGGAGGGGGTGGCGTTGCAGCCTGCGCGCCGCTCGCCAGGAAGACCCGGGAGCTGATGGCAGGTCCCCGCAGAGGGAGGCACTGACCGCAAGGAGACAATGAGGGGACGGAGAGCTGGGATAAATATAGAGAAATGGAACTGTAAATAGAGCGGTGACAGATGCAGAGGGAACGTGCAGGGGCGGGGGGAGGAGGGGCTGTCTACAGAGAGCGGTTTAGGAAGGCCACACGGAGACAGCCAGCCGGCCAGCTAGGGATGGACAGAGAGCAGGCCCGCTGGGCGGATCACACCTGCACAGACCCCCACAGCTGGGGACGGAGGACAAAGGATGGGAGCACACCGCCCGTCTGCCGGCGACCTCCCTGCCCACTCGGTGCCCGGACTCCCCAGAGGGCCTTCCCTCCCCGCAGCTGAGCTCCTGCCAGGCCACCGGCCGCCAGACGCTCTCCGCGCCTGGGCAGCGGCGAAGCCAGAGGGGCCGCGGGAGGGGCCGCACAGGCCATTGCAGGCTGGGGCAGGACGGGGAGGAGGAGGAGACAGCGCTCCAGACAGCTCAGCCCCCCTGCGCCCCGGCAATCACCGAGGACCTCCACTTGTCAGCCCTGCATTTTAATGGCATTAATGAGGCCTCCTGCCATCTCCTCCCTGGAGAAGGGCCTTTTCTTCTCTGCCTCCAGCTCTGGGAGGCTGCACCTGTCCCCTGACCTGGCTTTGCCCGGCCTGGGAGGGAGTGTGGCAGGGATTCTTTCTGTCCTCTTTTTATGATTGCAGCTAATTCTTTCCAAGGGGGAGAAAGGAACGTGTGGTCTCCGTACCTGGTTATCTGCCATTCCCTCTCCCCGCGTCCCCCACCCGGCCACCCCAGTCATTCGCCAGGACAGGAGCTGGCTGCCTTTCTTCACGGTGGTCCTCCTTCAGCTGCCCCTCCCCCTGACGGAGAACGTCAGTCAGGGCACCTGCTCACAGTCCGCCTGCGCTGACACTTACCGCAGGCCCTGGGCTGGTTGCAGTGACGGTCACGTCTGACACAGCCTCTGCCCTGGCAACTTGCACCCAGATGTGCACAGGCAAAGCATTCTTGGGGTGGGTCGGCTCACTTTAAAACACCCCCCTTTCTGACTCCGTTTTTCTTGATTACTCTTTTCCTCCTGCCCTTAAATGTTGGGGTCCCCCAGGTGCTGCTGCTGTCCCTCTTCTCTCCTCTTACTGTAAAGCCCTAACTCAGGAAACCCGTTCACCCTCGGGCCCCACTGGACAAGCGCACCATACCTGGTTATCTGCCATTCACCTCTCCCCGCACCCCTCTCCCCCCACCCCAGTCATTCGCCTGGGCCAGGCCCAGGGAGGAATAGGAAAGACGGGTCCATGCCCCCAAGCAGCTCAGGCTTCCAGCATCACAGCCAGAAGCAAAGCAGCACTGACATCAGCGAGCTCTGGGGTGGAGTTAAGGGGTGTGGAGGGAGCCCAGCACTTCCCCCCTCAGGTGGACAAATGAGGGTCCTCGTAGAATCCTACGGGGTGCTAGGATGGTTGGATAGTGCCCAGTGCTTAGAGCAGGAACATGCTAAGTGCTCAGTGAGTGTAGACACACATGATGATCCCAGCCACTGCTGGGACCCACTGCAAGCTCCAACCCTCGTCTTTCTCAGTGGCTGCAGGTGAGCCTTCCAGCCCCTCCCCCAGGCAAGTCCATGTGGCCAACGGGACGCATTTACCAACCCCTCGGGTGCTCCCCACAGTGACAGCATCCCTGTCCACCCACTGACCCAGCTGCCTGAGCTACAACCTGGGAGCCACCTGGCCAGTCGTGGTCCTAGGAGCTCTTAGCAGGGTCGGGCTGAGGCATGAAAACAGCTGAACTGAAAGGAAGGTCCCTCCGAAAGATAAAACATCGAATCATCATACAATCCATTCCTGTGTAAGCCATTCCAAGTCACAGGTACATTCCCTGGGAAGTGGGGGATTCCCTGTGTGTGTGCAGGCACCAGCTCTGAGACCTGTTCCCACAACCCAGAGGCCCTGGCAGCCTTGTGGAGACCTGGTCCTCAGAGCCGGAGGCACCTCCGCCCCATCCACGGCCTACTCAGGGGCACAGCCCAGGGACTTGCTGCCCTGGGCTCAGGTCTGCAGGGCCAGCCCTGCTTTGGAAGTTCACAGGGTCAGGAGCAAGAAGATGGGCTCTGTGGGGCCACACCTGAGAGGAGCCCGCGGGGGCCAGGACACTGATTAGCAGGGAGGGAACGGCTCTGGCCAGAGCAGCAGGCCAGAGCCGGCAGCCAGAGTCCCCTCCCATCACGCCGTACAGCCTTAGCTGATGTCTGGCCTGGTCTTGGATAAATGCTTGTGCTTGAAGGATCCGGGAGGAGCTCCCATGGGGAACGTTGGCGGGGGATGCAAATGGCGATCAGCCTCTAAGGTGTTGCAAGCTGAAGGGTCTGGGAGAGCAGCTGTGTAGGTGAAGCAGGTGAGACAGTCAACTCTTAGTGGGCAGACTGGAGCCCTTGCTTACAAATGCCCCTTCCCTCCAACGCCAAGCTCAAGTTCCTTGTTGACTGGAAGCAATGGAAGACTTGAACGTACCACTGGGCACCTTGACCCATTAGAGTCTCAAGGCACCCACCGCTCCATCAGCGAGGCCCAAGCTTGGAGACTCGGGTCTGTCTGTCTGTCCTCACTCCACTTCTGACTGTCTGGTTCTCCCAGACTCTGGGTTCCAGCTGGTGGATCAATTCTCTGCGGGTCTCTCATTTCATTTTATCATCCCACTCTGTCTTCTTTGGGGCATGTTTCTGTTCTCTGAACAATTCCTGCTTCTCTTCTCACCAGAAGGGGAGGAGGTGGAAGGAATGAAGGGAAGGAATGTGCCTCTCAACACAGGTCACCTGGTTGGACACACTGACACCTGGTCTGGAGATTCTGAGATGCGGATAAGATCTACTTGGATTATTTTATTATCTTTTCCCCAAACCACTGGAGTCCTGTTGCCTCTCCTTCCCATCCCCCTCTCTCCATGCCCACGCTCCAGTTCAGGCTCTTTGGGCTGTCCCGGGACCACTGTGACAGCCTTCTCGCCTATCTGTCCCCACTCGGCCCTCTCCAGTCCATCTGAGAGCCTGGAGCGCCTCAGGCCCTGCTTCAGTGGTTCTAAGTGCAGTCCCCAGACCAGCAGCATCGGCCGCCCCTGGGAACTGGTGAAAAATGCAAATTCTCGGGACACATCCTAGACCTACAGATGCAGCAGCTCCAGAGCCCAGCCCAACAATGTGTGTTTTAGCAAACTCTCCAAGTGATTGTGATGCCTGTGAAAGTTGAAAATCACTGACCTACTTAAAAGCCGTTAGTGGCTCCCACAGCCAGGCCCAGATTCCCTGGCAGAACCCCTGGGACCTACTTTCTGCTTCTCTTCTCCCCTCCATCTCCTCCCACCACTTCTCCAACGCACCTTGCATCAGTTCTTCCCACCTGCCAATGGGGCTGTGAGCAGGGATGTTCCAGGCCTCTGTGTCCTGTTCCCTCCGGCTGGGTGTCTTTCCCTCCCCATCCAGAGCACACCAGTCCCTCCCTTTCCCTCTTGGGGTGCCCTCTTGAGCCCTCACAGCCTAATCCCTACTGCACTTAATGTCAGTCTGTTGCTTATTCTCTCCCTAGAGTCCAGTGGTCGGCAGACTCATTTAGTCAACAGAGTTGACTAAATTGTATCAACAGTACAACAATTGAAATTTCTTTTGAGAGCCAAATTTTTTAAACTTAAACTTCTTCTAATGACACTTCTTCAAAATAGACTTGCCAGGCCGTGGTATTTTGTGGAAGAGCCACACTCAAGGGGCCAAGGAGTCACATGTGGCTCGTGAGCCACAGTTTGTTGACTATGTCCCTAGACTATGAACTCCTGGAGGGGTAGGGCCATGTGTTCGTACTTGTGGACCCAGCACCCTGCACATAGGCAGCACCTGCTTCAAAGCCGTGATTTAAGCATGGTCCCCTGAGTTATCACGTTTCCAGGACACACCTGCATGGTTGTTTCATTTGCTAGCAGGTTTACCGAGAGGTTGTTGGCCCCTAGACAATGCATGGGAAGCTCCCTGCAGCTCCTGGACCTACATCCTTGATAATAGCTTCCGGGGGCATCCAGGGTGTGGAAAAAAAAAGAGAGAGATTTGGAGACCAGTGACCTGTGTTTGTACTTTATGTCCTACTCTCTGGTCTTGTTATTTTAGTACAGGCTCCAGGACTCAATTTTCTCTCCTGTAAAATGGGATTATTGTACTAAATTTAGATAAGTTTATGTCTTCATTTGAGTTCCCCTGTAAGCAGAGCCTGAGACAACTCCTTGGATGCAGGTGATTTATTTAGGAAGTGATCCCAGAGATAAGAGGAGAGATTTGGGGGACCAAGCCAGGAAAGCGGAAATACCACTGTAACTGTTGCTATCAGTAATGGGGGTCTTCATCATGCCAGGACTTCTGAGAAGCATACAGAATTCCCCCCTAGGACTGTCCCTCCAAAGGCCAAGAAAGTGGGGTCCTTTATCTCAGCTCCCATCTCCCATTGCGAAAGGGCTGATGTGGCCATTAACTTCCCCCTCCTTCTTTCTGAATTGACTTCTGAGGAGCTCTTGTTTGCAGGTGCCTGGATTTCTGAAGCCCTAGAGAAGGCCTGAGGCAAAGAAACAGAAAGGTGCAAGGTCCAAGGTGGGGGGCTGAGGTCACGAGGAGCCTGCCACCACAGCTGCAGCAGAAACTAGACATGGGCCAAGGGGATGGGAAATGGAACCTTGAAAGCAACTGCTCCCGTCTGAACACAGACACCCTCAGAACCCTGTGGCCCTGTTCCTCTGAACTGAGATCACCTGTCTAGGTGTCTATGTCCTCCAGTTGGCTGTTTGTTAATTACACTGGCATTCCTTGGCTTGTGGCTGCAGCACCCCAATCTCTGCCTCCACGGTCACATGTTGTCTTTCCCTCCTGTTGTGGAAAGCCAGTTCCAGGATGTCCTGGAGGGCAGGGACAATGTCTGTCATGCTCATCACTGCATCCCCCGTGCCAAAGAGAGAGCTCTGCACAGGGACCATCCTCAACAATATTTGTTGAATGACTGGGTGGATGAAAGAAACTCCCACATAATGAATATTCAAGACAATTGACCATGTAACTACTCAGACTTTCTGAATGGAGAGAGTGCATTGTTTTCTGATCAAGTTGCAGGGAATCATTCAAGATTGAGTGCTTTTCCATTCAAGACAGAGTAACAGAGACCAGATTTACCTTCTGACCTGAAACAACTAAAAGTCCAGACAAATATCCAAAATAGTGGGGTGCAAGCCATTGGGCATTGGACAAAAGGAAGGATTGTCCTTGACAGACAGGAAACAAATGAGGTGAGCCTTATGATTGCCCCAGTTTGATGCTCAGAGAAAGTTCCCAGGCAGCAGAGAGGCATGGGTTACCAAGAATGGAGGGACAGGTTACCAAGGGCCATAAGGAAACAGTTTTGGATCATGGATATGCTCACAATCTTAATTGTGGAGCTGATTTCACAGGCATATACACATGTCAGAATTTACCAAATTGTATACTTTATGCCATCTTATTGTATGTCATTCTACTTCAATAAAGCTGTTTCTCTTTTTTAAAAAGATGAGGGGACTAGTATTCTGTTTAGCTAATGGAGAAGAATCTGCATTAGAAAAACACATGCAGAGACTCATTAAAGAGTGGATACGTAATGAAGATCTTTCTACTAAGATCCTTATCTCTTTGCTTTTTGACAATCATCTTTGTCTCAGATTTGGACGCAGTTTCCAGCGGGGGTTCAGAGTGTTGTCAGCAGGCCCTCCGAATCAGAAACACATTTTTAAGTTCCACATGCCTCACTCTCCCATCCAGATCAGAGCCAGTTGTTGTGGGAGGGGCACATGGAGCTCACCAGGCCACACGCCTGCCTGTATTCCTCTGGGTCTCCATCCTTGTCCCCCATGTACCACACACACACACACACTCTTCAGGGAATCCTTGCTCACTACCTTCCCCCCTCCCCCCTTCCTTAGAGTATTTGCCTTGTCCCCCTGCAATGGAGTGCTGCCTTAGAAAGTACCACAAACTGGGACAGAATTTGTTCTGGAGGCTAGAAGCCTGAAATGGAAGGGTCAGCAAAGCCATGCTTCCAGTGTAACCTGTAGGGGAGTGTCCTTCATTGCCTCTTCCTAGCTCTGGCTTGTTTGTTAGCGACATTGGCATTCCTTGGCTTGTGGCTGCAACACTCCAATCTCTGCCTCCACGGTCACATGTTGTCTTTCCCTCCTGTTGCCGAAAGCCAGTTCCAGGATGTCATAATTTGCAAGAGTTTCATCAAAAGATTGATGGAACTTGGGGGATTCAACAAGAGCTGAGTCACATTATGTTATTGCCTGTTGGGAATGGATAAAGGCATTTCCCCAAACCTGAAAAACATTGATTGTTTGCTGCCAGACAGCTCAGGGCATCTTAATCTACATGTTATTGGCCTTCTGTTGGCCACATACCTGAACAGCCCAAGGCAATTCCCCAATCTGACAATGCTTCTGTATGAAACCTTAGCCTTTGAAGTGTATATCTCCACCTAGTCTTAGGACAGTTTGTGTTAATAAAAAAGCAAGGGGTCCTGAGACAAAGAGAACTTAGTTTCTTTAGCGAGGCTCCTCTGACCCCCAATGCCTTTCAAAATTATCTTTTGTCTCTGGACTATTACTTAAGATATACACAGCCTTCCTCCGGATTGCTGAACCCTTCTTAAGGCCGGAACAAAACCCTGGCATCCTGTGTCTGTCTGTGTCTCTTCTCTTCTTATAAGGACTCTAGTCCTATTGGATTCAAAAGTTACTTATAAGTATGTTTTTAAATTTCAAAATATGTGGAGTTTTAAAATTAATTTTATATGGTATTTGTTTCTCGCTTAATTGCATTGGGATCAAATACATGGTCTCTATGTTATTCATGCTTTGAAATGTGCAGAGATCTAATTAATGCCCTCCTTTTGAAGTAGTTTTTGCACATGATCCTTATGTGCCTGAGAAGAATAAATATGCGCCAATATCTTGCTACAGGGTTCCTTTCTATATTTTCATGGGATCAACTTTGTTAATTATATTTTTCAAATATCCTGAAAGATTTGTTATCTGTTTGAGCTATTCATTACTGAGAGAGGTATGTCAAAATTTTCCCAGTGTGATGTGCAATTGTCAATTTATCCTTGTTGGTCTGTCAAATTTTGCTTTATATATTTTGAGCAGGTTTACATTTATAATGATTAACTCTTCCAAATGAATGAAAGATTTCATTGTTCTATCTTGACCCTCTTTATTTTTGTAATCTGATATTAATATAGGTGTATCTATGTTATTTTGGTTCTTTTATCTGGCAAATATGTATTTTCCATCTTTTTATTTTCAGCCTGCTTTACGTGGCTCTTGCAAGCAGAATATGTATAGATTTTGAAATTTCATCTGGTAATTCTATCTTTTAACTAGAGAGTTTGGTACATTTATATTGTGATTTTAGATATATTTATGTAGATAATTTATCATGTTATTTTGTGTTTTATATTTACCTTGACCTGACTATTATTTCAGTTCAAAGTTGTATTTTTAATGAATTGAGTTGCTGCAAAAAAATAAAAATAAAAATGTTATCTGGAGTTTGGTAATTCTATCAGTTAACCCTAATATTTACTTCTGTTAAATCTAAGTAAAATTACAAACATATCTACTTATATCTATTTTTCCCACAATTAACATAGATTAATTATTGATCTGAGATTCAAATAGAACTAGGTGTACTGTATTTTATCTGGCAACCCTACTGAGTGGGTCAGTCTCACCCGTTCATTACACTGGGGGGTGGAGGGAGGACAGGTGCCCTTCCTTGTGAGAGGAATTGTGTACTTTATGCTGAATGGAGCCGAAACAGATTAGAAATGTGCTCTCTGTTTGGACACCAAGACTCATTGTCTCGTTCATGCTAACACTCTCCCAGGGTCCTCATTAGCATTTCATCTAGGAAATAAGGACACTATTGCCATTAGTTTTCAGACTAATGAAATCCTAGAACTCCCATCTGGCCCCTTGCCAGCAAAACACACACACACACACACACACACACACACACACACACACACCTTCTGCTAAAGTCAAATCTCAGAAGCTGGAACAGACGAGGAAAACCCACACTGAAGGAGCAAGGCCAAGATTTCCTTCTCCCCAAGAAAAGATTGCTCAGCAATGGTCCCCTTGCTCAAAAACAGCAAGCCTCTTGATTCCAATGGGAATGGATACCTCAAAACCACAGCAAAGTCCTCCTGGATCACCCCTCCCCCAATCCTCACCCATGAGTTTTCCTGCACAGTTATTTAGAGGCCCCCATTTTTCCTCTTCTGTGCCTAATAAGAATAAGCCAATAACTGAGCATTTTGTACATAAGTCCTCTCTATATTCCACTACACCTGTGATGATTATCTCTTAGTCCAGCTCTGATGGAGAAAGCATGTGCTCTGGCCCTGACCAGCTGGAGTTGGAGACCTAGGTCCTTCATTTACCAGCTTATGACTTTGGCCAATTCAGTGAACTCTGAGGATTCCATCCCTCATCTGCAAAATGTGACTGGTACAAGTGACTTCTTTGAACCAGACCTTATTCTATTGGAGACAGCTCAGATGACTGGTGGGGAGAATGTGCAAAATCCTCATTTGAACTGGATCCGATCCTTTTAGAAGCCATACAAATTAATCGAAAAACATTGTAAACGTCATTTGCAGCAGAACTAGAGACCAATTATTAGATTCTGATATAACCACCAGTGGAATATTACATGGACATTAAACATGAGAAAGTTCTGCCCGGCCAGTGTTGCTCAGTGGTTGAGCATTGACCTATGAACAAAGAGATCGCAATTTGATTCTCAGTCAGGGCAGGTAGAAGAGGGTAAAAGAGGGAAACTTGACTTTGTGTGATGAACACACAATACAATATACAGATGATGTATCACAGAATTGTGCACTTGAAACCTATATAATTTGATTAACCAATGTAACCCCAATAAATTCGGTAAAAATCTAAAAGAAAAAAAAAATAGGTGTTCATTCAATGTAGCACCCTTCCCTGTTTATGTTTATTTTTTTCTAATTCTAAAATTATACATTTTGATTTTGCAATTTAGGGAAAAAAATAATCGCCCATTATCCCAGCACTTAGAAGTAAATGTGCTAACATTTTGCATATTGCTCATCAATCTTTATACTTTTATGCAAATATTTTTACACAGCAATATATACAATTTAATCCTTAAAGCAGAGCCATTCCTTGCAACTGATGTTTTTAATATCTGCAGTACACTCTATTATACAAATGGCCTTTGTCACTGTTTTCCTGTGTCCCCTTGGCCCTATCAACTCCCTGAAGACAGGGACTGTGTCTTATTTATTTTTGTCTTATTTATTTTTACAAGCCTCCTGTGTGAGGCTTGTAAGGGATCCAGGCAAATATCTATTGAATAAATGCACACATTAATTATCCAAAAATTACCTAAGGTGTCATTTATTGTTGGGTGTTTGGGTCATTTTCCATTGTTTTCACTCTTCTCTATAACACTAGCACATTCATTCATGCACACGACTCACAAATCACCATGCACATTTTTACTTGTTTCCTTAGGCACAATTCCTAGAAGTGGAATTACTGGCTGGATGGATAGGAACAAATTTAAGGTTGCTGAAATCACATTGCTAATTTGGCTTCCAAAAAAGTTGTCCCAACATGCACTCTGAGCAGCTGCTTGAGGAAGGCCAGGCTCCGGTGCTCACTGCAATGAGGAGCTCTGCTCCTTAAATCGCCACCCATTCCTTGGAAAGAGAAATGGCATCACACTGTTTTCATTTAAATTCCTTTAACTGTTTTAGTGAGGTTGAACGGGTTCTCAAATTTTATTAGACATAATTTTTTAACCAGTGGTCTGTTTATACACTTCATCTGTCTACCTGTTTGGGTCTTTCTGGTTTTTTTCTGTATTTTATATTTTTAATTTTTGCTTTCTCTTGCTTCATAGTTTCCCTGATTGTCTTCAGAAAAATTTTTATGGATTTAGAGAAGACATATAGTGGCAAACTGCCAATAGACATGAGAGTAGAGAGAATAATGAACCCCCATTTCCTTCTCCCAACTTCAACAGGAACAAATTTAAGGAACAGAATACTTTAATGATCTTGTTTTATTTATTTATCTGTTTCTTCCCTAACACACACACAGGCAAACATTTTTTAAAGAAATTTTTTCTAGACTATTTTAGGCAAATCCTAGACATTTTGCCCATAAATATCCAGAGAATTTTTGAGCTGCCATATGAGTGTTCCTATTGAAGAAGTCTACAGACTGACCCACGGTAAGAAATGTATGTATAACATTTCAGAATCCTGCCTTCTATCGTTCTCCACATGTGGCTGACTAATACAACGTGGCCTTTTTTTTTTTTGTCGGCCCACTTGCGTGTACCCCACGGGGTTCCCCGATGAAATAGTGCAGCCGATGCGCTCCGGACAAGTGAATGGCGAAGGCCTTGTCAAAGTCACCCAGGTTCTCAGGAGGAGAGAACCATCAATTTGCATTTGCCGAGCACATAAACAACTCATCTCCAGCCTGTGTTTTGCTAACTGATCGCCCGCCTTAATCAAACTCATAATTCAAAAGCGTTCACATTTAAATCTAAATTCATCTTCATTAAGCAATCACTCATGTGGAGAGGGGGGGGAATGGGTTTATTCCCCTCTCCTACCCTGCCCTCCTGATCACAGGGAGGCATCTCTGCCCGGCTGGAAGCAATGGCTTCTTTTGCCGCTTTGCAGAATGGGCTTCAGTTTTGAGTGGAACTTCAAGATGGAGTATCTTCATTTCCTCCGTCGAAACCATTTTATCCAATTTCAAGTCTCTGCAGAAATCAGAATCCCAGCAAGCTGCCTCAACTGTGAGGAACATAGCATGCATGGTGGAGAAGGCAGGGAGAGAGAGAGAGAGAGAGAGAGAGAGAGAGAGAGAGAGAGAGAGAGAGAGAGAGAGAAATCATAGGGAAGCCATGTCTGCACAACAGCAAAGGAAGTTTTAAAAAATAATAAATAATAAGTGCTTGCAAAGGCATAACGGCAGCCAGGCTGGAAGAGGAGAAGGCCACGCCACCCCGTGCTCCGGCCGGCCATTCCCTGTGCTAATCCCGGTGAGAGCAACAGGAGCCTCCGGCATCTGAGCGGCCTGCCTGACTTCAGCATCTGGCGCTGGAGGCCGGGCTATGAATCAGGAAAGCTATGTTGTGCGAATGAAGAAATACAAGCTTGTCAAGGCCCAGGACCGGCGTGGGCAGGATCCAGAGCCTGCTCCAGAAAGGTCTAAATGCCCTTTGTTGACCAGCACTTGAATTTGGTTCAAGCTTTTGCCCTGTTCCAGACCTTAAGCATCTCCTGGCCTGGTGTGCTGTCAGGACAGAGAGCAGGTGGCAGGTCAGCCAGGCCCTAATCTCAGGGGACATTCTTGTGCTCTCTCTCTCTCTCTCTCTCTCTCTGTGTGTGTGTGTGTGTGTGTGTGTGTGTGTGTGTGTGTGTGTGTGTCTGTGTGTGATGAACTACTTTGGGATCTGGAAGTCACAGAGCACCACGTTCAAAATGAAACCTGCTGCTGTCAAGTGGTAAACAAGGCGGATTCTGGGGATTAAAATGTCAAGCCCGACCCAGCGCCAGGCCTCTGCTAACATGCACAGCGGCCCGTGGTGCCCAGGACAGTTTTCAAAGGCTCGAGGCCGGCATGAGGTGTGTGAAACCAGAGCTTGGCCTTTCCGTGGAAAAAAAGCCGGGGCAGGACAGGAGGAGACCGGCTCTCTCACCACGGAACGTGTTTAGAGAAGAATCCCCGGAGTTAAAATAGATGCCCTCCTGAAATAATCTTGTTTTGAAACATCAGAAATCTTAGGAAGAGGAAAAAGCTATCAATACCCTTACCCTTTGAATCTGTTATGTGCCTTACTATTTATACTGTTTTGTTGTGTGTGTTTTTTATTTTCCTCCTCCAGGTGGCTTAAAATAATCAACGGAGATTATCACATTAACTCTTGCGATGCCCCCTGCCCGTCCACGGACTCTGGTCCTCCCAGGCCACAGGGGACACGGGCCTGACTCTATGGCACAGCCTCACTTCCTGTGCTCCTCTGAGCCCCCTGGCCGGCCCTGCCCGGGAGAGCATCCTGGCTACCCACCGCAGTTCAGGGTCTTTCCTGACCGCACTGGCGCCGGTGGCAGGAGCCTGCTGGAGGAACACTGGAGCATGGAAGCCCGCAGGACCCTGGGAACTCCCTGGGCCCCGGTCCCTGCTGGGGCGTCCTGACCCACCGGTGTCAGCACAAGGCCCATGACAAGTCACTGTTGTGAACAGTAAAGCTCTGGTGCTTACACGTTGTTTACCTTTTCGAAAGCAAATTCCAGCAGGGCAAAGTTGCCTCGAGAGAGGGTGCACAAAGGCAGTCCACGCAGTATGTGTGAGTTAACTTTTAAGACTCGGGAGAATTATGTCAACACTCACATTATCAGCCCCTCTAGGAAGACCCAGGACAATGGGTCTTCCCAAATGTCAGCCCTCAGCAGAGAGCAGGGCTCTCTATCCGAGTGACGCTGGGGCCTCTGAGTGGGCACACCATCTCCCTAGTGAGGGTCCCTCAAGGCATTTTGGGGGGACCTCTGGCAGGTCGGGTCAGAAGCAGGTTTCCTGGGGGACAAAATCTATACAACTGGGTGGGGGGGGCGGATTTGAAGAAGAAAAATACAAAACTACAGATGCAGAGTTAAGTGCAAAAGAAATATTTTAAATGAGATAAGAAATTATATCAAATTATAAATTTGATGATAAACATCAATGATGACAATTATAGTGTTATGACAATGCACACACACACCACCAAATCCAGAAAAAAAAATAATGTAATTTTTGAAACTACTCCACTGTATGACATGCCTCTATAATACTTTTTTCTTATACTTTTGACCACATACGCTTTGATTAAGTACCCATATGAGCATGATTTAGCAATATTTTCTCTAACAAGGATAGAAATTTAGTCTTTCCTCCGAACCAGATGGTTGAAACTTGCTTTAAATTATTGATAGTTTAGGAAAGTTTCTTTTAGCTTCACCCCTCATTATTGGTAACATCTTGTGCATTTTCAAGTTTGTTGTCAAATTTAGGAAAGCTTTGACCAAGTTTCTTTTATATATAAGCTGCTAGAGTTATACTTAAATTTGAAATTCTGCTATAGGCCAGTGGCTGCAATATAGAAATTCTAACCAATTCTATGTTACATAAGTTCTATTGAAAAAGGAAAAAAAGATATATAGTGCTGAAAAAGGAAAAAAAGATATATAGTGCAATTATAATTGTATGTTCTGCCTTGTTGAGTATATTATTGCATAAGTGAACTTCTGTTTTGACTAGGCATTGATGAGAACTGAATCCATTGCTTACAATTTTTTAATTTCTCACCTGAAGAAATGTTATTTGGTGTTTTTTGTTTTGTTTTGTTTTTGTCAGAGAGAGAGAGAGAGAGAGAGAGAAAGACATGCATGTGAGAAAGAAACATCAATCAGTTGCCTTCCATATACACCCTGACTGGGAATTGGAGCTACAACTGAGGTATGTATCCTAACCAGGAATCAAACCTGCAAACTTTTTGGCGATAATTTCAAGAGAAACATCAAAAGTGCTTTATTATTCAAAGTAATGTCCATCGCTAGCTACATATTTCCCCCCATCTTTCAGATAATTTGTGAATAGTGTCCCAATAGAACTTGTCTTGTTTTGAGGCAGACCATTCAGAGACCTAATTTTTCACTTCTTTGTATGTTTTGAAGTGCTGGTCAAAAAGTGTGTGTGCCATTGATCGGAACAAGTGGTAATCTGAATGAGCAATATAACAAGATAGCATACATATCAAATATGTAACATATGTGTAACTCCAGTTATTGAAAAAAAATCCGCATTATTAACCAGTACACCTGGTACTCACAGACTTCAGGAGCTGATGCCATGGGTGCATGCATAACATGATGCTGAGAAGTCACAGAATGAGCATTCTAGGAAGCCATTCCTATACCAGCATGGCCAGCATGAGCATAATGCAAAACACAGAAATATATCCCACTGAACCCAAACTAAATGCCTCTCAACTCAAATGTCTTTAATAGACACCAGGAAAGCCCTTGGCCTGCGTCAGTGCCACCTGACACGAAGAGAAGTTTACCAAAGCAGAAGAGAGGATGCACAGGGATGGTGGTTGCATGAATGCAGCTCAGACCCCTCACCTTTGCAGATTTTACAAAACTGTAGAGCCATATGCACACATTGTGAAAGTCCCTCCCAAGTTCTCAAAGGGGGTCTGGAGGGTGAGGGTCCAGAAGTGGAAGCTTCATTCACTTCCGAGTGAATCGTCCTCCAGTGGATAATAACAATCTCACTGCCCAACATTCTTGAACAGAAGAGAAAGAGGTTGATAACTTGTAGAGATGTTGAACTTTCACCTCACCTGCAGCCCCTGGGCTCCAAGCCATAACCCAGTGTGAACGCCCTTTACTGTAGTACCACTAGTTGTTAAGGTGCTTGTCAATTATTGAAGATATTCCCTCAAAATAATATTTTGTAGTTTTTACAAATCTGGGTCTTGTGGAGGAAATGCATCTTACACGTGGCCATTGCCTACCAGATATGTCCCACCTTCAGAAAAATGGCAGGGGATTTCTGTGGAGGTAGAAGGCCCTTATGTAACAGGAGGAGAGAAGTGAGAACTGCCCACGGCTGCTGGGGCCAGGACTATTATCCTTAGCCCAAAGCTCTTTCCGATTATCCTTAGCCCAAAGTTCTTTCCGCTGGATCAGAGCCGAGTCTCAGCTTTGAGGTGGCTCTACCGTCCCTTCTCCTGGGGAAATACCACATGCACAGCCTTATCATGGGTCTTACCTATGTATCGGTCAGGTACTGCCCCAATGTTATGTAACCATTCACCCCAAACAGCTATCATTTATTCTCAGGGATCTCTTGGTTGACTACAGAGGCTCTGCTTCCTACTTTAGGATTATGGGCCTAGGTCTATTCCACACATTTCTCATCTCTTTGGGCCAGAAAAGTAGTGTAGTCATGTTCTTCTCAAGGTGATGGCAGAGGTAAGATAATGAGCAGAAACATGTGAGTCCTCTTAAGGCTTGAAACTGGCACACCATGGCTTTCATCCACATGCCATTGACCAAAGCAAATCATATAACCAAAATCAAAATAAAGGGTGCTACACTGCACTCCACTCATAAGGCTATGGCAAGGGTGTGTATGCAGGGAGCGGGGGAAATTGGGACCAATAATTCAATCTACTGCACCTAGGAAGGAGCAGAGATGACAGGTGGGCGAGGCCAGCCGCCCACTGCAGAGATGAGAGAATTGGGGAGTGCCACAGACAACAGAGCTTTAGCAGGGCATTTGGCAGGGGCAAATGTGGACAGCTGGGTAGATTTATTGCTGAACCACTGTGCCCAAAGAACATCGACGAAAGGATTGATGTCCATCTGGAAGAGGCTTGCAGTGGCATGCCATCAGCTCTGCCCTGCTCCACTATTTTCATCCACATCTTGGATGCAGGTATTGGAATCATGTTTTATCAGATTTGCAAATGATACGCAGCTGAGTAGCATGACTAATACCCTTTGATGACAATATCAAAATTCAAATTGGTATCAACAGGCTGGATTTATGGGTCCAAAACAACAAGGATGAATAAACTAAAAGGGGCAACTAACATTTATTGAACATCTACTAGATGCTAGACACACATTTTTATTTAATTCTGAAACAACACTTTGAAACAAAGGTGCTCTTTTTTCAGATTAAAAAATATATATCTTAGAAAAAAGAAGAACAAACTACAACCAAATCAAGCAGAAAGGAATTAAAAATTATCCTGGAAATTAATAAGACAGAGGATAGAAAAATAGAGAAAATCAATAAAACCAAAATTGGGCCTTTAAAAAAATCAACAATATTGACAAACCTTTATATAGGCTGATTAAGAAAAAAAAGAGAGAAAACTCAAGTCATTAAAATAAGAAATGAGAGAACCTCACTGCTGGCCTGGCATAAATAAAAAGGGTTATAAAGGAATAGTATAAACAACTGTTCATCAACAAATTAGATAACATAGGCAAAAGGGACGCATTCTTAGAAAGACACAAATTACTAACACTGCTCAAGGAGAAATACAAAATGTGAATAAGACTATAACAAGTAAAAAGATCACATTAGTATGTTTGAAATTCTCCATAAATATTAGCAGTCCAGGCCCAGAAGAAATCACTGGTGAATTCTACCAACCATTCAAAGAATTAATACCAATCCTTCACAAACTCTTAAGAAAATTAGAAGAGGAAGAAATACTCTTCAACTCATTTTATGAAACCAGCATTATCCTGATGGCAAAACCAGACAAAGACATCACAAGAAAAAAAAAAAAAACACCTACAAACCATATTCTTTAGGACTATTTATGCAAAAGCCTTCAAGAAAATACTAGCAAACCAAAGCCAACAACATATAAAAAGAATTATATGCCATGAACAAATGAGGTTTGTCCCCAAAATGCAAAGTTGGTTCAACCATCAAAAATCAATTAATGTAATACACCACATTGATAGACTAAAAGAAACCATAGATCATTTCAATAAATACTGAAAAAAGTATTTTACAAAAAATAATATCCTTCCAAAATATATTTTAAAACACACACACACACACACACACACACACACACACAAATAAAAAATAAAAATAAAAAACCACTCAATAAACCAGGAATAGAAGGGAACTTTCTCAACCTGCTAAAGAGCATTTACGAAAAACCATATACTAAATTATAAAAAAAAAAAAATAAGTCTTTCCCCTTGAAATTAGGAATGAGATAAGGATGTCCATTCTCATCACTTCTATTTAACATATACTGGAGATTCTGGTTAGCACAATTAGGTAAAAGAAAGAAATAAAAGGCATTAAGGCCAGAAAGAAAGAAGTAAAACTCATTTTTCAGATGGCATGATATTATTTATAGAAATGCTAAGAAATTCACTGAAACACTATTAGAACTAACAAACAAGTTCAGCAATGTAGCAGGAGATACCATCAATATACAAAAATGTACTAGCAACTGAAAATTGAACTACTTAAAATGGAAATTAAGAAAATTCCACTTACAATAGCATCAAAAAGAATAAATACTGAGGTATAAATTTAACAAAAAAATGCAAGACTTGCCTTGAAAAAAATTAGGAAGTTTTAAGGAAATGGAAAGACATATCATGTTTATTGTTTGGAAAATTTAATATTGTCAATATTGTAATACTCCCCAAATTAATCTACAGACTCAGTGCAATCCCTATCAAAATCCTAGCTACCTATTTTTTCAGAAACTGAAGAACTGGCCCTAACATTCATGCAATAATTTAAGATATCTAGAATAGTCCTATAACAAGTGAAAATATCAAATAAGTATTTTTTTCAATGTTCCAAATTTCAAAACTTACTACAATGTTATAGTAATCAATACTGTGTGGTACAGGCATAAGACAGACATATTATAGATCAATGGAATTGAATTTGGAGCCCACATATAAACTCTTATACTTTTAGCCAATTGATTTTTTTTATGTCCTCACCTAAGGATAGGTTTTTGTTGATTTTTAGAGAGAGAAGACATAAGAGAGAGACATCAATATTGGTGCCTCCCCAACATACCCCAAACAGGGATTGAACCCACAATGTAGGTATGTGCCTTGACCAAGAATTGAACCCAAAACTTTTTTGGTATATGGAACAACACTCCAACCAACTGAACCCCCTGGTCAGGGCCCAATTAATTAAAAAAATATATATTTTATTGATATTTTACAGAGAGGAAGGGAGAGAGATAGAGAGCTAGAAACGTTGATGAGAGAGAAACACTGACCAGCTTGCCTCTTGCACACCCCCTACTGGGGATGTGCCGGAACCAAGGTACATGCCCTTGACCGGAATCGAACCCGGGACCTTTCAGTCTGCAGACCGACGCTCTACCACTGAGCCAAACCGGTTTCGGCAAGGGCCCAATTAATTTTTAACAAGGGTACCAAGCCCATTCATTGGGGGAAAGAATAATTTCATCAACAAAAAATTCTGTGCTTTGAAAAACACCGTCAAGAACATAAAAGGAAAGCCCACAGATGAGAGAAAATATTTTCAAATCATGTATCTTACATGAGCCATGTATCTATAATAAATAAAAAATTCTTAGAACTCCACGGTAAATAGACAACCCGACTTAAACTTGGGCAAAGAATTTGTATAGATATTTCTTCACAGAAGATACAGTATAATGGCTAATAGGTACATGAAAAGAAGCTCAAAATCATTAGTCATTAGAAAAAATGCTAATCAAAACTACAATAAAATACCACTACATATCCACTAAGAAGTTAGTTTTATAAAGACAGATAATTTGTGAGAAATTGAAGAAATTAGAAACCTCATACATTGCTGGCGGGAATGCAAAACGGTGCAACCATTTTGGAAAACAGTTTGGCAGTTCCTCACAAGGTAAATGTAGAGTTAGTTACTACATAACACAGTAATTCCACTCCTAAGTGTATACCCAAGAGAAATGAAAGCATACATCCACACAAAGATTTACAGCCGTATTTTCCATTATAGCTTAAAAATATGGGCACAACCCTAATGTTTGTCAACCAATGAATGGATACACAAAATATGATACATCCATACGATGGAATATTCTTTGGCAGTAGAAAGGAATGAAAAACTGCTATCTGCTAAAACATGTCAACTTTTGAAAATATGCTAAGTGAAAGAAGCCAGTCACAAAATACCACACATGTATTTAAAATGTTCAGAATGGGCAAATAGATATATAGAAAGTAGATTAGTAATTACATAAGGCCAGGGGTGGGGGGAAAAGTGGGAAATGGAAATGGACTGTTAATAGGCATGGGATTTTTTTAATTAATGGGTACAAAAATTATCTGAAATAAGATTGTGGTAATGGGTGCTCAACCTTGCAAATATACTAAAAAATATTGAATTGTATACTTAAATGGGTGAAATATATAATATGTTGCATATCTCAATAAAACTATTTTTGAATAAAAAAATTAACTGCACAGATAGGAGAAAGAGAAAAAAAGCTGTACCCTAGGAAAGTGCTTCACATATTTTAGTGGGATGCAGTTGACTTGGGATTTATTAAAATGCAGATTCTGATTCGTAGGCCTGGGATGGAGCTTAAGATTTTGGCATTTCTAACAAGCTGCCTGTACCACACCTTGAAGAGCAAGGCTCTAGGGTACTTACACAGCTTTCTCAGGGCCAGATCGCTGGGATTCATGTTTGTGTGACAGCAGAATTCATAACCAGAAGCTAAGTGGATAATGGATTAGGCCTGGCGTCTCATCAACTATTGTAAAAAATAGAGGCCTTATAAAACCATCAACCATGACCACAATGTACCAAAAGACCACTCCCACCACTGAAACTCTGAATGGAGTCTTAAATTGAATTAATAGAAGTAGAAGGTCTATCCCAGTAAGAAAAGAGTAACCTTATGAACTCCAGTCTGATCAGACCACCTCTGGTCCAGATGTGGGAGCCACATTGAAGAGGAACACTGGAAAGCCATAGTTTATCTAGAACAATGTTTCACAAAGTGTGGTACGCATACCCCCAGAAGTACGGGAAGAGTTTGGTGGGGATATGCACTGCACCATGCTTAGCTGCACCTAATTCTACGTTCTCATGAGTCAAGTCAAGACAGTCTTGTGAGGCATGAGGTGGTCTGGTGTGCAAATAAATGTTATTTATAATATAACTTTTATTTATATTTAATTATGAATAATTTTATTTTTCATTTATTATTATTTTGTGTATGTACCAAAAAAAGAAAAAATAAATATATTTTGATTGTTATTAAAATACATCCTTTTTTTGATGAGGGGTACTCAGCGTTATGAAAATTATAGAAGGGGTACACATATGTCAAAAGTTTAGGAAACACTGATCTAGAAAAAGGTAACCTACATGGCGAGGGGATTACAAACCTTGCCATAAGGAGAATAGATAAAATGATTGGTGAGGTTTATAACTCAGAGGTAAGATTCAGGCAAGCTATAATGTCTTTAAATAATGGCTTTTCCATGAACGAGGAAATGGATGTTTTCTATGTGACCCAGAGGGCAGGACGAAGATTAAGAAAAGAAGGTTGTAGGGAAGTCAACCCAATAAATAAAAAAAGCAATAAAATTCTAATGATTAAGAGCTTCTTATATAATTTAGAACTCAGAAACCAAACACAAATTTGCTTAAACCAAATTGGGCGGGGGAGGTATTTTTCACATAACATAAAAGTCCAAAAATATATTTCAGGCACTCCAACTTTCCACACTGCTTGTCTCTATATTGGCTTCATTCTTCAGTGGTGACAAGATGGTTACTAGCAGTGCCAGGCTTAGATTCTATCAGTTTAACAACCAGGAGCATAAATGCATCTCTTTCCCAAGGGTCCCATCAAAACTCCCAGGGCTGATTTTCATTGGGTAGCTTGGGTCATATGTCCATTCCTGTACCAACATTATGCACTATGGCCATAGTGTGAAACATGATTTGCAGGATCACATGCCTACCACTAAGGCTGACAGGTGGCCCAAACCACAAGCCCGAGACTGGAGGAAGAGAGATTCTCCAAATAGACCAAAATATAAAATAAAATAATAAATAAAAATATCCTGGCAGCTCTTTACAGAAGGAGAAGAGGCATTTGTCAGGAAAACAATCGATTTCCACAAACTGTCTGAAAATTAAAAAATGCTCCTTTGAGAAGATAACAGGAGCAGGAGGAGGATTCTCCGCCTCTCAAGATATTGGAGCAAAGGCATAATGATCACTATCACCCCTGCCTGGTCGGGAACAGTGAATGGGAGTAAAATCTTAGACGATCCCCTCTCTTGTAAGGACAATGATTCTCCATTCTCTTCAGCCTTGCTCTCAGGCACTTCCTTCTGCTGCTAACTCACATTGCACAGAATCTTTCAGGCCTCACTGGGGACACACTTATTTCCCTTGGTCTTCTCCCTTCAGTCAGCCCTGTTACTCTCTGTCACTGGCCTTGGCCCTAGGTCTTCGCCCTAATTAAAGACACTCTCTCAACAGACACATTAGAACGAGGCTCCAGGGGACCATTGTCATCTTTTTACTCATTAGCAAACCACCCCTTATTCAAGGTGAGGTGTTTTGTTTTGCAAGAAAATAAAATCACTTGCACTAACTCAAGAAATGTGTGGTGGTGTGTATGTGGAGCGGGGGAGGAGGGGAAGGGCGCAGAGCTGACACTGTAAGGCTATGGCAGAGCTTGGGGGCATCTGGGACAGGAACTAGCCAGCCAGAGGGCTTCAGAGACGCTGGAAAGCAGCTGAGCTTCCGCAGTCTGGATGACCCACAGCCTCACCCAGCGCCGCCATGACTCATGGCTGGCCATTGGCCACATGTTCGAATCTTCGTACTCAGCTGCTACCAACTGACTTGCCTTTCTCTGTCCCAGTCTCACATCCGGGAAGAGGACTGCTGTTGGACCAGCTCCCCTTTTGCACCAGACAATTGGCCAGCGCTAGTCTAATTCGCATCTCTTTTCCAAAGTTTCGTGGCCAGGAGGGGGAACACAGATTTGGCAGCCTGCTCTGTGGACAGTACCTTTGAAATGTACTCACATAACCCACATCCCCAATTGTCACGGGGTACAATTTGTTGCCAGGAAGGTTCAGGTGCCCAACCTCATGTTCTCCCTGTAAGTAACCCACCAGCTGGCGGGTATCAAGTGATCAGGCAGCAGAACGATGGTCGTCCCGATGCTGGGGGCAGAGGGGGTTGGAATGCTGATGCACACGAGCCTGAAGGCAGTGCCAGGAGGGAGTCTCAGAGGAAGGGGACAATATCAGGGATGAGGCTGCACGTATGGCAGCCTGGACCGAGCTGGGCAATCCCAGCTATGCACAAAGGAAACCATGCAGGCGTCCCCCACAGGCCCCTGCTCAGAGTTCGGCCCTTTCCCACAAACATCGCACCCCTTTTCCGCAGGGTTTTCAGGAGACTCACCAGAGAAGGGGCCAGACCTAGAGAAATAAGGTGTCTGGATGTGCCCGGCCACCAAGCGACTCAGGTACCTGCTCCTTGCCGAGAAAAAGACGGGAGAACACCTGACAATGTGAGCGTCTGAGGGCTCACCGTCCTGAAACTGAAGACACCTGTGGAAATTTACAGCCCGAGAGGTCGGAAGGAATTCTAAGGGACGCACTGGTTCCAGATCCCCCAAGAGACCTGGACACAGTAATTAATGGGGCCTAATAAAACAAATTCGAATGGATCAGTCAGTAAATGAGAGTATCGTCACCCAGACTGAAACTGATTTAGAAGCCCATAAATTGAGTCCACAATAAATGTGGAAAGAGACGGGAATCTGGGGAAAGCATCTAGGAGAGCGTTATTGGAGTTGGTGTTATTTATTATAGGGGATTCATAGCAATAAAATAAAACAAAGCCCCCACGCCAAAGCCTTTGGAAGAAACTACAATGTAAAAACTTAGATCTATAAGCAAGATCTGGTTTTAGGCGCTTAATTGAAAGTCTTGAATAGGGGACAGCAATTTAATTAAATATAAAGATGATGACAAATTGCTGAGATTATCTCCAGTGATGGGAAGAGAGATCTTGAACAAAGGGCTCTGGCGTGAGCAGAGGGCTGCGAAACGGGCACTGTTGTAATGAGGACATCAGCAGAGCACCTGCGGTGAGCTTTCTCCCACCCCTCCCCACAGGGCTCCCTGCCGCATACAGTACCGGGACCCTTAGGGGGCCAAAGCCCTCAGCGGTCTGTCTGTTTCCCATCCTTCCCTGGCATCACCCATCCCTGAATGTGCAAATGTGCAGGCCCTGCCCCTGTCCATCCTACACGGAGCAGGCCATCCTGGAATGGCCCCCATTCTAGCCAGAAACCAGGAGAAGGGGGAACACCTGGCTGGCTGATGAGTAAAGGAGGAAACTCCAGGAAGCGAGCTGTGACATTGCTTCATCCTGACCTCCAACCCCTTGCCGCCTAAGTGGGGGTCCAAGAACACCCATGCGCCCACCGTGCAGCCACCCTCCCTGTGTGCCACTTCCACCCCCACCTCAAGAAAGCTCTGGGGTCCTGAAGCCACCAAAACGGGGCTCTCGCCTCTGGAGCCTGAAGGCTGAGGCCACCGGAAGTCTGTGCCTGCAGGGAGAGAATGTTCCCCTTCTCCTGCCTCGCTTCCCAGGGAGATCCCCTGGTGCCCAGAGGGGGGTTGCTCCTGCACCCAAAGCCTGTCAAGGTCTCCACTGAAAAACCTCCTTTCCTCTGTTCTCTGGGTCTTACGTGTCCGTGGCACACTAAGCTGAGGGCAAATCCAAGTGACAGTCCCTCTAAGCACAGAGGTTTTTATACCGAATCTAACTCCTTCCTGGCCCCCTTCCCAGGAGGCTCCTAATCCCTCCTGGAAGTGATCTTGCCCCACCCCCACTCACCTTTCAGACACACGCTGACATGGCTGACGGCCTATGGCCCGCTGACTCCCAATTCACACGGGCACGCACACACATAGGCGCACGTGCACGGCTGTCCCCCAGCTACCCTGGGTCACCCTGCCTGGCCTTCCTTCCACGGTCAAGGTCCAACACTCTTAAACCGTAGCCTTGGGGGTGCAGGAGGCCATGTCCCTACCACCACCGCTGCCTCAGAACAATGCCCTGACATTTCTAGGGATGCAAATACTTAGTGCTTGATGGCTACGTAATAGAGCATAAAGCCTGATAGTCTGGGAATAAGAGGTTCCAAATGGGAGATATTGGCCAGAACCGTGTCTGGGCTATGATGGGGTCAAAGGCACACACTCTCAGCCAGCTGGAACCTGCGGGACAGAAAACACCCGAGGACCATTCCAAGGCCAGAGGGCCTGACTCCAGGGCTCTCCATGTCCCATTCGGTCCAGACTTCTTCATCATCCCCTCAATGACCCGTCGGGGTAATGAAAATCCCCTCTTCTGTGACCTTTCCCTGGGGGCCCTGACCTCGCCCAGACAAAGCTTTATTGTTATTGGAAATTCCCGACCAACTGGACAGATTCACCTCTGATAAAAGATTAATGCAAGGATGGCAAATACTAGATATCATTTCTGCTGCCGATCGCAACTGATCGGTAAGGCTACCTAGAGTGCTCGTGTGAGAAGGAATGTGACCAGAGCTTAGCTCGGCAAAGAGTGCCAGGATCAATCCCTGTTGTTTGCCCTGAGCCCTCCGGTCAATGGTATCATAGGTGTACATGTTTATGTACATCCCTATGTATCATAGGTGCACATGCTTATGTACATCCTTATGTACATCCCTATGTACATGCTTGCACTTTGACATGGTTCTTGAGGGAAGGAAATGCTATTCCAGACAGTACAAAACCTTGAACCCATGACGAGACCCTACCAGCCCCCTTGAGGACAGTCCTTTCCATGTGCCAAGAGGACCTGTCCTCGCCAGCAGCATCACAGAGAGGCCTCAGCAGCTCCAGCCCAGGGTGAGAGGTGAGCTGAGCAGCCATCTATTCCTGTTCACCTCCATTAGCTCCATTAATTTGTACCCTGCAGGGGAGTGACAAGCACCAACATGTGCTTAGTATGTGAGATGTCCATTGGTGGTCAAGTTCAGGTACAGGTGAGGAGCGACCCCTGCTTCTGGACTCAGGTCCCGGAAGGAGGGTCAGAGTCCAATCAGCCACTCACCAAGGTGGAGAGAAAGCGAAGGAGTTTTGTAAGCAAAGCCTGGGTGTGCGGAGGTCATGCACATTTAGATTTCACAGCAGATCCGGGAGGGATGGGAAAGCCCCAGTCTCCGGCAGGTTATTTTTGTTTGGTTTTTGTTTGCTTGTCCAGGGCTGCAGATGTACTTGCTAATGTACTAACTATAAAGGGCTCTGAAAAGTAAGGCCCACTCGGGGGACAATTGCGTGGTACCCATGATTCTTGGGGCCCTGGGTAGGAGACCTTGGATGTTAGAGGAGAACCAAGCTGCTGCTTCTGCTCTGCTTCTGTGGCTCTGAGGGACCCTCAGAGAGCTCACCAACTCCTGCCAGGCCCCGCCTGCCTCTCCAGCCAGCAGTGGCCCTTCCATTCTGGGATCCACTATTTGCAGGTTCCAGCCCATGAACAAGTCTCGGCTCGCCCAGCTAGTCCAAATAAAGCACGCAGGGGCTGCGATGGCAGACTGGCTCCTGGGGAGGCGCCCTGAATGCAGACTCCTACAAACAACAGGCGGGCGCTCGTCCCGACTCCAGAGAAAGAGACCATGTGAAAATGTCTCCCCGTGGGGCGGGCTGGGCTGGAACACTCTTCACAGGGATCTCTGGCTTCACCTGGAGCACACCCCCAAGAGGGGCTCCTGCCCTGACGCCTTTGTGTCAGTGGTTCCCCCTGTCTGGAACCCGCTCCTCCTGCAGGTCTCTGCACAAATGCCACCCTCCTCAGAAGCCCTGCTTGCCTATCCTGTTGAGTAATGAAAACTGCCCCCACCCCTGGCACTGTGGATCCTCCTTACCCAGCTTTATTTTTCATTTTTTTCCTAGGTCTCACCACCTCCCAACACATTCTATAATTTATCTATTTTTTTGGTAATTGTTCATCACTTGACCTCTGCTCCCAACATGGATGAGTCTCTGTGAGAATAGATCTTGTCTGTCTTCTTCCCTTTATGTCAAGCACCTGAAGTAGGGTTTAGCACACAGTCAGTGCTAAATTCATGTCCTATATAATAAGTGAGGAATATGCTAATTATCTGTTATTCCATAATGTCACAACCAATCTACAAGTGGTGGAGAGCTACTGGGCAGGTGGCCAGCTGAGGCAAGTGGCAGCAAGCTACTCATGCACGGATTCGTGCGCAGGGCTACCAGTTTTTAATAAACATTGGTGGATGTATCAATAATTTTAAAAATTTTGTATTATACTCTCCAGATCAGCATCAATTATATCAACCTTTGTACATGAACATCTTATATCCATAGTATTTCATTCAATAACTCAAGAAAAAAATTTTTTTTAGAAGAAAAACATTTTGAACACTGTATGTCAGACACAAATGCATTATTTTGGCTTTGAGTTGACCTGGTGGATTGAATACACACACCTTCCTCAAACTCCCAACAAAATGACACACACACACACACACACACACACACACACACACACAGTAAAAGTAACCATAAAGACAGAAAGAACCAGAGGGAGATGACAGCAGACAAGACATAGCAGAAAATGGGGACAGAAAGCAGATGGGCAAGGGACAGCATGCTGGCAGAGCAGGATACAGGTCTCTAAGGGAGGGGAGCCACTAAGGAAGCTAGCTTCCCACTGCAAGATCTGGAACTTTAAGAGAGAACATGCTGAGGCCAGCCTGGGTAGCGAAATTCATTAGAGCATCATTCCAGTTTGGCCTAGGTTGCAGGTTTGATCCCTGGTCAGGGCACGTACATGAATCAACCAATGAATGCGTAAATAAGTGGAACAACAAATCTCTGTCTCATCAATAATTGTTTTTAAAGAAAATTTTTTTAAGAGAGAGAGAGAAACTGCACTGAAGGTTATGGGTTGTTTGTGGCAGGATGGCAGGGGGAGGGAGGAGGCTGAAGGTAAGAGAATCAGGAAGGAAACAGTGAGACTCCCACACTGCTCCTAATCCTGCACCAACAGCAACTGCACGTGGACTGCTGATTTGATCCCAAGTGTGATATAAGTAAATTGGAAAGTTGTTATCAGGAAGTATCTGAGGGTTGGGGGAGTGAGATAAGAGAGATAAGTCTTAGTCCCTGTTTGGAATTCAGTATAAAATAAACCCTAAAACTCAAAAGTCAGCAGTATAAGGATGGAAGAAGCTAAGAGAAGAGTTGCGAGTGCTCACCTCTGGGAAGTGTGAATTGTGACAGAGGAGGGCTGGGGCAGGAGCCCGCTGTTTTCCATTATAAGCCTTATAAAACTATCTGTCTTTTTAAACTAGGCCCGTGAATTGTTTTTATAAAAATAAAAGTTGAAGTCCTGTCTGTTATGTGGGGAATAGATTGGAGGAGGGCAAGAATGAGCGAGGGAAACTCACGAAGTGGCCCAGGGAAGAAGCAATGAGGGCGGGGCCGGTGTGGTAGGAATGGAAGTAGAAAGAACCAAGATGCCTTTGCAAAATTTGGGGGATGGAGTCAACAAGACTTCCTGCAGGATTGAACAGAGGTAGTAAAATAACAAGTGAGAGGAATCAAATGTAATTTCTAGGCATTTGGCTGGAGCTACCTACTTGGTGCAAACTGGGTAGGGAAGAGGTTGAGGCAAGTGAGGTGCCCGGAGCCCAGCCTTCGAGGAGGCCCTTGCCCGCAGGGCCATGCAGGTGCAGGTGGGCACCTGAGAGGAGGGCTTCCTGAACCTTCCTGGCCTCACCGCAGTCCCAGCTGTCGATTGGCAGGTTCTGGTGCTATTTACTGAGATGGGAACATTAGCGGCAAAAGCATAGGGGTCAGTGCTTTTGGAGGACGGAAAGGAAAAGAGGTTTTCTATTGGACAGGTCGCAGTTGCATCCTCTGTTCGTGGCCCAGGGGGGATGGGGAGGGCGGTCAGGCTGGAGATAGACATTCGGATGTCTCCACATAAGGATGAATCTTAAAGCCGTGGTTGGGACTGGACAACCCAGAGAGAGTGGGTGTGAAGTGTACGGGAGGGGCCATGTAGCCGAGAGGAGAGGAAGGGACAGGGCAGACAGAGACGGAGCAGCCAGGAGGTGGGAGGGGACGGGAGACGCTGGTGTTTCTGAAGCCAGGGAGACAGTCTTGGCACCGGGAGACTGTCCCACAGCAACAGGCCCGCCTTCCTCATATTCCCCTTGGGACCAGGCGTTGCCGGGCATTTCCGTACACGAAGGGTGGCTCAGCAGGAAGTGGCCCCGAGTCTCTAAAAGAGCCCAGCCAAGTGGTTGTCCTACTACGAGGACACGGTGGGAAGCAGTGCCTGGGGGGCCCGAGTGGAGTTCCGGGAGGCAGTGAATAGCTCAGAGCCACTTACTGGTTATGTGACCTCAGGAAAGTGCCTTAGCCTCTCTGAGCCTCGGCCTCCACCAGCATACAATGGAGCCCATGCCAGGACCCCATCCCCTGGTTATTGAGGGGGTTCCCTAAGTACTTGCACTTAGAACAGAAGCTGGCGGCCATCGCTGTTCACCGTTTGCACGTTCAAACAAGGCCACCTGACCCTGTGCCGAGCGCTCAGGCCATCGGGCCGGCCACCTGCTTTCTGTCTTTTACTCCAGCCCCTGTGTGAGCATGAGCTGCAGACCTAGGTGGGAAGGTTTACTGGCCTCTGCACCCTTCTCTCCCGGGCACTCCACGGGGCCCTCCTGTGGTGCCTTGTGGGGCAGCGTCTTATCCCAACTTCACCCCTGCAGCCAGAGGCATGGCGTGCCCTCATGTATCAGGATCTGTGCAGCCTGTTTACAAAGACCACGTGGGCCCGACTTCCTCCTGTGAGTCTAGTGCCTGGCCCAAGAAAGCCAGAAAGGTCACCGCCGCCGTGTGGGGGCAGCCCCCCCCCTCTCCTGGCAAATTCATCACTTGATAAATGATGAGTGCTGCCACCTCTCCCCGGAGAAGCCAGGACAAGGTATGCTCCCGTCTTTCCAACGGGGGCTGTTTTTCCACAAGCCTTTGGCTTCTGTGGGGAGCAGTTGGTTTAAAAAGAAATGGAATTTCCCCTTCAATATTCTTCTTGCATGACAGGTCTGTGATTGGAATCGGGGCGTGAAAAATCATGCCCCGGTGGTTGTTTCCATTAGTGGCGTCGGACTTTGCAGTGGCACCTGGAGGAGAGTGCTCCTCTCCCACCTCCCACGTGCCACCCTCCACAGCCCCGGCAGGTCCTGGCTGGCTGACCCTGGAGCGTCTTGGTATTTCAGAGCCAGGGCTTTCTGGTCAGGAGCTTGGCTAACTCGTCTTTGCAAGAACCCGCTACCTGGCCCCTGCTCACTTCATTGCCCCACAAGCCTGTGCTCCAGGCCACCTTTCCTCTCCACGATGTGACGGAGCTCCCGACGGGCACACGTGCGCGTACATGCGCCCACCCAGTGAGCCCTTGCTTCTCTTCCTGCCGTACACAACCCCAAGGAAGTACTAACTGTCGTGCATGGTGAGAAAGAAGCGAGTTCTTCATTGTCTGCGTTGCAGGTTAGCAGCACCCAGGGGCGTGCCACTGAAAGAAATGGAGGCGGGGTCGGGAAACTCAAAAGAAGAGTAGAACGAGACCACACTCAAGAATGAGTCCTGCCCTGGCCGGGTGGCTTAGCTGGTTGGAGTGTGGTCCTGTACACCAAAAGGTTCCCTGTCAGCCGAAACCGGTTTGGCTCAGTGGATAGAGCGTCGGTCTGCGGACTGAAAGGTCCCGGGTTCGATTCTGGTCAAGGGCATGTACATTGGTTGCGGGCACATCCCCGGTGCAGGGGTGTGCAAGAGGCAGCTGGTTGGTGTTTCTCTCTCATCAACGTTTCTAGCTCTCTATCTCTCTCCCTTCCTCTATAAAAATATCAATAAAATATATATATATATAAAAAAGGTTCCCTGTCAGAGCAAATACCTAGGTTGTAGGTTCAATTTCTGGTTGGGTGCATATGGGAGGTGTTAGCCAATCGATTTTTCTCACCTCTCTCTCTCTCTCTCTCTCTCACACACACACACACACACACACACACCCTCAGCCTCTTTCTCTCTAAAGTCAATGAACATATATCCTCTGTTAAGAATTTTAAAAAGAGGAATTTTAAGAAAAAGAATGAATCCTTGAAGAAGGTGCAGCAGGAAGTATTGCTGCGGAAGCAGCAGGCCACATCAAGGAGGGCCTGTCTGTCTGTCCCCTGTCCTAGCCCGGAGCCCTGGGGGCAGCCCCACATCTGTCTGTCCTCACACCCAGCACAGATCCAGGCACAGGTGTGCACTCACGAAATATCTGTTGATAACGGAACGAAGAAGGAAACAAGAGGAGCAGGGTCGCTGGCTTCTGCTCAGAGACTCTGGGTGCTGTTTTACTTAACAGGGTGCTTGCTGAGCAGGATATAAACTCAAATGAGCAGGGTCCTCTGCAGCCAGGTGAGGAGGCTGGTCTAGGGCCTGGGGCGGGCAGTGCAGGGTTGGGGAGAGCGCCAACTACACAGAGCTTGCAAGCCTGCTCCTGAACCCAGAGGGCAGTGTGGGATGCAACATGGTGCGCGGGCTGCATTCTGCATGGAGCCCAACCCCAGCCCTAACGACATCAGGAAGACATCAAGAGTCCCCAGCCCTTCACAGCAAGCAGAGAACTTGCTTCCTGCAGTGGGGGCCAGAGGCCAGTGGGCCCAGGGAGAAGGTCAGCATCCGGGCCTAGGCAAGAAGCACTGTCCACATGACCATGGTATAGCTGCCAACATTCCCCAAAGATGCCACTGTTGCTTTGCTCCCAGACCCCCATCTCCGTCTCCTGGACGTTTGCAGCCAGTGGCAGTCAGTGTGGGCCATGCTCCGGTCTCTTCGCCAGGAGGCGAGGACTGAGAACCCTCCGCCAGGCCTTCAGGTAATCAGGCTGGTGTCCGTGCAAGGGAGGCCGAGGCACCCCGAGGGAGGAACCGGTCCTCTGAGTCACACAGGTTCTTCAGCTTTTGCGCAGTGAGGTTCCCGGGGGACTGGTGACTGTGAATCACCAGACCCCCCAATGAATGCAGTCTAGACATGGAGCCCTTTCTCCACAGAGGCTCTCGCCTCCTGAGGATGTCTGTGCCCCAAATGCATCTATAAATCAGCCATAAATTAGCTCATTTTTTTTCTACTCCCTGCCAAAATCTTTTAATCTAATAAAGGAAAGAAGTAACACCTTGCATTGTTGAACAATTGTGTTTGGCAACAGACATCTGAAAAAATGGTGACTCAAACCCAGTAGGGATTTTTATTGCATTTATTTATTTGTTGTTTGTTTGTTTGTTTGTTTGTTTGTTTTTGCTTACAGGTGAAATCTGGAAATCATTAACCCAAGGCTTTTCCAGCAACTCCATGAAGCCATTAAGGACTCAGTCTCCTTTGAAGTCTTTGGGGAGCAAATTTAGAGAGAGGAAGAGGATGAGAAAGAGGGGAAAGAGAAGGGAGAGAAACAGAACTTGTAATCAGAGGCCAGAGCAGGGGGGCCCAGGCTAGCTTGACCAGAAGTGTGTGTGTGCCCATGTGTGAGCGTGGCCAACAGTCACAGTCTGCCAGGGACACAGGACTGTCAGTGTTAAAGCCAGGGCAGTCCAAGGCAAACAGGGACAGCTGGTGGCCCTAAGTGGGGGAAGGGGATATTATTAGACAACATCTCCTAGACCTCGTTTCTCAAGGTGTTGCCAGCAAGAACCACGGACCTCCGAAGGCCCTCAAGACCCTCGTAGGACATCACTGAAGTCAGACTGTTTTTCTAATAAATTAAGGTGTTTTTGCCTACTTCACTCTCTTTTCTCTCACAGGTACACAAGGAGGCTTTCCAGAGGTTAATAATAATGTATAATGTTGCAACAGATGAGATGCAGCAATGAGATGTTATCTGCCTTCTATTCTGTTAGAGAAAGGAAATAGAGACACTAAACGCCAAAGAGGTTTTTTTTGTTTTGTTTTTTAATGGGAAAATATTCCACTCTTCTCACTGTTTGCTTTTGTTTTGAAAAATAGCGTCATTTTCCCTGAAAATGATTTATTGTGGCTATGATTATCTATCATGATTTAAAATGAATTCATAAATAATTTTTAAATGCCTTGGCCTTCATTTCTAGTATGATAAATCCTGATAGCTCTAACCCACATTGTGTTTTTTTAAAATATTTTTGACATCTTTAATATTTTCTGAGCATATAAAGCTGAGACCCAAGACGTGAAGACCTGCTGTTCTAGACTAGACTAAGAATGGCGTGGGGGTGGGGAGCGAGGGGGCGGAATCTCCCGGGAACTGAAGAATAGGAGCAGGAGAAAGACTGGGCCTCGTGGGCACTGGCCTCAGAAGGTGGCAGCAATGCGTGTGAATAAATATCCTCATCCAGCGCGGCTTCAAATGTGCTCCGAGGGTCAGGCTTGCCCGCTATTCACCAGCAGTCACTACTGAGATAAACATGGGCATCGAGAGAAGCTTTTAGAAACATTCAGAGCACCTTGATGGAGTAACTGTACGTCTATCGGAACTAACAATGCAAAAAGTTGGGCTTGTATTTCTTTTCTCATTTTATATTTCTCCCTTTCGTTTTATTTTTATTATTTTTTTTTTAGCAATTTACTTTTGCTGTACTTCACAAACGTATTTCAGGATGCATTGGAAATGTTTCAGATATGGTCCTTGCAATGCCTGAGACGAGTGTTAAAAGATAAATGCCGGTTATTCAGGCAAAGGGAAGGGGTGGGGCAAAGTATTACATAGAAAATTTTATGCCTCGGAGGAAAACTATGCATTGTTGGGAGCACGCTCTTCCTGCTCAACTGATTCTTGCCATTTATTGAACTGCTTTACAATTTTGTAAATGGGAGATAACTAGTAGCAATGCAGAATCATTTCTGCTTACAGACAAGGAAAATTTCTCTCATGCAGCTGGCTTTCCTCCCTCGCCACGGCACAGGCCAGTTTTGCCTCCACTTGCTCGTTTGTTTCAATATCCCTAATTTATAATTTTGTCTGTTTTTTTTTTTTTATTCTCTTTTGAACTTGCAATACCTCCGGTCTCCTCATCAGTAACTTACATAAAATCATTAAGGCGTGCTCATTAACAAGTCATACGGCCCTGAGAACCCACCAACAATAGAGGCAGAGAGCTATTCCAAGATCTCTATAGGGCTCGAGTATCTGTGGATTGGTATGGAACTCAGAATCCATTGTATTTATTGTGTTTGCCTATCTGCTAATGACATTAGCCATAATGATAGCTATGCTTGTTCTTTGGGTTTTTCTATATAGTCCAACTGTTTATGGTTACTGAACATGTGTAAGATGTCTGTTCAAACTCTTTTCATGGCTTATGCAAATGAATGCTGGAGGCCAAATACAGAAAAGAGGCCAAATACAAAAGGCTAAATTCGGATCGCAATAGTTCACAGAATAGAAATGATCAGAGTGCTTTTTTTGTTTTGCAATGAAGGCCATAGACTGCCTCCCACATATCTGCTCTTCTCTGTTGAGGGAAATTTGACCTCCCCTCAGATCCCATGGTTACAGTATTGTCCCATTCCAAACGGGCAACAAGATGAAGTTGATACTGAGACTTCCTAGGGATGAGCCTTTCTAGCACTGCAAGACCACACTACCCAACCAAAGGAGGAACAGTGAGCAAAAAGAGGGGGTGGGGGCCTCCGTAGAAATCAACCTCAACGGGGGATCTGATCATAAATTCCTAACTGGGCAGGTCACCTAGGGAGTCATGCCCCAGGCCTACAACTTCGTTAATGAAAGGTTTTACATCAGCCGTGTTCATTGCTCTTATGCATCTAGGTTAACACACCTTTTAAATAACAGAAGTAATGCCCCTTCAACAGGGTATCAATCATCAAGAAAGCACATAATCTTGTTTACTATCCTGTACGCGAGTGTTTCCCAAACTTTTGACATATGTGTACCCCTTCTATAATTTTCGTAACGCTGAGTACTCCTCGTCAAAAAAACCCCACAATGGATGTATTTTAATAACAATCAAAATATATTTATTTTTTTGGTACATACACAAAATAATAATAAATGAAAAATAAAATTATTCATAATTATATATAAATAAAAGTTATATTATAAATAACATTCATTTGCACAGTGGACCATCTCATGCGTCACAAGACTGTCTTGACTTGACTCATGAGAATGTAGAATTAGGCGCAGCTAAGCACGGTGCAGTGCATATCCCCACCAAACTCCAGTGCAACGTGTACCCCCACCAAACTCTTTTAGTACCTTTCTGTCCCCCCAAAAAGGAACCTTGTGCCCATTTGTAGGCACTTCCTATGAACAAAGCCATCGCTATCTTTCTGTCTCTATAGATTGGCCTTTTCTGGGCACTTCATATAAGTGGAATCATACAATGCACATGTTTGTTAGTATAGCATATATATCATACTTGATTCCTTTTCCTAGCCAACTTGTATTTCATTGCACTGAGGTGTCACATTTCGTGTATCTACTCATCAGCTGATGGACATTTGGATTGTTTCTACCTTTTGGCTGCAAAGGTTGTTGCGAACATTTGTGTACAAGTCTCTGGGTGAACATGCAACACATTTATTCAGGTTGTCGCTCACCTCCCGGGACCTGCTACAGGCTCAGCTGAGTTGAAGCGAGGGTTTCTCCAGAGGATCACAGAAAAGTGGTGAGAAGGGCAGAGTAGCTTGTGAAAAAATTGCTGAATAGGGAGGCACACTTGGTGGCTATTGGGAAATGTACGTCTTTGTACATTTTGAGAACTTCTCCAGGGCACCCATTTTTCCTGGGTGATCAAATTTGGTTCAATGGAATGTAGAAAGCTGTGTGACCTGGTCTGAGCCGCCTGATCTCTTTGAGCTGTAGTTGGCAGGACTATTGTGAGGCTTGGCGATGAGAAAAGCACTTGCATGGTATTGGCACGTGGCTGGCACTTTTCCAAAGGCTGCCAAAGTTTACTGAAGGGAAGGTAAATTGAGTGACTTCGCCCTAATCGTTTGTTTTAGAAGAGGCACTTCAGCATCACAGTTAAGAAAATGAACTTCCATGCTGATGGATCCAGTGCAAGTCATACCGTGCCTGCTGTGTGCATTCGGGCAAGTTACCCCCTTTCACTTAGCTTCCGTTTCTGCATCCCTAAAATGATGGCCGTGACATTGTTCCACTCAGCACATTGAGAGGGGTCACATAACACAGTGAGCAGGGAGAACTGAGCCCAGTTCTTGGTGCCTCAGCGGCATTTACCAGCATTTGCTGTTTTCATGGCTGCTGTTTCTTGCATTTCTCTGACTCTCCCCTGGGTTGGGAGCTGCCTCAGGGAAGAGCCTATACTATGTCTGGGGTGGATGGTGAGGGGCCAGGGTAGCATGAGGGGTAACATGAAGACCCACAGCAGCCCCCACTGTCCCTGTTCTGTCTCCGGCTGTAGGAGCCCACTGCTGCCCCCAGCTGGAAGGCCCTTGGCCAGCCAGCGCCTCAGCCTGCCAGGGACACTGCTGACCCCACCCCAGGACAGACGCGTGTTTGGTCGCCTGAGTTCTCCAGAGCCTCCCGGCCCGGAACAACAGGTGTATGTTCTCTGTAACTTGAGCCTACCTTCTGAGGCCTGAGAAATTGAGAGAGGACAGACAACTCTTTCTTCAGAGTACCACATGGCCAATAAACAAGTTTTCAGGGAGGCCATGGCCAGCTCAGGATTCTGCACGGCCGGCTGTCAGTTCAGGGATTGTCCAGGACCTTTGCTTTTCATAGCAGCAGCAGCAGCAGCAGCAGTGACCAGTGCCATTTGCTGAGTACCCAGGATTGCCAGCACTGCAGGAGGCTCCTTCCATGCCTTTCCCGTTCCTTCCTCTCCACAGGCCTGTGGGAAGAGTGCTGAGAAGAGCATAGGCTGTGGAGCTGGAGCCCAGGATCTGCCACAAGCTGACAGTTTGGCCTTGAGCGAGTCAATTAACTTCTTGGAGCCTCGGTGTTCTCATCTGTAACATACAGATGACGAAAGCTACTCCATATGGTTTTGGGGAAATAGGCGAGGTAATAGAGGGCAATATTGATAGCCCAGAGCCTGGCACAGAGGAAGCCCTCGATTTATGATAATCAAATATATTTTCAGAGCAGTGTCCCCAACTGTCTGAGGACACTGAAGCCCATCCAGTCAGAAAGTGAAGTGGATCTGAAGGGCAGATGCTCCTCCTTGCCTCACCTCAAGGTTGGTCCCCCAAAGTCCTGGTAACGCTGCTGGAGGACAGACTAGAGGGAAGTAGACCCCTGGGTTCAGGGTTCCAGCCAGGGGGAAGCAGAAAGCACCAGATAAGATAGGAGGTGACATTATCTATGGCTTCTGACTGTGCAAGCTCTTCTGCCCCCAAATCGGAACACTCTTCAGAAAGGGCTAAAGATGGACCCCAGAGATGAAACCCCAAGTTACCTGGTTCCAAACACAGGCTCTATCAATACACAGAGAGCCACAGACCACATGTCTATGTGCAGACGCTGGGACAGCAGGCAAAGGATAGGAGCAGATAAGAACCCTCATGCAAGTGATGTGATGAGTGTCCCCAGAGAGAGCCCCTCAGCGTGCCTGTGGATATGCCCACTTATCATGCTGTGGTCACACAAGGCACACCCACCGCTCTGTAGGGATCTGAGTGACCACAGTTCCCCAAATCCTTAATTACCCTTATGAATGTTTTATCTCAACATAGTTTAAATTGGCATAGATGCATTTATACTGGTAAATAAAATAATTGGCACGAGGTTATACATTTTCTCCACATAAACAATTTTAGACATGGGGTTTAGACTATCATTTTAAATCCATAAGGGTCTATTTAAACCATAATATGCCAACAATACTATGTCTTTGAATGCAAAAAAAATCTAGATCAGAACACTTTAAACATGGACAGCCCAATTAAGCACCACACAATGGTTACAGTAGGCAGCCAGTTCGTTATTAACAACGGAAGGAAATAAATGGAATCAGACATTCAGCCTTAACAACTAGGAAGGGGCAGCTCCACAGATTCTCCAGGGGGCAACTGCATCCTCCAAAGAGACTGAATCTCTGAGCAAGCAGGAAGAACTGGTTTTCCAATCTCCCCAGGAACAACTGGCCAGGAGCCAGTTTACAGGCAGTCAGGGAATAAACAGTAGGAGAAATTTCTTTGCTGAGCACATGCACAGTAGAAACCAAGATGGTGCAGGTGATGTTAACACAAGTGCAGTAGAAGCCAGATGACAAAGCAGAGCTTTGAGGCACGTGGAGTAGGAGTCACAATGGTGACATAAAGGGGAGGAGTCTAGCCTGGGGAAATCTGGGGAAAAGACTGGATAGGATAAGGGCACAAAACCCTGGAAGACCCAGGAGAGGGATGGAATAGGGGGAGAGCCCTGCACACCTTGTGAAGAATTAGGAAAAAGATTGGTAAATTTGAAAGAGAGATTACCCCTTCCCGAACCCAAGGAGATATTATCAAAGCTTAACCAATGCCCAGGGCTCATTCATTCACAGACTCTCTCTCCATAGCAGCCTTGAGGGTTGGGGGGCCTCATGAGCCCAAGCACGGGTCTAAGTGTGAGCCCAAGTGCAGAGCCATACAGATGGGGAAATGATACACAGAAGTTCTGCATCTCTGGGTCCTGTTCCTCCTGGATCTGACAGAACCAGTGTGGGTCCGTGGCCTCAGAGGCTGGGTTTCTTCCACAGCAAGACGAGCCGAGCCACCTGTTTGTGGATGACACTTTGGGCACCTGGGGACAGTCCTTTGTTTTCACTCCAATAAATCTTGTCACTATTGCTCAGGTCCTCCAGCGTGTGAGTCCTGGAAATGCTTTGCTCTCTGTGGGAGAATCTTATGTCCACTGGCAACACAATGTCTAACCTGCATACACTCTTTCTTCTCCATTCAAGCCACAGGACCTCAAGGCTCCTCGACTATCCTTAGCTCCAGTGAGGGTCCTGATTGGTGGAGCCAGCGTGATAAGCACATCTCTTGCCAGTGTGGTGTTCGGGAATTCACTCAGCACCTGGCATTTCTCTGGGGACTGTCCTTGGTTCAGGGAAAGAAATGAGGCCCACGTAGGTCCAGTTGGACTGAGAGGACGTTCTTTCATCCTGTGGCTGGAAGAGAGGTTTCCTTGCGCTCTTGCCAAACATGAACGCGGAGCATGTTGTCCCAGGTGCTGCTGGTGGCCATTTTGCCAGCATAAGTGAGGCCTGCTGGGAACAGAGGAGCACAGACGAAAGCGGGGCTGGAGATCTTGGGGAAACCAAGCCTGGGCTTCCCTGCGCTGTCCACCTCAGCCCAGCCTCTGGACTTCCTGTTTTGCGGGATGGTAATTCCTTTGTTGAATTAAGACCGGGTTTCCAATCATTTGCAGCAGGAAAGCATCCTCGTGCTGGAGGAGATAGGTTTAGAGATGAATGGAAAGAAAGGGACTCCCTCCAGATAATAAGAGAAAAGTTAAAAGAGATGTGGAAGAAGGTAAGGGATTATTGAAGGAGTCTGTGCTTAAGCAATAAAGACATTTGCCCACATGAAATTGTTTGACAGGGGAATTATGGGGGGGAAATGAAAAGGAGGGCTTGACTTGGACCCCAGCCCCTGAGGGAGAGGGAAGGTTAAAGTGGAGAGAGATATCTCTATCCCTTGATATATGAGAGAGAGTTCTTTTTGCTTTTCTCTCCATCCAAAAGACGTTCTTGGCCCTTTTCACAGTCTCAGTCAACTCAACTTTGCCTTCCATGAGAATGAAAAAATGTCTTACAGCAATGGCTCTCCTGAAACCTTGTTGTGCACATCGGTTGTTTTGCCTGCTTTGCATCTATTTATTGTGGGTCTGTTAACAGCACCCCATTTTGCCCTGAAGCAATGTGGTTGGTGGTGGGTTGACCCTACTGCAGATCCAAGGGGATCTAGCCAATGAGAGCACTGCATTCCCCCTCTGTGTGGGCAGGTGACTCCAACCTAGCCAATCTAAGTGAATGAGATGGAACTGGTGGTGGTGGGAAGTAGGGAAGGGTGTTTTTTATCTGCTAAGCCTATGAAGATACAAGCCATCTTCAAGCTGCTGAGGCCACTTTGGTGGTTTATGAAAACAACCTGCCTAAAAGTGAAGTGAACATGGAAAGAGAAAAGCAAAAGAGATGGACTAAGTCCTGATTATGTCATTTGAGTCCCGTGTCTAAAGCCAATGTTGTGGACGTTTCACTTGTATGAGTAAATGTTATAGCCTCTATTTTTGCTTAATCACTTAATTTTCTGTCATTTGTAACTGATGGATTTTGGGTTGATGGCACATCTCAACTTTAGAAAAGCACAATTTTCCTGCTCTCAAATTATTTGGCTGTTGGTCCTACACAAAAGACCTAGCTTATCCCTATGTACATCGAATTCTTGCTGTCTGACCCTGAACAAGCCATTCTCATATGTCCTCATCACTTACTAGTAAATGAAGGCATTGGACCCAATATGCAGATCCCTTCCAGCTCTGAAATTGTATACTTCTATGAATAATCTCTTAGCAACCTCCTCACTCAGTGTGGATTCAAGATATTAAAATAAAATTTTTTAAAGTTTAATCAAATGTCAGATTATGAAAATCCACCAGGCAAGGCCTCTTTGCTTTAGCAAAGCATGGAACCACACTCATGAGGCAGATGTATCACCTGCTAGTTTCTGGTGCCTGAAAACTTCCACCCAGATGCCAAGTCTGACACCTGCCCCCAGTTCCCATTCCTTCTCCCATTGCTGCCTGCTTGGGTGTCTTAGAAGCCTCCATTAATGTATCTGTGCCTTAGTTTCCTCATCTGTGAAATGTGGATAATCACAGTACCTTCCTCCAAGTGTTGTTGTGAATACTGAAGGAGAAAAGCCCTCATAACAGTGCCTAGCAAATAGTAAACACAGATTCAATGTCCACTCTCATCTTCATCTTCATTCCAATTGGACTTCTCAGCGCCCAGTCGGTGGTTGCTTGGATGGATGGGTGAACAAATGGGTTAAAGCATGAACTACTCAAAAGTATTCCATGTCCTGCAGGTGATCAGTAAATACTTGTTAACAATAATGTTCTAGAGACCTAAGAGTTGGAATTAGGAAGGGACTATTTATCCAGGTTGTTGCCCTTCCTGCCACTCCTGCCCACTCCCAACTCCCCCCAACCTCACTTCTTGCTGGAGCTCTTGCTATTGCCTGAAGGGGCCCAGGATGTCAAGTTAGTGATGATTTGCAGCTCAGTGTGAATTTGCTCTTCTTAGAATCTGATCCGAACTGCTCTCAGCACAATTGCAGACTCATTTCTCAGTTATGTATGTTTTAGCTAAAAGAGGCCCAGCTGTGACCAGCTGACCCCAGAATTCATATCCCCGGGGCACTCACAAGTGACAGGATATGGGAACCAATTCTCCTCACCTGCTCTTAAGCGAAACCAATTTAGGACTCAGAAAGACCATTTATTGAGTGCAATTAGGACATAGATTAGACCAGAGCCCAGGCCCTAGCATCACCCAGGGACCGCCCTCCTGGAAGACTCACCCACTGAGCCCCAAGGGCTGTTCACTGGCCACAGAACAGGAACAAAGCTGGGCCAACGGACCAGGAAGGCACAGACCCTCCAAATGGCTGGCAGAGAACAGGGAGTGTGGGCCAAGGGTTTAGACGGACTGGGATTAGATGTGTAGGACGCCTGCCGCATCCACAAAGGGCGCAGCGCCGATGTTTCCAAAGCCTTCCCTCCTTGGGGAAGGAAGGTTGCTGTGCCAAGAGTTGGCGTCAGCCCCGGGTGCGCTCACTCTCCCTCCACAGTGCTGAGCAATCTCCACATTGTCTTCATGCTGATCTTCTTTCCCCCGGGGCCACCATCCCTGCCACAACTTCACGGCAGCCCTCCCACTGAAACACACAACGTTCACCACAGTTCACCCCCAAGTCAGAGTAACCTTCTGAGGAGCAGACATATTTGAGAATTCTAATGAAAGCTGTGGCCCTTCTCCCTGCAGAAGTGACCACGCCTTTGCATGCCATTTCCAAGGGCTCGCAGACTCCACGAAACCTCTTGGCGAGGCTTTTGGGTCCACAGAGATCGAGATGCCCCTGCCTTCCTCGACCTTCAGCGGCATCCGCGCTTGGCCGGCGCTCCTCTTGGCCACGTGTCCACAAGTCATCCCTGAAAGGCGCAGGGTAACAGTTCCTCACTCACAGTTTACAAAGTGCCACGCAGAACCAAGTGACATGTTCTCACCCTTAATCCCACCCCTCCTTGGGTCTCTCTTCCGGTGTCTGCCTCCAGCGGCGTGCTTTCCTGGTTCCCTCCTTCAAATCAGAGGGCCCCTCCTCAGGGGCTGAGCCTGCAGAGGGCTCGCCTTCCCCTCCCCCACAACAACCCCTCCTGCCCTCCCCATTCTTGAACCTCATACCCCTCCAAGCCCCGCCCCTGCATGTCCCCAGGCTCCCATCCCAAGAGCCACCTGTCCTGTGGCTTCACTAACAAGCACCGCTGTCCTGCAAAGCTCCTCCGGGTTCCGCTGCCAAGGCAGGAGGGGAAAAATTGAGATACCAGAGTTGAAAGATATCAGACTTCAGAAGCGAGCTCTAAACAGACTTGGATAGCAGAAGGTTTCAAAGGTGCTCACAGAAGTCCTTGTGAAACTCCTGCTGTCTTCAGTGAGCTGGCAGTTCCAGTTCTTTTAGATCGCTTGGAGCGAGCTCTGCACTAAGCCTCCAGCTCCAGTCCTGCAAAGGGACCAAAGGGCCTTTTGTATTTAATCCTTTCAGTAGGAAGAGACTGGTGGGGGCCTGGCCGGTGGAGCTCAGTGGTTAGAGCATTAGCCCACACACTGAAGGTTTGTGGGTTTGATTCCTGGGTTGAAGGTTCAACCCCCAACCCAGTCATGGCAACCAATGAAAGAGAGGGGGAGGGAGGGAGGCAAGGAGGGAGGAAGGAAGGAAGGAAGGAAGGAAGGAAGGAAGGAAGGAAGGAAGGAAGGAAATTAGTGGGGCTTGGACCTTTCCACCTGAAACATAAATATCTCATAGCATCACTAAGCTGGAAATTTTCCATCAGGAAATGATGGCATTTTTGAGTTGGAAGGGAACTTGAGTCATACGTCTTAACATGCTCACTTTGCAGATGAGGAAACTGAAACAGTCAAGCCGGCTTGCTTCCTCGGTGCCCTCAGGAGCAAGTGGCCAGCTGGACATGCTCATGGTTGTCCAGATCCTTGTCTCCTTAGTAAGCTGTTTGGTGCACAGCCTCCTCAACGAGAGTTATAAAGCCAGTGTTTTGGGAAACTCAGCACTGTTGACAAGGCTATGACTATTGGAGAACTGAGCATCAACGAATGGTCACAGAATTAAACAGTCTTAAAATGGTTGTGTGTGTTTGTGTGCTTAGTCACATTCTGAGCTATTAGGGATTAGGACTTCAATATAAGAATGTGGAGGACACAGCTCCCATAATTGTATGTATGTTTCTAAAAGAGAAAATGTAGCTGCCTCGGTAATAGAAGAGCACAATGGGAAACCCTCCTGGGTCAGTGTTGTCCAGCAGCACAGTGTGGGGACCAAACCCTGGGCGGTGCTAACACAGAGAGAGTTTCTGTCACCCTCCAGCTGAATGGCATCATATTCTGGTCAGACAGCCTTTGGATGTTTACATCAAGAAAGGGATGAGTACAGGTTTAGAACAAGCAAACCTGTGTCTTAATGAACTGTGTGGGGCCATGAGCGGGTTCCTTATCGTTGCTGACATTCAGTTGTCTCCAGTAAAATGAGGCTAACCTGTCCTGAGCGCTTCATAGGAAAGCAGGGAAGACCCAATCAGATAAAATAATTGGCAGCCTTATGTGAACTGTAATTACATCAACTAAGTGAAGGTTATTAAAACTCATGTTTCTTTTTCCTTTTGAGTCAAGTATCATGCCCCCCACGCAAAGATGGCATTTCTGAAGGCATGGCTAACAGTGGTGTTACTTCATGGCCCATATGTCCCCAGCTCTCTTTGTGAAGCTGCAAGACAACTTGTGCGGAGACCTTCAAGAACTCTGGTGTTCGTTCTGACGAAGAGCACATGTCAAGGGCTCGTTTGCTGCGGGGCCAGGGAGCTCTGGGTGGGCTGAGCACGGCTCATGCAGAGGTGGAAGTGGGCCTGATCTGGGCAGAGTGGAGATGGTGGCCAGGCACTGGCATTCCAAGTGGGAAGGAAGTCAGCGATGGGTGTGGGCAGGGCTCCCAGGAAGTGTGGTAGGCCAGCCCCTAGACCTGGGCTTGAATCCAGCTCCACAACCTCGGAGCCACATTGTGCCTCAGTATCCCTATATGTAAACTGAGGACACTTGTGGTGCCCATAAGGTTGTTGTGGATGTAAATGATTTTCTATACAAAGAGGTCATATAGGGTGCCTGGCCAGGGACGATTAGCCGTTATGGTCCACCACCCCTCTCCCCCCATTAAACATTGAGCAGATGGTATGCGCCGGGAACTCTGATAGGCCCCGGGAACACACAGCCTGCCCTCCGGAAACACACAGCATGGGGAGATGGGAAAACCATTTGAACACCTACTTATAAATAGTCTCACAGAGAGAAGCTCAACAAGCTGGGGAAACCAGAGCGAGCCCATGGGGGGTGAGGGGAAGAATACAGACATGTCTAGAAAAGCATTTCCCAGAAAGAGTCATGTTGGCCCAATCTTAAAGGAAGAGTAGGAACGTCATTGGAGGGGGTCAGAGGTCAGGAGGGCCCACCTGGGGTAAGACCAGGGCATCGGGGTCCCCATGGTGACTAACCTACGGTTCCTGGTTGGAGGAGCTTCAGCAGGAGCAGAGACGACAAGGAGAGCAGCTGAGACCAGGTGGGAGCCAGCGCCTGGTGGCCCGCCTGCCCTGCCCAAACAAAGGCTGGGATTTGATCCCAGGTGGCTGGAGCAGGGGGTGGCACACCAAGTTTGTGTGTTAAACCTGAGCACGGCAACAGGTGGGCGTGGAAGGAAGAGCACTAGGGACAAAGGGACCCGTGATGGGGATGCAGAAAGAGCAAGGACCCCAGGAATACTGAAGAGGGGGCATGGTAAGACCTGTGAGGTGACTACCCGAGGAGGGGGAGAGGGTGACTGGGTTAATGGGATGCTTCCCAAAGAGAAAGAGGTGAGGAGGACACGTCGGAAGCGCAAGCAGGGATCCTGTTGTGAGGACTGGAACATAGAGGCGACAGCACAGGCCAAGGGAGCAGAATCAGAGCAAAGGCCCAGCCCAGATCCAGGGGAGGCACAAAGGTCCAGGGATGAGTAGCCCTCCCAGAGGGAGAGAAGGAAGACCTGGACCTCCAGGACCGGGATGTGCAGGGATTGGCCACAGGAGGGCAGTAGAGTGCCCCTGGAGTGTGGGGCAGGAACAGAAGCAGAGGGTTAAGAGGGAAAGGGGTGACCAGGAAATAAAAGAGCAGGTGTGGACCCCTCTTGGGGAGATTTCAGTGAAATGGGGAAGAGAAACAGGTGTGAAGTTAAGTCAGGAGATAATTATTTTTTTTACAGGAAAGAGGTAAGAACCGGGAGCCAACAAAGGCAGAGGGGGAGAAGTTGAGGGGCAAAGTGCAGCCCCCAGAAGGTCAGAGGGCCTATGTGCCAGCCTGGGCTCCTTTGGGGGCAAGTGTCAGAAAACCTGATCCACCCTGACCTTAGAAGCAGAGACTGTGTTGGCTCACGGAACTGAAACATTCCAAGGTAGTCTGACTTCCGGCACAACCGGATATAGGGCTCAAGCAGTACCACGGGATCTGGTTTCTCTCCGCATCTTCCGCCTCTAATTCCTCTCCCTCCGCCTCTAATTCCTCTCCCTCCACCCATTCCCCAACGGATGCACCTTTTCTAGTCGTCTTTTAAAAATTAAGATGTAACATCATAAAATTCACACTTCATAGTCATTTTAACTATATTTACAAGGTTGTGCAGCTATCACCACTAATTCAGAATATTTCCATCACACAGAAACTGGTTTAGCTCAGTGGATAGAGTGTCAGCCTGTGGACTGAAGAGTCCTGGGTTCGATTCCCATCAGGGGCATGTACCTTGGCTGCGGGCACATCCCCGGTAGGGGGTGTGCAAGAGGCAGCTGGTCGATGTTTCTCTCTCATGGACGTTTCTAGCTCTCTATCCCTCTTCCTTCCTCTCTGTAAAAAAAAATCAATAAAATATATATTTTTTTAAAAAAGCATATTTCCATCACACCCCACCAAAATCCTGTACCCATTAGCAGCCACTCCCCTTTCTCCCTACAACCACTAACTTACTCTCTTTCCCTATGTATTTGCTCTTTCTGGTCGTTGCATGTAAAAGAAATCCTCGCTATGTGGCCTTTTGCGTCTGGCTCCTTTCACTCATTATAACTTTTTTTTTTTTACCCGTGGTGTAGTATGTATCTGTACTCCATTTCTTTTTTATGCCAAAATAATATTCCAGTGTATGGATATACTACAGCTTGTTTATCCATTTTTCAGTTAAAGGATACTTGACTTGTTCCCAGGTTTTGACTATTATGAATAGTGCTGTTATGCACATCCACCTATAAGTTTTTGTGTGAGCATGTTTTTAAATTCTCTTGGATATATATCTCTTGGATATATCTTAGAAATTGAATTGCTGGGTCACATGATCACTCAATGTTTAACTTTTTGAGGAAGTGCCAAACTGTTATCCAAAGTGGATGCATCGTTTTAAATCCCCCACCAGCAATGTATGAGGGTTTCAATTTCTCCACATCCTCAACAACATTTATTATCTATCTCTTTTATTGCAGCCATCCTAGTGGGTGTGAAGTGGTATCTAATTGTAGTTTTGATTTACATTCTCTAGTGAGTAATGATGCTGATCCTCTTTTTATGTGTTTATTGACCATTGTGTATATTCTTGGGGAAAATGTACATTCACATCCTTTGCCCATAATTTATTTGAGTTATCGTTTATTAAGGAGTTGTAAGAATTCTTTATATATTCTAGATTAGAAGATACATGATCTGAAAATGTCTTCTCCAATTCTCTGAATTGTCTTTTCACTTTCTAATAGTGTCATTGGCAACCCACACATTTTTTTCCAATTTTGAGGAAGTATGATTTACCTAGTTTTTCTTTGATTGCTTATGCTTTTGATATGTTATCTAAAAAATTAAACTCAAAGTCATAAAGATGTAGTACTATGTTTTCTTCTAGGAGTTTTATACTTTAGCTCTTAAATTTAGGTCTATGATGCATTGTTAGTTAATTTTCATTTATGGTGTGAATCAGGTGTCCAACTTCATTCTTTTGCATACAGATATCAGGCTGTTGAAAAGACTATTCTTTCCCCCATGTAATTGTCTTGACACCCTTGTCAAAAATTAATTGGCCATAGATATATAGCTTTATTTCTGGACCTTTGGTGATGTAATTAGTGCACCCTTTTTATATAGAGGGTGTTTCATGGTCCTTGAAGAGACAGGAACATCATTTTCAGAAGTTGTTTAAACACTCAACCCTGCCCACTTGTTTAAGGATTACTCAGTTGGACAACCTGTCTGTCACTGGAGGTTCCAATGGACGTCTCTCGCCAGCCCAAGTCATAAAGCTCACTGTGCATGACAACACGCTCCCCATCAGCATCCATGCACTCAGCCTCCCTCCACTCACAGCACCCCACTTCATAGATCAGGAAACTGGCTCTGATTGCAGGTATGACCCCACCACTTGTGGTGTTCCACCAGTATTGAGAGTCAGGGCAAAGTTCTCACACCTTTTAAGTGATTTCTAAGGCATTGGTGCAACCTCCCAACAACCCCACTGCACCTAGCAGACACTTGTACAAACTCTTTGAAAAGCAGGACTCGGTATTTTCCTTTTCGTTTTCACATCTATTATCTCCATGATGAAATATTTCAAACACAGAGAAAAGTACAGTTGATAATATAACAAATACCCATGTGCTCACCACTGGGATTGAGCAAAGGTTAAAGTTTTTCTATATTTGCTTCAGATTATTTTTTAAAGAAAGTAAACTATCACTGAGGAATCCCTCTCCAGTTCTCTCTCCGCAGAGGAATCACCATCCTCACCTAGTGTCACATTCTATTCATCTTTAAATTTTTGCCACACATGTCTATGTCTGTCGACAATGCACCTCATTGGTATTGGATGTTTTGAAACTGTATCTAAATGATATCATACTACCATATCCTTCCAATCCTAGTTTATTCAATCCGTTTATGTTGCAAGTACTTGTCCATATGATTCTATAAAGATCTAGTCCATCCGCAGAGACTGCCAGATAGAATTCCAGTGTAGGAGGATACCATGATTGGTACCACCATCCCAACCATGGACACTTCCCAGTCTGTAAGTTTTACAAACTGCTATAATGAGCCACCTTGGCATGATCTGATCTGTGCACACACACCTCAGCTTTGTTAGATATCCCCCAGTTGGTGAGGCTGGGAAGGAGTGTGTTTACACTGGAGGTAAACAGTTTACAAAACTGCCTGTGAAAATAGCTCAGAGAGCCTCAATATCATATGTGATAAATATATATATTTAATTCTCACAGAGGATATGTGTTTATGATTTAGAGAGAGAGGAAGGGGAAAGAGAGAAAAAATATTGATGTGACAGAGAAACATCGATGGGTTGCTTCCCGTATGTGCCCCAACTGGATTGAACCTACAGCTTATGTATCCTGATCAGGAGTCCAACCAGTCCAACCAACTGGTTGCCTCAAACCAGCCAGGGTGCCTCAAAATCATATTTTATTTTCAGTTACCTAATTGGTAATAGTTGAAGACCTTTTCTTGTGCTCAGAAATGATTTGCCACCTTTTTAACATGCTCTGATTCTATTTTTTACTTAAGACCTTTGATCCAATTACCCAATTATTTTAGTCCTCCAGAAACCACAGAACAATAACTAAAGAGCATTGTCATGACTGAAATCATCATCAGCCCTATTAGCAAGTAACATGAACTGAGTCACAGCTAGCCTGGGTCAGAATTGGAGTTATGCAAAATGTTCAATGCTGCATACCACAGAGGAGCTGATCAATCGGGTCACAGAGCAATTGTCAATAGCATGATGCAGCCATACCATGCAAACCAGCTAAAGAGCAAGCTGGACCCAGAGCCCCCACTCATTACTACACTACCAGACCCTTGCATTATGTGGGCCACAAGCATCAGGGATGGAGGAGTAGGTAGATGGTGAGGCCAGGACATTTCTCCAATGTGACATCTGGCCAGAACCCGAAGAACAGGCTCACAGAGAGAAGGGGAAAGACTGCTACTGTGGTCTGTACTCTTCTGCCAGCACAGTCTGGCTCCCTTTCCTTAACTACTACTTTGAAGATTGAGTGTCTCTGAGACATAAGACGCATTCCTTTAGTGGTGAAGTTGAGAGTGAAGGTAGTAGAAGTGGTAAAAAAAAATAGAGATGATGGAGAGAGTGGTGGTAGTGGAAGTGGAGGTAAGATGGAGGTGGTGAAGGTGGAGGTAAAAATAGAAGTGAAGATGGTGGTGAAGATGAGATGGTGATGGTGGTGGAGGTTGTGGAGTAGAAATGAAAATGGAAGTGAAGATTGTGTTGGAGTTGAGATGGTTAATGTGGTAAAGGGGGTGGAGGTGGTAGAAGTGGGGAGGTGAAAATGGAAGTGGAGGTGATGGCCTCTTGATAGAAGTGTGGCATTAAGCCCAGCTGGTGTGGTTCATTGGTTGAGTGTCGACCTATGAACCAAGAGGTTATTGGTTCAATTCCCCAGGGCACAAGCGTGGGTTTTAGGCTCAATCCCCAAGAAGGGGCGTGCATGAGGCAGCTAATCAATGTTTCTCTCTCATCAATGTTTCTATCTCTCTATCCCTCTTCCTACTTCTGTCTAAAATCAACAAAAACATGTTTTTTTTAAAAAAAAAAACTTTTAAAAAAAGATATGTGCTAACAAGATATACTTTATTACTTATTGTGGTGATTACATCATAGATATGTAAACATTGAAGATGCCAAGTTGTACCCATGAAACTAATATAATATTGCATGTCAACTGTACCTTAATAAAAAACAATTTAAGTTTAAAAAATAAAGACGAGCTTTATAACAAAGGAACCAGTCCATAGAAAAAAGTAGAGAGTAGTGGAAATCTACAAGATGTGAGTGGCAGTCTACCTAAAGAGCCGTTGAGTTCAGTTAAAAAAAGAAACAGAAATGATTTTATCAGGAGAGTTAACTGGACACCACTCAGGCAGAAAGCCATTCAGAAGGTGTGGAAAGCCCTCTTTGCTAAAAGCAGCTCTGGGATGTGTTCTTGGCTCGTCTTGAAGGTCAAGGAGGCAGTGAACTCATAATGCCGCCTCTTAGTTCTGCTCCTGCACTGGGCGGGCCCAGCTCCTGGGGGCCAAAGGCCACCTGGCAGCTCCCCTCCTGGCTGGCTTACACCTGGACAGCCTTTCTCAATCCTCGACTTCCTCCTCCCGCCGAGCTGACAGCTGAGCAGACAGGGTTGCCCATGGTTGTGGGCTTCATGGCTTCCTTCCTCCCATGTCCTGGCCAGGGTGTCATGAGAAACAGCAGGTCAGAGCGTCCCAAGAGTGTGCACTTGGATTTACACGTTTTTTACAGGCCCCAATCTCCTTCCAGGGCAGCCTCACAGTGCAGCCCCCAGGCCCAGCCATACTTCCCATTCCTGGTGCTTCCACGGGAGGGTCTGGGCAGAGGCTTGTGCTCTGCTATAGGGAAGCTCCCTGCAAGTCTCTCCTCGGGGGCTGGAGCACGAAGTCTGTCGACCTCCACATTTGGAGCCAGAGAATCCCCTTCCCGGTTCAGCCACTACACAGATACATCTGTGAAGCAGACCCATGAATGAAATTCCATTGGGTATTTTATATTGTCAAGCTGTGCCATAATAATTATATACATATATATTATTTATTATATATAATAATTAGCTCTCAGGGGCAGGAATCGACCTGGTGATCAGGGGAAGGTGACACCCCCAAATTCCATTGAGTATTTTATATTGTCAAGCTGTGCCATAATAATTATATACATATATATTATTTATTATATATATAATATAATAATATAACTATTATTATATATTATTATTATTATATATAATAATAGTGTCCCCCAAAAAATCTATACACACTTAACAGCTGATAGCTCAATTGATGTTTCTTCCTTTTCAGACTTAATCCAGTGGAATTAATAATTATTCAAAGTGTATATACATTATTTTTGGGACACCCTGTGTGTGTGCCTGCTAATATTTGGTCTTTGAGCCCAGTTACTGACTCAGCGCTCCTAAAACCCTTGTAATTTCCTGGGTGGTAGAAAGACAGGCGTTATAATGAGGCACTCTTGGTGGGCTCTTGGATGGGGGCTGGTCACCAGAAGGACCAAGCATAATTAGATGCTTAGAACCTTCGGAGAGGGGAGAAGGGCTGAAAACTGAGTTAATAATCAGTCGTGGCTGCGTGATGAAGCCTCCGTACAATCCCAACACCCAGGCCTGCAGAGCTTCCAGGCTAGGAAACACCCCTCCGCCAAGGGGGGTGTGCAGTATATCTGACTCTGGGAATGGTCCTGGCACCTGAACTTGATTGTTCCCCAGCGGTTCTGCTGTCTACTAACATCTGAGAACCACTGTTAGGGTCCGGGAATAAAGAGCCCAGGGCCCAGTGTGACGCCTTACCCCTGAATGCACTGAAGCTAAAAGGACCTTGATTCATGAGGGTTCTCCTCCCATCAGGAAGCTGAGCTGAAATATCTTTGTCTGTCTACCCCCACGGCCCCCGCTACCTCAGCACTATCTCTCTCACCCTGATTCTGTCTCTCCCCACATCCATCTTCCCCATCTCTCTGATTCTCTGTTTCTCTCTAGTGTCTCCCTGTCTCTGTCTCTGTCCCCTGCCTCCTTCTCTCTCATCTTTCTGCTCCTTAATTGTTCTCTTGGCTCTTCTGTTCTATGAGTCTCTCTTTCTGTCTCTCTGACTATCTGCCCTTTATTCTCTTCCATGTCTCTTCTCTGTCTCTTCTCCTTATTCCTCTATTTCCCTCATTCTCTGTCTGCTTCTTTCTCTATATTTCCTCTTATACAGAATAGGGCAAAAGAAAGTTTAGAGTTGTGAATATGAGAAATAAGAGCTTATCCTTGTATTATTTTTTATTAACTAGAGGCCCAGAGCATGAAAATTCATGCACTGGAGGGGTGTCCCTCAGCCAGGCCTGCTCCCTCTCACAGTCCAAGAGCTCCCAGGGGCAGGAGGTGACCTGGCGATCAGGGGAAGGTGACACCCCCATCACACATCTGCTGCTGCCACTGCTGGCACACAAGCCTCAGCTGGCTCTGGTTAACTGAGCCTCAGGTGGCCCTGGGCAGCTGGGCAGCCACCATCCAAGGCTTGCCTGTGCCTCACACCAGCCATGGGCTGCTGGGGGATTGAGGGGACTGGGGAACTCCTGAGGCAGGCACCCTGGCGGAGCTGAGGGGGACTGGACACTGCCATCTTGTGGTTGTAGGTGCTGCCATCTTTGAGGGTGTGGTAGTCAATTAGCATATTCCCTTCTTATTGGCTATGGGTGTCGCCATCTTTGCAATGGCATGAGGGTCAATTAGCATATTCCCTCTTTATTAGATAGGATTATTGTTTTATTTTCCACACAAGCAACTGTAAACCTACATTTGCTCCACCCTATATACATCTCTCGTCCTGCCTTTCTGTGGCCCTTTCTTCCTCTCTCTGCCCCTCTGTCTCTGCGTCTCTCTGGCTGAGCGTCTCTTTCCTCTCCATTTCTAGGTCTTTCTCTCTGTGGCTCTGGCTCTCTGTCGCTGCTTCTCTCCGCTCCTTTCCCTGTCTTCTCCCTCTCTGGAGGCCTCCAGGCTGCGGGCCAGGAGCAGATGGCTGTCAGACCTTGGCCAGAGGCTCATGTCATCACAGAGGCTCTGCCCTCAGTGGTGGCTTTTCAGCGACCACCTGGGAAGTGCAAACTGTCCTGCCACAAACAGGCTGCTGTCACCACTTGGATCCAGGGCCTGGCCCAGCCCCGGGCCCAGCCTGCCTCCAGTAACCCCGAGAGAGGCCAAGCTCCCAGCTTTCTTGGCCCAATACCTGCTGCAGGGCCAGAGGCCTGTCTTCAGGGGAGTGGGGGGGGGGGCCTTGCACTCAGGGGGCTTTCCCCCAGCTTTTCTGGGGGCAGCACTGGGAGGTAGGGGTCCTCCATGGACACGGGCCAGCTTGACCTCTCTCACTGAGAAGCATGGTCAAGGCCTTCTCCCTTGTCCCCTCCCAGGCCAGGAGATGGTGGGAGCTGAGGAGGGAGGAGAGAGGAAGCCAGGCTGGTTGAAGTACCCTAAAGCCCTCTGCCTGATTTCTCTCAGGCCTGCAGAGGGGGTGGGAGACAGAGTGACCTTGTGCTGCTGACCTGGAGCCAGCCCCGCCCCGCCTCAGTCTGCAGAGAGCATCGGTGTTGCCAATCCTCTGTCCCCACCATTCCCTTCCTTTTCCCTGGAGCAGACCCCACGGCAGCCTGAGGAAAACCTCTGCCCTGGACGGGGGAGAGGGGACAGATGCCACAGGACCCTGAGTTACTTTGTGCCGTGCAGGGGGCCAGCTGCCACATCCAGAGCAGCTGCACCAGGCAGGAGTCGGCATACCCACTGTTCAGATGAGAAAACCAAGGCCCAGAGACGTGACATGACTCCCCCAAGGCCCCACAGCACACACAGGTGCACACACATGCCATTGCCTTAAAGGAGCAGGTAGCAAGCAGCTCCAGGAAACACAGGCGCATGGCAGGTCCAGACAGCAGAGCTCTCACAGGCAAACACAGGTACACTGGCCACCCCCCGATGTTCTTGAGACCCACTGGGGCAGCTTCTGCCCTTGCTCCTCCACGAAGTGTACCAGAGGCGCCCCGAAGGTAAGCTCCGTGGCTGTGTCCCAGGCTCAGGCAGTGCCGGGTGAGCAGTCTCAACCATGTGCTGGCATGTGCTGGGCCACACTCCACAGCATCCCACTCTGTCTGCCACCCCGGGTGGGGGGCATGGCTGCCCCTGGATTATACAAGAGGAGACTGAGGCTCTGACATGCCTGGCAGCGCTGGGAATGAGCTCACTCATTCCTAGGTGACCCTTTTAGGATGAAAATAAAAACACCCCGCTCCGGGGTCCACGCCAGACCCAGGGACACGAAGGGCAAGGCATAGCCCATGGGAAGCAGGAGAGGCCCTGACTAGTGGGTGCCCTGTCGCCAGAGGAGACCAGAACAGTCCCTTCGTGCACGCGGGCACGAGCTCCAGAGGGAACGCTTTTGTTCTGCGGTGCATCCAGGAGGCCCCCCGAGCCTGGGCCCTGTCCTTCCCTGTCCCCAGCCCCCTCCCTGTGTCCCTCCTGGTGGGAGGGAGGACAGGAGGGCAGGATGCAGTGGGAGAGGCCCGGCTCATGTTTCCCCTCTTTTCCTGGCAGGGATTACATGGTGAGCAAGGAGACAGCTGAGCTGGCAGGTGGGTGGCCGGGCCATGCCGAGGGGAGAGCCGGGGAGGAAGGACGGCTGAGGTAACGCAGGCCCAGAACAGCCGCTCTCCTCCCACACACCCCCTTCACAGCCACGCTGGGCCCTGCGTGCTCGTGCTGATCCACTGGGCCCACACCAATAACTGGGCGTCTGAGTCCCAATCCCCCCAAACTCTACTCTCCAGAGTAGGCAAAGGCAGAGCAAATCGCTTCAAGCTCTCATTCTGATGCTCTGTCTTAACAAGCATGTGCAGCCTAGGGTAGGTGCCTTAAACATGGTAAGGCACCTACTTAACATATTAATTCATGTTATTTTATAACATATATATTCATATTAATTCATGCTTTATCTGAGCCCCAGTGCCTGATCTCGACAATGCAGATAACCGCCTCGGAAGATGTTGGGAGAATTAAGTAAGACTAGTAAAAGCACCTAACACACGGTTCAGCATAGAGTGGGTACCCAGTACATTTTCTTTCTTCCTTTCTCTCTTTCTTTCGTTCTTTCATTCTTTTGTTCTTTCTCTCTGTTGTGTCTTTCCCAGAAGAAAAGTCTGATTCTCCTTCAGCCCCCTCTCTTCTTCATCTGTATTCTTTCTCTTGCTCTGCTCAGGACTCTCTTTGATTCTACGGTTCCCTTCTTAGTGGATCTGTATACGTTTTCTAGGTTGACTTCAAGAGAGAGACTCATTCATCTCCACAACACCAGACATAGGCCTGGAACACAGCGTCTGGTTCCAGGTGGACTAAAAGAATCGGTAACTGATGCGGATGGGAGATGAACGGATGGATAGATGAATGAGTGGATGGATGGATGGAACATATTAGATGGAAGGGATAGACAGATGGGGCTGGTAGGTAGACTGAGGAGTGGTGATATTCAGGTAGAGAAGGAGAGATGAGTGAACAAATGGCTAAATGAGATGAATGGATGAGAGTGTGGCTAAGTGGGGTGGACGTATGTGAAAGAGTAGATTGGTGGATGGATGAACAGATGGACAGAGGCACATGCCATGGTTGGGTTTGGGCTGAGGCAGGTAGGTGCAAGGAACTCACTTCGATGCTTACATCTCAAACCCATATTCTCACTCAGTCCTCTTCTCTCAAACCAAAAGGATGTGGGAGGGAGTGGCTGACAGCAGCAGGGATAGGACCCTGGATCCGGTACTCCTACCTCCATCCCAGCTTCGCCAAGCCCTCACTGAGTGAGCCCTGCCCAGACTTCAAGCATCACAATGCTCACAGCAGCCTTGGAGAAAGTGCTGAGGGCACACTTGTCCCTCTCTGGCCGTTGCCCTAGTCTCACCCTCAGAAGATACTACCCAGAATGGGGGACTATCTTAGCAGAATTTTGACTGTCCTCAGCATCAAAGGCTGGAAACCCATTAATTTCACTTCCCAGTCTGCCTGTCCCACAGGGCACACTTCACACTGACCTCGCTCAGGTCCAGCTGGGAGTCACTTCCGTGTGGCCCTAAGTCCAGAGCTATTGAGACCAGCAACGGTGTCGTCCTCACTGCCTCATTTCAGTGACGGAGTCACTGACACTGAGTAATCCCAGAAAAAAAATGTTTGTGGGTAAACAAATGGATGATGAGTCTTGGACTTGACTATCATTTGGGAGAATGTGGAATGTCGGAAAACCATGGTTGACCTTGATCCAGGACATGAAGTTTGAATCCCAGCTCTGCCACTTCCTGTGTGACTTGAGACGGGTGCCTGCACCTCTCTGCACCTCCATTTCCACACCTGTGAAATCAGGGTTATAGTTGATACCGCTCAATATCCCCTGAGGCTGGGAGAATCACATCACGAATCAGCTTTGGATCTGGCCCTTTAGAAGGGACACACACACACACACACACACACACACACAATCCCAGAAGCCTTGTGTCCAAGCCCCAAAGCTGAACATCCCTCCTGCCCAACCTCCTCACCCGGAGGGCAGAGCCGGGCCTGCGGGGAGGGGACCCGGAAGCCAGGGGAGGGGAGCACGCTCTACTTTCAGGTTTCTCTAACTGGGGCTGTGCTAATCACCCTGACCTCAATCTTTCTCTCTGAATTATGGAAAGAGAGTTCTCTGCAAACGAGGCATGTGCAAAAGTTTCCACCGGGCTCGCTGCCCTCCCCCTCGTCTCATCCTTCCCAACCTCCTGCGGACCGTGGCTTATTAGCTGTTCCCGTTCAGCTCGCCGTGTCCTGTGCCTGCACACGTGAGACTAAAAATACCCATGGCTCCTATTAGAGGCTCTGCCCCAGGAGCAGGCAAGGCTGGAGTCTGCACAGACACGAAAAGCTGGCTCCCTGTGCCCCCTGGGACGCAGGCCATCGGGCCTGTCCTGCTCAGGGCACATGAGCACCAGCCCCCGGGGGACAGTCCCCCGGGGGGTCCACAGTCACGATCAGAAAAGGCTGTTCTGACTTCATTCGTGTTTTGGTGCAGACACTCCAAAGCCATTTCCTGTGGCCCTCCTCACCACCTCATTAGACAACCTCCCCACACCCAGGGGTGAGGGCTCTCTCTCCCAGGGGACATGTGTCACTCCGAGCACTGCCCTGGACCCTGCGAGCGGCCCACCCCCCGTCTCAGCTGGCCCCTGGAAAAGACATCCGTGCCCCCTTTCACTAAAACATGCAGAATGGCAAGTGTATTATTAGGCTTGGTGCCAGGACTGGGCCCACCTAAGAAACAGGGTTGGCTCGTTGGGAAAAAATGGTGTGAATAGATTTCTTGACCCTGTTTCTTTATCAGTAAAATGGGCATACGGGCATCAGCCCCGCATTGGGCTACGTCGAGGACTACGTGAGTTCGTGGGCATGAAATTGCGGCATTCTATACGGAAGGAGGCGACTGCCAGGGAATGAGGCCCGGAGCATGCCTTAGGTGTGAGGACTCCTTGTTTGCATGAGAGAGAGAGCGCGCTGCGGATCGAGAAATATGCAAGGGGCACTTCAATGGCTGCAATAAACACTTGGCGAAGCTAAAGAGGTAATCTCTCCATGGGCTTTCATGTGCCACTGGATACCTCTCTTGGCATGGCCTGAGATGTTTTGGAAGTAGTGGTGAGAGACAAATTGATTTTCATCATCTCCATCCACAGGAAAAGGCCATCGCGTACAAAGACTCCAGCATTCAGACTACCTGGAATCTGGAATATAGGGCTGCCCACATGGGCGCATCGTCAAATGCAAGAGGAGGGGGGGGAGGTGTGGACTCAGCTAGGGACGGAAAAGTAGAGGAAGTCGATGAAAGCATCATGGGCAGAAATACTGACACAGGGAGTGTGGCTGGCGGGCCGAGTTGGGAGAGACATATGGGAAGGTTGGGAAGGGAAACTGTGTGTTCACAGGAAAGTCACAGCTTATGGCTCCTGATTGGGGTGGGGTGAGGGGTGGCTTCAGGCTGTCAGAACCAAGCTCTCCCCAAATTCGTGCCGCAGATGGTCCTGTCAGCAGCGGGGGAAGGTGCCTTTACTGCCGCTTGTCCTCATTTAACCTCCGACTCCTCCGCTCCCGGAAGGCCCGAGAGAAAGACGCCGAAGAGCAAACGCTCCGGATCTGCGGAAGGCTGTGTGACACCTCCGGGCTACAGGGAGACGTCTTGCAGGCTGGGAGCATTCATTCTGTCCAATTTGGCTCAAACATTAATTAAGCAACACACATAGAAGGCACCAGGTGTGTGTGTAGGTGGGCGGGGGGTGGGGGGGGGAGATATATGGGGAGGATAGGGTTGAGGGAGACCACGACCTGGCCCTCGAAAAGCTTAACATGGTCCGAAATAGTTTGGAAGGGTAAGCTTCTTTCAAACTAACATTTAAGTGTTTGTGACATTCCAGTAGGAAATAGAACTAAGAATATGAATGCAAAAAAAAAAAATCACTGCACATGTGCGCCTGCGCGAAGACATAAATTTAGGGGGAAAATTATATATTGTCCGATCTCAGCAGAGATTTTTAAAAATTTGAAAGAGCTGCCGTATAACTATTATATGTTGGCAAAGGTTTATGTGACAACAGTATTCAATGCTTGTGATGGCATATGGGGAGGTGACACAGACAGCTAGTGAGACTGTAAATAGGCACAATCTTTCCAGACAGTTACTTGACCATAGATAGAAAGATAGAAATATAGAGAGACATATAGAGACATGTAGATACTTATATGTATCAAGCTGTATAACCTTGGACTCAGAAAGTCCACTTCCTGCCGAAACCGGTTTGGCTCAGTGGTAGAGCGTCGGCCTGTGGACTGAAAGGTCCCAGGTTTGATTCTGGTCAAGGGCATGTACTGTGATTGCATATCCCCAGTATGCAAGAGGCAGCTAATTGGTGATTCTCTCTCATTGATGTTTCTAACTCTCTATCCCTCTCTCTTCCTCTCTGTAAAAAATCAATAAAATATATATTTTTTTTAAATAAAAAAGAAAGTCCACTTCCTGGAATCTAGGCTAAAGAAATAACCAGATATGTAGTCAGATGTTTATCATCACATTACTTATAAAAAATGAAAAATGCATAACAAAATAAAACCAACAGTAAGCAAATAGAAAAAAATGGATTTTGGCACATGGATGTAATGGATGAAGCAGCCTTTTAAATTGGGTTTTGAATAGTATTTTTATAAACTATTCATTACACATGTTGGGTGAAAAAAAATCATGGTACCAAACTGTATATGGTGTGATCACAACTTTATGTTTTAAATATACACACACCTATATATACACTTATGTATATATGTGTATGTGTACACATAACCAAACACATATTTATTATATATATTGTAGTAATTATAGATGTTGTAATAGAAGGAAATGCTAAATGATGAAATGTTTAAAAGTGATTATCTCTAGATGGTGAGATCGAGTAGTTTCATTTTCTTTACATAGTTCTTGCCTGCGTGTGACAGAGTCCCCAGGTCACTGGCCCCTACGGAGCTGCATGGCCCACTCACCTGAGCCTGAGCACTGAGCTGGGCCTGCCCTCCACCTCGCCACCTGCTCTGACCGGCCCCTGGCACCTGCCCGTGCTCTCACTCTGAGCCAGGCTCCCCACGTGGTCCAGGCGCCCGCGCCACACTCCCAGGGGCTCTTTGTCTCGCACAGCTCCCGTGGTGTGTGGCTACCCTGTCATCCCATCTTCCCCCTTGCCTGGCACCCTCGCCAGAAGGACAGTCTCTGGTGGCGTGGTGTGCATCAGACCCGCCCTCCCCCTCGTGAGCTCTCTGCTCTCCGGTCAGGCTGACAAGGATCCCCACCACCGCTCAGGTTGGCAGCAGGAGCCCAACCCACGGCGGCTCTCCTCTCAGGCTGGCCCTGACAGCTCTCCGGCTCCCCTCTGACCCCTTCTCCTGTACTTCAGCACCAAGCAGACCGCCCTGCTTTCGCTTCAGGAAGCATGTCATCTTCTCTCTCACCTCCAGCCCTGCCACCCCACCCCCAGGCCGCTCCTCTGCCCGGAAAGCCCTCGCCCTTCTTCCTTGCCTCTCTCCCACCTATTCTTCTCCACGGCCACCGTTTGGAGGTCAGCTCCACCTAGCAGCCTGCCTTCCTGGGCCCTCCTGTCAGGTGCCCCTCCCCTGTGCTCACTCTGCCACTTCACCATAATGTCACTGCGCGTAATAGGGGCTCGAGAACAAGCTGTTACCTGGGCTTGGCAGCAAACCGAGCAGAATTGGACACACACACACACACACACACACACACACACACACACACACACCCATGCTATGGAGCTTACTGCAGCACAAAATTCCTTGTCATGGCTCTGGAAATGGCAGGCCTCTGCCTCCCCCTGCATCCCCGGCTACCTCACTGCTCCTGGAGGCAGCTGGTTGTGCCTGACCAACAACCTGTGACTACGGCCACTGCCAGCAGTTCTCTGCCACTCGGGCCACCGAGCCTGGGAAACCTCTCTCCAAAGGCTTGAGCTCCAGGAATTTTTCCCAGCGTCTCGGCAGAGATCTTAGACCCCGACTCACTCTGTGTTCGTCGGGACTGCTGAGACCATCTTCCCTGCGGGCTGGCGGCTGCTCTGCCCTGGACCCGGGCGCTAAGCAGCCCCAGCTCACAGGCGTGTGCTGGTCATGGGTGTGTGTGTGTGTGTGTGTGTGTGTGTGCATGTGCGTGCGTGTGCGTGTGCGTGTGCGTGTGTGTGTGTGCTCAGCTCAGGAGCTTTGGAATCATGCAAGGTAGGGTGTCAGCTGCTTCCTATGAGAGGACCTTGGATAGGTCAGCGTAGGCCCTCCCCACTCTCCATGTGTGCCTCTTGGGAAGCTCTGGAGAGGAAAAGGAGTTATGGCTGATAGCCCCTGAGGAAGCCCTCTTTCTGAGGAAAGACAATAATGTGCATCAGAGCATACCCTTCTCTGGTGAGGGCCTCATCTGCTAGGAGCGAGCCTCCCCCTGCTGCCCTTCGCCCCTCTGCAAGACGCGGAGTCAGCTCGTGGCTCAGCACCAGTCAGACAGCTGACGAAGCCCACCTTCAAGCACAGCGGTGGGGACAGTGTGAGTGACAGCTGGGCATGCCTGAGCATCACCTGTGATGGAAGACAAAGGCAACGGTCCAGCCGTTCTGCCCACTTTGTCAAAAGCAGGAGACGGGCAGTGAGGAGAGCGCCGCGCACCGCGTCTCTCTGCCCGTGCTCCTGGCAGGGAGCCGCTCTGCAGACCCGGGAAGCCTGCAGCCGGGCCGAGGGCCCGAGGGGGAGCCCTGGGGAGGGGCTCCAGGTTCTGGGCAGCATCAGGATCCAGGATCGGCAGCGTCTCCCAGAGCAGTTAAGGCAACACCACCCCTACTTCATGGCTTGGTTCCAAAGCAGTGTTCTCACTGCATTTCGTCCCCCAGAAATAGTGTCAATGATTGGAGACATTCTGGGTTGTCGCAAGAGAGAAGTATTTTTTGGGTTCTAATCATGAGATCTCAGGAATGCATGGGACATCCCCTACAACAAAGAATTACCAGGTCCCCAAATGCCCATAGGGCCACGGAGGAGAAGCCCTGCTCAGCGTCCCCTCCAGAGGCAGCTCTGTGCAGGGCGTCATGGGGACCTAGATCCTAAGTGAGACCCTCTGAGGCAGGGCAGTATGTGGGGGGAGTGGGAACACAAATTTCAGGTAAAGGGGCTTCGGGGTCCCCGCTCTCCCCACTCAGCCCCCTCCTAAGGAAAAGACACTGCCTAGGAGCTTCTGTTGGGGTCTGCACCCTCCAAGGAGGTGGGCCACGCCCTCCCAGTGAGGTGGGGGTGCACTGAGATGAGAGAGCTGCCTGAGCAATCTCCAAGACCCCGGGGGCTTTGCGTAGTCCATAGATCTCACTTCCCCAGCCATCTGCGCAAGGCTCAGCCAGCCTCTCAGCCGTGTGCGGAGAAGACAGGACTCACTGCATGAGGGAACCTGCGTAGGGCGTCACCCACCTCCACGGGTCCTCAGCTCGGCTCTCCAGGACTCCGGTTCCACCGTGCCAGAGGCCAGTGGCCTCTCTTTTCCCCAGAGGCCCAGTGGGAGAGGGAGCGGTGGTGATGCAATGCACAGTCAGAGGGGAGAGATCTTCTGAGTCTGAGGGGACAGCTGCGTGACCCCCCGCTCCATCACTGACTTGCCTCTTTACCTGTCTCTTTCCTCACCCTTCAAATGAGGTAAGGATGACAGCTACCATTGGGAGGCCATTTGTTATGAACTAGGCACCTCCGGTGCACATCATTCTCACAATGGCCCCGCGAGAATGTGTATGATGCCTGTGATACGTGAGGAAATCGAGGGGAGAGAGCTGGCCGGAGGTTGCACAGGCAATGAGTAACGGAGCTGGGACTGGAATAGTTTGCCTCCAAGGGGACCAGGCTCCAAGGCACAAAGAGAGGCCTCCACAGCCATCCAGATCTGAAATATCATGGCCGACGTGTACACATCAGGAACTGCTTGACATTGAAATTGGGTCTCAAAAGAACTGTTGGCCCAGAAAGAAACTCACTACAGACAGATTCATTTGCCTCTCAGCATAACCATTGTGGCTGGTCTCAGTTTTGGTTCTTGTAAGTGTATTCCTTGTATCACATGAACAATATAATGAACAACATAAACTGATGAACTAAAACAGATCCAGAGTCAGAGAAGTATCGATCAGACCTCAGAGGGAAAGAAGGGGAGGGTGAGGGAAAGGGGGAGAGATCAACCAAAGGACTTATATGCATGCATATAAGCCTAACCAGTGGTCACAGAAAACAGGGGGGTGGGGGCATGCGTGGGGAGGGGTTTGGGGTAGGAATGCAGGGATGAGGACAATTGTGTGATACCATAATCAATAATAATTTTTAAAAACTTTTTAAAAAGGGCCTCCATGCGCTTAGTATTTATTCATGGTGGACACTCAAGGTAGGGGACTGGCTCTGGCGAGGTGCCCCCACCATGCCAAGGGCTCTCGGGAAGATGCCGCTGTAAACACTCCTGGGACCTGGAGCCAAAGGCCTGCTGCTGTTGCCTGGGCCGGCCAGGCCCCGCTAAAAATAGAAGGGCTTCAGGTCCAGCTCCCCCGGCCACCGAAGGCAGGCTGCTCCGGGCCCAGCCTCCTCCCCTCCCCTCCCCACTCTCCCCACCGGCAGGATCCAGGCTTCTAGAAGGAACGGAGATGATGAGGTTTTTCAAGCCAGAGGGAACTGCTGGGTTCATGCCTAGTGGGCACGTTCCAAGTTCTGGTAGGGCCATATGTCGGGCGGGAGAAAGGGGGGAGCTTATGGTCCCAAGACCCCCCATCCATATCCTTCTTGGAGAGGGAGCTGTCCATCTCCAAAACCCACCCCAGGAAGGAGAGGGGCCACGGCCAAAGGTTGGCCAGTTTCTCCACACCTTGCAACGCAGTCTGGAGCCCTGTTTTTTTTTTCCTGCCTCTGAAATGACTCACTGTTGACAGCACTGTGCGACTCTGTGTTTGCCATGGCTTCTGGAGAAGGTCTGCTTCGGGCACTCTTGGGGAACCCCCCCATCCCGGGATGGCAGAAGTGAGTCCTGGCGCCAGAGCCGAGCGCTTCCAGCGGCAGGCAGGGGCGCAGGGGCGCAGGACGGGAGGGAGGCTCCTGGGGCCAGCGGCCTCGGCGCAGGTCTGGGCTCAACCGGGGGATTTCCTTTCAAAGGTGACTTAGAGCCGCTACATTAGGGGAGCGCCCTCCCGGGCGGGCCTAATGGCGTGTTTGGCAGAGTCAGCGAAACGCGGCGGGCGCGCAGCGGCTCGGCGGGCGGCGGGGGAGCGCCCTCTCCCGCGCCCTCGCCCTCTCCCGCGCCGGGCAGCAGCGCGCACGGGGCCATTTGCAGCGCAGGCAGCCTTCCGAGCGGCCGCGGCGCGCCGGCGGGGAGCGAGGTGGCACCATGGAGCTGAAGAAAGACAGCAACACCGTGTCCATCGACATGCTGCTGATCGTGCACTCGGAGAAACGGCGCGCCGCGCAGGGCACGCACTCGGACCGGCAGGCGGACCCGGGCGCGCCGCCGCCGCAGCGCAGAGGAGGTAACGCGCGCCCAGCCGACCCCCAGGGGGTCCTAGCACCTCGGCCTCTTCGCCCCAGGCCCCTCACGACCTCTCCCCAAACGAGCACAGCGACAGGACCCTCTTCCCCATGGCAGCCTGCGCCTCCAAGCTGTGGCTCTGGCGTCCCCTGGCAACGCGCAGCCCCGTGATTGCCCTGAGTTGACTCCTGTGCAGGCCGGCGGCGGTGCTTCGTCAACCCAGGCAGCCAGTGTCCTCCAGCCACTCTCTGAAAGGTGCAGCTCGGGGTTGGAAGATGCCCGGGAAGAAGGGGGCCAGAGCCTCAGGCCTGACTCCTGGGTGGCCAAAGCCCGCTCCCCAGATGGCACATGCAGGGAGCAGGGATCCCCGGGGGAAATCTGGGTGCTGAGTCAGACTTGAAGACGGGAAGCCCCCTTGGCGCCCCTTGCACAACTCACAGCCTCGGTTTCCCTGTCTTAAGCCCTCTCCCCCTCGTCCACAGAAGGCATAAGAGGTGTCAAGGGCGCACCGGCTTGGATAGGGTTAGGCTATCCAAATGTGCTGCCCCCGCCTTATCTACTAATTTTCCTTTGCTTCCGACTTTCTGGCCAAGTGTAAGCTGGTAAAACAAAGTGGCTGTTTATAAAGCGATTGTGGGAGGCAGGTCCCGGCCTCTGTATTCTCCAGAGGAGAGGAGAAGGGGATACAGACACATAATTGTGAACAAAGCCCCTCAAAATGTCTGGGAACCTCTGGGTCCCAGGTCTAGGAGGAAGGCCCCGGGGACCCTGGTGGAGAGGCCTGCGCATGCGCTGGGCTGACTGTGCACCAGTGCTTTGAGAGGGATGCCTGAGCGCAACATGGCTTCTGCCTCCCGCCTCCCCTCCAGCTCCAGAGCTCCTTGGGGTCTGCCCAGCTCTTCTGTCCCCTGAGCCCCCTTGCACATTGAACATCAGCCTTCTTCCGGGTTGAAGCAATGACACCATGGATGGCTTTGCCCCCACCAGCCACACGGGCTGGAGCTGTCCCATAGCTTCTGGTGACCCCTTGGGGAGGCAAGCAGAGGGGCTGGGGAATAGATTCTGGAGAGCTGAGAATGTTGACAGGGACTCTAGTCTCAGCAGCAATTTGGGGGCCAACGGTAGTTTGGGTTGCTTGGTTCTTTGGTTCTCAGAGCTTCCCCTAGGAGAAGGGAAGATGCCCGCCCAGGATATCTGCAGTGAGGAAATGGGCAGAGGCCGTCGGCTTTCTCATAGAAAGGAGACTGCTCCTGCTACACACACCAGAAGGCCTCCCGCCGAGCGTGGCACAGTCAGAGGGCCCCCACGAGGCCCAGCTCGGGGCCAGCCCCTGAGTGCCTAGCTCTGATCACGTCTCTCCTAAAAGGCTCTGTCACTAGAGAGAAAGGGCAAAGCCCCCAGAAGGGCCTGGGATCTGGACTGCCCGGAAGGTGTCAAACGCCTACCACCAGCCCTGCAGGACTCCAGACCGGTGCACTCGACACTCAGTGACGTGGCCCAGGGGGAAAAAGACCCTGCTTGTGAGCCCTTTCTGCTGATATTTTCCTCCAGATATTTTCCTAACAGATGTTTCTCCCAGACCCTATGTCAGTGGAGAGACCTGTGTCTCATATTCAGTGAGACAGCTCTGCACCGGAGCCGAGAAGAGGGGGCGTGCACAGCCTCCGAGGCCTGCTGGGCAGGGGTGTTGTCCAGGAGACCCGTGGCTCAGCAGGCTTGCAAGCTCATGCAGCCTACGGAGGGGAAATGCTGAGCAAGTCTAGCTTGTTCCAAGGCCTCCTGTTGGTGCACAGGCCCGGAACTCAGCCATGCCCAATTCCAGGAGTCTCCTCCTGGCTCCTCCCAGCTCCGGGTCCTCCACTCTGCAAAGGTTGGCCTGCGCTCACATACTGTCCCCATGCAGAGGACTGACTGAGGATGTGACTAAGGGGCTTTCAGCTGTGTCCTTGTGGCAAAAAAAAAAAAAAAAATAGTCAAAGGGTCAGGAGGCAAGGAGTGTGGTGCCAGGAATTTGGGCTGCAAGGCCAACAGGTGCTCTCTCCCCTTCCCTCTAGGGCCCTAGCATTTTCCCGGCCATGCCTTAGAGCAGCGCTTCTCAAAACCATGCCTGGAGTTCCCTGGCATGGACAAGGTGGCCTAAAGCTGTTTGCACCAAGACTGAAAGAGCTTCAGAGTTTTAGGTTTTTATCCCCAAAGCTGATGTAACGTATGCATTCCTCTCCAAAGGTGTGCTGGTGAGGTTTGCAGGTGGCAGGTCCCGGACGCTGACTGTGGAGGGCTCTGCAGGAGTGAGGGACTGGGGGGCCTTGGGGCGGTGGAAAGGGCTGGAGAACCAGGCTTGAGGTTGAACATCCAGGAACAGCCTCATAAGCTGCTCTGGTGAGGAGACCTTCACTGCCACCAAGGGTCCCTAGGTGCTCTTTTCGCACCAGGAACTTGACTTTGTTGCAGCTATTCCCGCTGCCAGAACGTAGGCCAGTTCTGTGCCAGGAACTTGACCTTGCAGCCACCACTTCCAACTGTCACCGGAGGTAGAGACAGCTTCCATTCTCTTTCCTGCCCCCTCACCAGGTCCCAAGGTGGAATTGGACACAGGTGCCACTGACTGGCCAAGCCTAGGCCACACATGCCCATGCTCTAGCTGCAAGGGAGGCTGGGAGAGCAGGCTGCTATTACTTTCAGTTCCCATAGGGATAGGCGGTGTTTGCCCACTCCCATCCCACCTCAAGACTCTGAAAGTGGGAGATTTACCACATACAGAAATAGGCAGGCAAAATGAATGGCCGATGTCTCTGACAATAATCCTTCCATATTTATGCAGTGGAGACATGGGAGTGCAAAATGGGCACCCCTATTCCCAATGATTCTGATAATCAACCCTTCCCCCATTGAAAACCACTGGTTTACTTTTTTTTTTTTTAATGTTTAAAATATGAATGGTTGCATTCATGTTCCTTAGTGTATCCCCTCCGTGGGCAGCCTCCCTCAGACCCCAGGAGAGCCACGTTCCACCAGCCCCACGTCCATCCAGATGTGTACACAACTAGCACATCATTTGCTGGGCCTGGGTCTCCGCCCCACAGAGAGCCTCATGCCAGTCCTTGTTATTTCACAGGACGCCAAGGGGGCGGAAACGGAATACAGAAATGGCAGAAAATAGAAGGAAACGGCCTGAATGGTAAATTCTCCTTTTTCTTTCTTTCTTTCTTTCTTTTTTTTTTTTTCTTCTTCTTCTTTTTCATTTCTGGAATTCAACACTTTTGAAATAACTGGACGCACTGGGTCTCATTTGTTGGAAGACTGGCTCTAGTCACCTAACCACTCAGACGGTGGCTGCTTGTAACTCGGCCAGGCATCTGGGGCCACGGTGACCCTGGAAAGTTTTCCCTGGCATCAGGTCCCCTGATTTCCAGGAGGCTGGGTGGGGGCAATGCCATACGCTTTTGTACCCACGTGTTCGCCAGTGTCATTCGTGAGGGAGGTGGGTGTGTTCCCACAGAGGTGGGGCAGCTCAGGTCCTGCAGGGCATCTGACTTTGGAAGCTGTTTCTGAACAGAGAAGACAGCATCCTGCTTTGAGGCCTGGGCAATGCCAGGGGCTACCTGCTGACCCCGGGACCCAGACGACCCTAAAATCTAAGAGAGGTCAGCTTCCAAAGCCTCCTCTCTCTGGTGCCAGGTGCCTGTCGCCCTGCAAGCTCAGGATCTGGGAATTCTATGCACAGACCAACTCTACGAAGCTTCATTCTGTGCCCTTCAGAGATCCATTAGGCCAGCCTCCAGGAACAAACGCCAGTGTAACTGCATGGGGGCGTGTAGAGTTCTAATAAGTGTCAGACCACCACCCAGAACTCCAAGAGGGGGCTCAGTCAGACCCTCGGGTCAGATGACTGACAGATCAAATGCCAGTGGGAAGGCACCACCCTCTCTGACCCTCCACAAATGGGGAAACCGAACCCCGATTGAACAAGACCAAACAGCTCTTCTTTGCCATCCTTCTGACAGTAACGAAGGGGAAGGGTGAGGTTCTAAAAGTAAATTCACTCATTCATGTCCTCATGAAATAGTAGACAATCACAGTCAAGAATCCCTGCCCTCATGAGGCCATAATTACAATGATTCTAATCATGACACCGTTTGCTGCAGTTGAGTCTCAATGCCCTGGAGGTGAGGAGCATGCCTTTGTCCTCTGCCCTGTGCATGGGGAGGAGCCGTTCTCATGCCATGCACTGCCAGAGACCACCCGCGGAGTCCCAGCTGATGGGCGTGCGTGGGTGGGGTGGCTTCCTTAACCTTGCTGTGGGGCCGCCTGATGGGAGATGCACCTGCTGCCACAGCTCTACTGAACCAGACACCAAAGTTAGCAAAACAAGAATTAAGATAAAACTCAGACCTCTAGAGACCTGCTGGCCACAGAAACACAATGCCCATGCAGGCCTGGGTGCCCGGCCACTGTGCCCACGGGCAGGCAAGTAGACAATCGGGCTGCAGTGATTTGTTGCAGCCCTCTTACCTTGCCTCATCCTATGTCTTCTCAGGCATGTTACTACATCAGGAGAGCATTGAATTATATTGAATTCAATTATATTGAATTCATCCTCTTTTTACCATCTTTGGGGTTCCTGATTTGGGGGAAGTTTAATGGAAAAAATGCAACAAAACACGAAGGGACACGGTAACTCTTACAAGACTCTTCTACAAGGTCTTAGGAATGTATCAGCCCAGCCGAAACCGGTTTGGCTCAGTAGTAGAGCGTTGGTCTGCGGACTGAAAGGTCCCAGGTTTGATTCCGGTCAAGGGCACGTACCTTGGTTGCGGGCACAAACCCGGTAAGGGGTTTGCAAGAGGCAGCTGGTCGATGTTTCTCTCCCATCGATGTTTCTAGCTCTCTCTCTCTCTTCCTTCCTCTCTGAAAAATATCAATAAAATATATATTTTTAAAAAAAAGAATGTGTCAACCCAAAAGAGAGGATGATCAAAGTAGTTCTTGCAAACAACGAAGAGTTTCAGGTGCATGCAGGGCCGAAGAGAGGCTCCACAGAGGCCTCGAACCCAGACCACTCCACCAATATATGTAACTTAAAGTGAAATGTTATTTATTGTTTAAATGACACACTTGCATGGGTGCATGCAGAAGTTAAAGGTCTGGCTTTTCTCTGTTTTCTGATGGTGAGATTCTGGGTGCATATCTGCCTTGCTGGTTGGTGCTTGAGGCACCCAGCCCTGGTACCAGCAGGCCCGCCTGCCCGGCCCTGGAAGCTGGAGGGCGCGCTCATCTGAGAAGGAGACAGCTGATGGCTTGTGCCGGGGGAGTGTGCACAAATGTGGCCGAACCTGGGGCGGATCCAGAAGGGCACATGTGCCCCCTTTTGCTGCTCTGTGCACTCCCTGGGCTGGGGTGTTGGCAGGGTGAGGGGAGCGCGGAGGGCTCCAACTTTTCCAAGCAGCTGGTGTGCAGGGGCCAAGCCACCCCCACACCCCAGCTTGCCCAGCAACGGGCTTCCCCTGCTGTGATTGGCTGCTTTCCTGGGTCCCTGGCTGAAGTCTGCCTAGCAGCACAGGGACTGACGCCCCACAGCCACAGGGAAACCAATTGTGCAGCCCTGACTATAAATACCCCGCCACAGCTATGCCAGCTAATGGCCTCCTTGAGGATTCCCTTCCCAGATCCTGTTTCCTCCCTCAGCCAGCTGTGCCCATAGGAGCTGGCCTCCCTGTCCCCTAGCCTGAGTCTGGCCTGGAGCTGGCCCTTAGCTGATCAACCTATCACGGCCCGGGAGGGTTCAGGGTCCTGGCTGGCCTGCTTACAGAGGCTGGAGCCAGCACGTTTCTCCAGGGCAAGACCCTGCCAGGTGGGCCACAAGCCCAGCCCAGCTCAGGGCCCCACGACCCACCATGACTGGCTTCTGCCTGGACCCAGGCGTGGGAGCACTGAGCAGCAGATCTGGGTGGGTGCACGAGGGACGCATCTGAATGGAACTTGGTCAGGCCAGCACCCTAGAGTCAGGCTTGTTTCCAGACCCAGACACTGGTCCCAGTGGTCACTTCCGGTGGCAGGCCCGACAGCCTTTCTGCAGAGCAGTGGAGGCCAGGCAAGAAGATGGCTGGCCAAGTGGTAGCAGTGGGTCTCATCTGGTGTCATCATCACCATCACCACCTCCCTGGCTGCCACAACCCCGGCCTCCCCAGCTCCTTCCCCCACCTCTCTGAGGCAGAAATTCAAGGGCAACCTCAGCAAGACCAGGTCACCCCAACATCTGTAAAGGGAGAGGTGTAGGAAAGGGGGTGCTTCCCCAAGAAGCCTGTGGGTTCCTCCTCGTGGCCTACGACAGGAACGGGCCATCTCCTGCCTGACCCCACTAGACCCTGAGGACAGCTCCGTGTCCTGGGGACATAAGCATGACTAGCACATGTAGAGCGCTTTCATATAGCGGTTGCCTTGCAAATGTTTATGCAGCTGAACCAAACTGCAAATCACCCCAACTCCTGGGCTGGAGTAAGAGGCAGGCTGCCCCCTTCTTCTCAGAGGGAGGCAAGAGGCTGAGCTAGGAGCCCCGAGGCTTGGGGTCAAGCCCTAGGTCTGACGCTCCCTAACTCCAGAGACTGGCAAAAGTTACCCAGTCCAGGCTGCAGGTCCCTTAGCTGTACAATGGGGACAGGAACCTCTCAGCCTGCCCTGCTAAAGGGCGGGAATGTCAGGCATCCCCATGCGCCGTGAAGACTGTGCCAGCGACACCCAAGTCTGCAGGCCTGGCGCCTTAACCCACGGAGGCATCCCCAGTTTCCTTCCAAGACTCTGTACTGGGTGGTGAGCACACAATACAACGTATAGATGACATATTATAGAATTGTGCACCGAGACCTATAGAACTTTATTAACCAATGTCACCCCAATAAATTCAATAAAAGTTTTTTTTTTAAGGAAGAGAATCATATTAGTATCCTCAACAAAAAAAAAGGCCAAAGAACTATATTTCCATAATGGTATAAAAGTTTGGATATATATATATATATATATATATATATATATATATAATTTAGGAATATATATATATATACAATTTAGGAATATATATATATAATTTAGGAATATATATAATTTAGGAATATATATATATATATATATATATATAGTGGTTTTCAATATATATATATATATATATATTGAAAACTATGAGGAACACTAAAAACCAGGACTCCAATAATCAAAAGAAGCTAGGAGTAAAAAAAAAAAAAAAAAAAGCATCTGGGTTGGCACCCGCTGGGAGGTGTGAGGTGTGTGCACAGGGCTTCTAGTCCTGTGGCTCTGCGTTCAGGCGTGTGACTGCTGATTCCCGCGAGTGCACGCTCCGGGGCTGTGCAGGCGGGTGTGCCTGTGTTCAGGCCAGGCCTGGGGTGACCTGGGCCCCAGCAGCCTGCCTTTCTAGCAGACAAGCAGCTCCCCGCTCTGCCCCGGGAAGATTCCACTGTGGTCCCAGTGGTCACGGCAGGTTCCTCTGTCTTCCTTAAATAGGAAACCTGGCAGAGAAGCAGCATCCTCAGCAGACCCAGGTCATCACTTCCTACGACAACCAAGGTAAGGAATTTGCCACGTCATGACCCTTTCTCCAGTTCTTGTGTGCCAGAGGCAGCGGGTGTGGAGCTCAGACTGGGGAGCAGGTCCTCTCTGCCCCATGGATATTAGAGCCCCCTTTGCCTCTTTTTATATCCCATGAGAAGCAATGAGGGGCTGCATGGTATCATGGGATCGAGAAATAGTCCTTGGGCCACAGAATCCACAGGTATCGTCATCAGCCTCATTGCCATCGCTATAGCTGTCACATACTGAGTGCTAACCTTGTGCCATTGACATGATTATTCTCATATAAATTAAGCTTCCCAACAATCCTTTTTGATTGGTACTCCTACTATCCTCATTTTATAGGTGAATAAACTGAGGCTTGGAAAGGTTGATATCTGTCCAAGATCAAATGGCCAGCAAGACTCAGAGCTGGGCAATTGACCTCCTGCCAACCACTGCCAAGTCCTGAGCTGCTAACCTTCAAAGCTCTGCTTTCACCACAGCCACCTCCCTGCCTCCTTCCCCAAACACACACACACAACCTCAACACCCGTCTCTCCCCCTGGCTCATGTGGAGCAGGAGGCTGGAGGTGAGGCCAGGTTACAGACCCCATCCCTGCCTCAGCTTTCTGCTCTGCATTAAAGACTCAAGGCCTGGGTCTGAGCCTCCCCATAGGCTCAGCCCTAAGAGCTCATCACCAGTGCTCTCAGCATGGTTGTCCTAAACAGTAAGGAGATTATCTAAGGACATCGAGGGGGCAGTGGTGGCTCTTGGGAGGACTAGGGTCCTCAGGGGACTGTCGCCTGAAACTTGTGCAGGAAGGACCTGGCCACGCGGGTTTCAGTACCCCTTTAGGCCAGAATGCCTGAGGATGCGGCCCCAGGACAGGACCCAGGGCCTCTTGGTGGGCCCACTAAGAATTGCCACCTGCCCTGAGCACCTCAAGGACCAAGCTTGGGCCTTACCGTTCCTCTGGACTAGCAGCACACAGCTGGCCACAGAGCAAGAATAAGCAATACCTCACTAAAATGAATATGGATTAGCGACCATTTGTCTTGCTTAGTTCTGGCCACACCCCTTGATGGGATCTTGGTGTTAGCCCTGTTTGCACTGGAGAAAGTTGAGGCTGGGGGGTGCTGCCATCCCAAGAGCCTGGTCTAAGGTCAGACCTCTGCACTGCACTGCCTCCCCTGTGCCACAGACAGGGGTGGGCTGGTCACCAGAGCTGCACCCGGCACCCCGGCTCGTGTGTGCCACTTGCGTGTCACCTCCCAGCATTCAGTGCTTCCAGTGGGACAAGAAGAAAGAGAGTCGTGTCCTCCTATGAGGATTGGAGCCCTGTGTAGACTGGTCTGGATGGGCCAGGCAGGGTCCTGTGGTCACAGAGAGAGGAGGGCTCCCCGTCTTTAGGGGCACAGCCAGAGTTCACACTGACACTGACCCATTCATTCCACAAAGAGCAGTTCCTGATGCAGGCACGGGGGGGCCATCAGAGAAGGAAGCAGACAGAGGCCCCTGTCCCTATGGAGCTGACACCTTAGTGAGAGAGAGACAGATGACTCTAACCGAGGGGGTCAGATAAGGCTGGAGGGGAAGATAGAGCAGGAAGGAGAATTGGGGGTGGGTGTATGTACGCATGGGTGTGTATCAGCCTCCTACAGCTGCTGTAACATATTATCACAAAGTCGGTGACTTAATCCGTGTTCAATCTCTTAAATCGTTCCAGAGACCCCAAGTTTCAAGCCCATCTCAAGAGCTAAAGTCCAAGTGTCGTCATGCAGGTCATGGGGAGAACCTGCCCCTCCCTTCTTCAGCTTCTGGAGGCTGACGACACCCCTGGACTTGTAGCTGCGTCACTCTAACCACTGCGTCCACAGTCACGTGGCCCTTGTTAAATCCCCCTCGGCCTCCGTTTTATAAGAATCCTGTGATTACACGGGGCCCACCTGCGTACTCCAAGGATAATCTCCCTAAACCCGAGTTCCTTCGCTTAATCACATCCGCACAGGCCCCTTGGGTGTCTAAGGTGACATTCACAGGTTCCTGGAAGTGGGACATGGATATCCTTAAGGGCTATTATGGAGCCTACCACAGGGGACAATTTAAAATAGAATAGTTGAAAAAAAGACCTCCCTGAGAAGGTGACCTTCAAGTAAAGGGAGGAGGTGAGGGGGAGCCAGCGGTGCAGGTGTCTGGGGAAGAGCTGCCGGCAGAGGGAGCCGGGTGTGGGGGCCTGACGTGTTGGGGAAGCGGAGAGCGGGTGGGTCACTGTGGCTGAGGGCGGTGGGCCGGGTGGGTGGACACAGGGCAGACCCTGCAGGACCTGTGAGGCTACCCGCGGTACGCTGGCTTCTAGTCTGCGTGCCATTGGAAACCACCTGGTTTTAAACAGGAGAGCCTCCAAAGAGTCAGAATAAACAGAAGTGCGTGAGGGCAGGTGCCAGAAGACCCTGGATATGGCAGCATGGTGACCCAGGCACGAGAGGCTTCTCTGGGGGCGGACTGGGGTATCAGAGAAAGGGAGGAGTCAAGGTTTGGGAGCTGAGGCTGGTGATGGGGGAGCTGCAGGAGGCGCCTTTTAGGGGAAGAACATGAAGAATTCAGACAGGGCCTTGTCGAGGTTGGCGCCAAGGGCCAAGCGGCCACATGCCTGCCATTTTGGATCAGAGGGACCAAGGACGTCAATATGCCGTGGGCCACTCTCCTACCCATCCAGGGAGCCCTGAGCCTCGTGAGCTCTGTTCTGGGAACCTCATCAGCCCCCGAGCAGCTTCCCCGACAGCTCTTTCTGTGACGGTAACAGCAGGGCCCCAGGGGGACACTTGGTGTGGGCCAGTCAGGGACCTACGCCTCTGGTAGGGGTCACCTCCTTTAACCCCACAACCTACCTTCTGTGAAGGTTATCCCTCCCACTTTGCAGGTGGAAAAACTGAGACCAGAGAGATTTTAGTAACTTGCCTGAAGCTGCACAGCTGGCACGTGTGAGGCCTGCGCATTACACCCACGTCTGGGAGCTTCCACAGCCAGTGGGCATGACTGCTCCACCACACGCCCCCTGCCATCCTGGGCAGGGGCCAACCTGGTGGGGACGACCGGGTGCGGCACCCCCCTCCACTTTCCCTCGAGAAAAGAACTTAAAAATTTCTGTCTGAACTGTTACTCAGAGTGGCCCCGCTTCCCCCTCCTCCTCACTTTGTCGTTCAGTGGAAGACTTGACACAATAGGTGACAAAGGATCATTGGAATGGTGGAGCTTCGCATGGAAGGGGCTTCAGAAGTTTAGTCTGTAGCAGGTGTGAGGTGGAATGAGAAGAGCGTGCTTACTGCGCCCCTGAACTTGGAGTTAGTTTTCTGTTGAGTCGTTCCTCCTTCAGGTCCTCCACCCTTATCCCCTTGCAGACCCCCCGCCTGCTTTGAGCATGCGTGCACTAGCGTCACACCACCCTGTTTCCAGATCTGGGGCTCCCCTAGGGCGCTCCGCTCTGCAGAAGGAATCCTCCATGGCCCCGTGTTTCCAAGAGCCCAGTGGAAGGAAGCCGGGCCAGTTAGGGCCACCGAGACGCCCTTGGTCACACACGCCGGCCGGCCGGGGCCCCGGTGACCTCTCCCTGAGCTCTGGCATGCTCGGTTGTCATCTCATAACTAGAGCTGCTGAGTGGGGCTTTCATAGCGTGTCCAGCAGTCCCCGGCGAGCATGCCACAGAGCCGGGCTCTCCCCGTCACCACCCAGCAGGCTGCTCCCGGGTGCCACAGCTCACCACACCCCGCGCTAACGCTGACGGCTGCGCTCCGGGGCAGAAACCACAGCAAGTCTCTTGACCACCTACCTAGCTAGAGTCTGTTTCCGGGGTATTTTTCAAACACATTAGCTGAGGTTTGCTGATGCTCGGCTACAGCAGGAAAATATCCCAAGGCCAAGAAGCCAGGTTGTAAGCGTGGCGGCCGGTCATGCACGGAGTTCATGAAGACCTTCGGTCAATGAAGGCAGCCTTCGGAGATGAGCCCCTCATCCCCACACACACCAGTGTGTGCAATCGCAGCCTCTGCTAACTGATCAATGCTTCAGGCAGCCACTTCCAATCAGACTTAATGAACGACACGGAATCTGTTTGCCATCTCTGCATTAGTAATTCCGAGCAAATTAGGCCTTTAGACGAATCCTGACTCAAACCTGCCGAGACCTGGAGGGAAGCTGGCGGGAGGGAGGACTCTCCTGGCTGGGTGGGTGGCAGGCCGGAGCGGCGTGCCGTGGACATGCTGGGTTTGCCGGCCGCATCTCCGCTCCTGAGGGGGGGAGGGAAAGGGACCAGAGCCAGCGGCAGCCGGAGGCGCCCGTGGGAGCCACTTCTGAGGCTCGCAGAAAACAATCAGTTAGACACTTGCACTAGGACAGCCAGAACGGCGGCGGCGGCTTCAGAAATGGAATTGGGGTGACGACTGGTAGAAGTGGGGAGGGATGTCGTGAAAGCGCCAGCCAGGTGACCTAAAGTCCCTTTGGGTTTGGTTGTGACTGTTAAGATTAGTCTAAACGGTATCTGACTAGAGATTTAGGGTTTAGAACAGCCGTGGGCAAACTACGGCCCGCAGGCCAGATCCGGCCCGTTCGGCTGTTCTCTCCGGCCCGCGGAGCCGAAAGAGCGGAGGGTTCTCTTGCTCTCCCCTCCGCTCCTTCACCAGCAGCCCAAGGTGAGAGTGCCAGCATGGTCAGGTTGCTTTTGTTCCGGCCCTCCGGTCCAAACGGAGGCCCTCAAGTCAAAACGTTTGCCCACCTCTGGTTTAGAAGGTACCTTAAATTTTGTCCTAAATGAGGTCCCACTCCTTATCATTGGAGATTGGTCAAATTAATCTTTTTTCCTTAAATTAAGAATGTTATTTGATGCAGGAATGCTACCGCCTGCAAACTCTCACCATTTCCTACCTTTAGGAAGCAAGGGCCTGTGTCGTGGTCGCTGCTCACCGGGAGTCCACAAGCCCAGGCCCGGGCTCAGTTCCTGGAGCAGAGAGCCTCCCGGAAGTGTCCTTACAGACCGGAAACAGGAGCCGGGCTCGCTCCCACACAGATGAGGCAGGCGGGGAGCTGTGCTGTTTGGCTCAGAGGGTGCTGGTCAGCAGCACCACTTTGGGAGGAGCCAGGAAGGGGGACTCAGAAGAAGAGGGGAGAGAGTAGAGGAAGTGCAGGAACAAGAGATGAGAAATGGTGGTGCGTTCTGCGTGTGACTCCCTCAGACCCACCCTTTTCAACTTGCTCATTCTTTGACAAAGAGATGTGGCTGGATGGGGAGAGGTGGGGTGTACCTGGACATTAGGAGAAGTTTGGGGAAGAGGTTGGTTGTTGAGCCCTACACCATCAACCACGTTGTTCAGTTTTGCAGTTTCTTTAAGCTTTTGGAGGTTGTTCTAGTCCAGCATTTCCAAACTGTTTTTGACAAAGTAGTGCTGAGTCGGTAGAGTTCTCTGCTGCAGGGCTGCTCAGAGCATTGTGTCCTGGGACCCGCAAAAGGGGGAGGAGGGGTCATGTTCCGCCATCTGTGTTCCCACCAGGCATCGGGCAGTCAAATGAAGTGTGGCACCCCCTTTGGAGAAACACCTGAGAGTGTTTCCGGCGGGCGGGCGAGTGAGGAGGCGAAGGGGAACAGGCCCAGGCCTCACCCAGCACGAAAGGACACCCAGGGAGTCTTTGCTGCTGATGGCGATGCCACCCGTTCGGTTCCTAAGGCCAAATCGGAAGCATGCTTCTAACTCTGAAATGCTTCAAGTCGTAATTGTCAAGCCATAGCTGATTGTCTTTGAAAGGGAATGGTCTAGACTAGAAACTACACTCAAAATGAATGTTAACCCTTTCAAAGTAATGCCTCAGGAGGCCACGTCGTAGCTTCTAAAGTTGTTTGAGAATCACTCCCTTTGGCACGCGGAGCAAGTTTTTGAGCTGCACAAGCAAGTCGGTACTGTTATTCTGTGAAAAATTACTGTGACACGTTTAGCAGGCAAATGGTGAATAAAAAGAGCTCTTGCAAAATCGGTAAGGAAAAAATAATATAAAAAATAACATATCAGTTGGAAACGGGGCGGTCCACAAAATAAGAACTTAAAGTGGCAAATAAATATATGAAAAATACTAGGCTAAAAATTAAAGAAATGCACAAAAACACTTGATGTCATTATTCATTAATAAAAAGTTCACCCTGGCCGGTTTGGCTTTGTGGCTAGAGCGTCAGTCAGCCTGTGGACGGAAGAGTCCAGATTCAATTCTAGTCAAGGGCATGTAGCTCAGTTGCAGGCTCAATCCACAGCCTCGGTCAGGGTGCAGAGTACATGTGGGAGGCAACCAGACGATGTGTCTCTCTCACATCAATGTTTCTCTCTCTCTCCCTCTCCCTTCCATTCTCTCTAAAAATCAGTGGGAAAATATCTTTGGGTGGTGAGAATTAACAAAATAATAATAGTAATGTTTTTTTAAAAATGGTAAAAACCAAACGTCAGTGAGGATAGTCGTAATTTATGTTTGCATTTACAAAGCGCTCCAAAACTCAGGGGCTGGCTTCAAACAATAAGCCTTCACCAGCTCACAAGTCTACAGGGTGGCTGGGCGTTCTTGTCTGAGCCACACCCCACTGAGCACAGGTCCTGGCTGGCTTGTTCAGGTTTTGTGGCAGCAGTACAATGACTGACATTTCTTTTGAGAGCCACATATTTTAGACTCCAACTTCTCCTAACGCCACTTCTTCAAAATAGACTCGCCCAGGCCGTGGTATTTTATGGAAGGGCCACACTCAAGGGGCCAAAGAGCCACACGTGGCTCACAAGCCACAGTTTGCCGACCCTGGGCTCCTTCACATGGCAGTTGTGAGTGGACTCCTAAGAATGGCAGCAGGAGCTGCAAAGTCTCTTAAGGCCTAGGCTCAGAGCTTATACTTCATCACTTCTGCCACATGGTAATGGGCCACGCCAGGCCATCAGGCCAAACCAAAACGCCTCTCGACAGGAGGAAGTACAAAGTACTGTGGCCGATGTTGCAATCAAACAGCAGGAATGAGCAAAATGGGCATTCTCTTGCCCTGTAAGTGTGATCAGAAACTGATAAAAAATCATTCATGGGAAAAGCTTGCCAATTATCTAACAAAAAAGCCTTAAAAAGCTTCACAGCTTCTGACCCAGGTTTAAGAATTTATTCAAAGGAACTGATTTGATAAGTATGTAAAGAGGCGTGTGTCAGAATGTTCATCACATCGCTGTTTTATGTTAGCAAAACATTTGGGGAAAGTTAACTATCCATTGAACAGGAATTGGTTATATGGATGATTGACCATCTATTGATTAGAGTACTATGCAGCCATGTAAAATGATGACAGGTGACTGTATTCACTGACTTGTAAAGACTTAAGCAAGAAAGCAGATTACAAAAAGCATGTTTATAAGAATCCTACTTTGGATGTTCAATTTCTATTTTGTATCTTTCTTTATCATCCAGGTTTTTGTTTTGTTTTAATTCTGCTTGAGCTTTTTCCTATTGGGTTGGGGGGTTTTAATTTTATTTTATTTTAAATTATGAGTTTTAACATATGCATAGATTTATGTAACCATCAGCACAGCCAGATTACAGAGCAGTTCTGTTACACCCAAAATTATCTTGTAAGACTCTTTATAGTCACATCTTCTCATCACTCCTAAGAATTTTTTGGCATTATTGAAGAGTATTTTTTTCTTACTTTCTTTTTTTTTAACCCTCACCTGAGGATATTTTTCCATTGTTTTTGTTGTTGTTGTTGTTGTTGTTGTTGTTGTTGTTGTTTTTGTTTTTTAGAGAGAGAGGGGAAGAATGAGGGAAAGAGAAATACCAATGTGAGAGAAATGCATTGCACGTGCCCCAACCAGGGCCCAGGACACACCCTTGACCAGAATTGAACCTGGCTGATGCTCTATCCACTGAACCAAACCTGCTAGGGCTGTGGAGTGATTATGAATAGAGCTTCTGTTAACATTTGTACATAGGATTTTGTGTGAACATAAATTTTCATATCTCTGGGAGAAAAGCCCAAGAGTGCAGGAGTTGGGTCATATGTCTTGTTTTATAAGAAACTTCCAAACTCTTTCCCAGAGAGGCTGTACCACTTTGCAAAACCACCAGAAATGTATGAGGGATTCAGTTTCTTCACAACCTTGTCAGAGTATAGTATTATCACTATATTTTTAGTTTTGCTCTTCAAATAAGTGTGATATTTCATTATAGTTTTAATTTGCATTCTAATGCCTAACCACGTTAAATATCTTTTTATGTGCTTACTTGCCATTTCTATTTTGGAAAAATATCTGTTCTTTTACCCATTTTCTAGTTGGATTGTTCTGTGCACTTTAGTAAAAAAATCAATGTGCCATATTCGTGTGGCTCTATTTCTTAATTATTTATTATACTCTGTTGATCAATTTATCTATCTTTGCCATTATCACACTGTTGTGATTACTGTTGCTTTATAGTATATCTTAAAATAAGATAAGTTGGAGTCCTCTGATTTTTTTTCCCCAAAATTGGTTTGGCTATTCTAATTGCTGTATCTTTTAATTTTAGGATCATCAGTAGTGATAACATCCATTTCATTCCTGATATTGGTGTCTTGGCTTCTGATTTGTGTCTTAACATCTTTTTATTTTAATTTTTATCAATCTGATGAAAGTGTTTATCAATTTTACTGGTATTTTCAAAGAACCAGCTTTCAGTTTCATTGGTTATTCTCTCATTAATTTATTCAAATATTTTTTCTCCTTTCCTTTTTGTATCTCAATGACATGAATGTTCAACTTTTAGCTATTGTTCCAAGGGTCCCTGAGGCTCTGTTCACTTTTTCTCTCTGTTATTCATATTGTATAATTTCTATAAATATATCCTCAAGTTCACTGCATCTTATTTCTGTCATCTCTTATTGAGCACATCTAGACAATTTTTAAGCTATATTTTTCAGTTCTCAAATTTTTATTTGTTTCTTCTTCATAACAAATTTTTTTCTTATCCTTTGTATTTTTACATTTATTTCAAGACTGTTTGCCCTCACCTTTTAGAGCATAGCTGTTTTATTTTTCTGTTCATTCCAAACCCTGTGTCATTTGGGGCTAGCATATGCTGATTATCTTTTCCTTTTCAAGTTGATTAGGTTAGCATATGCTGATTATCTTTTCCTTTCCTAGGTCTTCCTATGCTGGGTAGTAATTTTGGGTTGTAGCCTGTGCAATGTTACACAGTTCTGCCCTGTGCAGGCTTTATGTGTCTACCTGGCCACCAAAATCACTCTGCACTGCTACCAATAGAATTTCCTGGGGGCTGAGTGGGGAAATAACAGGAAGGGGGGAGAGGGGAGAGGAACCGCACCGTATTTCACTCTCTCACTCCGCAGGCCGGAAGAGAAGGCTCCTTCCTCTAGGAGCACTTTTTCCCTGCACTTCTGGGTTTGGGGCTGCTGCTGAGTCCAACCTAAGCAATACTGCAGGGGAGCCGAAACCCATTGGGCTCAGTGGATAGAGCGTTGGCCTGAGGACTGAAAGGTCCCAGGTTCGATTCCGGTCAAGGGCACGTACCTTGGTTGCGGGCACATCCCCAGTGGGGAGTGTGCAAGAGGCAGCTGATCGATGATTCTCTCTCATCAATGTTTCTAACTCTCTATCCCTCTCTCTTCCTCTCTGTAAAACAAAAATCAATTATATATATATATATATATATATATATATATATATATATATATTATTTTTTTTAAATACTGCAGGGTAGAGGGAATGTAACTGCATTACCAATTTGGTGATGCTTTAAATCCTAATCTTCTTCCTCAGTATTCCATCTATCATTTACTACTTTGAGCCCTCAACTTGTTGCTCCGTGCATTCTTTCCAAGGTTTATAGCTGCCTTCGGTGGGAGCGGCCAGATGGAATGGGCTTACTCCGTCTTTCCTGGACCCGGAGGCTGTCGGCTTGCATTTCGTCTTTGCTCTTATTAAACAAGCATTACCTGTGTGTTCAAAAGCAAGCCCCCAAACCAATTGGGCTTTGTGGTGCAAACCTCTGTCGTGAGACACTGCATCCTTTCCCAGGAGCGTGGGGATGAGACTGTCACCTCCCATTCCTTTTACAGGGACACAGCTGACTGTGGAGGTGCACCCTCGAGACACCATGCCCGAGCTGCTCAAGAAGTTTTCCTTGGATAAACGTACGTACGTACAGGGCTGCTTGTGTGTGGAGGTCTGGCAGGGAGGATTGAGGGCCGCTGAATGGACAGAGCCCAGCCTGGGCATCTTCTGGGGTAAGGAGGGGAGTAGACTGGGCCTGCACACTGGTTAGAGGCAGAGGTAGGACAGCTTTGGGCTGGGGTTCTGTTTCTTCTCCATTCCCAGTAATCACTACTCTTGTGTGGGTGAGCCAGGCTTTTAGCTAAAGATGAATTGCATCACAGGAGTGTTACTGTTTTTAGGTACCATTGATTGACTGTCTGGAAGGTGCCATGTACGTTTTTTACATGCATTAACTTTGGCATATACCAGTTGTTATACCCACTTTTTATTTTTTCATTATATTTTATTGATTTTTTTTACAGAGAGTAAGGGAGAGGGATAGAGAGCTAGAAACATCGATCAGCTGCCTCCTGCACACCCCCTACTGGGGATGTGCCCGCCACCAAGGTACATGTCCTTGACCGGAATCCAACCTGGGACCCTTGAGTCTGCAGGTTGATGGTCTATCCGCTGAGCCAAACCAGTCAGGGCTATACCCACTTTTTAGATCAGCAAAGTGAGGCTCGGAAAGGTGAAATAACTGCTACGTGACCAGCTGGAAGAGGGTCAGAACCCAGGTCCAACTGAGGCCTATGCTCTTCCCCGCCCTACGTGGCCAGCCTCAGCACAGGGCGTACAGGCCCAGACCCAGGCCCACGATGTCTCCTCCGCTGCCTTCTTAGACCTCCCCCTGTGTCTGTCCATCTTGTGGCTAAACTAGGGCCTAGGGAAATGCCAGCCAAGACACAGAGGCCGCAGAGCAGCCAAGACTCAGGTTCTCTCTGAGTCCACTCAGGGAACCAAGGCAGGCCCTCCAAGTCTGCCTGGCCCTCCAGCCCTCAGCGGTCAGGATCTCAGGAGGACAGTGGAATGGAGAGAGCACAGACCCTGGGAATCATCTGGCTGGGTTCAGAGCTCAGCCCCGTGACCTTGGGCAAGTGGCTTGACCTCTCTCTCTCTTGGACTCGGTTTCCTCATCTGTAAAAGGAGGAAAGCAATTCAGCATCCCTCATTTGTGAAGTTGCATGAGAGGTACAGTAACAACACAGAGCACAAGCCAGACAGCCTAAGTACACAGTAAAGGCTGGCTTCTATTTTGAATCCCCATTATGCTACCCAAGAAGGTAGGTGGGGGAAAACGTAGGTGCAAGAAAAGGTCCACTGTTACTAGAATTGGCCTTCGTACCTCTGCGACTTTCTATTGTTATATATACAACCTACAGTGGCTTCAGGGGCATGAGTCTGCTGCTTCAGCACCCCACCCTCAGCTCCTCCCAGCTGGAACCTCATCTTCCTGACCCGCTTTCGGGTCAGCAGAAAGGGTTCCCCTCCTGTGGCCCATGGAGCCTAAGAACTGTGGCCGACCACCCTGCCTTAACAGCCCTGGATTTATAGGATGTGGTTGCCCTTGAACCTTCCCAGGGAATAATGTAATAATTGCTCTCTGGGTTTCAGCTCCATACAAAATGCTTTTCTCTCGCCCCACTTTCATGCCTGTCCATGGTCAGTTCTCATCCAGGGGTATCTGGCACGGATGCGCTGGTGCTCCCCGCATCCCCCGCTGTGCTGCTGGGTGGCAGGCATGTGTGGGGGAGAGGGCAGCACGCCCCAGGTGGGCCACTCAGTCCAAAATGTTGCTGTCGCAGGAAATGCTCGCAGACGGCAGGTGTCTTTCTTGTCACCCTTCCCCGGTTCCCAGGCCTCCTCCTGCCCCACCAGGGCGTCTAGGGCAATTCCAGCAGCAATTTGGTCAGAGGAGGGGGATGGTGAGCAGGAAGGCTCTGTGAGGAGGGTGCAGGGGAGGGGTCAGAAACAGGGCACACACAGAAAATCGTCTGTGCTTGCATTTCTGTTTCTTCTGAAATGTCTCTACTCCCGATCTTTGGGGTATTGTAGGTCTGCAAGGTGACAAAAATGGAAACACGAGACCCCGGCAGCCCGGAGGGAAAGATGCTCATGGTAAGTTGCAGGGCCTTCTCCTGGGCCGTGCTATGTGGTGGGAATTAGTTTAGCCTCACGGGGGGGGGGGGGGGGGGGGAGAGTCTCCAATCGATTGAAAATGGCTCCCCGGGCCCCTGGGCTGAGAGTCAGGGGCCACCTCTGGGCTGGGGGAGGGAGGAGTATTGTGATTGATTAGCAATGTCTGCCATGGACACAGGGGGGGGGGGGGCGAAGTAAAAAGCTCACACACCAGATGGGAGCCCCGAGCTAAAGCACAAACCCCACCAATAACAAGGCAGCCCATTGTGGGATACATATTAAACCAAAAATCCAGAATTGTGTTAACTTTATTTTTTTTAATATATTTTTTATTGATATTTTACAGAGAGGAAGGGAGAGAGATAGAGAGCTAGAAACGTCGATGAGAGAGAAACATCGACCAGCTGCCTCTTGCACACCCCCCACCGGGGATGTGCCCGCAACCAATGTACATGCCCTTGGCCAGAATCGAACTCGGGACCTTTCAGTCCGTAGATGGACACTCTACCACTGAGCCAAACCGGTTTTGGCAAGAATTGTGTTAACTTTAAATGGAATGCCAATCACCGGAGGCATGCAAATAGGCAGCGTGGGGCAGAGGAAGGAACACTGCGTGGGATGAGAGACAGCCTGGGTTTGAATCTTGCTTTTGTTTCCCCCCTCACCTTTCCTGGGCCTCAGTTTCCCCCTCAGCAAACCAGAGGGCATCTAAGGTTTGATACAGGTTGGCACGTCTCCCCCATTGTTTTGCTTTAAAAATCAGAATAATTTTGTTAATCCCACTGGCGTTTTAAACGTACTTGTGCAAAATCGTGTTTGGATTTCTATAACCTGCTCAGAAAGTAAACTTAATGAGGCACACATCATTATGGGTAATTTTAATGTTCAGATATTGTAAAACAGAACCAAGAAAGGGTAAGACTAGGAGTGGGGTTTTCCAACCCATTTTAGAAAGGCCATCTTTCTAAAGATGTCCCATTTTAGAAAGGCCATCTTTCTTCCAAACGGGGGCAGAGAGACCTCCCTTGCAGAGCTGTACTGAGCAGAAGCTGTTCGATGTGTAAGTCCCTTTCTTAGCCACTGAGAAATGGGGGAGCTCGCGAGGGCCTGCCGCCATGTCCCCTTCTGAGGGACGGGCTGGGCCAGGGCCGCCCTCGGACCACGCAGGGTAGGGGCTTGATGGTGCCCTAAGTGATGGCAGACGAGAAGTCCCAGCTCCAGCACCAGGTAACCATGATGGTGCTGGGCTTCATGGGAGCTCTAAGGTGAGGTTGTGCAGGACAGCAGGCTCTGGGGGTGGGGTCCAGGAAATGCCTTAGTCCTCGTAGAAGAGGCAGAAGAAGAACGAAAAGGCGAAGGTGCTGAGCGAGGCCACAGCTTTACGACAGGGACCTTGGAGCGGTGGGGAGATGCCGGAGGATCCGTGCGGCCTGCTCCTGGCAGCTAAACTTGACCAGCTGCCTAACCAGCTGGCACGGCCTCTCATCCAGTGTCGGCCCAGCGAGGGTCATGGAGCAGCTCAGACCGGAGCTGGCAGTGACACCCATCCTCACCTTCTCACCACACCTCTGGGGTCTGTAGCACCACGGTGTGGGCTCTCACAGCCCGTGAGGGATGTGCGGGCAGATGCACAGAGCGCTGAGGCTCAGGGCTGGCCACCAGCACCCTCCCGGAGCAGAGTGACTCTGACCCTACACCCTGCTCCACTGTCTCCTTCCCCTGTGTCTCCAAGACCCCAAACCAGCTCGACCAAGGGGCCTTCCTAAGAGAGACAGCTCTTGGGAGCCGAGTTTCAGGCTCTGAGAATCACGCTACAAGTCATGCAGGCACAGATTTTCAAAACGACAGGGAGCCCTCTGGCAGGCAGCCCTCGGCAGCAGGTCTCGGCAGCTGACCGCGCCCCCCTGTGTTTCCAGCCTACCCCTGGGATCGGTCCAGCCTGAAGTCCATGCCCCTGGACCTGCAGCAGTTTGAGAAACTGGACACCTATGCCTCACAGGTAGGAGAGCTGGCCCCTCGGAGCGCCCCCCAGCCAGGGCAGCCCCGCCTTTCCCCGGGCCCCTCCTGAATGTATCGCGAGCCCCTCGGGTGGACGGCCCAGAGTGCCTTTCGCAGTGTGTGGATGGGGGACAAAGGCCCAAGGCAGCAGGCCCCTGCCCAGGACCAAAGGCCATTCCAACACCCCCAACTCCGCTGCCATCCTGACGCTTCCACCCGAGGCCGCACACCCTGCCACCGCTTCACTGGCAGGCCTCCCTTGTCCTGCCCTCTCCCCGCCCATGTTGGCATTGCTACTACTGAGCCATGCCAGCCCCAGCCCAGGAAGGGAGGGAGAGGGAGGGTGGGGGAGGACCATCGATGCAGGTGGCCCGCACCCACTGTGATCCCAGCCAAGCTCAGCCCTTGAGCGTGGAGGCTGCTGAGCTCTCACATCTTTGGGCCTGGGCACGTGTGGCATGGGGGTGGGCAGGAGCCAGAGCGGAGGCACTAAGGGGCACACTGGGGTCGTGAGAGCCCCGCAGGACCCTCGCCACGGAGAATCTGATCGGAAGCGCCAAGGGGCTGGACCTGCTGCGACGTCAGAGGAGCCATCGGAGGCTGGCAAGCCAGAGAGCCATCGATAGGCCGCTGGCCAGGCTCAGAGGGCAGTGCCAGGAGCCTAGCTGAGGCCACAGACGCTGCCACGGAGCAGTGGAAAACCAGAGCCAGGGAGGGCCGGGGAGGGCCAAGGGTGGGGACCAGGAGCCACAGGACCGAAGTTGGGGGATAAATCAGGAGTCAGGCTGGCCATCGTGTGGGCCTGCAATGTGTTCTAGGCCCGGTGAGAGGGACGAAGACAGGGATGTGGAGGCGGTGCTGGACACAGAAGCAAAGGAAGCAGAGAGCAGCAGGGCGAGTGGGAGACAGAAGACGGGCCCAGAGGTCTCCTCGTGGTCAGAGAGTGGGTCCTGGAGTGCCAGTGAGCCGTGGGGCAGTCCCGGGAGAGAATAGGAGAGCTGGTCCCTCTGCCTACAGCGTTCCTGTAGGGAGAGAATAGGTCAAGGAGTGCCCTAGGGCGGGGGCTGAGGGGCAACTGCGGCCCAACTGAGCTTCCAACTGCCCCGTCTTCTCCAGAAAGATTGAATAGGGTCAGGACTGCCTTTTCAGCAACCCCACCCCTGTTTCTGCCTCAGGACCACTGTGAGAAAGCCTACTTTGCTCCCTTTTTTAATTGTGGTAAACGATATCTAACATAAACTTGCCATTTTAAAAAATATATATTTTATTGATCTTTTACAGAGAGGAAGAGAGAGGGATAGAGAGTTAGAAACATGGGTGAGAGAGAATCATCGATCAGCTGCTTCTTGCACACCCCCTACTGGGGATGTGCCCGCAACCAAGGTACATGCCCTTGACCAGAATCGAACCTGGGACCTTTCAGTCCGCAGGCTGACACGCTCTAGCCACTGAGCCAAACCAGTCTCGGCTAAAATTGCCATTTCAATAATGTATAAGTGGCATTAATTACATTCACATGTTGTATAACCATCACCACTATCTACTTCCAAAACCAGAAACTCTATACCCATTAAGCAATAAGTTCCCATTCTCCCTCTCCCACCCCCTCACCCTCCACTCCGGTAACCTCTGATTTACTTTCTGTCTCTAAGAACTTACCTATTCTAGATATTTCATGTAAGTGCAATCATATAATATGTGTCCTCCTATGGCTGGCTTATCTCAGCATCGGGTTTTCGAGGTTCATTCACGTTGTAACACGTATCAGAACTTCATTCTTTTTAATGGATGAATAATATTTCATGGTTGGGACCTATTGCATTTTATTTATCCACCCATCTCTGATGGACACATGGGTGGGTTCTACCTTTAACTACTGAGAATAATGTTGCCTTGGACGTCTGTGAACAATTATCTGTTTGAGTCCCTGTCTTCTTTTGTGTAAGTGCCTAGGAGTGGAATTACTGTATCATATGGTAGTTCTATGTTTAACTTTATGAGGAACAGACAAACTGTTTTCCATAACAGCTGCACCATTTTACATCCCCACCAGCAATGTACAGGGTTCTAATTTCTCAGCATTCTTGCCAACACTTCTCGTCTGTCTTTTTCATTACAGACATCCTTGTAGGTGTGAAGAGCTATCTCTTGGTGGTTTTGATTTTTCATTTCCCTATTGACTAATGATGTTGAGCACCTTTCCATGTGTTTACTGGCCACTTATATATCTTTGGAAAAATGTAAACTCAAGCCCTTTGTCCATTTTAAAAGTGGGTTGTCCTTTTGTTGTTGAGTTGTAGGAGTTCTTTATATATTCTGGATATTAAAGCCTTAGCAGATACATTATTTGCAAATATTTTCTCCCATTCTGTAAGTTGTCTTTTCAAGTTCTTAATAACAATCTGTGGTGCACAAAAGTTTTTTTTATTATCATTATGAAGCCCAATTAATCTATTTTTTCTTTTGCACCTCATTCTTTTGTTATCATATCTAAGAATCCATTGCCAAATCCAAGGTCATGATGATTTACCCATGTTTTCTTCTAAAAGTTTTACACTTTACGTCTTATGCTTAGGTCCTTGGTCCTTTTTGAGTTAATTTTTTTTATATGGTGTGAGGTAGGGGTTCCACCTTATTGTTTTGCATATGGATATCCAGTTGTTCAACATCGTTTGTTAAAGAGACTGTTCTTTCCCTTATTGAGTGGACTTGGCACCCTTATCAAAAGTCAGCTAGGGGGACTCTTCCCCCCTTTCCACGTGGGAGTCCATTCTGTGGGGATCTTTCCCTTTCCCCACATGGGAGTCTGTACTTGTTCTTCAATAAATCTCCACCTTTGCTATGCTAATAAAAATTTAAAAAGTCAGTTAGCCATAGATGTATTATGAGTTTTTTCCTGGGCTCTCAATTCTATTCCCTTGGCCCATATGATCCATTATATCAGCAGCACACCATTTTGATTACTGTAGCCTTGCAGTTAGTTTTGAAATACAGAAATGTGAGTCCTCTAACTTTGTTCTTTTTCCAAAATTGTCTTGACTGTTTCAATCCTTTGCAATTCTATATCAATTTGATGATTTGGGGGGGGGGGAGGAAAAAAGGGGGAAAAGGCTATTGGAATTTTATTTTTTTCTCATTTTTTTATTAAGGTATTACATGTGTACATATCTTACCATTGCCCCCTCCCCCAGCCCCCAGAATTTTACATAGAGTCTGTTAACTCTGTAGATTGCTTTGGGTAATATTAGCCATGACTAGGGGCTGCTACAGCCAGCCAGATGACTCACCTAGCTGGTCCCAAAATCTACAAAGGAAAGATGCAGTGACTCTAGGGCCAGAGTCAGCTGATCAGCACTACCCATCATGTTCACTACCCCACCACCACCACCACCACCACCACCACCACCACCAATAGTTGCCCTCAGCCCAGTCTTTGTCCCTCTGGGCCTCTCCTCTTCCTTCTTTGCCTGGAGGAAAGGGAGCACTGGCTGCAGGTGGCAGGGTGCTGGTCTCCCCACAGCCCTCGTCCAGGCCCTGACACAGCACCCCTCTCCCACCCCCCAGGTGACAGTCAAGAGTGGCCTGGACGAGCTGGTGAACGACCTGCTCCAGGAGGCCCACAGCGACCTGGAGAGAGTCCGTGCCATCTGGATCTGGATCTGCCACCACATAGGTAGGACACCTGTGGTGCTACTCATCCTAGGACCCTTGGTGCCACTCCTGGCAGGCCCTGTTCCCAGAGCAGTATCTCTGGGACTCGCTCAGTCCCCAGGGAGCGTGGAATGAGATGAAAGACAGAGGATTGAATAACCGAAGACTGAGCAAGCAGAATAAAAGTCACCGTGAAGGGTCACTGGGTAGAGGGTCCCACGTGGCCAGAGCTGAGGCCCTTCCTTCAGTCCTGGCTTCCTGGTAAAACTGCTCCAGAGAGATGCCAACCCAGGGCAGGGCATTTTCAAAAAAGGATGGCCATCAGTCGGGGAGGAGTCATAGCTGTTTGGAAAGTTATCGCTCAAGTCCCAGGGCCAGGAAGGGCGGGCTCTCCTCTCCCTGCTCCTGCTCCCGTTCTAGCAACTTCAGCCACTGCTCTCGCCTCAGTGTCCAGGTTCTCAGAGCCACCCCGGGGGACCTGGGTCTGTGCAGCCGCCTTCAGCTCTTCACGGGACCATCTTGGGGGTCTGGCCAGGCCAAGCCACGCCCCACAGGTGGTTGCTAAGGCGATAACAGATGCTGCCCCTTGCAGTCGATGGAGGAACCCGGTGGCTGGCGGGTGTACTTTCAGAGTTCTCCCTGTGACATAAGGACCAGGGGACCCTCCTGCCCCGCTGCCCCGGGCCTTTTCCTTTGTCTTCCCAAAGCAGCAGGTAGAGAGGCAGCTCGATGAACTCACCCGACACAGGTAGGGGGTGTGACCATAGGCCTGAGGGGCCACCTGCGCAGGGTGACCATTGAGACAGACTAAGGGCTTGGGGAGCCCCACTGATCCCCACAGTTCCTGTACCCGCTCTCTGAGGTCTGCTGGGTCCCCCAGGACCCCAACCCCAGCCGCTCAGCCTGGGCCTCAAGGGGGCAGGATCAGAAACAGAAAATTTGGTAGAACATTTTTACACACACACACACACACACACACACACGCACACACTTGTGTCCTCAGTGGACATTGTGCCTCGGGGCCCCATCGCAGGCCTCCAGCTCTGTTGTTCGTGAAGTGAGTGGCTGTAAGGCGACAGTCTTCTCTATTTGGGGCAAGCTTTGACGGCAGCACAGCGCCCCTATGGGCCAGTGTGAGGCCTTGGCCTTGGGGGACAGGGGCAGCATCCCTAGAACAGCCTGCAGAGCAGAGTGGAGGTGGGATAAGTATGCAGAGGCCCCCCACGCCCGATGCTTCTCCCACACCCGAGGTTTCTCCCAGCCCAAATTCTGCTGAAAACACAGCTGTGGACCCCCCTCACGGCCTCCTACTCTGCCCCCTAGAGTACGACATCGAGGCTGCCCAGGAGAAGGACCGCCAGGCCTTCAAACCCAGCAACATCCTGCAGACCCAGAAGACCAACTGTGACGGCTACGCGGGGCTCTTTGAGAAAATGTGCAGGTACCAGCGGGGCCCTGCAAGGAGAGGCAGGCGGCCCCGGGGCCGGCCAGCCCCCCGCCGGCCCTCCCCCTCCCAGAGCGCTCTGTGCCTTCGCCCGCATGCCAGCCCTGAAGCCTGAGTTTGCAAACTCTGCTCCGGAATCCGAGCGAGTCCCGAAAAGGTCAATTTCTCCCGTTTTAACACCAGCATAATTGACTTTGTAACCATCTGCCAGGCTTCGCGATGCATTAACATAATGGCAGATGAATGCACAGAAATAATTTGGTTATAAAAGGCCCTTTTTCCACCTTCTCCCATCTCTGTGCAGCTGAAGGTTAGCAGAATGGCAGGCTTGGGAAGGGGAGGACAGTGGCGGCTGCTGACGCCAGGGGGACTGTGAGAGGCTTGTCCTCCGAGCCTGGCACTGGGGGCCGCTCTCAGGGGAAGCGAAAACTCTCCCGCCCGAGGAGCCGTCGGGTGGAGGCGCTGAGTAACTGGGAAGCAGCGTCTGCCTTGGAGCCTTTGGGCTCCGCTTTCATTGCTCTGGGAGCGATCGCCTGGCCGGGCTGCCTGGGTGGGTGACAGCGGCTGAGTGGCCGGTAAGGAAACCATTTTGGGTTTGGGGTCGTCACTGCCAGGCCTGGGTGACCCTGAGACAGACTCAAGGCTGGGGGAGCCCCATGGATCCCCGCAGTTCCCGGACCTGCTCTCTGAGGTCTGCTGGGTTCCCCAGGACACAATCAGCCAGCCCCAGAGGCCACTGAACCCCCACACCACACCCCTCCACAGGGGGAGATGAGCCACTGTCCACTCTGCAGGCCTCTCTGGGAGTGTTTTCTCAGGCGCCGGGGCTGCAGGGGGCGAGCCACCAAACCAGGTGGCTGCGAGGCGTCCTATTCCACTAGACATCCACCCACTCAGCTGATTCGTGGCCTCACCCCCAGTGCTTGCCTCCCACATCCCCCATCTTCATCGCCATCTGCCTGCCCCTCCTGTCCCTCCCTACCCCTCCCCAGCCTCAAGGCCCACCCCTGCGACCACAGAGGCAACCAGGGCAGGTCTGGTGCAGAGGATAGCAGCCCCTCCGTTCCCCATTCATTCAGCCAGAGCAGTCCTCCTGACCCCTGACGTTCCCACTGCCACCCCACCCCAGACCTAGGTCCTCCCCCACCACATGCCTTTGGGCCCCTTAAGGAGCTGGGATCCTCTCAGGCCCCCTGCCCAGGCTCCTCTGGCCCCAGGTTCCTGAACAGACTGCCCTCCAGAATCTGACCTCAGCCACCCTCCAGCGCGGTGCCCTCTGAGGCCGCCCACACCTCCCGAGCTCGCTGGGCCCTCTCCCTGATGCTCCTTCCCGGCCCCGCGCCAGGACGTCATCAGCACACCTCATCCACACGCTCCCATCTTGCCTTATGCTTTCACTGAACACGTTTTCTAAATTTTAAGATATACTTGCTAATTGTAGGTGATGTGTAAAGTGCACAGAAGCAAGAAGGAGCAAATTAAATTACTCTGAATCCTACCGCATAGAGACAACGTGGTGTCACATGCCTCCCTGGGCTTTGTTCTCCCATGGAGGTGCTCACCTGTGTTCAGCCCCTCGCGTTCCTCTCCCATGTCGACAGGGCTTATGTGTCTTAGCCTCTCTCTCTCTCCCTCCCTCCCCCTCTCCCTCCCTCTCCTGTGACCACCCATCTCATAACCCTACACACCGTAGGCCCCCAAAGTCAGGAAAAGACAGGCTATCCCAGCGAACGTCTACTAAATGGGCCTTCTTCGCTCCTAAAATATGGAGTAACCACCCGTCCGTCTGCAGCTCTAGTTGTGTGTAGCATCTTCCAGACCTTCGTTCTTTTCATCTGAACTTGTTCATTTGAGAACATTCGGGGTTTTTACATCATAGAGCACGTCCTTCTCTGTCCAGCACACGCTTTTGAGCACAGAGGGCTGGCAGGAGTGCCAGACTTAACGCCGCAAAGACCCCCTCCCCCCACCCCCATCCTCAACTCATCAGCCCTTAATTTACCAGGGGTTCGTTCCGTGCCTTTGGGAGGTCACCTATCCCTCGGCGCCTCAGTGTCCTCGTCTGTACCCGGGGCTGTGCCTCCTGCTGGCAGGACTGCAGGACTCAACAGGAGCATGCAGTTTGGGGTGGGCGGCCTAGCTCTGGGATTGCTGTGTTTAAGCGTTCTTGTCTCCCTGGAGTACGGAAGTGCTTTTGCTCCGCGGCCCTCTCCCACAGACCCAGGTGGCCTCCCGGCCACTTGGGAAACGGACACTTGCTCGGAGTGAAGCCGCCAGCTTTTGACCTGGGCCAGATGCTTAACAACGGCCCCTTCTGGCCCGCGGCTGATCATTAAGACACATTCCACCACTTTCCATCATTTGAAGTTAGGCCCCAACGTGCAAGATTCCTCACGTTGTTGCCTAGGTGTGTAACCATAGCTCACAGGTCCTTGGGTTCTTTTAACGTTTGCTTTTATTTATTTTGTTTAAATGTATTTTATTGATTTTTTTTTTTACAGAGAGGAAGAGAGAGGGATAGAGAGTAAGAAATAACGATGAGAGAGAATCATCGATCAGCTGCCTCTTGCACACCCCCTACTGGGGATGTGCCCGCCACCAAGGTACATGCCCTTGACCTGAATCGAACCCGGGATCCTTCAGTCCGCAGGCCGATGCTCTGTCCACTGAGCCAAACCGATTTCGGCTTAACGTTTGCTTTTAAAGATCAGTAACCTCATCTGTGCATCACTTCCCTGCCTCCCCTCACCTTTAAAACACCTGTCGGCGGTTTGGCGGATTCATTAGCTCATCCCTTAATAACCGAAGACAGGCAATCCACGGTTGCTGATTTATCCCTGCCTCGTTGTCAGAATGTTCTCTTCGCGAGAGCCGTGCCCTCGCGGCATCGCTACAGCTGCCAGTCCGCTCGGCCGCCCCGCCACGGCCTCATTAAAGACTGATTTAATAAAGTAATTTGGTGGGGAATTCGGATATTTCTCACAACATCCTTCATTTCCTCCTCGCCGTCGTCTCTCCCCAAGTAACCGAGGTGAGGTTATTTGTGGATGCTGTTGCTTGTAACGGGCTGGCCCGCTTTCTTTCCGACTTTCTATCACCCGGCATTAATGTCTTTCCTTTTGCCTCCATTGTCACAGCCTTAATGAATTCTGCTTAATTTCCTTGGAGGGCCCAGTGTAATTCCCCGGGTCCCCTGGCCCTCACTCAGCCCCCGGTACATGCCCTTGCCCCGTTAGCACAGCTCGAGCACCAGCTAGCAGATTTTCCAGCGGCTTCCGGTAAAGCCAGGAGCTTATTACCGGTTTGAGGCTTTGATGCTGAGAGACTGATTGTCACCAATCAGATGTCAGTCAGTTTTCCATCATCCATCCATCCTGCAGCTGTCGCAGAGAGCAAGTGCAGCGACATGCTTCTGCCTTACACGATGTCCCGGATGTTCCCAAAACATCTCACGTCCCCAAAGGCCTCCGAACTGGGGAGTGGCTTTCTCAGCTTCCTAAAGGGGCAGATGGATACCAGGGCAACCTTAAAGAATCCCCAAGTGTGACTTTGTCCTATAAGGCCTCCAGAAGAGACATCTGAAGTCCCCCGCCTTTGCAGATCCATCAAACATGAGTTACATCACTCTAGCACACCACCCTTTCATTTTGCTCTGGATGCCACCCCCTAGATGTATAGATTAAAACATAACTTGGTGAACAAAAGGGCTGGTGCAAGGCAAAGGCCCCCAAACTGGGCAATTAGGACGAGGAAATGCTGGAGCTGAGCTGGCCACTGACTGGCTGTGCGTCCCCAGGGAAGTCAGCCTCCTTCTCTGCATCGCTGTCTCCTCACCTGTTGGAAAAGAGGCCCCTGAGGTCACCTCACGAGGCGCTAAGCAGTGCCACTCTAGAAAGAGTTGTTACTGTGATTACACTTCCTGACTTCACCAAAAGGGTGATGTAAGAAAAGGAAAATGGGCGCTGGCTGGTGTGGCTCAGAGATCGGTTGGGCATAGTCCTGTCGGGGACATGCAGGAGGCGGCAGCAGCAGACCCATGTTCCTCTCTCTCTTTCTCAAATCAATTAAAAAACATATTTTTTAAAAAAAGAAAAGGGGAAGTGAAGCAGATAGCAGGAATATAAAGACACTTTCAAATTTACAACAATCAACCACATAAAATGTGAAACGTAAGTCATGGTTGTGGTTGTCCTGCTGCAGAATGGAAATCCCAGTCTGTGATAGCGTTCCCCTTTATTGCAATAACTAGAAGCCCGATGCACGGAGATTCGTGCTAGAATGGGCTTTCCTTTCCCTGGCTGCCGGCACCGCCATTCCACTCCGGCCCAGCCCCTCTCCGCTCAGGCCCAGGAGCCTCCTCTTTCTGCTCTGGCCCACCTTCCCACACTGCCCACAGGCTCTGAGAGACGGGGGTGGGGCAGAACGCCTGTGTTGTCACCACAGCAATGACGCAGGTGGTACCTATGTATGCAAATTAACCACCATCTTGTTGGGTTAATTTGCATATCACTCCTGATTGGCTGGTGGCATAGCGGAAGTACGGTCAATTTACATGTTTGTCTATTATTAGGTAAGATATTAGCCTTCTTGAGAACCAACGTTTCAGCAACAGCTGGGCCCTAAGACTTCTAAATCACATAGGCTTGCCCAGTGAAAGTGGGCATTGGGCTTAAAGTTAATGAAACCATATTTCCTAATTTCACTATTTGAAATCACAATGTTTTCAACAAGATGCCAAAATAAATAAATAAATAGCAGGCTTTGTTGCCTCTCCTGCAGCCACTACCCTTCCTGCCCACCCTCCACCCCTTTTCCCGAGGGAGAGGGCATCAGAGCTGGGGAAGCTCCCGGTGGTCAGAGCCTGGTGGGTGCACCTGCTGGGGGCCTGGCCGTGTGGGGCTGAAGCAGCATCACATGGCTCCGATGGCAGGGCCTGGACCATCTCTGTACACAATGACAGTCAGTCTGGATCCTCCACAACTAACACCATTGGCTTTTGGATTTTCAAACCAGTCTAAGGTAAAAGCCAAGATTCTGTAGCCTGCCTGAGCTAATACACAGGCCTCCCCGGATAGTATTTGGGGCTCAGGGACAGCTGGCCTGAGCTCTTGCGGGGGTTTCTCATCCTCTGCCCCTTCTTCAAAACCCTTCCAGCTCCTTCCAGCAAATCCCTCCTCCTTTGGGTTTCCCAGGGCTTTGTCTATGGCTGGCATTTTAGTGACGGTTCACCTATCTGCCCCCTTCCAACTTCCAACTATGAGCATTTCCAGGGAAGCCAGTGAGCTTACTGTTTGGAATATTAAATTTTACTATATTGTAGGATATGATATGATATGATATGATATGATATGATGACATGATATGATATTTGATATGATATGATATGATATGATATGATATGATATGATATATGATATGAGATAGTAATTCCCTGGTGCCTGGTGCAGCCCAGAGTGTATGCATCAGTGATGTCTTGAGGACATGAAATGCTCATGGGTCATCCTGACTAGCTACCAGCCGCTGGAAGCACTAGTTCCACAATTTGGCATGAGAATCATAGAATATGAACAATAATGCGTTACATTAGGACTGCTTTGCCCAATTCATCATGCACATCGCTGCCAGGATAATAACGTATCCTCATATCATAGTCAAGCATGGCATAAGCTTAGAGCCGAGTTTCCTTTTTCATCTTTATTCTGCCCCGGGCATTCCCCACGGCCCTCCCATCTCCTCCTCAGCCTGTCAGAGGAGAATCAACCCCTAGAGACCATTGAATGCCAGCTTTTCTTTCTGCCCCTGACAAGCCTGGCAAGGTCACACTGGAGGTGGCCATGGGAGCTGGGGGTAGAGCTGGGGTCTCCTGGCTCAGCCCAGTGACCGCCCACGCCAGCCTGGAGCACCCCAAGCCTGGGCAGGTTCTCAAAGCTTACCTCCACTTCATCCCCTCCAGGGGAGGGTCCCCGCTGGCACACAGCCCGGGGACACATCTGAGCGGACCCGCATCCCCGGGCAGGTGAGCGGAGGTGCAGCTCCACTCGGTGCCCCTCCCTGCGAACAGGCCGGCTCCCCTCTCCCTGCACACGGACTCGAAATCGATGTGCACAGACATCTAGGCAAGGAAGGAAAATAACTCACTGAAGGAAGTAATTTCAAGTAGGATGCATGCATTTTTCCCAATTCTAAAAGTAACACATAATCATTATTGAAAATTTAGAAAATATAGGGGAGTTCAAAGAAGAAAATGTAAATCCCCCAGAATCCCAGGTGACCTTTGCACTTTGTCTTTCTCCGGCCTCCTCCTCTGTCTCTCGTCATCCTTGAATGTGGGCACAGAGTCTCACACACACACACACACACACACACACACACACACACACACACACACACAATGTGCTGAGGGCAGAGTTTTATGGGCTCCTGTCAGTCAGCACTGCGCCAGGAGCATCCCTTGCCTCACTAACTGTTCTTCGCGGCACTTCTCCTCCTCACCCCGTCTCCAGCAGAGGCCCAGCCCCCACCCAGACCTCCTTCCCACCCTCTGGCCTTGCTTTGACCTCTCCTCTTGCTGGCTGTTTGCTCTAAAACTGTGAAATGTTCAGATCTCCTCCTCCCGGGGACAAGCCCCCTCCTCTGCGGCGAGGTGAGGCAGGGGCTCTGCAGGTGTGGGTGCTGCCCTCTCCCCTCCTATGGGCCCACCCGCCCTGCCTCCTGGGCCCCCAACGTCTCCCATGTGCTCCCCAAATCCTCCTCAGACAGGGCCCCGCCGGTGTGTTCCCTGCAGCAGAAGCGGGGGCTGCGGGACAGCCAAGCCCATCGGGAGCCCGGCAGAGCGGCCCGTGCCCTGGGTTGGGGGGGGGGGGGGGGCGGGGCTCATTCTGTACAAGAGAAGCACCAGACAGGGTGGAGTGTGGCCACCTGCAGGCTCCTCATCTCGCTTTGTTTGTTCACTCTCAACAAATGATAACGTAGCTATCGATAAGTAATGCTTATCCAGCATTCTGCTAACCGTTCATTAAACATTCATTTGCATAGGGGAAATCTCCCCCCTTCTCGTGGTGAGTGTGTGGCCATTTCACCCCCCGTACCAGAGAGGCTCCGCGGCATCTTTGCTTAGAGCCGTGGTCGGCAAACTGCGGCTCATGAGCCCCGTGTGGCTCTTTGGCCCCTTGAGGGTGGCTCTTCCACCAAACACCACGGCCTGGGCAAGTCTATTTTGAAGAAGTGGCGTTAGAAGACGTTTAAGTTTTAAAAAATGTGGCTCTCCAAAGAAATGCCAATCGTTGTGCTGTTGATATTTGGCTCTGCGGACTGATGAGTTCGCCGGCCACTGGCTTAGAGCAACTGAGGCTGTGGACCTGGTCCGTGGATGGACCCGGCCACCAGAGCCTCCTCCCGGAACCGGGCCTGGTGACCCCAGCGGGCAGAGTCCATTCAGGGCCAGCGCCGTGGGCAGCCTGTGTGCTCCAAGGAGCCCCTCTGAGGGGCCACATGCTCTCCTGGAGCACGTGGATTTGTGGATTTGTGGATTTGCTAGGCCTGTCTTCCACAAGCGAAAGGAAGGTGTCTCGAAAAAGAGGCAACGTTTTCTAATTCACACAAAGGCCCCGGACGGCTAGCTCAGGTGTCCCCACAGTCAGACCAGCAGTCCACCCCCTCAGCTGCCATCGGGGGGGTGGAGGGGGGGCTGGGATACCAAAGAGGAAGGACAGCCCACCATCCCAGGACTCTGCGGGTTCTGGCTTGGCCTTGGGGTGGTCCCCAACACTCCGATCTGGGCCTCGGGATTTCAGCTGGAAACACCCGCACTGGCGCTTGCCAGCGCCCCCGAGGTTCCCGGATGTGGCCAGCGCCCAGGCCCCAGAAAGTGTCACCAGCTCAGTTGTGAGCACCAGGGGCTGTGCCACCACAGGGGCCCGAGAGCCTGGAAAGACCCATCGGCGTCCTACCTCCCCAAGGACAACCAAACCCGCAGTTGTGACCTTAACGCATGCCCGGCAGTGGGACCAGAATGATCCTGGAGCCAGGGCTGGACACCCAGGCCGCCCGCCCCAGGGGCCCCCACAAAGAGGCCCCCCGATCTGGCGGAGTAGGCCCCCGCTTTCTTCCGCACCCCGGCCTCCAGCACGCCTCCCTGGCACCCACCGCGTCACCTAGACCCCGCCCCTCAGTCGTCCGTGCATTCGGAGCTGCTCTGGTTGGAGGCGGCCACCTTTCCCGGGTTCCCATGCTCCCAGGCAGACTCCGGGGAGAGACATTCAGTCTCAAGGGAGGCCAGGCAGCGTTCCCCGGCAGGACTGCCGGTCCCTGCTCTGGAGAGAAATGCCAGCGGGCTGTGTATATGTGGCTCTGTGAGAGGTAAGGAAAGAGACGCAGAGGGCCTCAGGGGCAGCAGACACACACACCGGAGCCCTGGGGCCACTGACAGACAGACAGACTCAGGGCGGGGGGCAGGGAGGCGTGGACAGCCCAGCAGGAGCTGCCTCTCAGACCCGCTGTCGCCCCCAGAATCGCCGGGGTGCAGTGCATGACGGTGCCCGGCTACTCCAAGGGCTTCGGCTACCAGACGGGCCAGAGCTTCTCGGGGGAGTTTGACCACGCCTGGAACGCCGTGTACCTGGAAGGGAGGTGGCACCTGCTGGACAGCACCTGGGGCAGTGGCCTGGTGGACACCGCCACCTCCAAATTCACCTTCCTGTGAGTACCAGTCTCCATGGGGGGGGGGGGGGAGGTGGACGCGGGGAGATCCACGGATGAAGGAGGCGGCCGGAGGGAAGGAGGGCCAGAGCCTTTCCTCCGGCCCCAAAGTGAGCGGCTCCAGGCCAGTTATAAGGGCCCGGACCCGACGGGGTGCACAAGGCAGAACTCCTCTGGCTCCCTGTGACTCCTCCACTCGAGAGCTAACAGCCTCCAGCCTTGCCCGCGGGCCACGTGTGAGGAAGGGCAGGGCTGGGGAGCTTCTTTAACTCCCCGTGGTCCCTGCAGGCCTTTGGCCCACTGACTGGGTTGTGGTGCCGATACCCGCACCCCCTCCTGCTGCTCCCCAGACACCAGGTCGCCTCCTCCTCTCTGGGCTGAGTGCAGCCATAGCCCATCTCCCAGGAAGGGATTGGGGGGTGCAGGAAGGGGTGCTGTTGGTGTGCAGGGTCCGTGAGCCGCACTGAGTGCCGGCTCTGCCCAACCCTGGTGGTAAGCAGAGGCCCTGACATTCACTGCGGAGTGTGATGTCCATCAGCAGCTCGGGTCCATCAGAGAAATGCGCGTTGTCTCTCTCGCTGATGTTTTCAGTTGAAATCTTGACAGCCCCGCATACAGGACAAATGCAAGAGCTTGCACGTGCGCCCACGTGTGCATACACACACACACACACACACACACACACACACGCCGAACCCGTGCACTCACATGCCTCCTCGCCTCTGTCAGCTCCAGGCACTGCTTGCTTTGGGCCGAGTAAAACCTCCCCATCTCTTCTTGATGCCCATCGCTGACCCCCAGAGAGCCATGTGGGGTCAACCCCAGAAGGCCTCCTCCCACACAGCTGCTTGGGCAAGGAGACCAGGGGGTGATGGAGCCGGCCACCTGAGCACTTTCCGTCCCAGGGCGCACAGCCTCTGGCTCTGAGGACAGGGGCCCTTCGCCCAGGCACAGCTGTGGGTTGTGGCCTTGTAGACGGGGCCTCCCATCCCGCTTTGGCGCCTGTTTCAAGAGGCAGACACTAAGGGGTCGTCTCCAGCATCTTGTCAGGATTGGAGGTGGTGCCTCTTCCCTTCAGGGAGCAGGCAGGCTCCTGGGGTGGACGGGACGGGGGGGCGGGGGGTGTTAGCCCAAAGCAGGCCCCCCAGATCCCTCTGGAAGGGGGCCCGCCTCCCCCTCGCAGAGCTGGCCCTGAGCACCCCACGCGGCTGCTGACCAGCTTTCCCTCCGCTGCAGCTACAATGAGTTCTACTTCCTGACCCACCCCGCCCTGTTCATCGAGGACCACTTCCCGGACAACAAGAACTGGCAGCTGCTGAAGCCCCCGCAGTCGCTGAGGCAGTTCGAGAACAACATGTACCACAAGAGTGAGTTCTACAACAAGGGGATGCTGAGCGCCCACCCGGACACGCCCGTGATCAGGACAGGTAACCCGGGCAGGGGCAGCGCGCCCGCAGCAGGGACAGGGCAGCCTGCTCGTTGCCTCTAGGCGCCTGGGCCCCCCCAACCCCCGGGACTGTCCTTCCAGGCCCGTGAGCCCCGTGTGAGCTGTATGTGTGGGGGCACTGGGAGGGTGGTGCACTGAGGCAGCCATTGGCCACACGTGCAGGGACAGAAGCCTCCTCACACCAGCATGTACCAAGAAGGGCCATGGAGGGAGCTGCGGCCTTTCCTACCCAAGGACTGAGTCCCCAGCGCTGGCTGAGCCTCGCTCAGCTCCCAGCAGCAGGGGCAGCTTGGCCCTGGCTGCGCCCCCTTCCGGTTGAAGTCAGCTGCCCTGCTGTCTTCTCCTCCCAAACTCCTGGCAGAGCATGCGGCTGGCCCGGCTGGGTCAGTGTCTGTGTCAGTGGTCTCACCAGAGGCCCCGAGTGTTAGGGGTCCCCCAGGACCCAGGGTGGGGAGAGCCTTTCTTAGGGAGGGGGCCACGGAGCTGGGTCCTGGGAGCTGGAGGAGAGCAGGCATCCTGGTACATGGGGACGCACATGTTTTGGGAACCTCTGAGCTCCAGAGACCGGAGCTGGAGACCCAGGCCAGGCTCCAGGGGCGGCGCAGCCTCCTCAGTGCCCGAGGTGCTGCTGGCTCTGCTCACCTCTGCTCACCTCTGCTCCACTCCCTCCTCCCTGGGGTGGGACCAGCCTTTTCCAGCTAGCTCCCCTGGGGCTGGGCGTACAGGACCCCAAGCTGAGAGGTCCCCATGGCTGGCCTGCCGTGCCATTCGCTCCGCACGTCCCCACGGCAGCAGCGTCTGCACGTTATGAGGCATGTGGGGGCCAGCTCCAGTGACCCCAAACCGTGCCCTGGGCCTCGCAGGACTCTCTCCAGAGGACTGTGTCTTATGCATCTCCAAGGCCCTGGGCCGGGCACAGGGCTGGACACACCATAGGGCTCAGCACAGCCGGTCAGTGCTCCCTACACCTCAATGAGGACTGCCTGCAGGGCTCTCCCTCTCCAACCCCAGGGGCCTGTGAGTTCACACCAGTGAGTTCACACCAGTGAGTTCACACTAGTGGTCACATGTCACACGGGGTGGCCTGAGGGTGGGCCCACTGCAGGGGGGCGGGGCAGTTGTGTTAGTTCCAGCTGCCTTGTCCCTGAGCCTCACCAGGCTGAGTCCCGACTCACTTTTTAAAACTACAAACACCGGGGGCCTCCAGCTGTGACATAACAGGGAGGCCACGCTCCTGAGCTGGCGATTGTATAGGGGTAAGGAAGAAAGGCTGCATTGGGGAGGGGGGGGGGGCAGGAGGGGTGATAGAGGAGGGGAGGACATGACTGCAGGGCCTGGGGTCTGTGTGTCTCCTTCCAGGATCTTTTTTAAAAATATATTTTTAAAATATATTCCTTTTTACAGAGAGGAAGGGAGAGGGATAGAGTTAGAAACATCGATGAGAGAGAAACATCGACCAGCTGCCTCTTGCACACCCCCTACTGGGGATGTGCCCGCAACCAATGTACATGCCCTTGACCAGAATCGAACCTGGGACCTTTCAGTCCGCAGACCAACGCTCTATTCATTGAGCCAAACTGGTTTTGGCTCCTTCCAGGATCTTAAAGTCCCATAACAAGGTGGTTAAATTTTCAGTTGTATTAGAACAGCTCGCCGTTTCCTGGGACAGAGAACGGTCAGCATTCCTGAGGCAAACTCAAGGGCCCCAGGTGTCTCTTAGCTTTTTTTTACAGCTCTGTTTCCTTCCTGCCGCACATCCTCCAGGGTCCCGGGTCTGTAGAAACCCTTCTTATCTATAGCTAGTAAGACGAATGATTCTTAAACAGCTGTGGCTCTCTTCTTCTTCCGTGTTCTCCTCCACTATCATTTCCATTCCCTGTCGGGGCACCTGCCCGGGGTCTCAGGCCCGAGCCGAGGTAGGGGCCGTGCAGGAGGCAGCCGATCAATGACTCCCTCTTGTCATTGATAGTCCTACCTTCCTCTCTGTCTCCCTTCCTCTCTGAAATCAATAAAAAAATATTCTTGAAAATAGGACAAATTCTTGACAGCAGTGCTAAGATGCCTGGAAGGGAGGCAGCGGGAGAGGGGCCTCAGGATGCTCTGCCTCATCTGGGGGGATCTGGAAGGCTTGTGGGCAGTTGGGGCTTACCCAGGCTTGGGGGATGCTGGGGAGGGGAAGCACAGGTGAGAGGGTCGTGAAGGGCAGTGCCCCCGAAGGATGGGAGAGAATGCCCTGAGCTCCTGAGGAGGAGGCCCTGGCGCTGGCCAGGCTGGAGGGGCCGGGCCTCGGCAATGGTTTGGGACCCAGTTTGCCAGGGTCCCACACATCAGACGTGAGCTTCAGGAGCCCCTCACGACCCACTCGGATGTGAGGCGGAACAGGGCGGGGCCATGAGCAGCTGAGGGAGGAGGCAGCTCTGCCCACTAGCTGGCGGAGAAGAGGAAGTGGAGGGGAAGGGTTTTCACCCTCCATTGCTCTTGGCCACTTTCTTTGGAGGTGACCCTGGGACCAGTGTCCCGTACGTACCGAAGGCCGTAGGGAAAGCATGTAGAGAAAGAAAATGGAAGGAAGCACCAAGAACCCCACACGTAGTGTGATGGCAAGAGAAGGCATGATAGCAGTGGGCCGTCAGAGGCATGGGGCGAGGGCCAGGCTGGAGAGGGTGGCAGCCCACGGGGAGGAGAGGGGGTGGCCTGCAGTCTCGGTTCTCCAAGAAAGCCACTGGAGACCTTGGAGAATGGAGGCAGGGGCCAGATTTCAGAGCCCAATGGGGAGAGGGGACCTACAGTGGGGAGGGGTTTGGGGGTGTAAGGTGGGTGAGGAGTTGGCAGTGCCTGAGAGGGTAGGGGAAGTGGCAGAGGGAGGGTTGATGCCAAAGACCCTCCCATGCACCCACTGGATCTTCACGCCACAAACATGGCTAGACGCGCCCCTGAGAGGAGCGTGGGGCAGAGTGGGGAGGGGCAGGGAAGTAGCCCCACCCTTTGAGCACAGTCCCCAGGAGCGAAGCCATTCCCAGCCATTTTTAAGGTGACGTGTTGACGTGACAGCTGTTGTCACCGCGATCAACAGGTGCTGGAGGGAGCGGTGTGAAAGCAAGGCTCGGGACGGGGAGGAGGAGATGGTCAGAGGTGGCTCTGCAGCCAGGGCCCCGCCCTCCTCGCTCCTGGGCCCCTCCCCTGCCCTGGAGCCAGGCGAGGCCTCCACGCAGCCTTCATCTAACCAACGTTAGTGGTCGGCAAACTCATCAGTCCGCAGAGCCAGATAGCAGCAGTACAACGATTGACATTTCTTTGGAGAGCCCCATATTTTAAACTTAAACTTCTCCTAACGCCACTTCTTCAACATAGACTCGCCCGGGCCGTGGTATTTTGTGGAAGAGCCACCCTCAAGGGACCAAAGAGCCGCCTGTGGCTCTCGAGCCCCAGTTTTGCCGACCACGGATCTAACGTGAATCAAAAGAGGGAGGCGAGCACATACCGCTGGGGGCAGATATTTTTTTTCTTTTTTCTTTTTCTTTTTTAAAGCATATATTTTATTGATTTTCCACAGAGAGGAAGGGAAAGGGATAGAGAGCTAGAAAGGTCAATGAGAGAGAAACATCGACCAGCTGCCTCCTGCACACCCCCCACCGGGGATGTGCCCGCCACCAAGGTACATGCCCTTGACCGGAATCGAACCTGGGACCCTTCAGTCCGCAGGCCGGCGCTCTATCCACTGAGCCAAACCGGTTTCGGCAGATTATTTTTTTCCAGCTCCCTCAAAGAGAACCCCCTGCAGGCGGCAGGGGCGCCCTCCCAGGGGTGGGCTGCAGCTGGCGTAGGTCACGTTTGGTGGCATCACCCTGGACACTTTAGCATCCATCCTGGTGGAAGTATTTACACCACTACCAGGATGGGGCTCTTTGGGGCTCTTTGGCCCCTTGAGGGTGGCTCTTCCATAAAATACCACGGCCTGTGCGAGTCTATTTTGAAGAAGTGGCATTAGGAGAAGTTTAAGTTTAAAAAATGGGGCTCTCCAAAGAAATGTCAATCGTTGTACTGTTGCTATCTGGCTCTGTGGACTAATGAGTTTGCCGACCACTAACGGTTAGATGAAGGCTGCGTGGAGGCCTCACCTGGTTCCACGGGCATGGGCAAACACTGTGTGTCAGGGTTCTGCACCCAGAGGGCCCCAGTTATTGCACATTTGCCAGCGCCTCCTCCCGGGGCTGACCCCAGCTCACCTGGCCTTCCTTGGCTTCCCCCCCCCCCACACAGTGAACGGGAAGGCCACGATCACCGTGGAGAGCGGCGCCCCGACCCCGTTCATGTTCATGCTCGACGGCAAGCAGGAGCACGGGCTGCTGAGCCTCCAGAGGAACGGGATGAAGCTGGATGTCTACCCGCCGACCATGGGCACCCACACGCTGCAGATCTTCGCCAAGGGCGGCGGCTCCGACGTCTACAGCTCCGTGCTGGAGTACACGCTCAAGTGCAACTACGTGGACTCGGGGGTCCGGCTGCCCGCGGAGCTGCACCAGCCCGTGGGCCCCAGCTGGCTCTCGGAGCAGATGGGCATCCGCAAGCCCTCCCACCCGGACCCCATCATCCACACGAGCGACGGGCGCTGCTCCATCAGCTTCGGCGTGGAGGAGGGCGTCAGCGTCCTGGCGTCCCTGCACGGCGACGGCGATGGCGACGGCGGCCCGGCCACCGAGGAGGCGCGGCGGCGCCACATCTTCCAGCTGCCCCGGGGCGAGCGGACGGAGCTGAAGGTCCAGCTGCCCCGCGCCGGCAAGTTCGCCCTCAAGATCTTCGTCAAGAAGAGGCAGGAGCCCGGCAACTACGCCTTCGTCTTCAACTACCTCCTGTGCTGCTCCAACACCAAGGTGCACTGGCCCGTGTTCCCCGAGAGCTTCGGCAACTGGGGGCCGGGCAGCGAGCTGCTGGAGCCGCTGGCCGGGGTGCTCCCGGCCAACCGCAACGTCCCGTTCAAGCTGAAGCTGCCCGGCGTGGCCAAGGCCCTGGTGAAGGGGCGGGACACGTGGCCCCTGACCCTGAGCGGCGAGGGCTACTGGGAGGGCAGCTGCAGCACGGCCGGCTGCCAGGAAGTCTACGTCATGGTGTTGGAGAACGCCAACCACAACTTCTATTCCTACATCCTCAAGTACCAAGTGAACGACCAGTGAGAGGGGCCCCGGGCCCTGGGGCCCCCCTCCAGGGAGGGCCCCCCCCACACCCTCCGGGAAAGGGCAGAGAGCCCTGGACACCCCCCCGGAGTCTGCACGGAGGAGTCACGCCCAGGCCTCGGCCTCCGCCTCCCTGCCCCGCTGCCGCGGCTGTGATGCTGGTGCCCCGACGGCTCCGCTCGGTGGCGGCGATGGCCGAGGGGGGCGGAGGCAAAGGCCCCTTGGAAGAAAAAAGGTGCTAATGTAAATCCACGGTATTGTACACTGTACCCCACGGCCCGGGTGCGCCCCCCACTCCCCACCCTCTCGTATGCACGCTGTTGTCGCTGTTGTCGGGCTGGTGCGGGGAAAGCAGGGGTGAAGCTGGCCAGGCTGAGAGCTCGTCCCAGGACGGTGAGAGGGTTCATGCTCTGTTGGTTCTCCGAGGGATGTGATTTGCAAGGCTGAGTCGCCTTCCATCCTCGGCCCCTTCCCCGTGGCCTCACAGCGTCTCTCACCCGCTCCTGGACCCCAGGCCGGACTGTCCTTTGTTCCCCAGACCCGAGCATCTTCCGCATTCCTGCTGCCTCTTCCTGGGGTGCTTCTTGCTCTTGGGGAGCCCTTGGAGGGGAAAGGTGTGGGGAGAGCGGGAGCTCCCCCAACTGGCCGCAGGCGGGTGGCCCCCCAACCCTTCCCCCCCCCCCCCCCCCCCCCCCCCCCCGTGTACGCTGGAAATGTGGCAGCAGAGAGGTGATGGGGAGACTGAAGCCGAGAGGAGCCAGCGCCCCCTCTTGGGCATCCTGGCAGGTCTTTGCCAAAGGCCACTCTGACGTCCCCAGCTCCGTGCTGAGGCGAGGGCCGAAGCCTCCGGCTCTGTGCTCCCGGAGGAGCCTGCCATGTCAGTAGGGGGTGCCCTTCAGGCCCTCTCTGAGCCTGCACCCTGGGCAAGGGGCCTCGGGAGACCAGCCGACCCCTGGGGAGCCTTGCTGATAACCCCAAACACAGACCTGGGCGGGAGGCCAGGCGAGGGAGCAGTGCGACACCACGATGCCAAGGAGGCTCCCAGAGACTAGGGCTCTGCGGGCCCCAGGAGTCCCCACCAGCAAAGCCATAGCTGGGGGGCAGGGGGGGGTCTCTGCCTGCCCTGGGAGCAGTTTCTGTGCTCGTCCCTATCCCATCATCTCCCTCCCTTCCTCTGACAAGAGAGGCCCTGGGGATCCCACCTTCCACGGGAACAGTCCGGAGCCTCTTGCTTACTCAGGCCCGAGACTGTCCAGCTGGCCCTCAGCAGCGCCTCGGGCAGGCGTTGCCGTGGCAACGGCGGAAAGGCCGGCTCCGGCGGGGGCAGGGGAGAGCAGGGGAGAGCAGGGGAGGGCGAGGGAGGGAGAAGGCCCTGCAGGGCTGATGCAACACCATCCGACACACGCAGAGGCGCTCCGGGTGGCCCCCGCTGACCTCCTGGCTTCCCCGGCTCTGTGGCCTCTGCCTGCCTCAGTGCCCCCGCCCCTGAGAGCCAGCCCTGCCCCGAACTTCCTCCCTCCCCCCCCCCCCGCTGCTCCAATTGCCACCCCCCCAGGCTCAGCGACAGCCAGGGTCCGCCGGGGATGCTCAGCCTCCTCTGCCTTCATTCTCCCATTGGTGTAGTATTCCACCCATGTCTGTGGGGGCCATTTCATAAGCAGCAGGCACATGCTGGGGCGACGCAGGACACAAAGGGGGCCCCGCCCCGCACCCCAGAGCTCAGGGTGGGGGGCAGCGGCCTCCTCACCACGACCTGTCTGAAGTTCCTGGCTCCCAACACCTCAGTCCATCACCCCCCACCAGGCTGGCGGGCCCTGGGACCCGAGGGGAGCACCCCATGGGGGTGCTGAGAGGCCCTGGCCTGCATCCAGTGCCTCCTGGCAGGCTCTGCCACCCGGGCATTCAGTACCAAGGCCCCGGAGAAGGGACCGCTGTGCTCCAGGCAGGGGAGCAGGAGGGGTGTTTACACCCTGAAAACAGCCTCTTCTCACACCTTTGGTTTTTTATGGGCTGAAAGGAATGTGCTGTTTCATCAAAATAATAAGTGCCTTCCATGACTCCTTGTCATTCACTGGACCCAGAGCGGGCGGGCCGCTTCTTCCGGCTGAGAAGGACACGCATCTCTTCAAAAACAATGTTCCCAATCCACGTATGCTGGACCACGCCGAGGATGCCACCCAGCAAAACTGGAGACGGGGGCCCAGCCTCTCAAAGCGCCTGCAGGGCGTCCGCGTGCCCTTCCCCCCTCGTTTAACCAGGCACCCCCCCCCTCGCCCCCCTTGTAAAGACAGCTGTAGACACAGCCAGAAAAATCACCTGCATTTCTTTCCCACCGAAGTAAAAATACATGAGATGAAATCCCATATTCATGAATTTTTACACGCATGCTGCTCAGGGTGGAATTCGGGGGGTTGCATTTTTGAAGCCTTTTATTCAAATCCCCCCGTCTTTTGTTTCCCGGGCTTTGAGTCCCAGCAAGCCCGGCGGGATGGCACGGGCGCCCCCTGGTGCCCAGCGTGCAGAACTGTTCGCTGAAACCTCTCTCGCCTGGGTTTTTCCCGTAGAATTTGTTAAGTGCTGCTGAGATGTTTGTGTGTTAAACTCACTTGGTGCTCTCTCGTGGCTCCTCAGTGCTTTCTCGTGTGCACACCGAGCACATTTTTTTTTTTTTTTTTGCCACGCACAAGCTGTGAAGCGAGCCTGGGGGTGGAGGACTGCCTGGCGAGAAGGCACGGACTATATAATAGGATTGGGGGCGTGCTTGGCCCCCAAACCCCCGTCTTGGAACAGGAACACTGGACGTAGGACAGGATGGGACAGCTTTGACCACACTCATTGCTATGCCAGTGACGGACAGACGCCGATGGAACGCAGAGAGCTTTGGCTGGCAAGTCCAGGATGGCCAGCCCTCCTCAGGCCGCAGGCGGAAAGGTGCCGTGGGTTCTGGGTTCAGAAGGGAGGGAGGGAGGGAGGGAGGGAGGGAGGGAGGGAGGGAGGGAAGGTGCAGGAGCAAATGGGCTACACCCGAGAAGGCAATTAACTTCTTTTTGGCTTGTTTGGGAAGCGGCTCCAGCACAGCTGGACCCCGGTTTTCAGTCTGATCCCGATCCTTGTGAGTTCCCCTTATGCTCCATTGTCCCACCAGGACAGACTCCACACACCCAGCCTGCTGAGATTAAAGGGGCATAAATAGATGAAGCATGAAGGATTTAGGCTAGATTTAAAGAACTGTTTCCTCCTGTTGTTGCCGAGAAAGTCTGTGAACTCCTCTTCTCAAAGGGCTTGGCAAGTGGGAACGTGTTAGCGGCCACGCTCACTGCGAGGACCAGGCTCTCTCTCCAAACCAGTGCCTCTTGCAACGCCCTTGACCACCTCCAGCAAACACGGGGCGAGCGGCACTGCCGCCTCCCTCGCCCTGGGCACTGTTCGGGCGCCGTGTGCATCCGTGTCCCACATCGGGCGACCGGAGGTCTAGCGTTTCTTTTCCTTCGGGATGACTCGTTGGGCGCCTTTCCGGGGTGATTGCTTTTCATTATGCGTGCACTGAGTTGTGTGGGCCGGTGGCTGTTGAGTGTATGCTTTTCCCACGTTGTTGCTGGTGTTGTTTTCCAATAAAAATTTATATTCATTTTTATCCAACAATGTAATTATCGATCCGTCCTTATCACTGCTCTCGCAAGAAGGGGAAACACACACACACACACACACACACACACAGGAAGAAACACTTTCATGTTCAGAGGAAGCCCTAGGGATGGGAGGGGGGGAAATCAATGTCCCAGCCATTTGAACGCGGTGGTGAGATGCAAATGGCATGTCAGGCAAATAGCTACTTCACATTAAAGAAAACGTAATTAGGTTAGCTCCCCGCCCCCTCTCCGGCTCGCATGCCTTTGAAGAACATGAAGGCGGTGCTTCTTCCATTGAATCTTGTTTAACTTGAAATTTTTAAAGCCGGTCCGAATTTCTGTTTTTAGTGGGAGAGGAGGGGGAAAAAAATCTACCCAAAATGCCTATCACCACCATATTTTTCATTTGAATATATAAATATATATATGTCTTGATAGTCATATACAGGCAGGAACTTTCCAGCAGGCTTTCTAAACAGATTATTCATAAATTAGGCATTTAGGGAAATATAGCAAATGAAAATCTATAGACACCTCTAGGAAGCTGCCGTAACCATGGAGACCATTCTCCTCGCTGTGCGGTGAAGGACAAAAAGAATTTTTTTTTCCCTCCCCAAACCCGCCCCGAAGTGGCCCCGGCTGCTAGATCCAGGAGCATGCTTCTCCTTAGGAAGGAGGCCCCCAGGGGGGACCCCCGCCCCCAACAGCAAGTTCGGGGGAGTCAGAGGAAGCAGTCTTCGCGTGACTAACAGGAGGAACTCCTGAATTATTAGAACACTCTGAAGATGCCAACCCGGGGCTGGCACGGGCGACCTCTACCGTTCCTTCCAGGCGGGAGAGCCTGTGATGCCGGGCCTGGGAGGACGGGTGCCGGCAGGCGGGAGACCCGGGGCTGTCAGCTGCGGAACATCTGAGGGGCCCCGCTGCGCCGAAGGCCAGCCCTGCGGCCCCAGCAGACGGTGCTGCCGGCTTCTCTCTGGCCTGAGGGTAAGGGGCTGGGGAGAGCCCAGACAGAGCCCAGACGCAGACCAAAGGGGAAGCAACAGCCCCCGACACAACCTTGCTTCTCTCTGATTTTGCAGGCAGAACTAAAGGAAAGGCAAAGTCAGGCAGCAGCTGAGATGCCCTCCCTCAGATGTCTCACAGGCATCCAAGAGTCAAAAGATACTGGACCAAAGCCACCTTTCTCCCCTGGATTACCTCCAAATCCTCCGGGGCCCCCAATGCAGTAAATGCCTCCCCGTCCCTCAAACGAGCAACTCTCCTGGAGACAGTTTCCCACACGGGGTGGGAAACATGTATGCATTTTGCTCTTAAATAACCAAAATAGCTAAGTTAAACTGCTGGTGGCCACTAGTGACTCCATCTCTCCCCTCCCCCCACCCCACCCGGCCCCCCGATGGTGGAATCTGGTCTATGCTGGCTGACCTACTCTTCTAGTAATTCCACGTCCACCTCATTGTACAGCCTTTGCCATAACTCAGGCCCTCCTCATCTCTCCGTCACACGGTCGTGACTGCTTCCTCTGATGCAGGAGCCCTCCACCTACCTGCCCCAGGGTCTCCCCCCCCCTCTGATGTGAACCCCAGGACTATTGGTCCTGTTGGGACAAGGTTTCCCTGAAAGCCTTCCAGAAGAAGTCGGTCTACCCGCCTACGGAGAAGGCTTCATTTGTCTCGGGCACTGACGGAAAAAGTGGGTCTTCAAACAAAAACCGGTTGGCGGGAAACATCCCAGAATCCCCTTGGTTTTGGGGGGCCTCTGAGGCCAGGTGCAGCAGTCCTCACTCTCAGGCGACAGTGTGTGGGGATGGCTCTGAGCACCACAGAAGCGGGGGTCTGAGGCAGAGTGCAGGGGTGCAGCCCTGAGGGTGAGCAAGCTACACCGTGTAAGGCAGGGTACCTACAGGAAGGTGGGCAGCAGAGGACGCGCAGGGACTCCCTGGAGCCACGAATGGTTCTGTGGCATTCCCTTTTCCCAATCTCGTTGGGGTTCCTGCCCAGATTTCCCCCGCACCCCCCCCCCAACCCCGTTTCGATGAGGTCCCACGCCCTCCGCGTGGTGCTGCGGTTGAAAAGCACACCGGGCGAGCCGAGGGCGTCTGCGGGCCCACCCGCACCCACCCGCCCAGAGCCCAACAAGTAGACCTTCCTGCGGAAAGCTCCTGAGCCCCGAGCCCCGGGAGAAGACGCTGTCTTAGGAAAGAGCTATGGAGGGGCAAGTCTTCGGTGACTTAAGAGCAAAATGCATACACATTTCCCACCCTGCATGGGCCTGTCTCCAGGGGAGCTGCTCGCTCAGAAAACAGTGCTCCAGGGAACAGTCAGGGCCGGTCTCTCTGAGCCAGGCCGCCCTCGGGGCCGCTCCGAAAGGGAACGGCTGCAGGGGGCAGTGTCAAGATGTCCAGCGGCAAAGCCGAGTCCCGAGGGCTTGAGAATACGAAGGACACCTGGACAGGGCCCGCCAGGGGTTTCTTGCCTTTACCCGACACCGGCTCCCCAGATGTTTGGCCGCTGTGGCCCGGAGCGCTGGGTTAGGGATTCTGAGGTCACATCGAGCTCTGCTGCAGAGAGTGTTGTGATTAGCGAGCGAGCCGCAGCCCCTCCACCGGAGGGTGCGGTGTGCCGTGCATTAGCCAGTCCTGACGCAAAGGCAGCCATATCAGGATGAGGCCGAAATAACAAAGGAGGTGGTTCCGATCCGACCCATGGGCGAGCACTGGCTCCCCAGCAACCTAGCCCACTGACTGGCAGCCAGCCAACCAGCCCGCGTGGGTCCAGGGGTGCGCTGGAGGCCCCCCGACCACCTCTGCCCTCCAGGAGGTGCCACTCAACGAGCCCACCTTCGCACGCAAGGGCACAGACCTTCTGCCCCAGGAGGAGGGAGCCCGGGCCAACCTCCTCTGCTGTTTCACCTCCGCAATCAAACGAGGCGTTGCCTTTGGAACAAGTGATCGGTACGTGTGAAGTGAGCGTCCCTTTGTCGTTTCGAAAACGCATGACCACATCACTGGATTTATGTACATGGCTGCTGACCAAAAGGGTTTTGAGTGGCAACCACTAAATGGTTACTTCCTTCTTCATCCCCGCTAACTGGCGCAGTGAGAGCGGGGGGGGGGGGGGGGGGGGGGGCCGTGGGAAATGTTTGTTTCCAGGAAGAAAGAGGTGGCCACCTGGCTGGCACATGAGCAATCAGGGCAACAGATCGATCGGAGGAGGAGGAGGAGGAGGAGGAGGAGGAGGAGGAGGAGGAGGAGGAGAGCCCTTCCTCCTGGGGCCTTCAGGGTGAGCTGGCATCCTTTGTTTTCATCAAAGGGACGGCTGACTGCCTCCCTGACACAAGGAATCAGCCATCATCTCACCCCGGCTGTGCGGGGGACCCAGGCGCCCCCCTCTGGGGAAGGGGGCAGGGAGTTCTGTGGGCAGGCTTGCGGAGTGAGGACAGCCGGCAGCCACTCCGAGAGCGACCAGGACAAGTGGGCGGCAGCGTTAACGCAGCCCGGATGTCCGGAGTGAGGGGCCCGGGCGGTTCCCGTACGGACACGCCACGGTTTTCTGGGCTTTGCTCTTCCTAGAAGTCAAACTCTTTGCAAAGTGAGCCCGTCCTCCCTGGGGGATGGAGCGCACACATGGCGCGTGGCCAGCTTTGTAGCAGACTAGGCAAGTGGCCTCTCTCCCGCCTCCCTCCCCACACCTCTTCCTGGGGACCTTGCCTGTGGTGATGGGCCGGCCATCTTTATTATCCCAACACCGGTGTGGCCAGAGGCTGCAAACTTTGCTGTTCAGCCTGCACAATGTTTAAATAAAAAATAAAAATAAAAAATTAACCAGTTAACTGCCATGATATTTTGAATTTAATTTTTTTTTAAAAAGTCGGCTTCTTGCGTCTATAGACACTTATGGCATACAAATGATTAATCGGTGCCTATCAGGAAATCACATTAAAATCTAACTGGCCAGCATCTCCCAAGAAGCCAGTGCAAACCTCCAAACGAAGCCAAGCTGCAGGCTACCTTTGGACAGACTCACTTGCCTATCAGGTGACCCCTTCCTACCCTCTGATTGGCTCCCAGACCCCGAGGCCGGGTCAGCTGCTGACCCTGAGCGGGTGCTTTCCCACAGCTGCCCTCTTCCATGCCTGGTGCTACCTCCGAGGCCTCATCTTCAGCTTTTTGCTTCTCGTCCCCATCCAGGGCCTCACCGGGGCGGGTAGCCACCTCTCGGAGGGAGGATCAGAGTCTGCTTTCTGCACAGGAAGCTCTGCCCAAGGGCAGACAGCTGCTGAGTGGCTAGACAGCTTTGAGGCATTCCCCTTCGCTCCCAGACTCATTCCGCTGGGCCCCACCGCCCCGGCACTGAGCGGACGGCAAGCATTGGTAATGCAAATTGCCAACAGCGCAGGTGTGTCCGCCGTACGCACTTGTCAGAGAGTCTGGGAGCGTGGAGGGAGCTGGGGTCTGTGTGGCACCTTCGGGGGAATTAGCGGGAGCTCCGTCTTCTAAGATCAGGGGTTTGCTTGATTAAACATTTGATGAATGAATTAATAAATGGATGAATCGTCACCTGAGTCACCCACATATGCTTAACCGTGAATCAAAATGGGTTTTCACTGCAGAGATATTTTAGCTGAGGCAGAAAGGCAGAGGTGGAAGGGCTGGCCTACAACTTCTCAGGTCCTCGCCACGAGGTCCCCTCACCTTCTGGCTGAACATTTGAGCCCCCCCCCCCCCCAGAAGAACAGACAATAGTATCTACATAGCCCTCCGGGGAAAACTGAAAGAGGGTTTAAGGGTGTCCATATGGAACAAATTTCATTACATTCTCTCTGCAGTATTTAATTCTGATGATAGAATTAAAATGCAAGTATTAGGAAAGACATTGGATTTTTATGAAACTTCCAATATTATCTTTTCAAGAAACTTTAATGACAACTCTGAGCTTTCTTTCATGACCTTAACTTTTTTATATCAGGATTTATGCTTGAAATTGTGACACACAATTTCTGATCACGATGTTTTTTTAATGAACAGTGTCTTTAAATTCTTCCTAATTTGCCGTGATGAGAAACTTTTCCAAGTAGTGATAAGTTTCGTGACAGCGTTAATTTGGAAATTACATCAATACAAATTGTATTTAAAGGCTCTAATTGTAATTCCTCTTCACACACTAACAAGTTTGCTGTGGAAGTTTCTTTGTAGTAGTATGGACAGATTTTTAAATCCAATCAAACATTTTCAGATCTAGTGTTAAATAATGCAAAACACGGGTTTCTTATTGGCACGGTCACCCTGCAGCTGGCTGGGGGTGAGAGGCGGCAGGGTATGCCAGCTGACGGCTACGATTAAACGGCCGTGGCTGGATAATACTTCTGGCCTTGTCTGTGGCATTTATCTCTAGGCCAAGGGTCCAAAACACATGAGCTGAGATTCCAGAAGGATTCAGACCATTGGGTGATGTTGTGACAGATTTGGACATGCTGTCTAGAGTTGCACCCACCGCAACTCCACCTGGCCTTCCTACACCAACCACCCTCCATCTGTCCCTTCCCTCTCTGTCCCCACACACCAAAAAAACCCCAAAAAACCAGGAAGGACACGTTGGCTATACAGAAGATTATTCTAGCACCTTCTCAATACATTTCTTAAAAATAGAACCACAGAGAAACTTAAAAGAAGCATAAGGGCTCCTTTCTCCTTCCTTAGGATCCAAAGAAGAGTATTCAGACCTTTGCAATAATGTTTGTTCTCAGTACACACCCGAGTTGCACTGGGACTGCAAACTCCCCCTTGAGTGCACAGAGCGCCAGCTCCTCCAGTAGGCCAGGGGCCCCCGCCCATTGTCCACAGTGTCACGGGAGATGTCCTCGTGGTCCAGCTTCCCCAGGGTCACATGAAGCAAGCCCACAATGCCACGTGTCACTCATTGGGTTTGTCATGCACAGAGACTGTGGGTTGCTTAGCCAAACCTGGCTCTCCTCCCAGAAGCCCCAAGCCAGCAGCTCTGGCCATCCTGGGCTTGGCCTGGCCACCCCCAAAGGTGAAGGGCTTCTAAGACCCTAGGGCTCCCCAGTAACCTAGGTGGGATGCTCTGATTTGTCTAACGTACAACACCAGTTCTCCAAGGTGCCCAAAGGTGTGCCACGAATGTGGTAAGTCGGTTTGTGGTCCCATCCATTTAAAGACTGCGTGCTTAGTGTGACAGGTGACACGAAGTACAAGCACTGCCCCCTTTACACAAGTGAGCGTCCACAGACAGCCAGACTGACCAGGCAGGACGTAACGCACAAGGCTGCTCAAGGCCTCTTCGCCTGGCGTCCACAGTCTCCCTGCTACAGGGTCCAAAGACAGATTTTAGGGCGAGGAGCATTTGGGTAGGAAACACTGGCATCCGTATGCGCACCAGCTCTCCCTGAACTTGAGCTTTTCTCCCATTAGGATTCTAGGCCATGCGCCACGGCGGTGCTGGCAGACCCGGGGCTTTCTTCCCATGGAAATCGGATCTTTTCATATTTCATTGCAGCGTGGCAGACACCTCAGAACATTCTTTTCATGCATCCTCGCTTCAAAGCATAGGAGGGGAGAGACCTGCTGCTCGCCGTGTTATTTAACGAATTAACAGAGGCACGTATTACCTCGAAAATTTGTTTCTCTTCGGTTTTGATAAACCGAATCCCGGTATAATTGGTTTTCTTCTTAATATTATGATGTGCACTTAGTCATTATTCTCAGGGATCCACAGGCTCCACGGCCGTCAAAGACGTCGCTGGCCCAGGGAAGGTTCAACACTCTTAAGTTTTTTGAACTTAAGAGTTCAGGCCCCCAGCTCCCAGGGAGGCCAGCGGGGAGAGGGGATGGAGGGATCCGGCCTGCGGGAGGAAGAGAGGCAGCTACGATGCATAGCCTTTCCCATCCTGCTTTGGCATATTTCTTTTTTTTTTTTAATATATTTTTTTATTGATTATTTTACAGAGAGGAAGGGAGAGGGATAGTTAGATGAGAGAGAACCATTGATCAGCTGCCTCCTGCACACCCCCTATTGGGGATGTGCCCGCCACCGAGGTACATGCCCTTGACCGGAATCGAACCTGGGACCTTTCAGTCCGCAGACCGACGCTCTAGCCACTGAGCCAAACCGGTTTCGGCAACGTTGGCATATTTCTAAGGAACACTTATCAACACGTTAAAAACAATTTCAGATCTCTGGAGGACAGTGTGAGAAATGTGGATCTAAGGAATGACTTCGCCTGGGAAGATACTGGAATTGCTTGGTGTTAATATTAAAAAAAAAATAATAATAAAAATAAAAAAAACGTGTTAGTGTGAAACCATCTTGGAGCCAAATAGAGAGATCTATGCCTGCAAATGTTAGCCCGTGCCAAAGGTGGCAGGCTGAACCTACCAGCAGTCTAGAACTTTCCCCATCCCTTTCCCATATGAACAGGCTGCTGCCGGGGTGCTCTGCTGGGCTGAGGGGCCTCTCTACCAGGAACCCCTGCCCCAGCCACTGCTCACAGCAGGGGTACAGGGGGACATGCACCTTTGCAGTCCACGCTCCTGCTGGCAGCAAAGACTATGCTCAATCATGGCTGAGAGGTGAACTGGTATAAGACGCTCCTGCCTTGTTTGTAGGCATGTAATTTTAGGCTGAGGATCTGAGACACGTCTCCTAGATTGCAGGATGCTCCAGGGACTGGTTTTTAGCTCACGCTATTCATCAGAGATAAGACAAATCCAAGAGACAGCCCACCAATAGGCCCCATTGCTTCTTCCCCAGGCCCGTGCCATGGGCATCAGGACAGCGCTGGGAACAGGTGGCGAGCTCACCCACACTGGGTGCCTCCTAAGGGATGGCTGTTCTGGGAAAGCTCTGGGCAAATTAGTGTTGCTGCCGATCCATTTTCCACAGCTGAAGACGGGCGTGGGCTCGTGTCACGCGCCTGGCTTCTCTTCCTCTTTTGCCCAGCCACGCCCAGGACAGCATAAAATTTCCAGAAAGCCCGTGGAGATGTTGGGGGCCTTGCCAAGCAGTCTTAGGGCGCGGCCCCCACGGCACCACGTTTCCCGTCAGTGGCCTATCACCCTCTCCCAAACGTCCTGTAAGCAGCCCACGTCTCACCACTGAGGTTGGTGCTGAGCATTCCTGCAGCCTCTACGGAGCGGAGAGCGGAAAACGTGAAATGTTAGGGCAGCATGGGCTGCGTGTGCTGTGGTGATTTCTGAATATAAGCTTGGATGTGTAGGTATTTGCTACCTATCAGAGTCTTTCTCTGGTAAGAGCTTAATCAAGTTATAACTCACATGCCATATACTAGTAATCCACCCTCTGGAAGTGTACAAAGGAGTAGTTTTTAGTTGTGTTACGGTCAGTGTTGGGCAACCGTCACAACCGGTTTTCGAACATTTTCATAACGGCAACAGGAAACCCTGTGCACTCACTGATCATTCCTTCACCTTTTAATGACTGTTCACTTTAAAACTCAGCCTCCGTGCACTTGGGCTCCTGCAATCTCCTCTCTCCCCAGAACAGCATTCTGGGAGAGTTCCAGTCCCTAATGTTGTGGTTCTTAATCTTGTTTTGGCTCACAGATCTCTGGGAGTCTGATGAAAACTGCAGACAGCCTCCCTCGGAGAAATACACATATGCAGATTTATACGTGGCACTTAATAGAAGGAAGTCCCTGGGCCTAACACCACTCGAGCATCGCTTTGATTAGGTTCTTTCTTTTCATAAGAGGAATATAAATTTCTCCCAATCTGATTGTCAGATGATTTGAAATGTGGCCGTCATGGACAACATAACATTTCCAAATTCTAGCTTCCCGTGGTGCGGGGGAGAGTGAGAGGGAACTGTGTTACTTGAAGTATCAAAATGGCGCTGTGGAGAAATGGCCTTTACAAAAGCCTGCAGCCCACCCTTCTTCTAAATGCCCCCCTTGGTCAAGCCAGGACACGAGAGCTTTGGGACCCTCTCGGGACGGCTTCCTCCAAACTGCACCTCAGTCTATGCCAGCCGTGGGCAAACTACGGCCCGCGGGCTGAATCCGGCCCGTTTGGCTGTTCTATCCGGCCCGCAGAGCCGAAAGAGCGGAGGGTTCTCTTGCTCTCCCCTCCGCTCCTTCACCAGCAGCCCAAGAGGAGAGTGCCAGCATGGTCAGATTGCTTTTGTTCCGGCCTCCGCTCCACTTTAAGAACCCATTGTGGCCCTCGAGTCAACAAGTTTGCCCACCCCTGGTCTATGCCATCAGCCTGTACTGAAGCAACTGTGAGGCAGCTGTACACACACACCCTCCGGTTCCCCCAGCACGGCCAAGGGTGAAGCTGAGTGGGGGCGGCTGGAAGGCTTAGAAAAGACAGACGAGAGAAGGAAAGCTGGGTCTCGGTGGGACGCTGCTTCTCTGAAAGACAGCAACCGCATCTACACACCACCGTGTCCGTATTTAATAGTCAGATGCCACGAGGCAAAGGAAGGGCGTGGCCAAGATGTTTACAACATTCTCGTGGGTTTCCATCCTACTCAACTACCTGCACCTGAGCTCCATCAAGCCCACCTCACTCAGGCACGTGGGGCCACGTGTTCGGACCGTAGGTGCAAGCTTACGACGACAGCTGTTGGCTACGATTGTGCGGGGAGGGCTCTGCCCTCCGAGCTGGGACTTGCACGTGGCCACGAGAGCACTGTGCCCTCTCGTTAGTCCGAGGCTTGAACCTGTCCAAACGCTGTAGCCGCCCCCCACATCCGGTTACTAGCCGGTATGGAAACACCGTGCTCACACACCCAGCCCAGGGCAGGAAAATGCCTCTCCTGAACCCACAGCCTGCTTTCACCAGGCGGTGCCATAATGCCTTTAAGTCATAATGGTTTGCTTTTGCTCTCAAGAAGCTCGGAGGCCATTTTTCTGCCTGCCTCTAGCAGCTGGACTGGGACTAGATGCTCGCCTGTGGATCAACATTTACGGCCCTTGTTTCCCCTTTGGCCTGAATCCACCATTTGTTCCTACTTGATGCATTTTTCTATTTCTGCCTCAAACTGCTTCTAGAACAAGTCGGCGCATTTCTTTTCCTAGCCTTGCCGTTCTGCGCTTGAATGCAATTCGTGACAAATGTTTGTTTGCTGATATGTGTTCTCAGTGACAGAGCTTACTTTATAGCTCTTTTTCTCACCTACAACTTGGAGGTACTAGACTCGGGGTGTTTTGCAAGCAGATAATCCTCGCCCATAATTTACCAGGTGTTGTGTTGTCTACGTAGAACAGGGAAGGTAGGATTTTTTTTAAGTAGACATAACACAGAGTGTTGTATTTTTTTCTATTCAACAAGATACTTCCATAGCACTTACTAGGCCGGGCACTGATCTAACAGATTTCCACATGTTAATTTAATATTCACAAAAACCCTGTGAGTTGGGTATGATTTTTTTTATTTCCCCCCACTTTACAGATGAGAAAACTGAGGCATGGAGAGGTTAATTTACCCAAGGTCACAGAGCGAGTAAATGGCAGAGCTGGGATTAGGAACAGTGTCCTCTGCCTGTGTCAACACTCTGTCCTAAGGCTCTGCTAGAATGAGCCTGGGCATTAGGACCCTGAGCAAGCCATTTAAATCCTCCCTGTCACCTGGGACAATGGCATCCACTGCATCCTAGATCTGCAATTAAATGAGGCTCCATGCAAAGCTGGTGTCCATCCCCCAATGGGAAGCCAACTTTGTCCTCTCTGGCTCCATCAGCACAGAAATCCAGACAAAACATCGGGAGGCGCCCAGGCCAAGAGGCATAACTCGCCAACAAAACATTACCTGTAAACACCAAAAGCAGACTGCAGCCCCCCATCTTCTCTTCTCAACCGGGGACCTATCACTGACAGGCTTTCTAAAATGTATATTAAGAAACAAACTCAAATTGTGTTTTGACATATTTTAATATCTGGCATCATCTTTCTGAAAAGTGAAGCTGAGAGATTACAGTCAAATGCTCTGCCAAACTTAGACAACCAGTTAACTGCTCCCACTTTAAACAACACAGTGTGCATTCAGAAAGTACATCGGACCTCAGGATGCCTTAGGTTTTTTTCCAGTGATGAGAGACTGTCACTGTCTCCTTGTCGACGTGTCCTATGACAATTTCAGAAGCAGGGACTGGACCCTGCATAGTTTAAGCAGAAGTTCGGGACAGTCTGAAACTCGGAAATCCCCTCATAGCAACCCACATGGATATAGTATTTTTTGAGTCCGCAAAGTCCAGTCAGAACTATATCTACTAATATATTTTTTATTAATTTCATAAAGGAAGGGAGGAGAGATAGAAACATCAATTATGAGAATCATCTATCTGCTGCCTCCTGTACACTCCCTACTAGAGATTGAGCCTGCAACCTGGGCACGTGCCCTAACTGGGAATCGAACCCTGACCTCCTGGTTCATGGGTCGATGCTCAATGGCTGAGCCACACTTGTCGGGCCAGAACTATATTTTCAGTAAACCCTCCCAACCCCAAGAGGTTAATGATCCCATTTTATAGGTTAGAACAAGAAAGCCATGGAGGGTAGTGATTTTCATCCATCCAGTACTGGCTTAGTACTAATTGTGTCTTGGGCAGCGTGCTGAGGTCCTGGCCCCTGCTTTTAGGAAGGTTCCATTAGATGAGAGAGGCGAAATCCAAAGAGCAGCCCGCACATGAGAAATGAGGAGAGAGTCTTCCTGGGCCTGGGCAGGGGTGTGGGCAAGCTTTCCAAAGCAAGGTAACAGAGACACGTCAAAGTGCGTGGAGAGAGGACGCTGACCCTCAGCACATGCAGAGGCACGAGGGGAAAATGTAATGCATCTGAGAAAGGACATTCACCTGCTGATTCAAACCATCTGAGCTCCGCCCAAGTGCTGGGCTGGAGCTGGGGAATGGGGACCCTACTATTAATGAGGCAAAGTCCTTGTCCTCGAGGACCCTCATCCTCAGGTAGAAATAAACGGTAAAAACAGAAACCAAATAAAAATGTTATTTCAGAGAGGGGTGAGCACAAGAAGGGAAGAACTCGGGGAATGAGCTGGAGGAACTGGGTGGAGCAGGTCTCGGGCGGCAATCGGGGAAGGGGGCCTCTGAGGGCAGAGCTGAGAGCAAACGCCGACCACGGGCCAGGTGAGAGGGAGCCGGGTGAACAGCACGCACGGGCCTCACAGGTGAAGCCGGCGTGGTCAGAAAACAGCAAGGAGGCCAGCGTGGCTGGAGCAGGAAAGAAGTGGCTGGAGCAGGAAAGAAAGACGATGCGGCGGGGGATGGGGGCCTCGTGGGCTGTGGGAAGCACTTCAGATTTATCCTGAGGGCAGTGAGGAGCCTGGGAAGGGTTTCAGGAGAGGCAGCGGTGACCCTGCTCATTCCCACTCCTAAGGGATAACTCGGGAGGCTGAGAAGAACGAATCATTGGGGCCGGGGTAGGAGTAATAGCAGTTAGAAAGCTCCTGCCAGAATCTGAGGGAGAGATAGGTTAACTGCATCAGGGGGATGGCGGTGGAGAGAAGACAGTGTTTTGATCGGAGACAGATTTTTGGAGGCAGCACTGGCAGGGCCTCCCAGAGGTGTGGACATGGAGGGGTGAGTGAGGCGGGGATAAAGAATAACTCCTAGCAACTGGCAAGTTGGACACTGTCCTGGCATGGAATGTTGGGAGAATGCAGAAGTGCTCATCCGACATTCAGGTGAAGGGAGTCCATGAGCCGGCGTCTGAGACGGCAGCTCTGCAGAGAGATCCACATTAGCTTTGAAGTAAGGGTCACTGGCCTGTAGAGGGTAGTCAACGCTCGAGACTCAAATATTCTAGGGGAGTGTGCTGAGTGAGAAAACCCAGGTCTTGATCCAGGGTGAGGGGGAACTTAAGATGAGGAAAAGCCAGACAACTACGATGAGATGGAGTGGCCAGTGAGGCAGGAGGGAAACCAGGAGTGTAAGGTCATAGAAACCGGGAAACAAAGAGGGAGAGGCCAACTGTGTGAAAGAATACTCTGGTGACCTCAGGGTCAAGAAAGCAGCTTCCTGGCGGGATGGAAGTGGGGTCGGAGAGGGTTAAGAGAGTGGGAAGTGAGGAGGTGTCAATAGTCACTGCAGACATGGGGGTGAAGATGAGCAACTACGTGGAGCAGGAGACAGAGGCATGAAGAGTCTTAAAGAAAGGAGCTCTCTCAGGGGTTCATATGCTGACAGGAAAGCTCCACGGGAGAGGGGACCACACAGCCCTGTCCTTGAGCTGGCAAGTATCCTACGGGTCACCTTGTCTGTAACTGCACATCCTAGCTCTCTGCTCATCTACTTCTAGGACCCTCACACGCTGCCACCCTTCAGGGCCTCAGGCATGGCATTCTGCCTCTCTCTGTTCCCCCCTTGGTAGATCTTAGGTGGATCTTATCAACTCTCCAAGGTTTCAAATCCCTGCTGCACTTTGAGATCTTCGTCTCCCACTTGATCCTCTTAGAAATGGGACATTTCCATGGATGGTCCACGGGCAGCACTCACTAGAACCAACCTGACCCTCCCTCTACCTCTCTCTCATACTTGTGACCTGAGCAAGAGGCCTTCCCGTCACAGTGCTTTAACCCCTTTATATTTCCTCCAGCCCAGCCCTGCATATTACCAGCCCCACTGGCTAGTAAACAGCAAAACCAATACATCGATCAGATCAGTGTGACTGAATCCATACTCCTACCTACTTCCCTCAAAAACGTACCTATAGTTACTTGATTTTTATTTTAGCCTATAGCTAGTCACATTTAAGTCAGCAAGAGAAAGTATTACTTTACGATAATAAGCATAGATGAGAAACAAGTCTAGCAAAGTGGTTTATTCTTACAAGTCAGTTGCTAGGAAAGTTTCTTCAAACAGATCATGAGGTGGAAATGCCTCGGAGAAGGATCCGTCTTTCAGATTTCTTCATAATGGCGCTATGATTTTTATATCTCCGTGTTTAAAGAGCCACTACTTCAGATGACAGTAACTCTTGGGTGTTTGTTTTTATTTCCAAGTTTGTGGTTTTTCTGAAGAAGCTATTTTAAGTTTGTGAACTGTCTCACTGTCTTTTCACTCTCTCTCTTCAGCTCCTCAATGTGGGCGTCCAGACGCTCGAGTATATGATGAGACCGCAATTCCTCCTCCTCCAAAAACCTTGTAGCTATTGAGCCCAGGGGAGACACAGCCGTGGTACACTAGAGGAGAAGCAGATTTTGACATACATTAATGGGATGGTCTGTTTCTAAGACATGTTATGCATGATATTTTCTAACTAGAAATATTAGGAGGTGATTTTAAAAGAATATTTCTTCCTCTTAATAGATTGTTTTTATCCTAACTCAAGAATATTTCTAAAAAATAGTTCTGCAAAAAATAGCACAGATTTCTTCCGTTCTGACCCAAATTGTGTTAAGTATAAAGTGTCATATAAGATGCTAATTATGGGTCTGAAGAATGTCTCATTTTACACTTGCACATCCTCTCTATCCAAAAGAAAATATACACTTAAGGCCTGTTATTCAAACCCACTTTTGAAATCAATGTTACTTTCACTTTATAGAACAGAATATCTACCTATAAAATATCAGACACTGGTTAAAACCAATTATTTCCCCCCCTCCAAAATTTCTGTCTGCGTCCTTTGTTTGACACACTTGGGATAGTTCAGAGCTCAGACTTTAGGAAGGAAACACAGGCCACAGGCAGGAGAGCCTCTTCGGCTGCAGGTGTTTTCTATAAAGTCACCTCAAGCAACTGAATTAGCGAATACAGAATCACTGCCCCTGGGGAAACACACACACACCCACACACACACACACACCGCCCCTGGGGAAACACACACACACACACACACACACACACACACACCACCACCACCACCACCATCACCACCACCACCACCACCCCCACCACCCCCATATGAATTATCATGCTCAAAACGACTGATCCTGGTAGAATCCACTTTCATTTATGAAATGAGTTCAGAAGTGGTTAGGGACTTGCCGGAGGCCATTCCACTAAGGATGCCAGTGCTGGACTCAAACCCTGCTCCCCGGGCCCGAGCTTCCTGCTCAGTGTGCTGTGGGAGAGCTGAAGCAAGAGGGCAGGGCCGCCGTGGCCACCTCAGCTGGGAATGTGCAAGTCGGGTCACGCAGATTTGTCATAGCTCTGCTCCGGTCCACGAATGAGGTGGCAGAACGTCAACTATTGACTGGTGTTTATGGATATTTTAAGCAAGGAGGCGAATTCACATATACGGAACCTGTGACTAATGAGACCGTCTGTACTCCCTAGTGGCCTGAGGTAACATTCTATGATCAAACACACTGATATTGTTGAAGTCAAATGCCAATGGGACAAATAAAAACACATCACATCAATTCAGGTCAGGTTTTAGTGCCAAACAGATTCTGCTGCCAAACTCGGTGAGAAAGTTGGGTTTCAGGACTGTTTTGGACTTTAGAATTACTTAGAGGTGAAGTGGGGATTTGTTTTGAAACTGATGGGAATGAATGGCCCGAGGCAGTGCTTCATACAGAAGGCAAAAACGATGCCGGCGTTTGCACAGGAACCAAGGGCCAGCACAGTGTCAGAGGGCAGCCTCTGCCGGCAGGGCCACCACTGTGAGGCTCCGACACGTCAGATGCAATTCCTTCCTCCACCCTTGCCTACCCCTTGCCCTTTCCAACGGTGCCCTTTTCCTGCTCCACTGTCTGTCTGAGGACTAGCCTGCCATCCAGAGGTATTCCTTAAACCCGTGGTCAGCAAAATGTGGCTTGCAAGCCACATGCGGCTCTTTGGCCCCTTGAGTGTGGCCCTTCCACAAAATACCATGACCTGGGCGAGTCTACTTTGAAGAAGTGGCGCTAGAAGAAGTTTAAAAAATTTGACTCGCAAAAGAAATTTCAATTGCTGAACTGTTGATATTTGGCTCTGCTGACTAACGAGTTTGCTGACCACTGCCTTAAACCAATAGTTCCAATACAAATTGACCCTCTCTATAAAAGAAAGGAGGAGAATTTCCAATTAGGGTAAAACCAAATGAATATCTAGAACTTAGATTACGTTTCAGAATTAAGATATATTCTGCAAAAGTAATCATGGCTGAATGTGTCTTCATAAGCAAAACTGTCGGACAGAAATACATGAGAATAATAAAGGGTATTTAGTACTTAATATACAGAACTAGTAAAAAAACAAACAAAATGAAAACATATCATGCTATTCCCCCTTAAAATAAAAGATAAAATCTAAGTAATCTCAATAAACTAAGACAATCAGGAAGTTTCCATACCGAACATATAGATTCATCTCGCTCATTTATACTCTCAGAGATAGTGTCAGACAAAAGGACTTCGCTTGGATCTAGCACTGAAGGCAAAGAGTGAGCTTTGTAGAGGAAGTTGGAAGGCATAGAGCTGTAGGAGCTGTAAGGGCTCAGGGGAGAACTCAGAGAGCTGAGGGCCGTGGCCACCGGCTCTCCCCTATCCGGCGCTTGTCCTCGTGCAGCATGCAGGCCTGCTCTGTAGGGCTCGGTGTTCCTTCCATCTTGCCTGTGCTGGCCATGGGATGGCCTGGATAGCAGGTTAGGAAACAAAAGTAACAACTGGAGCAATTTTTCTCATTTAAAACAGAAATCTTGAAGGCAGTTCACTTAAAAGTAAATGAGAAGGCTAATTAGATGAGGCTGTAAAGTAAGCAGCCCCCCGAGACCAGGTGCTTTTCACTCACTCAAGGTTCCAAATGCCCAATCCCCTCCACCAGGCCCCCGCCCTTACAACACAGCAAGGAAGGCAAGCAAGTTGCCAGGGTGCCCAGTGTGGTTAGTGCCAGGACAAGGGGAGGTATTTTGCACATAAGAAGGGCACCTAGTCTTGACTGGGTGGCTCAGTGGGTTGGAGCATCATCCCGTATACCAAAAGATGGTGGGTTTAATTTCTGCTCAGGGCACATACCTAGGTTTCAGGTTTGATTCCCAGTCAAGTCACATGCAGGAGGCAACTGATCAATGTTTTCCTCTCTCATCAATGTTTCTCTCTCTCTCTAAACAAAAATAAATAATAAATAAACATATCCTCGTTCTCGGGTGAGGATTGAAAAAAAGAAGGCACCTACCCTTATCTGGGATGAAGGAGGGTTAGAGCAGTGAAGGTGTCAGCAAAGGCTTCGGGGAAGAAAATATGTAAACCATATAGAAAGGCTGGAAGCCAGGTGGTTTTTCATTGAAGGCTGACTTATGGTAACAGCTTATAACTAATCAAAAATACAAAGCAAGCTCTTTCTAAAAAGCCAACTTATGGGGCAAGTGGGGCTGTGGAGGTGGCAGGCAACACGAAAGGCTCAGGGGAATGAGGGTGTGGTTTACGCCTGTGGAAGTGCTCTACAACCCCCTCCATGTTTTAACCTGGCAGTAGCCTTACTTGTGTATGCTGTATTTCAGAATTAAACATACAGCCCTTTGGAGATTTAACATCGATAAGTCAGAAATAATTCTCAAATGAGAATTATATCACAATGATACACATTTTTAATAGACTGTGAAGAAATGTTACTTGAACTCTGTATTCTTGAACCCAGGTGATCTGTTGTGTGTCGGTTTTAAGAGCGTGTCATGGTTTTTTTGGCACATCTGAGTAGAAATCTCCAGCTTAGATTGGGTATCCACCAAATTTTTCTGTAGTTGCTGATTTTCAGATATCAATTTATTTAATGCCTCAATATAATTCTCCTGGAGGTCTGCTAGTGAAATCCCTTTTGCCTAATAAAAAAGAATGCTAGAGTCACTTAATTTGTATAAGAATACTTGTGATCTGTGATATCCCTGCCAGTGGAAAATTATTTTCTTTTTGGTTGTAACTAGTTCACCTATACCTTTACTTTGGAAAAAGTGAAGATTTGCTTTTGGCTCTCTTGAGACTAAGAGAAAAGGGTTCTCTGTTATTGTAGTTAATTGATACACACTTGGAGCACATAGGGCTTTCCTGCTGTGTCAGGAATATGCAGAGGAGGAGGAAGGCTCAGAGCTAGCAGGGAGGAAGGCTCTAGGTGAGAATCGGAAACAGAGAAAAAACAAGATAGCAGACATGAACGAGAAGGCTGGCCCTCGCTGGTTTGGCTGGATAGTGTCAGTGACTTAAGGATCCTGGATTCGATTCCACTCAAGGGCACATGCCAGGATTGTGGGCTCGATCCCCAGAAAGGGTCGTGCAGGAGGCAGCCAATCAATGATTCTCTCTCACATCACTGATGTTCCTATCTCTCCCTCCCTTCCTCTCTGAAATCAATAAAAATAAAAGAGAAGGTTGAATAGCCTGGAACTCCTGTGGAAAGATATCAAGAACAAAGAGACAGAAAGAAATAAATTGAACAGAAGTTTCCAAAAAGGAATTCTGGCCAGCAGGGACAACTTTTAAATAAATACTCCTTAGCCTTAGATATTTTTATGTAACATTGGCACCTAATCTTGTGTGTGAAATATATTTGGACATGATAAAGTAGCCCTGGGAATTACTACTCTGATCTGGTCTAAGTTTTTGCCTAGTAACACAGTACCTGGGAGGGAGGGGTGCCTGGACTATTTTTTTTTTTCCTGATGAAAAAATATTTCATTAGCAGTCTGAAAAATTCCTGTAATCTCTTGAGTTTAATACAACATTTAGCTTGGTCTTTTCTGTAAATAATTTTCTGAAAATAGACTGGTCAAGAGTGGCTTGACATACAGAATTTACCAAACAAAAGCATAAACTTTAAAATACAACCTTTCAACTACCTGTATACCACTAATGACAATGAGTTACAAAATCTTTCAATAAATTGTTAATGCCAGTTAAAATCCACCCCCTAAAAGGATCTGCAAAACAGGATTTAAACTGCATACTATTGTCAAAACTGTAAACAAAACTATTTTAAGATGTGGTAAATAATTTATTTACCAGAGTTATTGTTCTCATTAAGGTAAATGATTTACTAAAATAGTCATTTAACCTGGTCAGTGTGGCCAGTTAGTTGGAGCATTGGCCCAATCGCAGAAGGGTCGCAGTTTTGATTTCTGGTCAGGGCTCATATGGGAGGCAACCAATCGATGTTTTTTCTTTCTCCCTCTCCCTTCCTCTGTCTCTAAAGTCAATAAAAATCTATCCTTGGGTGAGGATTTAAAAAAGGCCCTGGCCAGTGTGGCTCAGCTGCTCGGGCATATACCATGCCCAAAGGTTGCCGGTTTGGGTCCTGATCTGGGTTGCAGGCTCAGGCCCTGGTAGGGGGTGTGCAGGAGGCAGGTGCTTCAGGTTTTGCTCTCCATAGATGTTTTTCTCTCTCAAATTCAATTTAAAAAAATTTAAAAATAGTTATTTAACCCAAACTTTCATTTGTAAAAGCAATTCTACTTTCCTAGGTGGTAAAAAAACAAAAAGGCAATTTGTAATAACTATTCTTAATATGTACAACATATCCTCACTGTGTGTAACCTCAAAACCAGAGGGAATTTAAACTGTGACAGAATTTTTACCCGCCTGAGTCTGATGCCTGATGTCATCAAATATACTTTTTTTTTTTAAGATAATGCTTGCCTTTGCCAGGCGTCTTTTTTAAGTTTTCCCAAATTTTATTTCATTAACAATTGCAGATAAGTGAACGTAAAAGGTAATATAAAAGCTGCAGCAATCACACACCTGGCTGTATAAAGAAAGGGCAGTACCACCACTGTTCGGTGGAGGTCTCAGGAGAAACAGAGCTGAACAGAATCTCTGGTCTGGTCAGGCTTAAGCGCCCCTGAGGGTTCCCGACTCATATGTGAACAGGTCCTCACTGCATGAGAGAAGATTCTATCAATCAGTTATTGATAGAATGCCAACTCCTGGGCCTTCTGAAGATGCTGTGTTATAAACCAGTTAGCTTTTGGCTCTCTCCACTGCTAACTTAGTACTGGCTTTATTGGGGCATAAAAAGTCATTTCTATCCCTTCATCGTCCCCCTCACAAGATATTTAGCTCTTGTCTCCTTTCCTATTTTTAGCATCTTGTAAGTTTGTGCTTGGAAGTAATTCCTTTCATTATGGTTTTATAGGGCTAAGAGGAGGGAGCTAGGTTAGAGACATATTTTCATCTGCCACCTATAGTGGCAGCATATTTCATAATATAGGAAGCCACAAATTAACCACCCCTCTATACATTAACATTTAGTTTAATTCACATTTTTGGATATTGCAAACAACAACAAAATGACCATTTCTGCACATTTGCTCCTATAGAACGAGTTCTTTGGGAATGAAAACTGATAGGGCCTTTCTGGGGAATTATTTAGCATTAACTATCAAGTTCAGAAAGGCACATGACTTGGGATCCCATTCCTGGTGCGGGCTCATATGGTAGGCAACCAATTGACCTATAGGCTATATATATTTCCAAGTTTGTTGGATGTTGCTAAATTGCCTCCTAAAAAGGTTTCATCAATTCACTTTCTCATTAACAGAGCATGAAAGGGCCTGCTTCCCTGTGTGTTTGCCAACACTGGCTACATTAATTAGCTTGTAAACTTCAGTGTCAATCCAATAAGCAATAAAACATTTACTTATTTTGTTTTGATTATTAGGGAGGTTGAACAGCTCTCCCTGTTTTCTGGATTTTTGTATTCTATAAATTATTTATGTCCTTTGATCATTTTTCTACTGAATTGTCTTTTATTATATTTGTATGAAATCCTTATATATTAATATTTTATGTTAACCATCTGTCTGTTTATAGATTGTTTTCCCCAGTCTATTATAGTCTTTTTTTTTAATGGGATCTTTTGCAACCCAGAAATTTTGCATTTTTATTTTGTAAAATTCCTTACATTGTAAATTCTTTATGGTTTCATGATGTTAAGAGAATCTTACCCTCCCAAAAGATTATAAAAATAGTTCCCCATATTTTCTTTTAGTTGAAATAAAGTTGTCATCCAGTGTATTGCACTTCCTCCCACCCAGCCCCAATAGTCTGTAATTGTGAAATTAGAACTACATGAGAGCAAATAGGGGCACTGAGTAACTATGCATCTTTGGAGGCATATATTCTCTTGTAAGTAGAGGGGGTGGGAGAAGGATTTCTATAGTCCTTGAGCATTTGATCTACATTAAAAAAAAAAAGATAGGTTAGAATAGATGGGTCATTTTGCAAGTTATAAGAATTTATAACAAAATAGTTAAAAGCATTAACACTTTATGGCTCACTGTTAGTTAATCATGCTCTCTCTAGTTTCATAGAAGCTAGTACACACTTCTTTACTCTCTACTAGACTATTCCCAATAATCTCAAGCATTGGTGGGGAAGATCCGGCACACAGGCCGTACAGGGCTCACGAAATCATTTGGTCTGGCTCTGCCAAAGCATTAGAGTACGTTAATTAAATGTTTGATCAAATATAGCAGGCTAATTTTTGTGTTGATAATTTTATATGGCCTATGAACGATGTTATAAATACCCAAATAGCTCTTGGCAGGAAAAAGGTTCCCCACCCCTGTCTTTTTTTTTTTTTTAATATATTTTATTGATATTTTACAGAGAGGAAGGGAGAGAGATAGAGAGCTAGAAACGTCGATGAGAGAGAAACATCGACCAGCTGCCTCCTGCACACCCCACAACGGGAATGTGCCCGCAACCAATGTACATGCCCCTGACCGGAATCGAACCCGGGACCCTTCAGTCCACAGACCGAAGCTCTGCCACTGAGCCAAACCAGTTTCAGCCCCACCCCTGTCTTAAAGAGAAGAATTCTCTTATTCGTCCTTGTGTCATCATCTAGCAAAATGATCTAAACATAAAAGATTTTAGAATATTTGATTAAATTAACTCCTTCTTATAGAAATGTAATTAAAACTAAATTATTAACAAGATGGTGTATTTTGTAATGAAAATATATTGTGAACATAATTATAATAACAGCATCTAACACTTTTTGTGTACTTACTAAATGCCAAGCACTATGCTAAATCCTTTATATACATAAATGTATTTTAACACGTGCATAATATCAAAGGTATCTTCCAGTTGCTGGAGGAGAGACTCAAGTTTGGCTCAGTTCCATCACTATATTTGAGAAGGTTTCTGCAGAAAGATCATTTCATATTTGATCTTAACTCTCTTTTACAATATCAATATTTATAAAGTTATTTCTTTGAAGGCTTGGGTGGCAGAAAAACTCGTTTCTATTTATGTACCTCTTGCAAGCCCACTTCCAGCTTCATCACCATTTCAGAAAGATGACGATTTTCTAACTTGAGTGACTCCAGCTGATCCAAAATCTCCTGAGAAGGAAAAAGCAGAAAACACAAATACACAGAAATAACAAATCAAGTACATCTTACACAATGTTTTCACGGGTAATTTTCAATAGATGAAGTTATATTCTTCATTAAAATAGAAATACTTTCTTAAAATATTTTTAAAGGTGTTTCAAGATGAATCAACATACATGTGATTAAAATATTATTCTAAGAAGATGAGTCAGATCCTTAGCAGAGCTCTAAACCTCCCTGTATTAGCCTCCTGATTGGGCTTCTATCTCCAACATCACGTGGACTGCACGCTTTTCAAAAAATAATACCTTATTTTCAGTCCTCATTCTCTCCTGTCTTTCTGCTCGACCAAAAAGTCCTGCCTTCCTTGGCTTCGTGCTTCCTTAGTGAAACTTTCCTTCCTTGTTGCTGCTTTTTCTTTTTTTCTTTTTTTTTAGCTTCATGCCAACACCATTTTTACCCTAAATGAGCAATGTCCTAAGTTTGGTTCAAGTCTCTGCCCTTCATATTCTATGCTTTCTCATTATAATCTAAGTCTCTCAGGATATTTCAAATGCCAACTTCATGCAAATACTTTCACAGCTAAATGTCTCATCCTGATTTTAATCTTGAACTCCAGACCCTCTGTGGAATTCACTATTAGCAATTTTCATGTGAAAGTCCAGCCTTCCTTACCAGCCAAATGTGCCAAACCAATGTCCCCTCTACCTTTCATACAAATTCATTATCCTCCCCCTAACTGCTTGCTATCTTTTCTCTATTTCACTAAAGATCATTTTCCACTCAGTTGGAATCCAGTGACATCTTTCTTTAACTCACCCCCAAGCCACCCCAGCCCACCCCATCCAATCAAATATCAAGCTAGATAGCTCCAGAATTCATCCCTTTCCCTCTACCTCCCTTCCCACTGCTCAGGCCACCATTCTACTGTTAGAACAGCATCTGGGTGGTCTCTTTGCCTTTTGGCTTCTTCCCCACATGATGACCACAGAGATATTTCATCCTACTTGAAGCCACACTCCAACTCTTACACATGACTGACGGGGCCCTTCAGGAGCTAACCCCTGCTTTCCAGTCCCTCCCACTGTCCCCTGTCCCACTTGTACGCTAGTCTGTCACGTAGAACATGTCACGGTCTCACCACACCCCACAGCAACGGCCTCCTCACTCGTCGGTGTCTAGTCTCACCTCCCCACCAGTCCTCCCTAGAATGCTCATTTCCCAGCACAGTCTCAGCTCAAAGCAGGTGTCTAATAAAAATTTACCGAATTAAATACTATGGAAATTGTAACTTTAACAAATTCAGTCTTCAAAAACAAACTTCAGGTAAAATGAGGTTTTTTTGGAGTATCACCTTGTGCTCTACTGCTTTTTCCTCTGCCTTTTGTATCTCTGCTTTGAGTCGCTTTTCCATGTCGGAGGAAGAACTTTTGGCAGAAGCAATAGTGACATCTCGCTGATGTAACTCTCGAGTTAACTGGGAGATTTCTATCTTCATTCCTTCAAGTGCAGAACTGTAACTCTGGTCAGCCTGCAAAATCTGTTCTTTCAACTATAAAGAAACAGAAAGGAAAACATAAAAATTTTTAAGAGAAAGCATATAGATTGAAAAATACATTAATAGTTAAAATAATATGACAATTTTTACCTTAAAGCATGAATAGTTTCCTAGATTAAATCTGCAGAAAATTAGCAATTTACCAAGTGGCATATCTATACTGAAGGTCAGCTAGTTATACCCATAATCACTTATATCTCAAAACAGGACAGATATAACTGTCCCTCCTATTCAAACACTGAGAATCAGTATCAAAGCCCATGCACATATTATTTAGAGGACAGCACCTAGGACCTGCATTCTTTTGTTAGCTACAAATCTAAAAATTTTGCTTACAAGGTTTCCTGGTCCATAGATGATAATAGATAATAAGAAGAGAAGGGCTAGAAGTAACCTCAAAGAAGTAATAAAAAATCTGAGTCAACAAACAGGACGGCCAGGGCCCATTACTGCAGACAAACAGCTCTGCACACCTCAGCAGCTAACAAGAGTATTAACTAGTTATATACAGTTATGTGTCAGCACAGAGAAGCGACATATCCATACCGCCATCTACTCCTGAATACAAGTGGCCCCTGGAACTACATTTTTCTCCTACATTTTTCTCCGAAACCCAGAACTCAATCCATAAGTACAAACCATTACCTTCTTAATCTCTGCCCTATACTCATTGTTATGTACTTCCATCTTCTTCAATTCTTCATATTTTTCCATTAGTTCTTGGCTCAGCTGTTTACATGTTATACTCACAGATTCCAAGCTGTATGACAAAAATAGGATCACATATTTAAAACCCCAGAACCCACAAACTGAAGTATCAAAATTACATTTTTGATATCCAAGACATGTTTGCAAACATCACCTTCCACCCCAAATTAAAACTCATTTCCAATTTCCTTGTCACCTGAGGCAACTAAATCCAATTCAAACTTTTGGAGATACAATTTTTTTTTAGACCTGGAAGGGATGGGGAGAAACAGAGAAACATAGATGTGAGAGAGACACATCGATTGATTACCTCCTGCATTCTCGCACCCCAACCAGGGCTGGGGATCAAGCCTGCATTTGAGGTATGTGCCCTTGACAGGAATCAAACCCCAGACTCTTCAATCCGCCAGCCGATGCTCTATCCAATGAGCTAAACTGCCCAGGGCTGGAAATACTTGTGTTTCTGTATTTACCTATAGTCTTTCCTTCTACTTAAAATTACCTGGTTACAACATGCTAAATATTGTAGCTAATTTTCCTTTTCTAGCAGTACAGGGGCTGACATCATAATCTAAATTCTCTCTACACTTAATTACAATGCTATTCTACACACAGCTGTCAGAAAAATCTTTAGAGTTCCAAATTGTCACCCTTAACTTAAGAATCAATCTTGTCAGATATAGGAACTTCATGAGCACCATCTCTCTCTTACCTCACTGCACATTTCTACTAATAAAATATTTTTCCTTCTGAGTCAACAGGCTTTCTCTCTACTATGTACCCTTTGCTGTACCTGACTTCCTGTCTCTGCACAGACCATCCCCTTGACCACGAAGTAGCTTACTCTCCTGCCTAGCAATGGAAGGTCAGCATCCTTTCAAGAATCAGCAGATTTTTCCTGGTCATTTCCCTAATCACCTTAAATGTAGTCTATTTTTCATTTTTTATAGCTTGAATGTGCAAATTTTCTAAAATTTTCTACCTTAAATCTACTACTTTATTTTTTAAATATGTATATATTTTTTTAAAATGGCCAAGAGACAGTCCAATATATATTTAATAAAAAATGCGGATGGTGATTTACATGCAGTCTCCAATGTTAGATTTTAATGTATACAAATGTTAGAGTTTAATGTGTACACATCTTAGTTTTCCATCCCTCCTTCCATCTACCATTCACCTGTATTCATCAGATGGAAACCAGTATTTTTATTGATTTCAGAGAGGAAGGAAGGAGAGAGATAAAAACATCAATGATGAAAAAGAATTGGCTATCTCCTGCACTGAGTATTGGACTTAAAAATTTACCTAAATTGCTCTCAGGTCCTTTAATGTGTATATTTTGTCTCTCGAACTACAAATTCTATGATTAAAATAATGTTTTTTATTCTTATTTTTCTCTGGGTTTGCCCACCATCCTCTTAGCACCTGGTTTGGTTCCAGACTGTTCAGTAAATACATGATAACAACCTAGAGTGTTTCAGCAACACAGCCAACTTATCAGATAAGCTATCATTTTTTAAAAAATCTTTAAAATTCAACAATACAAAAACATTTAAGTCCCTCCAATTAAGTAATATTTTATTCAAAATGAACAACATAAATTATCTAAAAGGGGTCCTTTTTCTAGTTGTCTTTAGATACAAAAAAAAAAGAATTTTTTAAATCCAGTGTTTGAGTACTGAACATTGGTGTTTGTATCCATTCCAGTTTTACCTATTTCTGAAAATCCTACAGTGCTCACTTATTTGGTGCTTGATATGTCAAACACTGAGTTGGAGAGATCAGAGACATCCTTGTCCTCTGTACAGGTGAGGAAGTCAGGGTCTACAGAGGCTAAGTGTCCCAGGTCGCCCTGCATGTCAGAGCAAGAGGAGAGCAGAGTAAAACACACATACATGCAACAGATAGCTCAGAAGCCAATTACTGGAAAAGCTACAGTAAAAATGTCAAATTAGTTCTACTGTCAAAAAGAAGAAGATTTCGTTTATTTTATTCAATCCAAAGTGTATATAAACACTCAATAATGTTAACCAGGAATATCTTAAGTATTCCAGGGTGGAAAAGAAAGAGAGCAAAAACTACATGGATATGTGTAGGCATGTATACTTAATATGTAAAGAAAATACTTGGTAGTTTCCAAAAACAGAAATAAAAGTAAAAACAAAAAATGTCTTACTTAAAGACAAACTTAAAAGGGTAAAGCAATAATTTTCTGATATTTGTTTGCCTAAAAGCTAATAGTTTATATATTTTACCTTTTAGATACAGAAAATATTAGTCTACAAATGAGCATGATTCGTGTTTAAAATAAAATATCAAACTCTCCCCAGTTAAAAAGTCTAGAGATATGACAAAAATGTTCACAAGTGGGACAGTGATACAAGTGAACTGGGCATGGAATAACACAATTCAGAATTAGATTAACACCCAGGGAAATACCAATAGCATTTCAGTACAGACAGAAGGAACACGCGTGTCCAGTGTGCCTTGCCAAAGCAGTTCCACGCGCTGGCTGGCTGGAGAGGAAGGGGATCCACACAGGTGGAAGGTGAAGTACTGACAGTCAGCACAGACAGCCCTTTTGAGAATTTGGTTTTGAAAGAGAGAAGAGAAATATGGAAGTAACTTGACAGGGCTATAAGATTACAGGAAAGTTTAAAAATTTCCCCCAAGATAGAAAATATTAAAGCATGTTTTATACCGCTGGAAAAGTTATTATCAGAAAAGAAGAACTTTATGATGCAAAAGAGGAGAGAAAAAACTGTGAACAGTACACTAGTGGAGTCTTAGGAGCAGATATGTCATCCATCAATTAAGCCACTGCAAGATTATGGGCACAGGTGCAAGCAGGCTGGTACATTTGGTGGCAGAAAGATTAGGAAGTTCTCCTTTAATTGCTTCTGTTTTCTCAAAGAAATAAGAAGTTAGGCCATTGGTGGATGCTAGAGGAGAAAAAATTGTGTTTTCACTGACTGTTATATTAGTACTTTATCAATATGATGATCAACACCATTTTTAACAACTTGGCCATTTCTGAAATGTGTATAAAAATATCTACCTGCTTTCCAGACGAGTCACCTCTGCCTGCAAAAGCTCCTCACTGGTGTGGGTCAAATCAATCTGGGAGAGCACGTTGTCCTGCTTATGCGTAGTGCTCTGCCTTTCAGTCTGAGACTCCTCCAGTGACCTACGGAGGGATACAGAGGACTGTTAAAGGCCTTTTATCTTTGCAAACAAAAATAACACGCAACACGTTCACATTTCCCAACTGTTCTTGGTAACAAAACTCTCTGGGACTCTTTAGTTTGCTTCCTCTTTAGGAAAAGGACACTGGGGGAGTAAAGAGGCAAGAGATATGCTTCTCAAAAATGTCAGCAACAGTTCATTCCTTTCCCAACTGGAACTTGGCCTGATTTTCAAGGGGAAAAGAAGAAATGACAAAAATCACTTTGTTGACACTTGATACCTTGAGTCAAAGAAACTAGAAAATTACTGGAGAGTTCTGGCAAGAATAGAAATGTGCACCAGAGTTAAGCCAAATGAGCAAAGCTCCTTCTACATCTTTTCCAATGCAAATATCACAGTAGCAATTCATCTCAGAAATAAAATCAGTTTTAGAAATTTTTTTAAAGAGCCATCTCAATAGCTGTCTTATTGATAACAAACAGCTAATAACCATGACCTAATCTACCAAGGAAGGGAGGCCTTCCAAGAAATGAGACCTATAATTCCTTTCACATTTGGAATTTGGCCATGGGTACAAATTGACCAAGCGGTTCCTAACTTTCTAAACATCAGAGTCTCTAGGTTACAGACCCAAATTTAAGGCAAAAAAGATTAGCCACACAAAATTTTACTAAAATTTAACTCAGAAATTAAAACTAAGAAAACCCATAATATAAACGCAAATTTGTAAATATGCAACATTAAAACTAGATTGATATTTAAGAGGAAATATACCTTATGACCTCTACTGTGTGTTGAATGTCGGTTGCTCTTAATTTTGCTTGCATTTTTGTCTCATGGATGAAATTTTCTTGAGAAAGAAGAGTTGCCTTCAACTGTCTCTTTTCTTCCTGCAGAACCTACAAAATACTCAGATAAAAAGTCAGATGTTATTATAATTTTTCTATGTCAAGAGAAAAGGAAACCAGGGAATCAGGCTGTAAACTCTTTAACAGGCATAGTATTAATAAGACTATCAATATCTGATCCATCAGCTATAGAATAGGGAAGAAACCACAGATTTTGGAAATAGTTCTAGGTTAATTAGTCTCTCTTGAAACACACATATACACATTTTCCCCAATTATAGCAATTTTAAAACACACCTCTAACATTTTTTCAGATTCCCTCAATTTTTCTTCTTTTTGCCGCTGCTCTTGTATAACACTCATATTGGTTCCAACCAAGTCGTTGACCCTCAAGGTGAGGCGCTCTATTTCCAACTCATTGGCACAGATGGTGTCATTGGCTCGCTCCAGCTTACTGCTCAGGTGCTGAATTTCCGACTGGCGGGACAGCTCCACAGACTCTAATTTCTGTTTTCGGTTGATAAGCTGAGCCTAGAAACACAGATTACCAATTGGTAAAAGTGAAATGATAAAAGAATAATCAATGAAAAAGGAAAATTAAAATGAAACTGAGTTTTACTTTCATAAAAACATAAAGCATCAGCTCATCAAAAATATATCCTATTCATGATATAAGAAAAGCACCATCAAACAAACAAAAAAACACCTCTCATGATAAAAACTTTCTCAACTTGATAACGACTATAAAAACTGTACAGAGAATAAAACCAATAATATTGTTAATAACTATGCATAGTGTCAGGTGGGTACTAGGCTTATTAGGGGATTACTTCATAAATTATATAAGTGTCTAACCACTATGCTGTACTAATATAAAATTGAAGGTCAGCTGTAATTGAAAAATAGAGGAGAATTAAAAAACAAAGAAAAACTGTACAGCTAACATTATACTGAATGGAGAAACTTGAAACTCTCATTAAGATCAGGTATAAGGCAAGGTTGTTCCCTGTCACCACTCCTTTTGAACATCACACTGAAGTCCTTGCTACTGCAATAAAGCAAAAAAAGGAAATAAAAAGTATGCAGATTGGGAAGGAAGACACAATTTGTTCACAGATAATATGATCATCTATGAGGATATCTGAAAAAAATCAACAAAAAGAATTCCTGCAATTATAGCAAGGTTTCAGATATAAGGTTAACATACAAAAGTCAATCGCTTTCCTAAATACCAACAATGAACATGTGAAATTTGAATTAATAATATATCATTTACATGAACACCTAAAAAGCATAAGTATAACAAAATATGTACCATGTCTATTTTAGAAAAACTACAAAACTCGAATGAAATCAAAGAAGATGTGATTTCATAAATAGGAAGGTATGCCATATTCATGGATAGGAAGACTCAATATTGTCTGGATGTCAGTTCTTCTCAATGGGAACTGTGGATTCAATCAAATTCCAACAAGTTACTTTACGGATATCAACTATCTGACTCTAAAGTTTATATAAATAGGTAAAGACTAAGAGAACAGAAATATCCTAAAAGGAAACTGAGCAAAAGACACAATTTACAAAAGAATGGAAATGGCCATAGCAGATGAAAAAATGTTCAACCTCATGCATAATTAAAGAAATACAAATTAAAATGAATAATCAGACACCATTGTTTTTCACCCAAAAGACTGGCAAAGACAAGCCTAAAAGTAGGGGAAATTAAAAGAAGTAATAGTGTCCAATATTGAAAAGTGAGAGAAAATGTACATTCTTAAATACTGCTGGTGAAAGTCTATATCAATACATCTTTGGAAAGCACTTTGACAATATATGTTAAAATCTTTAAGAATGTACAACTACTTTGATGCAGCAATTTCACTTCTAGGGCCATTTCCTAAGAAAATAAGTAAATATGTACTCCTAAATGTTTATATAAGAATGTTCTCCCAACACTCACTATTTACAAGAGTGGAAAAGTAAAAAGCTAAATGTTCTGCAACAAGGGATTGGTTACATAAATTATGGTACATTAAATGGCAGACTGAACTTCTATGGAATCATTTTGACCACACATTTGTTGACATGTCGTATTTAAAAAAAAAAAAAAGAAAACTTTCAACTTGTTAAAATCAAATACGGTATTATAGAGAGCTTAGCATATAGTCTGTCACAGAATAAGCACTCTGTTTTAAAGTTGTTTTATTAAAAAATTTCAAAGTAAAAATATAGAGAATAAAATGATGAATTCCTATATTTTCCATCACTTATCTTCAACAATTACCATTTTTCCATTCTTGGTAAATTTTAAAGTTTGCAACTATCCCTCCCTTGTGATACATATACATGTTTTTCTACCAAATGTATAATTGAATGCAATCTACACTGCATATAAGCATAGAAAAGGTTGGAAGAAATTTACTCCAATAATAATAATAATAGTAAATCTCTAAAGGATGGAATTATAGGTAACTTTATTTAATTCTCATCTCATCTACATTTTCTTATATTTCTAAAATGATCATGTATTATGTAATTTTTAAAAAAATAAATCTTTATTACTCAGATTATTACAATTGTTTCTCCTTAGCTTACCATTGCCCCCCACTCCCATTCATGCCCTCCCTCTCCAGAGTTCTGTGTTCGTTGGTTGTACTTATATGCATGCATACCAATCCTTCGGTTGTTCTCTTATCTCCCCCCAGGTCTCCTTCCCCTCCCCGCTGTCATTTGGCAGTCTGCTTGTTTTATGGTGACTATCTCAGGAACACACGAATAGAATCCGCTCCTCCTCCGGTTCACACCGCCCCCTCCCCCCGGGTCCCACCGCTTCCCCAGGGCACACGGCTCTCCCGGTGCACATGGCCCCCTGGGGAAAATGGCTCTCCTGGGGCACACGGCTCACCCGGGGCACATGGGTCCCCCAGGACCCACCACTCACGACAGGCAGGCTGGGACGCTGCAGGAGTGGAGGCCGGGCTGAGATGGCTGCGGACGTGGAGACTGGGCTCCAAGGCATTCAGGAGGGAAAGGAAGGTGTGGCTGAGGCCCGCCAATGGTTCCCTCGCTCCCACAGCGGGCAGGCTGGGACGGCTGCAGATGTAGAGGCCAGGCTCCGACGCTGCCCACTCCCTGGGCTCGGTATGAAACGAGCTCCGCTCTCGGTGGGCTTCCCTCACTTGCGGTGGTGGTGGTGGCGGCGGTTCCGGCGGCTCCAGTTCCACTGTAGTTTTAAACTCCACATGGCGGCAGCAGCGCTTTTCCTCGGGGGCTTGGCAGAGGCTCGGGCCTGGCCAGGCAACGGTGGGACTGATGGGTGAAGGGCTCGCGGGGGCCATGAACGGAAGGCGCAGCGCCAGCTCCTCACCAGCACGGCGGGCTGTGTTGGCTGCGGGAGTGGAGGCTGGGCCGAGATGGCTGCCGGTGGGGAGACCATGCTCCAAGGCGTCTCGTTCTGGGCAGAGGCGGAAGGTGCTGCTGAGGTCCAGCATCAGTTCCCTCGCTCCCACGGCGGGCATGCTCCAAAGCAGCCCACTCCCTGTGCCCGGGGTGGAGCAAGTCCTGCTCTCGGTGGGCTTCCCTCACTCTAGGTGGCAGCGGCGGCGGCAGCTCTAGTGGCTCCAGTGGGTCCGGTTCCACAGTAGTTTTAAACTCCATATGACGGCAGCGGAGGTTTTGTCTCTAGTTGTAGCCATCCCATTCCGCCAGCTTTCCTGTGGGTCTGATGTGGTCCCTTTCGATTTTAGCTGTTTTTTTCCATATTGTTGATGAGGTGGCAGTTTAGGAGACTACCTAGGCCACCATCTTGTTCTTTTTCTCCATATTATGTAATTTTAATAGCTGACTAAAAGAAAAGAACTCAAGCAAGTACATAAATCAAAGAGTGAGAAGTTATTCTGAGCTCCACTTTTAAATGTTAAGAGAGAAAAGAAAAAAGTTTACATCAAACATTTTTTTAAATTGGATGGAAGTATGTTGATATCTACTTATGTAATTTCCCAGATTTCTACCTCGCTGTTCAAAGCAACTGACAAATGAACAAAATGCAACTTGTCAACTTTTATTGGATTCCAATTTGAGCACAGAACTGTAAAAAGAGAGCTGGGGAAATCTGAACACACCAGGTATTAAATTATAAAGAAGTTATTATTTATTCTGCTAATGTGATACTGGTATACTAAAAGCATAGGGGTTTTTTATTCTTTTTGTTGGGAAATAAGACAATGTCTGTTACAAACTTTGTGATATTCCAGCCAGAAATAAAAAGTAGGGAAAGCTGAAACAAGATTAGCAAATGAGTTGTTCAATGGGTACAGAATCTTAGTTTTTTGCAAGTTGAAAAAGTTCTAGACATCTGTTACTCAACAATCTGCATGTAGTTGACATTTCTGTACTATATACTCTTTAAAATGGTTAAGATAGCAAATTTTAACGTGCTTTTTACCACAATATTTTTAAAACTGGCAAAATTAGAACTATTAATGCTGGGTAGTAGTATACAGAAATTTTAAAGTTTGTTTTTCTTAAATGAGGATCATACAGCTCTACTACATACTGAATCACAGAAAGATTTCATTTGGTTGGTTTGCTAAGGGAGAAAGAGAAATATAAGGAACATGTTTTAACTTAAAAAAAGTATGAGAAGAATAATTTAAATACCCTTTGAAAACAAATGTTGGCTTTTTAAAGGCCTATTATTCTAGCCCTAGCTGAATTGTGGTACATAAAAGTCTCATTTTTACTGACAATAAAGTTTTAATTATGCAGAGTAATCACAATAGTAATTTGAAAATAAAGGGTTTGCAATCAATAATAAGTACACTCTATAGATGAATAATTGAGAACTATTAAAAGCTCAATTTTCTTTTTTGCCAACCTGAAGGCTACAATTAGAATATAACAATATCTTATGTGAATTTGTTTAGTACTTTAGTTCAGATAAAAAAAACTCAGGTCTAGACATCCAGGATTTTATTGGCTCATTCTGGTATGTAGCTTACTGCAGCTTTAAAAAACAAATTACCTCCCACATTCTCAATGGAGTCACTCACAGCAGAGCCATCAGTGGTGGTTTATCAGCAGGCTGATACTTCAGGGGGATGTCAAAAGCCAGTACACTGCCCTAGTCAGCATGGCTCAGTTGGACATTGTCCCATGCACCAGGAGGTTGTCAGTTGAGTCTCATCCCATCCCAGTCAAGGGCACATGCCTGGATTTCAAGCAATATTCCCAGTAAGGAGGCAGCCAATTAATGTAATGCTCTCTCACATTGTTATTTCTCTCTCCCTCTCCCTTCTTTAATTAAAAAAAAAAAAAAAAAAAAAAAAAAAAAAACATTTTTTTAAATTTTTTAAAATATATTTTATTTTTTACAGAGAGGAAGAAAGAGGGATACAGAGTTAGAAAAATCGATGAGAGAGAATCATCGATCAGCTGCCTCTTGCACACCCCCAACTGGGGACGTGCCTACAACCAAGGTATAGGCCCTTGACCGAATCGAACCTGAGACCTTTCAGTCCGCAGGCTGATGCTCTATCCACTGAGCCAAACCGGTTTCGGCCACATGTTTTTTAAAAAAATACATTACTGAGACTTGAAGCAGAGAATAAGCATATTTTTTGTTTTAAAAAGCTTCCTTCCAGTTCTCTTAACTTATTCAGTCTATTTTCTCTTGTATAAAACAGATAATTACCAATCTCAACAAATTATCATATAAAACATAACATATAACTATATATTCTAGAGAACTGCATCTAGAAGAGGCATTGGCTAGTGTCTAGCACATAATAGATGGTCACAAATATTCATTTCCTTTAATGTTTCCCAGTATTTTCTTAGTTCTTAATTGAAAAAGCAAACAAACTGAAATTGTCCCAAAAAGAAATATTCCTAAATTGGTGGCTATATTTTGGTTTTGCTTAAGCCATTAGTTCTTCATTAAAAAGCAGTTTGTACCAGTGTTTTAAAAATGTTTCTGTTGCCACAAAGATACTGCTTGTAATTAGCGTGCACAGTGTGTACATCAATGCAGTGTGAATACTTAGCACTGTGTCCAAACAGAGAGACTTGCTGAAGCTCTCAGCTGAGGTGCCTCAGCCCAAGTACCCCAGCTACCGGAGTCAGAGCAAGACACAGCCAGAAACAACCAGAACAAGTAAGTCAGAGACACAAAGACGGAGAGAGAACAGGGGTAGAAAGAGAAAAAGTGGAGGGAAAAGGGTGGAGACCAAGATTAGAATAAACATGAATGTGAGAATAGAGTGAGACTGAGAATGCAGGAAGTTGACAAAGACCGCAAGAGAGAGAGCCTGAGTGAGGGAGCGGAAGCCAGGGAAGAAGGCAAAGGAGCACGTGGGCATGAGGACACAGTGGATGTGTAAGCACACATGAATTACATCAAGCTATTTCTAATTTAATCAAAACCTCTCTGCCTCGAATTCTTTTAAAATGCCTACATCCTACCTGAATTATCTCTGATTGTTCAGCCAGAGCTTTCCTTTGAGCCTCCAGAGATGATACCTGTTGTTGATAAATCAAACGTTGCTTCTCCCAGTCCAGTGATTTTTGACGATATTCCTAAAGAAGCAATTAAGTACTTAACTTTTAAGTGCTTCCCCTTGCTGTCATACCTCCCACATTCACTTTTCCTTTAATTTCCCCCACGTCCCTGGGTACACAAGCACCTTTCCCCACAGCGGGAGCCCCATTGCTCACTTAGCTGATAGGACTGTAGAGCAATACTGAATTCCTTACACACTGTGTGTCTGGGTATCTGCCTTTCTAAATTAAACACCCTAATAGTGAAGAGAATGAAACACAGAGGCTAAATCTGGTTCATGGAGATGTTCATAGATTTGCTGCCACCTAAAGGCTGTTACAATTTTTTAGTGACTTTTTCCAGAAAACTGATGCTAAAATAACTAAAATTTCAGAATATGATCACAGATATCCCTTGCTAGCCAAATTCTCTTTTTTTAATCCTCACCTGAGGATATTTTTTTTATTGGTTTTTAGAGGGAGGGAGGGAGGAAAGGAGAGAAACAATGGTGTGAGAAAGAAACATTGATCAGTTGTCTCCTGTACTCGCCTCTATCTAGGATCGAATCACAACTTAGATACGTGCCCTGACTAGGAATTGAACCCACAATCTTTTGGTGTATGGGATGATGTTCCAACCAACTTAGCTACTCAGTCAGGGTGCTATCTAAAGTCTTTATATCCAGCTGAAACTGGTTGGGCTCAATGGATAGAGAGTCGGTCTATGGACTGAAAGGTCCCAGGTTCGATTTCGGTCAAGGCCATGTACCTTGGTTGTGGGCACATTCCCAGTAGGGGGTGTGCAAGAGGCAGCTGATCAATGATTCTCATCAATGTTTCTAACTCTCTATCCCTCTCTTCCTCTCTGTAAAAAATCAATAAAATATATATTTTTTAAATAAATAAAGTCTTATATATCCAAACCCAGAATTGAACAGATTCAAATAAAATAAATTTTTAGCCGAAACTGGTTTGGCTCAGTGGATAGAGCGTCGGCCTGCGGACTGAAAGGTCCCAGGTTCGATTCAGGTCAAGGGCATGTACCTTGGTTGCGGGCACATTCCCAGTAGGGGGTGTGCAAGAGGCAGCTGATCAATGATTCTCTCTCATCAATGTTTCTAACTCTCTATCCCTCTCTCTTCCTCTCTGTAAAAAAATCAATAATATATATTTTTTAAAAATAATAATAATAAAATAAATTTTTAGGTAAGTCTTTTGGTAGCCCAATTCTTATTTCTCAGTATCTAAAACTCAGGAACCAAACAGACCCAGATAACACAACATCCTTTCAAATGCAAATTTTTACTTTCTCAACAGAACAACAGCAAACACTTGAATAACAAGGGAAATCTGTACCAAATTTTAACAGATATGATAGCCCAAACAGTTTAAAGTTATTGATAAATCAATAGTAACTTTGAGTTACATGATCAAGAAAATTTGCCCAATATTTATGAAAACAGGGCAAATCAAAGGGAACGAAAACTCAGACTTTCTGTTACTGTCCTCCAGAACCTGCAACTCCAGAAATCTCATGCTAACTTGGGGTTAATTATTGTTAACCAACTGTCAGATCATTGCTCATTCATTCGATCATATATGCCAGGTACAGTTCCAGGTGTTAGGGATACAATTGCTAACAAAACAAACAAAACAAAAAAAGTCCCAGCCCCACCAATGTAAGAGCAATAGACAACACATTCATTGTATGACTACTGTGGTTGTATGTACATTGGTCAGTGATATAAACTGATGACATGAAAATCAAAGATGGGGTTTTCTAGGTAGAAAGAAAAGAGACTGGTCAGGAAGTAGTAATGAGGAGTTTGGGGGCCGGGGGGAGGGAGTGGGAAGGAGGAGGAAAGCCCAGATATCACTGCAGAGGGCCAGAGAAGAAGTATCTCTGTAGTCCTCAGATTCTAAGCTCTTCAAATGTATAAAATATTGAGATATAGAAGAATATTAAACAGAAGTTGCAATTCTAGGTAATAATACATTGGCCATTATCATTTAACAGGTTTCCCTGAGTGGAGACATGCAAAGATGTTGACCAATATTTCTCAAAACAGAATCAGCTAGGGGAGCTGGATAATATGCGGGTTCCTAGGTCCTGTGCCATACTACTGGATCAGCATCTCTGGGAAGCTGAAGAGGGCCCTGGGTGACTAGAGAACCAATGCAGAGACAGAGGAGGGGGATGGCAGATTCCAGGAAAAGAGTGTCAGCCCCATGCTGCTCCTTCATCTACTCTTGGCAATGTTAGCTCACCACATCCCTTAAGAACTTCAGGGAGCCGAAACCGGTTTGGCTCAGTGGTAGAGCATTGGTCTGCAGACTGAAGGGTCCCAGGTTTGATTCTGGTCAAGGGCATGTACCTTGGCTGCGGGCACATCCCCGGTAGGGTGTGTGCAAGAGGCAGCTGGTCGATCTTTCTCTCTCATCGATGTTTCTGGCTCTCTATCTCTCTCCCTTCCTCTCTGTAAAATATCAATAAAAAATATTAAAAAAAAAAAAAAGAAGAACTTCAGGGACTCCATACAATCCTTTCTAATAAAAGAGTGATATGCAAATTGACACAAGATGGCCACCCCCGTGTGGTCAAAGATGGCTGCCCCCATGAGGACACAAGATGGCCACCACAAGATGGCTGGCAAGGGAGGGAGTTGTGGGTAGTTGGAGATGGCCAGGCTGGCAAAGGAGGACTGTTGTGGGGACCAGGCCTGCAGGGGAGGACAGAGGAGGGCTGTTGGGGGGGAGGGGGGTGTTGCAAGGGAGGATAATTGGGTGGGACCCAGGCCTGCAAGGGAGGGCAGTTTGGAGGGACCAAGCCAGCAGGGGAGGTCAGTTTAGGGGGACCAAGCCTGCAGGGAAGGACTGTTGAGGGGGACCCAGGCCAGCAGGGAGGGCAGTTAGGGGTGACCGGGCCAGCAGAGGAGGGTAATTGGGGGGGACCAGGCCAGTAGGGGATGGCAGTTGCAGGGAAGGGGAAGCAGGCCTGCAGGGGAGGGCAGAGGAGGTAATCGGGGGAGACCAGGACAACAGGGGAGGGCAACTGGGGGGGACCAGGAAAGCAGGGAATGGCAATTGTGGAGGGACCATGCCTACAGAGGAGGACAGTTGGGGGGGAGGACCCAGGCCTGCAGGGGAGGGAAGTTGAGGGGACCAGGCCTGTAGGGGAGGGCAGTTGCAGGGGGCAAGCCTGCAGGAGGGCAGTTAAGGGCAACCAGGCTAGCAGGGGAGGGTAGTTAGGGGCAATAGGGCCAGCAGGGGAGCAGTTAGGCATCGATCAGGCTGACAAGGGTGTGCTTAGGGAGTAATCAGGCTGGCAAGCAGAAGCAGTTAGGGGCAATCAGGCAGGCAGGCAGGCAAGCGGTTGGGAGCCAGCAGTCCTGGATTGTGAGAGGAACTAAATGGGCGGTTGGACATCCCTCTCACAATCCAGGGATTGGGCCTAAATGTCAGTTAGACATCCCTCAAGGGGTCCCAGATTGGAAAGGGTGCAGGCTAAGCTAAGGGATACCTTCCCCACACCAAGAATGAATTTTGTGCACCGGAGCTCTAGTCCTATATAATAAGAGAGGAATATGCTAATTATCATTTATGCCTTGAGGCGTAATGACTAACCAGCTAATGGATCTGCAGGAGGGTGGGGCAGCGAATTACAAGAGGGCTGCGAAAAGCTACAGGAGGAGGCAGGACAGCAAGATATAGGAGGGGAGAAGGAGGGCGGGGGGAGATACAGGAGGGCAACAGAGAGCTACTGGCATGCGGATTCGTGCACAGGGCTACTAGTATACAATAAAGTCAGCAAAGAGGGAGGTAAATGGCTTAGTATATCTAAATGGGAACTAAGGATAAAATATCTGATGTGCAGAGTACTCTGTACAAAAGAGCCGTGTGCTTTCAACATTTACTATGCTCCTACTCCCATCAATAAGAAAGACAAGGACACTGCCCACCAAAGACTGCTAGTAACTGGTGGTCAATGTTTCCCAGTATTAGCATTTTGGTTATAGCAATCCTTCCTGTATGGAGCAGCTCCCAGCATGTTTAGTGTCCCTGGTCCCTATCCCCTAAACACCACTTTCACTCCCAGTCATTTTGGCAACCAAAAAATGTCTGCATATAGTCCCAAATGCCCTTTAAGGGTGGTACTGCCCTGTGGAGAATTACTGGTAGCTAGTAACCCCGTCAACCACAGGGAACCATATGATGATAGGATGTATAGATTACCCCCGACCTTTGAAATAGCTTGGCAGCAGTCCTAGAAATGGTAGAAAATTGATTTCAGAAACCAATGCTACTAGAAACAGCATTTTACTCCAAGAAGGCTGACAATTGCTAAGAAGAAATTTATTACTATGAACGTACCTCTATTTTTCCGGTTAACCTCTCAATTTCAGATCGATCGTCCCTGTGATTTTTGGTGTTTCCTTTGAAGTCCCTTATTTGCTTTTTCTGTAGTTTTTCATAACTTCTCTTCAGTCTGCCTAACTGTAGACACAGTTATTTCTAGACTTAAAATTTAAGAATTTGTAAACAGTGGTGGTGGAACAAATTGGTATTGTGAAAGCAAGAATAGCACTAAGTAGTACTACTGAAAGTAGATTAAGAGCATGTTTGCTTTGCAAATTAAAATACAAAACAACTCAAATCTACATAGAAAACATAAACACTAGAGAATACATTGAGTCAAAGATAGAATAAAGGAAAAATATTTTTCTTAACAAAGCTTTAATTGTTATTACAAAAGCCTTGTATTTAACAGCCCCACAACTCATCCCGCCTCCCAGTAAAAGCAGCCAGGCTGTGGCTCTTGAGCTATTCTCCTGTGGGACACTGATAGTAAGCAGGAGAGAAGTATTTTAGAATTAAGTAAAAGTAATTTTTTCCAATCTGAAGAATAAAATTGAGTTAACAGAATTTTTTTTACTTCTTTTATTTATCCCAATATGCTTCTGAAACTGTTGGAGCCTCCAATACTTAAAATCTAGTAACTGATTTAACTAAAAAATAATATTTAGTATGGTTTGGGTATCAATATGTAACAGTTATACAAAAATAGCTCTATTTCTTTCAGGTACTCAACTGAGAAACACATTTTAGAATCTCTGTTCTAGGTAGTAGCAAACATGTAATTAGGTAAGATTCTTTGCCTGAACTTAAGAACAGAGAAATTAATTCCTGCCTCTGTTCCTCCCATGAAATACATACTTTCCACTTTACAAAGTAGAAACTAGCCTATTAACAAAATTCTCAAGGTTAATAAGACAAAATGATACAACTCCTAACAGAATTAAATCTTACTTCTTCTTGTAGTTTCTTTAACTCCTGCTTATAGTCCATGGCCATCGCATGCTTGACTTTTTCATGTTCTTCTACCTGTTGACGCAACATTCCAACCTACAAGTAGACAGGTGGTAGCATTGTTCATTATTATCATTGAAACAATATCCCTGAAACATAAAAATAGAAAATAACCTTTGTACTTATTTGTAAACACAAATTCTCAATTATATATGGTATTACCCCACTTCTCAGTTAAGTCAAATATCTAATTATTTAATGATCCACAACACTGCCAAAAACATTTGAGAACAAACAACTGTTCTATTTCTAGGTTTAGATAAAAACTTGCTCTCACTGTCTGATTTATTCTCCCTAACCCTTTTCATAAAAAAAAAAAAAAAAAAAACACACAATACATTAAAAAATTAAGATACAAAGTTATAAGAGCCTTGGAAACTAAGAATACTGAACAAGCAAAAAATCTGAGACATCAAGAATAAGTTCTATAAATCAAAATGCAAAATAGTAATGCCAGACAGAAAAGACAGTAGGGGATTTGCACCTGCTTTACCATGTATCCCAGTTCAGAGAAATCAGTTCCACCAACAAGAGCAAGGACATCATCCTAACCCAGTGCTTGGCAAACTCATTAGTCAACAGAGCCAAATATCAACAGTACAATGATTGCAATTTCTTTTGAGAGCCAAATTTACCAAGAAAAAAAGACATTATTTACAAACAGTTGTATTCCACTGTCCTCTTGTGCAATGTTCTGTATATATAACTTAGGTCAAGTCTATATCCTCACTGGTGTTTGTCTCTTGTTCCATCAGTTACTAAGAAAATCAGGTTAAAATCCCCAGCTACAACTGTCACTTATTCTACTTCTTGTAGTTCTGTGTCTTTTTGCATACAGATAAAGGAGATTTAAAGAACTTTCTTTTAAGACTGTTTTATTAGATACTTTCAAATTTAGGGGGGGGGGGGGGAGTTGTCTTAGTTTGACTTCCCAAAAAAACATAACCTGAGTCTTGGACTTTGGAGCAAGTAATTGGAAGTGATCCCAGGTAAGCATAGTGAGGAAATGGAAAGGACCCAGGGAAGGAATAAAAAGGTGTGTTAATGAGTCGATTTCTGCAGTTAAGCAGCTGTGCCTAAATCACACTGGGAACTCACCAGGGAACCAGACAGAATGTGTTTCAGAATTGTCCCTCTGTATAAAGGATGATAAGCTGGAGAATTTATGCACCGATTCCAGTTCCTCCACTGCTTAAAAGCTGCCCTAGAGTGTTAACATCCCCACACTTCTAAGGTTCACCTGAGCAGCTTTCCAAGGCTCCAGAGAGAGAAGCGTAGTGTCCTGAGTGCATAGGAGCTGCATAATAGCCAAGATGAAATCAGGAAGCAAAGATGTGGTACTGGCCTCAGAGAATGTCTGCTACAGTTATATGTACTGAAATTTCGTATTTTATAATTATGAAGGATCTCTCTTCACTTGCGTAATGTTCATTGCTTCTGCTTCAAGTATACTTTTTCTAATATGAATATACCTATATGATATTTCTATTCAAAGTATTTACATGAAATATATTTTATTTTACCTCTTACTTTCAACTTTTCTGTACCTTTATAAGCCCCAAATAATGGAGTTTAATTATTTTTATCAGGTTGGGCAATTTTTATCTTCTTATTGGGCCATTTAGTGTATTTACATTGAATGGACCTATTCCGATTTAAATCTGTATCTTGAGTGTTATTTGTACTTAATAAACTCTGTGTTCCTTTTTCTCTCCTGTCTTGCCTTCTTTAGGAATGATAACGTCTTATCATTTCATTTTTCTCCTATAGCTTGGAAGATATAGTATACTGTTAACATGTTAATATGTATTTGTAATGGTTCTCTCAAGATTAAAACATGTGTCTATGGTTGAACAAATCTAACATTATTAGTAGATTTACCAATTCCCAGGCAACCCAAGGACTATAGAAATACTTTAATTCCATTTATCCCAAACATGACTTAAATGCCATCATAATCCTACACGTTAAACTGAAAAGGTTACTGTTGTTATATCAGTCAATATTCCCTTAGCTTTACTCACATATTTATCATTTCCTTCCCTTTCTTCCTTAATCTCTTAAGCTTCCATCTGGGGTCACTTTCCCTCTGGCTGAAGAACATTCTTTAGTACTTCCTTTGTACAAGTCTGCCAGTGCCAAGTTCTCTCACTTTTTGTTGATTTGAAAATATCTCCCTTTCATTTTTATTCTGGGTATAAATTTCTGGTTTGGCAGAGAAAACAAGTCATTTCTTTGTAGATAACCTACTACTGTCTTCTGGCTTTCACTGTTCTAGCTGATAAGTCAACTGTTAGGAACTGTTTGTAAATAATGTCTTTTTTTTCTTGGTAGATAACTTTTGGTTTTATTTTTTTCTTTGTTTTTCAGATTTCTACTTTGTCTTTAGTTTTCAATCAAGGTAAATATTTATTTATTTTGCTTGAGATGATTGGATTTCTTAAATACATGGTCTTCCTCACTTTTGGCAAAACCTCAGCCAATTTATCTTCAAATATTGCTTCTGCCCATTCCCGCTCTTTTTTCTCCTTCAGAGATTCCAAAAGCAGTTATACTAGAACTTTTCACTGTATCCTCTTTCTTTTACTTTCTCTTCTATATTTGCTATTATTTTGTCTACTTTATTCTAAACATTTTCTCTTGTGCTTCTTCCAGTTTTCTAATTACCTCAATCTTTAAGACCTTGGTTTCAATTATTCTATTTCTCAATATTCATTTTGGTTGTTTTTATAGTTGCCAATTCTTTCAATTGCTGCTCTACTCTTCTGTCTCTCTGAACACAGTAACTATAACTACTATAAAGTCTAAGCATGGCAGTGCCCATATCTAGCTTTGTGTTGGATCTGTTTCTCTATTTTATTGCCCCTCCTTTTTAAAATTGTTGTTGTCCTGTCTCCTTATATGCCTGAGGTTACTATCTCAGTGGTTAACAAGCATTACATTTGCAACTTATCTGAAGAAATAATTCAAGACCCAGATGGTAATTTTCCTTTCCTTTGAAAAAAATGTAAGTTTGTTTTTTCCCAGGTTCCTAGGAGCCCTAACGCTCTGTGCTGCCTGGGGACAGTAGCACTCTAGGATCATCTTAAACTAATTCAGTGATTTTTTTTTTTAACCCTCACCAGAGGACACACTTAGAAAAAAGAAGGGAGAGATGGAGAGGGAAAGATAAAAATCAATCGGTTGCCTTCCATACGTGCTCCAACCAGAGACCAAATCCAAAACCCAAGTATATGTGCTGACCCAGATTTGAACCAGCAGCCTCTAGGTATATGGGAAGATGCTGGGACAGAGAGTTAAATGTCTGCACATAGGTAGCAGTTTGAAGAGGGCCTGTTCCATATCTGGCCCATCCTTACTCCTTTCAGGTTCCCAAATGAAAATGAGGAAGGATTCAGAGCCACCTTAGACATCAAATCCTTTGTTTTCCTAACCCCTTAAAATTATTTAAAAAAACGATTCAGTCTCTATCCTCTCAACTGTCTTCTCTAGTTTCAGCTAATAATTGCCCCAAGCCCTGGAACTCACCTCTGTGGACATCTAGCTCAGGCTAGACCTGGCCTTCACTATCTTATGAGCACTCTACTTTAAGCATTTTTTTTTTTAATCTAACGTATTTATCCTCAGAAGGTGAACTGGCCCAAATTGCCTCATCTGCCATTATCAAATGTTCAAGTCTGAAAGATTCACATTTAACTAAAAACATCCTGAGTGAAATTTACTTCTCAAGCAGAATTCTACAGCCAATCAAACTTTCAATCAGGTGTGAAAAGAGAATAAAGACATCTTCAGATATATAAAAGTATGTTCTACCAAAATGAAGAAATAAATGTATAAAAGCTCCAGAATAATAGTGAAGAGTTTCCAAAATGAAGCTATACTGCTAGTCTAGAGAGTCACTTATTCATATTTGAGAAAGGCAGGCTCAAAAAAAAAAAAAAAAAAAAGAAAAGAAAAGAAATACTTTACCTGATATGTCTGAAAACACTAAGACTTACATTTGTATCAGAGAAGAATTTGGGAAGAATCAATGATAGGTACATTTTTAAAAAGCAAATGAAAATGAGGCAATTATTAATTCCCAGGAAAACAAAAAATATACAAGAAGTAGTTTATCATTATACTATCTGACTCAGATGTGAATAGTATTTACCATCTTCATGACGTAAATACTGAATACTGAGCTTAACCAAAAATTAAGACATACAATCCCGGCAGGATGAGGAAGTGGAAATTGCATGGATGAGAGCAAAACCATTCATTTTCATAGTAGAAAGTCATTAGATAAATAGCTAAACCTGAAAACTAGGATATGTGAGTATAAAATGTTAGTTAGAAACACGAGGAGAATACAAAAGAAAGAATTAAAGGTATTGAAATGACTGCTTCAGAGAAGCAGAAATTCTAGGTTCAGGGGGTTGGGCAGATAATTTCTGTTTCCCTCTATAAGCCTTAAAGAAATTTTTTTTTTATACTAGAGGCCCGATGCACAAAGATTCGTGCAAGAATGGGCTTTCCTTTCCCTGGCTGCTGGCACCACCTTCGCTCTGGCCGAAGTCGCCTTTTTGCTCCAGCCCAGAGCCGCCTTTCCACCTTCCCACACTGCCCAGAGGCCCACAACAGCTGTGGTGGTGTGGAATGCAAGTGTCCTGTCCCTGGCCGCTTGGCACCTGCACATGCAAATTAACTCGCCATCTTTGTTGGGTTAATTTGCATACTCACTCCTGATTGGCTGGTAGGCATCATGAAAGTATGGTCAACTAGCATGTTACTCTTTTATTAGTGTAGATGGCAAATATAAATATTAAATGGAAAAATATTGTTTATTTTATTTATGTACCAGGGTCTGGCTCACAGTTGACACTCAAAATATTTAAATTTCTTAAAAGTGAGAAAAAAAAAAAAAGGTTAAATGCTGAGCAAGGGATGGCACTGGTAGAGAAATGGGAGCCAAGGTTTAAAACGGTCATCGTGGGTGACAAAAAAGCTGAAATAACTGATTCTAAATACAATTTATAGTTTTCAAAGTGCTTTCTTAAACAGTAACTCTTCACAACAACACCGGGACTTAGGATTTTCATCCTAATTTTACACTTGAAGAAACAGGCTCAGAAGTTAGATTATTTGTTCAAGGCCAATCAGTTGAAAAGAGGCAGAGCCAGAACTCCAAATTCCTTACTCATTTCATTAAGTCTACCTGCTCTGTGGGGCGTGAGAAAGTAACAGCAGCAGAAATGTCCGTGAAGACCAACCCAGTCCCAAGAGTATAATCAGAAATCAGAAAGCAGTCACTTACAAAATGGGCTATTTATACTAGTACTCCTCCACATATGACCTGCAGGCGGGCTGGCGCTAGTCACAGCAGCAATCCAGCAGGTACCAGGAGCTTAAGGCAGAATGTAAATCAACTGTGTCACGAAACACACGGTTTAGTGCAACTGACATTTTTCTATAGAAAACCTTCTATGAAGTGAAGGACACAACGCACTTGACATTCTGCTGCAAGCTTTTGCTCTCATCATGTGCCCATCACCTGAGCAGCACTGGTTTATACCACAGAACTAACTGCTTCTAAGTTGGCAAACAAATACAAATGAAAAGAACTTGCAGTCCTATTTTCTGGTTCCTACGTCATTTATTCTTCAAAGTAGAATATGAACATGGTATTACCAACACAATTTATTTTTAATTCTCACCTGAGGCTATGTTTATTGATTTTGTTTTTGAGAGAGAGAAAGTTGGGGGGGGGGGGGAGACATCAATATGAGAGAAACTTCTATCTGTTGCCTCATGCATGGATCAAATCTGCAACCTAGGTATGTGTCCTGACCAGAAATCCAACTTGGAGCCTTCTGGGTATGTGAAGACACTCTAACCAATTGAGCCACTGGCTAGGGCTCAACACAATTTCACAGACAAACTCTATGGAACAGATTCCCATTACTAGTGTTTGGTAAAAGCACTTTAGTTCTAGAAAGTTAATCTACTTTCAGAAGCCCATTCAGTGAAGCGGCAAATTGACCAGACAGCTACAATTCTAAATTTCTTTTATGTGCCAGGACAAACCTGTAATCTTCAAATTGTTAACATGGAACCTATAATTTCTCTTTACGGTATGAAAAAATAGCAATCATGCCCTGGACATCCAAACTAAGCTACAGAATTAAGTTTGAACAGCCTCAAAGTGACTAAATATTCTCATAATCACACACGCAGGAATTTCTTTCATGGGTTTATACCAAACTAAATGGCTTGGAGATATATATATATATATATATATATATATATATATATATGTATATATATATATATAATTTTTCCCCCTTAACTAGGATATCACTATTACTTTAACTAACTAATCGGAACTTCTTTTGTTTTGCTCTAAGAGAACAAAGAATTAGTAGTTAAAGTAACTTACCAGGTAGGTAGCACTGACCTTACCTAAATTACAATAAAACAAACAAATATGATTCCATGTACTTTTTCACCACCTATGTCTTTGCACGAGATGCAATTTTAAAATACTCTCAAGTTCTATCTAAATTTTAAAGTAATCCCAGTCTAGCAAGGGGCTAAATTTGACATGGCCAATTTACACCCAAAGTGCAAATGGCCAAACAATGAGTCACTTGACAAGTATAACATACTTTCATCAAGCCTAGCTCTCTCCTTGCTAAGTGGAATATTCTAAAATACTCTTGGTAAGTGGCATCAATAGAATCACAATTGCAGTGTACCGCTCACAGAAGTGCACCTGAAAAAACCTGAATAAACATAACAACAGCACTAATGAGTGGTGATCCCACAGACAGTAAAGTCCATCAGAGCAGGACTTGGGACTAGTATTTCCCTACAACTCTTCCAATCCTTCTGAGACTGCCATCCATTCCAGAAATTCAGAGGCAATTCTTGCACTTATATAAATGCTTTCTGCTACCCTTCCTTTCAAATATTCAGTGTACTTTTACTGTACACTGCAAATGTTAAACTTTTCCCCCAAATCACCAGAAACTGTGGGTGGTGAGGTTTCAAGTAATTTTTATTTTCCTTTGTTCTTTATTTTCCCCTAATTTTGAAGAGGGGTAAATATAATTTTTTTTAAAAAAGGATTTTCTGAATTTTGTTTTAGATCTAACCAAAAGAGACAAATTATTGAATTGTGAGCTTATTTTTTCATACTAGGCATACAGTGAGACCAAAAACAATGTTCACTAAATTCAGACAATGTTAATACAGATATATAGGATGGAGGTTATACAAAGATCATGTGACATAATTCACATTTTCATATAGAAGTTATATATGGACAGAGGAAAGAAGATGGCTGCTGATGGGAAGGCAGACTGCAAGACAGTGTGTGAGTGAGAAAACAAAGGGAAAGTGTGTGGTCACATGGGGAGTGTTTGTTGGTGAGTTGAAGGACAGCTATACTCCAGGAGATGGTGGGGGACTGCTGGACGGGGCTCCCCTGACCAGGCGGCCCCCGCTGCTGCTGGGTTCCCTCCCGGAGCGATCGGCTCAGACACAGAGACCACGCCATCTTGCAGGGGAAAGTGAATGTTCTTGAATGCCTGAAAAGCCTGGGGAATCTACAAATAGCTGCGAACCCGAGAATATTGGTCCGAAAGTGGCACAAGCACGCAGATTCAGAGGAGGTCTAACCTCCCTCACAGAAAGGGCAGATTTTGCCCAGGATAAGGAGAGAGAGAATTACATAACCAGGCACCCGGAGAAGAGAGATCATGGGGAGACAAAGAAACAGCCTGCATATGAAAGAAAAGCAGGCATCACCAGAAAAGGAATTAAACAAAATGGAGGCAAGCAACCTGTCAGAGAAAGAATTCAGAGAAATGGTCATAAGGTGGATGAAAAGAATGGAACATGAATTTGACAATATGAGTAAGAACCAAGAGGAAATGAAGAAAAACCAAGAAGAAATGAAAAATGACATCGCTGCTGTAAAGAACTCAATAGAAAGCATCAAGAGTAGACTAGAAGAAGCAGAGGACCACATCAGTGAGCTAGAAGACAAGATGGAAAAAAATACCCAAGTAGAGCAGCTTCTAGAAAAAAAAAAATTAAAAAGCAGGAGGGGAGCCTAAGGGAACTTTGGGATAACATGAAACAAAACAACATCTGCATGATAAGGGTGCCAGAAGGAGAGGAAACTGAGCAATGAATAGAAAACTTGTTTGAAGAAATAATGACAGAAAACTTCCCTGATATAGGGAAGAAAAAAACCACACAAATCCAAGAAGCTGACAGAGTCCCAAGCAAAATGAACCCCAAAAGACCAACACCAAGGCACAATATAATTAAATTGGCAAAACCAATGACAAAGAATACTAAAAGCAGCCAGAGAGAGACAGAAAGTTACATACAAAGGATCCCCCATCAGGCTAGCAACTGATTTCTCAACAGAAACACATCAGGCCAGAAGGGAATGAAATGAAATATACAAAGTCATACAAAGGAACCCAAGAATACTGTATCCAGCAAGGCTATCAATCGAAATTGAAGGTGAAATCAGGAGCTTTATAGACAAAAAAGGACTAAGGGAGTTTATTACCACCAAACCAGTAATGAAAGAAATGCTAAAGGGTCTGCTTTAAAAAGAAAAAAAGAAAAAGAAAAGAAATAGGAAGCGAAGAAGAAACACAGGGGTAAAGAATAAAAATGGCGACAAACAAGTACCTATCAATAATAACTTTAAATGTAAATGGATTAATGCCCTAATCAAAACGCATAGGATAATGGATTGGATAAGAAAACATAACCCATATATCTGCTGTCTACTAGAAACCCACCTCAGAAAAAAAGACACACACAGACTGAGGGTGAAGGGATGGAAATGGAAAAAAAAAAGCTGGGGTAGCAATACTTATATCTGACAAATTAAATCTCAAAATGAAGGACATAAAAAGAGATAAGGAAGGCCACTTCATAATTCTAAAGGGAGCAATCCAACAAGAAGAAATAACTCTGGCAAACATATATGCACCCAATACAGGAGCACCCAAATACATTTAAAAAAAACTCCTGGAGGATATCAAGGGACAGACTGACAGCAATACAATCATAGTAGGAGACTTTAATACCCCACTATCACCCTTGGAAAATTCCTCTAAACAAAAACTCAGCAAAGAAACATCAATCCTAAATGACTCACTAGACCAGATGGAATTGACATCTTCAGAACATTTCATCCCAAAAGTCACAGAATATACATTCTTCTCAAGTGCACATCAGTCATTTTCAAAGATAGACCATATATTTGGGTCACAGGCAAAGTCTCTTCAAATTCAAGAAGATAGAAATCATATCAAGCATCTTCTCAGATCACAGTGGCATAAAACTGGAAATCAACTACAATAAAAACAATCCAAAAAAACCAAACACATAGAGACTAAACAGCATGCTATTAAACAATGACTGGGTTACCAGAGAGATCAAAAGAAGAAATAAAAAACATCATGGCAACAAACGACAATGAAAACACAACAATCCAAAATCTATGGGACACTGAAAGCAGTCTTGAGAGGGAAGTTCATAGCTCTACAAGCCTACTGCAAAAAACAAGAACAATGGTAATAAATTACCTAACCCTACAACTCAAAGTGTTAGAAAGGGAGCAATAAGAAAAGCCCAGTGTAAGCAGAAGGAAGAAAATAATAAAGATTAGAATGAAGATAAATGACATAGAGACAAAACAATACAAAAGGTCAACAAAATCAAGAGCCGGTTCTTTGAAAGGATAAACAAGATTGATGAACCTCTAGCCAGGCTCACCAAAAACCAAAGAGAGAGAACCCAAATAGACAAAATCAGAAATGAAAGAGGAGAAATAACAACAGATCCCACCAAAATACAAAAGATTGCCGAAACCGGTTTGGCTCAGTGGTAGAGCGTCGGTCTGCGGACTGAAAGGTCCCGGGTTCAATTCCGGTCAAGGGCATGTACATTGGTTGCGGGCACATCCCTGGTAGGGGGTGTGCAAGAGGCAGCTGGTCGATGTTCCTCTCTCATCGATGTTTCTAGCTCTCTATCTGTCTCCCTTCCTCTCTGTAAAAATATCAATAAAATATATTGAAAAAAAACAAAAGAAAGAAAGGTCCCAGGTTCGATTCCGGTCAAGGGCATGTACATTGCAGCTGATCGATGTTTCTCTCTCATCGACGTTTCTAGCTCTCTATCTCTCTCCCTTCCTCTCTGTAAAATATCAATAAAATATATTATAAAAAAATACAAAGGATTGTTAAAAAATACTATGAACAACTCTATTGCAACAAACTGGACAACCTGGAGGAAATGGACATATTCCTAGAAAAATGTAACCTTCCAAAACTCAACCAGGAAGAATCTAAACACCTCAATAGGCCAATAACTGTGGAAGAAATTGAAGCAGTCATCAAAAAGCTTTTAGCAAGCAAAAGCTCGGGGCCAGACGGCTTCACAGGAGAGTTTTACCAAACATTCAAGGAAGAACTAAAACCTATCCTCCTCAGACTATTCCAAAAAATTTAAAAGAAACACTTCTAAGCTCCTTCTATGAAGCCAGCATCACCCTAATACCAAAACCAGATAAAGACAACACAATGAAAGAGAATTACAGGCCAATACCTCTCATGACCATAGATGCCAAAATCCTCAAAAAAATTCTAGCAAATCGGATCCAGCAGTACATTAGAAAGAAAATACACCATGACCAAGTAGCATTTATCCCAAAGATGCAAAGATGGTACAATATCCACAAATCAATAAACATGATACATCACATAAACAAATTGAGAAATAAAAATCACATAGTCATATCAATTGATGCAGGAAAAGCATTTGACAAAATCCAAAACCCTTTCTTGATTACAAAAAAAAATCTCAGCAAGGTGGGAATAGAAGGATCATACCTCAACAGAATAAAACCCATCTATAATAAACCCACAGTCAACATCATACTCAATGGGAAAAAAACTAAAACCATTTCCCTTAAGAACAGGAATAAGACAGGGTTGCCCACTCTCACCACTTCTATTCGACACAGTACTGGAAGCATTAGCCATTGCAATTAGATAAGAAGAAGAAATAAAATTGGAAAAGAAGTAAAACTGTCCTTATTTGCAGATGACATGATATTGTACATTTAAAAAAACCTGAAAGACTCCATCAAAAAACTATTAGAGTTAATAAATGAATTCGGCAATGTAGCAGGAAACAAAATTAACGCCAAGAAGTCTATAGCATTTCTATACACCAATAGTGAACTTACAGAAACAGAGACTAAAAATGCAATCCCATTTACCATCAGACCAAAAACATTAAGATATCTAAGAATAAACTTAATTAAGGAGGTAAAAGACCAATATGCGGAAAACTACAGGACACTGAAAAAGTGATAGAGAAAGACGTAAGCAGGTGGAAGAACATACCATGTTCATGGATGGGTAGAATCAACATGATTAAAATGTCCATTCTATCCAAAGCAAACTATAGATTCAATGCACTCTCCATTAAAATACCAACAGCAGCCGAAACCGGTTTGGCTCAGTGGATAGAGCATCAGTCTGTGGACTGAAAGGTCCCAGGTTCGATTCCAGTCAAGGGCATGTACATTGGTTGCGGGCACATCCCCGGTAGGGGGTGTGCAAGAGGCAGCTGGTCGATGTTTCTTTCTAGCTCTCTATCCCTCTTCCTTCCTCTCTGTGGAAAATCAATAAAATATATTTTAAAAATAAAATAAAATAAAATACCAATGGCATATTTCACAGACCTAGAACTTTCTAAAAATTCATCTGGAATAAAAAAAGACTCTGAATAGCCACAGCAATCCTGAGAAAGAAGAACAAAGTAGGAGGGATCTCAATACCAGATTTCAAGCTGTATTACAAAGCCACTGTTCTCAAAACAGCATGGTACTGGCACAAGAACAGATATATAGATCAATGGAATAGAATAGAGAATCCAGATTATTGGCCCAAACCACTATGCTCAATTAATATTTAGCAAAGGAGGCATGGACATACAATGGAGTCAAGACAGTCTCTTCAATAAATGGTGTTGGGAAAATTGGACAGATACATACAAAAAATTGAAACTAGACCATCAACTTAAACCATACACAAAAATAAACTCAAAATGGATAAAGGACTTAAACATAAGATCTTTTTTTTATGGGAAACCATAAAAAATACTAGAGGAATCTACAGGCAGAGAAATTTCAGACATATGCCAAAGCAATTTCTTCACCAAAACCGCTCCTAGGGCAATGGAAGCTAAAGAGAAAATAAACAAATAGGACTACATCAAAATAAAAAACTTTTGCACAGCAAAAGAAACCATCAACAAAACAAGAAAATCCACTTTATGGAACAACATATTTGCAAATGTTATCACTAATAAAGGTTTAATCTCCAACATCTACAGTGAACTTATACAACTTAATAAAAGAAAGATAAATGAACTAATAAAAAATATGGGCAATGGATCTAAATAGAATCTTTTCTAAAGAAGACAGAAAAAAGGCCGAGACATATGAAAACATGTTCAAAGTCACTAATTATCTGAGAGATGCAAATCAAAATGACAATGCGGTACCATCTCACACCTGTCAGAATGGCTATCATCAACAAATCAACAAACGACAAGTGCTGGTGAGGATGCGGAGAAAAAAGAAACCCTCATGCACAGTTAGTGGGAATGCAGACTGGTGCAGCCACTGTGGAGAACGGTATGGAGTTTCCTCAAAAAACTAAAAATGGAACTCCCATTTGACCCAGTAATTCCACTTCTAGGAATATATCCCAAGAAACTAGAAATACCAATCAAAAGGATATATGCACCCCTATATTCATAGCAGCACAATTCACCATAGCTAAGATTTGGAAACAGCCTAAATGCCCATCAGCAGATGAGTGGATTAGAAAACTTTGGTACATCTACACAATGGAATACTATGCTGCTATAAAAAAGAAGGAATTCTTACCATTTGCAGCAACCTGGATGGACCTGGAGAGCATTATGTTAAGTGAAATAAGCAAGGTAATGAAAGAAAAATACCACATGATCTCTCTCATTTATGGAAAATAACATTATAACCTGATGAACAAAAAGATAGATACAGAGGCAGTAAAGCACTGAACAGACTGTCAAATTACAGTGGGAAGGCTGAGGAGTCTTGGGGAGGAGGAGCGGGGAAGAGATCAACCAAAGGACTTGTATGCATGCATATAAACACACCAATGGACACAAGACAATGGGGGGGGGGGGGTGAAGGCATGCAACAGAGGGTAGGGGAGGCTGGAGGAAGGTCAATGAGGGGAAAAAAGAAGATATATGTACTACTATATGTAATACTTTAAACAATAAAAAAATTATATATGTATTTATTATATGTGACCAAAGTAACATGATCATTGTAATAAATATTAATATTTTGGGGCATTTTCACAATGAATTTTTCTTCTAAAAGAAACCACTAGAATTACAAGACAGCAATAGAAACTAAAGAAACAAAAATGCTTTCTTCAACAAATATTTAAGAAATATTCTTAATGTAAAAGTCCAAAATGTCAATAAGAGAAGTAAATCAACTGCTTTACCTCTCTGTGTTTCATATCCAACTGACTCCTAAGAGACTTCAGCTCCTGCTCACGGATGTCCAAGCACGTTTCCAAAGCATGTGTCTGCCCTTCCCATTCAGACTTTTTATGAGCCACCATTATGTCAATCTGTTTCATGAGCTCCTGTAGTTCTGCTTCACAGGATGTCAAAAATCCCCTATAAATAAGAACAGACCCTTAAAACAGACATGTCAGAGTGGCTTTTCATCTTCCAGATGCAAAAATATAGCAGACATAAATCTACCTGGGGGAAAACAATGCCAATAAATAAATTATCAGAAGCAAAGAACAGGACTTCTGAGCTTTTCCTTTTAACGTTCATATTAAGGTGATGACTTACCCCACAAAATATTTTATCTTCCTCTAACAGCCAACCTAAAGCCTAAGTTTTGGGGTCAAACACAAAATTTATGTTTTGAGTCTGGCTCGTGTAAGTTAGACTTTGACAACCAACAGCTAGCACTTTTGTAATATTTTAGGGAAGCTTTCAGGAAGAATCCCAGCCAGCTTATGTCACAGTCTCAGTTAGTCAAAATAAAAAGCTTTGGAAGCAACTAGGCTATTGGGAAAATGATTGTACAATTTTAAGAGCTGTTTCAAGAAATTCGTTCTTGAGTCAGACTTATTTCAATTATTTCCCCCCACCTTATTATTAGAAACTTGCTGCAACCTATCTGATTATTGTAACATTACTGATGTCCTGCAAAGATTCATGGGACACCAGATATTTCAGACTTGGGGGCAGAAGTGGACACAGATGTAAGGGATGTAAAAAGGCTTCCAAGAATGGTCAGAGAGAGCCACAACTACTAAGGCTTAAATATAATAAAATTTTAAAAAACACTGCTCTTAGTGTCACCAAACCTCTGTACTTCTGCTTTTTAAGAGTAGGAAATGTAAAGAGGGCTGAAGGCAAGTGCCCAGCTTCACACTGCTGAGATGAGGCCGACATCCCAGAGAGACGCTCTTTACACACAACACGAATCAGCTTAGCTTTAGCTCAACACTTTTGCTCCTGTACCCAAAGCACAAAACGGTCAGCTGCAGCACTCAAATACGCTGTTTAAATCTAGTGAGACGCTTCCAGTCAAAAGCAAACTTACCCATAACGCCCCCGATTTTGAATTCCTTCCAACAAAGCCTCCATCTCCAAATCCCCTTTTTTTAGGCAACTGGAAAAGGAAAAATATCAGTCAGGAGAAAATTCATTTTTTTAAGTTCTAACATTCCAACTGACAAGAATGTGAATGAACACATACAAATAACGATGAGAAAATGCTGTGCTTCTTAGGATGAGTGTAGGGGCATATAACGTCCAGAAATATTGGGACAAAATACATTCAGACTAAAACAAAATTACTTAAAGGGATCAAACTGCTGTTGACGCTCTCCCTGCATGCCTGAAATCAAATTCCTCATTGTTATATGCCAATTTCCTAACGTAAGGGTGGGCCAGGGGTGGAGGTGGGGTCCTAGAAGCAGAGGGACACTGACATAAACATTAGAAAGTAGGGGTCACACATGTCAGAGAAAAGGTGTAGCTTGGGGGGGGGTGTTGTTTTTTGATACATCATAAACAGGTTCAGTGCCCTGAGCTTGAACTCCCTGGTCCATCAACCTCAAGAGGACAAACCCTGGACGCTTCTTAGAAGACCCTCCCTCCCCTGAAAGCCTCCCTCCTCCACACTTCATCCTTCCTAGTCCTTAACAGGTTCTTTCACAGTGGAGCACATCCTTTTCCTTACCGTCCATCCCTCAAGGACAGAAAGCCAATGTTATTCATCCCTGCAGCTCCAGAGCTTAGTGTAGCATTCCAACAGGATGAACTTATGACAGCTCCCCTCTCTTTTATCCACCCCCCTATGCAAAGTGGTCATAAGCTGGAGAGCCACAGAAGGGTCAGGTAGAGAAGGAAGGGAACGGAGACAGAAGAGACTGTCAGAGAAAGAGAACATAAAGAAGGATGAAGACAAAAGACCGCCCTTAATTTCAGAAGTGCCCATTAGTAATACCTACTGTAGGTTTCTCCCTATCACAAATCTTCAAAATATTAGTCATGTCAAATCACTTCTCACTCCTGAGATAATGCTTTTTCCTTAAACCTTCAAAGACTCAGTCCTGAGCTGATCTTTTGGTTAATTTCCAAATATTGTGGTGTGGAGGTTCTGCCTCTTTGTCCTAATGCCCTGTTTAAAAATTCTATTTCTCTATGGATTCTTTCATTCGACAAAGAATTCAGTGGTGCATTAACCACTAGATATATAATGATGAAAGATTTGACCCTTTTCAAAGAATTAATAGTCCCATATAGAAAAGGAAAAAAATGACCAAGAATATTCTCTCCCCAGAATAAAAATGTAGAGACAGAGGCATTCTCCTGAAAGTGCAGAGGAAAATGAAGAAACTGGAAAATATGGCCACTGTGTGCTATTTGAATCTACTTGTAAAGTTCTATCAGGAGTGTTAAACTATTCATACATAAATACGGCAGAGAGGATTTTTTTTCTAGTTGGTTTGTCCTTCATTAGACAAAATAAAAACTTAGAGAAAAAGATTTTCATGTTCTACTCTACTTTCTTTTAAACCATGATATGGTCAATTACCACACGGCCCAGATTCTGTTTTGGTCCACTCTGGGGAACTGAGAGGCAGGGCAAGGTTCACCCAGTTCCATGCAGATGAAAACCCAGGATGCAATCCTGCTCTGCAACTAACTAGCTGTGTTCTTGGACTTCAGTTTTTGCATCTGTAAAATGAGGGCTACGAGCTATAATCGCCATGGTTCCCTCCAGCTTTTCCATGGAATTCTAGTAGCCAATTAAATGCTCAGGGTAACTAGCTTGCTCCTGATAACTATAATGGGTATTTATTAAGTGTGTAGGAAAGTGCTACTATTCAAAATTATCATTAGTAAAATTATCTTTCATCAGGTCATGTTATTATTAAACATTAATATACTTAGTAATATATATTAATAATACACATTTAGTTATATGTAATACATTGATATATTTTCTGGGTGACATTACTTAATTAGCAATATTTATAATAGAAGCAAAAAGTCAATGAGTACTCAACTGTTTTGCCTTGTATATATTATCTATATTCTTCACAACACTCATAAAAGACAGATATTATTGCTCTGATGAAACTGAGACTTGGATTGTTAAATACTTGATTATGATAGACTACAAAGTATAGTCCTAGGACAGGTAGTGTGGCTTCTGAGTCTCAGCCAATGTACAATATAATATATATTACAGTATTCCAGATCCTAAATACCTTCATATCTTCTTTTGGTTCAGTAGTCTTCTTAGCAATAAACAAAATCAAACCAAATCAAAAAGTCTGAATACAAAAAAATACTATATAAACTAAGTATGACATCACTATCATGACCACCAGGTGGCAGTAGCACAATAATGAAAATAGTCCATATGAGGAGGAAAATTGCTATTTCAGAATTCAAAATAATGGTCTAAGATAAAGAGATGCTTCTTTTTAAAGGTGGGGGTAGGTTGTGAGGGGGAGTAGCAGCAGTCTTTGTGTAAAATAATCTTGCTATCGTATAATGTGTTTCTTTAACAATACCCTCACCAATCAGCTTGAGTAGCTGTCAATACCAATCTATTCTCATTCCTTAGGATCAGGTAAACAGCAAGGATTTAGATTTTCTGTGGACTTTTCTCATTTCAGTTTCTCATAGCTATATCACTACTTCCTTTCCTAACCAATCTGGCCCTCATTCAACTCTATGCACAATGTTACTTTGCTTTCTACTTTGCCTGTGCCATGTGATAATTATGTAAAGTTAACTACTCTTTGTTCATAATATTAAATACAAATTAAGTAATTAGTGTTTGGTAGTCTGCCACTCCTGGCCACTAGCATAAAATGTGGTTCAATGGAAACTTATAGCTCTACAGTTGTTACACGGCAATCTTAGTCATTTCTACATTTATAGCAAGACATCAACAAACAAAAGTTATTAATTAAAACTATCCTTTGAAATCAAAGCTGTTTTAAATCAGTGAAATATGGAATAGCATGATTAAAGGAAATACAAGCTTTTTCATCAAGACTGTGAAGCAGGCTTTCACTTTAAATTTTATGGGGAAATAATCCCAATAGGGCAACTGATAATAGGCAAATCCTTGAAATTCATTAACATATTTCTGGGAATTTAAGAGCTAAAAAGGATCTGAGATCTCCAATTTAACCTCTTCATTGTACTGATCAGGAAAAATATCTAGAGTATATGGCCAAAATAAAATTATTTGCAAAATGGTAAACAGGAAGGAAAAAACTCTGGATAGAATTACAAATAAATGTGTACTAATAGAAGGGACATGTCTCATTTAAAGGTGGGTATAATGTTCTGTCCCTTGCCTGCCTTGGTGTTACTATGATTATAAAGATAGATGGCTCTGTCAGATATATTATGGCTGCTCCAAAAGACAATCAATATAATTTATAATTTATCACTGCCCAGAAAGGTCCCTACTTATTAAACTTAAGGTGGAGATTCAGGAGGGAGGGGGGGAGATCAGTAGATAAAGAATCAAAGAAATTTTCCAAAATAAAAGCGTAAAACACTGTTTACACTGTGATTCAAAATCCAGAAAGAATACGAGGAAAGACTGAGAAATCTGAGTAAATAAAAATACATTTGCCCTGGCCGATTTGGCTCAGTGGATAGAGTGTCAAACTGGGGACGCAGCCAATCAATGATTCTCTCTCATCACTGATGTTTCTATCTCTCCCTCTCCCTTCTCTGAAATCAATAAAAATATGGTTTTTAAAAAGCACATTTTTACATGGGAAAAATGCCATAAGCAAAGTTAAAAGACAAATGACAACAGTACTTGAAAGTTTTATCATAAAGGCTTACTTATTCAAATATACAGAGAATCTAAAATGGGGATAGAGGGAGAAATCTATAGAAAAACGGGCAGAAGACAAATGACCTTAAACATATGAAAAGATGCTTGACCTTGCTTACCAAACTTAAACTACATTGAATTAGCATTTCTTTTGTATTATAGTAACCAAAAAGTAAAAGTTTGACAATATACACTCACGAGGCATGAGAAGATAAGCACCCTCATACATTGCATGTAGGAATATAAAGAGGTACAACTACTATAGAAAGTTTGGCAATACCTAAAGTCGATATACATACATTTATTACCCTTTGATCAAAAAAATACCACTCCTAGGAAACTATCCCAAAGACACATTGGCAAAAATACGAAGTCACATATGCACAAGAATATACATTGCACAACTACGTGCAATAGTAGGAAAAAACACAAACGCCTATCAACAGGGAACTATTTGAATATTCATCCACCAATAAAAATACTATGAAGCTGTAAAAAGGGATAACAATCTCTAATACTTCTATGGAGGGCTCTATAAGTAGGTTAAAAAAAAAAAGCAGGATAAATGAATACCATCTTTTATCTAAGGGAGTGTGTGTGTGATGCATTTGTTTTTAGGAACAGATAAACCCAAAACTAGTAAATATAATACCTATGAGAAAGGGAGTCAGGTGGAGAAAAGAGGGAGGGATGCACTTTGTTTTACAGATACTTGTTTTATAGAAACTACGTTAATGTTTTACATATTATAAAACAAATCCAAATGAGGAAAAGGCTAGATTGAAAAACTGAAAACAAAATGAAATAAACCAACTATCAACTAGATATCAGGTTGACAGCCTAACAATATAACAAATTGTTTCATGTTTTCAAAATGCAATAATTGTACTATATCTATCCAAGAAAAAAATGGAATATATAGTAAGGATAAAAAAGAACTGCAAAGAAATCCTGAGCACTACTCAGGAATCATATTGTTGATAATAAAATCAGTGATGTTGATTTTTAACAGTTATATATAAAATATAGGATAAGAAAAATGTAATTATCTTCATGACATTAGGTACCAATATTTTTAGCAAAAGAGAAAAAGATACAAATATAGAATCAAATATAGAAAAAAAAACTATAAAATTAAAATTAAATTGGAAATATCAGTGTGAATTCTGTACATATAATTATTACCTAACTCTGGCCATTGCAAACCTAAACTAATGACCAACCTAGCAACTAGAGCACCTCCAGCACCCAGACTATGGTCTCTCAATACCATCTCCCACTCAAAAGAACCATGCTTCTTCATGGCCAGAAACATATAAATGGGCCAGGAACAAGTTTTACCAAAAAATGAGGAAATTATCAGAGACCACGAGTCACCTCAAAATCTATAGGAGCCAACTTAAAAGGGTCCACCACTGGCCAAAGACAGGTCCATTTGAGCATCCAAAAAATAAAAAATGACTGCAATAGGTTGAAACAGTTTAAATATATTCAAATCAATTAAGTTCATGATGATTTTTTTTTTTAAAAGGCAAAAACCCTCATGGTTACCTTTGGAGGTTGTTAGGCCACCAACTCAATACTGTAGTCTGAAAATAGAGGGAAAGAAGTAAGCATTTTTCTTGCCTCTCCTGTACAAATTGTATTTCAAACAACTGATGGTAGTCAAATAGCTGATGGGAGAAAGTTCTTCTTCATGAAAGATTTCCAGCTAATAAATACTGAAGGAATGATACAGTTATAAAACCGCCATATGAAACTCCTAATATAATCATGGATGTAGGCGATCTAAATCCATGAAAAGACTTCACTTTTAAGGGAAAGGCTCACAGGGAATTTCATGATGAATGGATGGGGCTGACAACACGTGAACCCACTATGCTGCTGCTCAATCTTAACATCACAAAGAGAGACAATTTGTTGTGTGCCTCTAATAATTAATGCAACAGGAAGTGCACTGCACCATCTAGGACATCGCCTCGCCCTCCCCCATCCTCTCGCTTCCTCCCTCATGCCCCCCCTTTCCTTCCCCCAACCAAAAAAAATCAAGGTTGAATCTGATCAAGCTTCTAGATCAGTGCTGTTAAACAGAACTTTCTGCAATCATGGAAATATTTTCTATCTACACCAAACAGTAGCCACAAGGCACCTGTGACTCCAGGACCTTGAAACGTGGCTAATGTGACTAGGGAACTGGATTTTTGGGTTTATTTCATTTTAAATGCACCATTTTAATGCATTTAAATAGCCACAGCTGGCTGGTGAGTACTATAGTGGACAGTACAATTCTAGATCTAGTAGTTTAATGAAACTAAAGGGCACAGATGTACATGTTAAACAGTTAAAGGACACCATGCAGACGCAACTAGCTAAATGTAGACTGTTAAGGGGAAAGGGGGGCAAGGGAACTGCTAGATTTAAAAGCTTTACACGGTGTATCAACCAAATGCAACATGTGGATCTCTATGGGATTTTTGACCCAAACAAGTTAATTATAAAAAGACATTTAAGGGACAGTAGGGAAATCTGAACCCAGACTGAATACTGACATTATGGAATTTTTATTAATTTTCATAGGTGGATGATAATACTACGGTTTACCAAAACTAAAAAATATAAGCCTAGATCTTGGAGAAGAAAAAAAAAAACAATCCTAAAATAACATAAAAATAAAAAAATTCAGTGTCTGAAACCAATGTCAATGTTGGCTTCAGCTAAACTTTAAATCAAGTGGATCTTTTTTTAAAGTAGGAAGCTCTGAGAGTGGGCTACATAGGCCACCTCTACTACCAGAAACAGGAAGGACCAAGCAGTCTTCCTTTCACTGGGAGGAAAACTGAATCAGTGCAATAGACATAAATAATTATTATAATTTAAAACTTGAATCTGCCAAAACTGGTTTGGCTCAGTGGATAGAGCATTGGCCTGGGGACTGAAAGGTCCCAGGTTCCATTCCGGTCAAGGGCATGTGCCTTGGTTGTGGGCGCATCCCAGGTGGGGAGTGTGCAAGAGGCAGCTGGTTGATGATTCTCTCTCATCGATCGTTTCTAACTCTCTGTCCCTCTCTCTTCCTCTCTGTAAAAAATCAATAGAATATATTTTAAAAAAACAAAAAACAAAAACCTGAATCTACATACATTTTAAAGGACAGTGAGTGTGACAACATATATAAATCTTTAACACATTTTTACACTGTCTTTATTACTACACTAGAGGCTCGGTGCACGAAATTCATGCACTTGGAGGGGGGGGAACCCTCAGGCCTCTTGCAGTCTGAGCCCTGGGGGGGGAGGGGGGTTTCCAACTGATGGCTTAGGCCTGCTCCCCACAGGCCTTAGTGCTGCCATGTAGGTGGGAGAGGCTCCTGCTAACACCACTGAGCTGGCCAGCAGAGAGCCTGGTTCAGGACCCCTGTGGGAGCGCACTGACCACCAGCGGGAAGCTCCTGCATTGGGCGTCTGCCTCCTGATGGTCAGTGCGCATCACAGCAGCTAGCCATTCCACACTTAGGTCGATTAACATATTAACCTTTTATTATATAGGAGGATTATATTGATCACTGATACCACATAATCAAAGGCCAAGGAGGTCAGGATAAAAGTTGATCCAAAGATGACTCCAAATCTACATTCCAAATAATAAACTAATACACCGAACGTCAATGTTTGCAGGTAACATGTTGTAGCTGATGGTCCTTAGGGATTTCCTTTTCTTACCTATAAAATTAAGTGCAAGCATGTGGGGAACTACAGGGTACCCTCCCTATCACACTGACTTATTAAAAGGAGTAACACTTAAAAAGTTTCAGGAATCAGATGGAAGGCTCAAGGAGAACTCCTCTGTGCAACAACAACAACAAAAGTGGACTGCAACTAAAATGAAGACTAGTCACTGAATCCTCACTCATCTTCACTCTCTGGTGCTGTCAGGGACATCAGAAACACCACGGGCGGGCCTACATTTACTACCTTCCGTTATCTTCACGATGGAAGTGTCCCTAAAGCCCTCCCTTTCACACCCTCACTCTACCCTCGACTTCCCGCCCACGACTTGCATGGAGCAATCCACCGTTCAGGGTTCACCTGCAGACCCTCCTGTGCCAACACCAATGTTTTTTAAAGGAGTTCACGTGTTTTACATTGCTAAGCTCCCCCCCGAGTCACCATCACAACAAGGCCAGCAGCAAGCTATAACTCAAACACGCGGCGCAGACGAGGCAGAAGGGCTCGGGCTCGGGCTCGGGCTCGGGTCCGGGGGAGCCGAGGGCTCGGGAGCAGCTCGCCCACCCCGCGGCCCGCGCCGGCCCGGCCTCCGGGGGAGGGCTGACCACCTGGCAGGCCCCGACGGCGCGCCCGGCCGGGCCGTGTCCGCCTCCGCGGGTCCGCTTGCCGCCGTACCCGGCCAGGACGAGGGGCGGGGCGCCGGGGCGAGCCCGGGGCGGTGGAGGCGGGGCCGCCGGCCGGCGGGCTGCCGCGGAGGAGGCCAGCCTGGGGCGGCAGGCCGGCGCCGCCGCCGAAGGCTCCGCCGCAGCCAGGGCCGCCTCCGGACTAGGACACGCCCGCCCCTCGCCCATCTTCCGAGCGCACATGCGGTTACAGGGGGGGGCCACGGAGCCCGCGCGCGCCCCCGAGTCTTCCCGCCGTTACCTGCGGCCGGGCGCGCGCGCGCGCGTCACGCCCAACCTGACGTCCAGCCTCCGCCGTCCGCACGTTGGTTCCGCCCCCCTGTCCCCCCCTCCCTCTGCTTTTAAAGGAACAACCTCCTTCCTGGCCTCCCCTCCGCCGCAAGCAAATGGGCTCGTCCACTTCCGGGGAACAGCGGAAGGGGCGTGCCGGCCACGTGGGGCAGGGGCGGGCTCCGGCGGCGGCGGCGGCGGCGGGCTGGTCGGTAAGGGTTTCCCGCGCCCCTAAGCCTCGGTGTTGGGGCGTGGGAACGAGCTCGTTCCTCAGCGTCACACTTCCCCATCCACTCCCATCGGCCGAGGCCGATGTCTTCACTTCATCCACCTCATCACTAGCCCTTACCGCTGGCCAGGTCGGGTAGAAAGGCCCTTGCTTGGTGGGCCGGGACCTAATACCTCCCCCGCATCCATTTTTGGTCTGTCCGGACTGAAACCGGAAGTGGGTGCCGTGGGCGGCCTCACACACACCCGCCCCGATGGTGGTGGCCTGCGAGGGTCATTTCTAGCCAGGGGAAAGACCGTTCTGGCTTTGACTTTCTAAGTATTTATTAAAAACACAGAGATGGGTGAAACGTGCGCCCCGGCGAACGCACGCACTGGGGAGAGTGTGGAACCGGCGGTGGGACCAGCTCCCAATGGGAGACGACCACTCTGCGCACAGGGAGCTAGGAGCTGGGATCGGCGGGGGGTGGGGGGGATAGGGAAGAGGGGGTGCCTGCTGTGCTCTGCCGGGGGCTTGAAGAAGACCTCCTGCCGGAACCAAGTTTTTTAGACCAGCTGGGGGGAAAAGAAAGGTACGAGCATTTCAGGACCAGAACAATCACACGTGTAAGGTTGTTCGGGAAACGGGTAGTGGTTAATTCTGCCCAGGGTAGCAAGGGCTTGGGCCAGTGGCTGCGTCCTGGACAGTGCCTCCCTTGATGCTTTCCAGCCTCCTTAGGAGTGAAAACGCCTTCCTTAGCACTTTACTCTAGACATGGGGTGTTGACTCGGGCGATCGTAGGCCCACGTTGAGTTTGAAAGGAAAAATACAGGTCAGTGATGGGGCTTTGAAATGCAGAGGACAGGAAGTGTGGTAGGGTTAGAGGTGTTTGAGAGAGTGACAGGTGAAAAAAGATTGAGGCCAAAGAGGGGAGAGATGTGTGGAGTCGTTGACACAAAGTGGACACATGAACAATGAGGAGGTGATAATCCCCTAGCAGTCTGTCACAGCCGGCCAAATATGCTTAGTGGATACTAAGAACAAGAAGGAAGTGTTCAAGGGCAGAATGCTGCTGAAGCTGGAGTGGTTTGAGAAAAATTTACGGGGAAGGTAGAATCTTTGTGGGCCCCGGAAAAATCATAGTTTGATCAGCAGGGAATAGGGAGGAGGGTGTCCCATAGACCAGGGGATCAGGGACAAAGGTGTGGCAGCAGGAAAAGGGAGGGCTTTTGTAGGACAGGGACTCCAGAAACGTAACTGGAACTGAGGGTAAGGACCCCCTGTATGTACATTTTCTAAGGGGGGGAAGGGGCTTGTTTTGGGTTATTTACTGGGTAATACTGGATTAATTCTTGTGTGAAACATTAAGACATCTGGTTTACTGGTTCGCCATTTGCTTCAGTTTCATCTGGATCTTTATCATGGGGGTAAAAACCCTTCCCATCATCCCAACCTGAATAATTACTACCCAAGTATCAGGGCAGTCTTGCAGTCATACTGTTGGAGACAAGCATAGGCCTATATGAAGAAGTTAGATTCCTCTCCCAAAGATGGTTTCTTGTATGAGTTTTCATACTCAAAGGTGGGAGTGCCTGAGAGTGCCTTTGCCGCCATTGACTCACAGGCCACCAGGATGGCTGTTTCGTAGCAGGAGCGCAATAGGGCGATGCCTGTGATGAAGAATGGCCCAAGCTTGGAAACAGGGAACCCAGAGGTACCTTCCAAGCTGGCTATAACTGTTTAGGGGAAAGTAAAAAGGAGGGGATCAGCATGACAAGTAAGTATCTTGACGAGGCTTTAAAGGGCGAGCAGCATTAAGAGTCACCTCAAAGGGAAGGAAAAACAAGCAGCACAGAGACCTACCACTATTGCTGCTTTCGGGGCCCAGCCTGAGCACCATCTTAAGATAGGAGGCCATGCCGAAACCGGTTTGGCTCAGTGGATTGAGCGTCGGCCTGCAGACTGAAAGGTCCCAGGTTCTATTCCAGTCAAGGGCATGTACCTTGGTTTCGGGCACATCCCCAGTAGGAGGTGTGCAGGAGGCAGCTGATCGATGCTTCTCTCTCATCGATGTTGTTAACTCTCTATCCCTCTCTCTTCCACTCTGTAAAAAATCAATAAAATATATATATTTTTAAAATAAGAGGCCATGTAGTCACAAGCTCAGCCGAGGATTTCCATCAGATCTGTATAACCCACTTCAATGTTACCATTTAGCTTCTTGGGCTAAAAATTCCAACATTCGAGGCAAGGCAGGTGGTGACTCTTGTAAAAAAAAAAAAATGGTGCAGGAAACGACCAGAGAGGAGACTTGCTTATGAGTGTGCCAGTTAGGAAAGAAAAGCTGCTTCTAGATGTGCGGTGGCCTTATAAACGGAGGCCCTCAAATATATTGCCTTCCTGTCACATGACACTTGTCTGGGCCGTGTCCTATGTTCAGTGTATGCTACAAAGTATGTATCAGCTGGAGGGGGAAACAAAGGAGAGGCTATGATTACCGTATTTGCTGGCGTATAAGACGACCCTTTGGCCCTGAAAAATATGCCTCCAAGTGGGGGGTAGTCTTATACGGCGAGTATATAACAAACTCTGTATTTTTAGTGGAAATGTTAGGGGGTCGTCTTATACGCCGGCAAATACGTATTTTTCAGGGCCAAAAATCGTCTTATACGCCGGCAAATACGGTATATATAAATAAGTTGTCACCTGACCCAGATGAGAATACAAGTCTTTCCCGGGGTGATAGGCCAAATGGCACATCCAGGCTAAGAAGCCTGGGGGAGTTAGTGCCGGGTTACACCACCTCCTGAGTCTGTTTTGTAAATAACCTCTTTGACTGACAGATTTGACGAGATCAAAGCTGCAGGAGAATGGACAGTGAAGTACAGAGAGACGGAAGGATCCTGGATTTGATTGACGATGCGTGGCGAGAAGACAAGCTGCCCTACGAGGATGTTGCGATACCACTGGTAGGCAGTCACTTGTGCGAGGGGCATGGGTTAGAGGGCCCTGGTGGAGGCAGAGTGTCAGTGGTCAAATAAACCCGTAAGGCAAAGAAATCAGCTGTGGAGTCCACTGACTAGAAGCTTCCGGAGAGCACCTAGACTTTTTTATGTGAAGAGAAATGTGGTTCAGAGAGCTGATGTGGACTTCTCGGTTAGGGGTCATTCCAGGACCGGAACCCAGGTCTGCTGAGCCACTTTCTGTCAATTACAGCAAAGCCAGTGAGCCAGATAACGAGGGTCGAATGCATAAGATGGGGAAGAATACGAAGCAGCGGCATATAAGCTGTATGGTAGTTCTTACTTCCCTAACGCTGGCTTGTGGGCATTATTAAAAACTCACATTCTTAGAACATACAGTTAACTGGAAAACAATTTTTAAAATCTGGCTTTTCTTCTTTTGCCTTTGGATCAATAGGCTCCTGGAATACACTTATCTGCTCTACGTGAAACTGCTCTGCTAAGAGTTTGTTAAACCTTAAGTAATAAATGATCTAAAAGCTTAGTGTTTACTAAATATCCTACTTATGTCATAGAGGAATGCTTTTTTTTCAAGTATGCCAACTCTCCCGAGAAGAGCTGTTAATAAGACAGAGCTTTCAGATAGACTGCTGCTGCTATTACAGAGAAAGAAAACCTAGCTCACCAATGTTTTCATTTAAAAATAAGAGATAATAATATGTTCAATGAGTAATACACATATCACGTAATAAATCTCAGCTTAGTTCAACTTTAGAAAAATAGTCAAAAGAGAGGGTCATGAGAATTACAGCTGCCATTTAGTGAAAACCAGGTTTATGCCATGGACGGGGGTTGAAATAGGACATACGTTATCTCTAGTCTTGAAACAGCCTTGCAAGATGGTGCTGTTATCCCCACTTTGCAGGAAAGGAATAGGACCAGAGAGGGAACCTGCCCAGGGTTGGGTAACGGATAAGTTGGACTTCACACCTGGGTCTGTGAGGCTCTAGATCCTGTCCTGTGACCTTCGATTTCTCTCAAGCATGCCTTTGGAAGCCTTCTGGGTGCCAGGTGATGTAAACATAAGATACATTTTCTGCCCCTGCGAGTCTAGGGAGGTAACACACAAAAATAAGTAATTATTATTATAAGGGTTTGGGGGGGTGGGGCGTGAGCAGCCATCATTGTATAGGAAGTGGCTCGCTACCTGCTGGGCAGCAGGAGAGGCCACGGAGAGAAAGTAATGTTTAAGCTGGTCATAAGGGAGGGCCAGCAGTTAATGGGGGGTGGACAAGTGCACTCGGGCAGTGGTGGTGGTGGGGGGGGGGACTGCAGAGGCTCCGAGCTTTAAAGTCTTCAAAAGAGTGAAGGATGGGGAAATACACTGCCTTCTCATAGAGTAGCTGCAAAGAATTGTCATTGTATCAGTGTACTATAGTAGATGGTTGCATTTATGATACTTTGTGTTTGTTTTCCAAGCTCCTATGCAGTTTTATATGTTGGCATTCATTGCCAAGGGACAGTCTTGATCAAATGAACGACATCATTTCAGAACACATACCACAGATGGGATGAAATTAAGCAAAGTTGCCTACTTCTGAATGAAATAATTCATTAAGCAAGGACTTGTTTATGCTTTGTCAAATATAACTAATTATTGGAACCAAACTTTAAGTTTAAATGTATTATTACTTTACAATAAATGATAGTCCCTGTCAATTTGTACCAATATATTTGAATTTCAGTCTTAACATTTGTAGAGCAAGATGTATCTGATCCCAATATATATGTCATTATTTTTTTAAATCATTTTATATATGCTGGACATAATTCTAAAGGAGAAGAACATTATATTCATATAATGAAAATTGGAATCATTGAAAAATCATAAGTCTGAATAGTAACAGTTTGCTAACCCTAAAAGAAATGTAAATTCAGATAATTAAAACAAAATATGTTGGTATCAGTGAACTCTGATACAAAGCAGAGTCCTGGTAGTGATACATTTACATTTAAATATAAGGAAACTTTCTTAAAAGTTCTCACTACACACAAAAATGAGGTAAAGGATGTACTAACTAGCCTTCTAGTGGTAATTATATCACACTATGTGTGTATCAAATCATGTTGTACAACTTAAACTTACAGAATGTTGTGTGTAAATTAAACATCAATAAATCTGGGAGAGAGAGATATATATAAATTATTCCAGATTCTACACGAAGTGTGGCCCATGGCTTAACCATTTTAAGAAATGCTGGCAGAATATCCATTGGTCATTTGCTGAGTTTAATGTTGCCCTGTTCCACCACTAGGGGGTAGTCTCATGCTACATTTTCACTGCTTCCCACTTAGCTCCATTACAATCTAGGCATGCTGGATGCAGAGTAGTTTAATACATTTCTTGTGCTTACAGAACATGCCAGCAAATGTGGTATTCTATTAAAGGCAGCCCCTAATAGAATTTTTTTTAAAAGACTCTTCAGTTTTCCCAGCCTTTAACTATAATAGCAAATATTCCTTGAACATAGGTGTCCTGCATAGTGCTAAGGCATTTGATCTAAATCACAGTGTTTAGTCTCACGGCAAACCCAGGAGGTGATGGCCACATTTCTCATATTTTCAGAGAGGAAACAAGGCTCCAAGGGTCTGAATTCCTTGCCTGAGTAACCCAAGTGGTGGGGTGGTTGGCTTGGATCCTGGTAGCTTCCGGAAGCTGTGCCCTTAGCCTCCTGCACAAATGCTAGAGCCATAAGGTCATCATTCCTTCTGGAGAGGACCTGAATAATTCTTCCTCACACCTTTTTATTCAGCTATTTCTTTAGAATACATGTCTGCAAATTATGCCACCTGTTTCTAGGAACTCAGTTCAATCCTATGTGCTCTTGACTTTTAAGGGGTTTGTTGGTGTACATTTACTGTTGTCCTGAATATCCGCTGTGCCTTTTCAGAATGAGCTTCCTGAACCTGAGCAGGACAACGGCGGCACCACGGAGTCTGTTAAAGAGCAAGAGATGAAGTGGACCGACTTGGCCTTACAGTACCTGCACGAGAACGTCCCTCCTGTAGGAAACTGACACCCGGCTCCCTTCTCGTGGACAGATTTTTTTTTTTTTAATTGAGATACAAAATGTTTTCTTTTGGTCTCCTAATTGAAGTCTTTTAGTGATAGATCCAACACTCAAAAATGTACACGCACTTAATTTGTGGCAGCAAAGTGCAATGTGGAAATACCAGAATGGGAAATTGGTTGAGATTTCTCAGGAATGCAGAATATGTGGCTCTTTGAACCTAACGTTCTTCATGTGTTAGCTTGTGCTTAAACATGTTTGGTTAAACATTTGCCTTTAATTTTGCCTTACTGCCCGAGTCTAACACGTCCCATCTGCTTGTGTGTGTCCTGTGGCAGGTGGTTGAAGACAGGAGAGGAAAAGGCTAAGAGAGGAAGCTAGGCTAAGGAGAATGACGAACTTCCCATGTACCCCACTTGGAGAAGCGGTCTGAGTGGGTGTGGAGCTGTACCAGACATCCAGAAGCCCGTTCTCTGGCTGCTGGGATGCCTGAGATTCCTCATGATGTTTTCAAACCCTGGGTACATTTCTAAATTAAACACTATCTGACATTCCCTCTGCTCTCCCCACCACTTTTGATGCCTCTGGGAAGGATCTTTAGCTAGATGAACCACTAGTTTTATCTAGTAAGGTGATTTCTTTCTCAGAGCCCTTGGAGATATAACGGAAACACCATGCAGTCAGTATTTAGTTATAAATTGTATGAGAAGTTGTACTTTGCAAAGCACTTACATTTATCTCCTTGGAATTATTCGCCTCCGTTGAGTGGTGTCTGCCTTGTTCTCTGTCTGGATTGTGAACTCTGGGAAGAAGCCCTGGCTTATACTTGTGTATCCATCATTGAAAAACAGAAAACACCGAGTAATTGAAATCCCTTCCCATCCTGTTTTTACTGGGTCTTTCTGTTTGCCTAGCTCTTAGGAGGAAGAAGTAAATCACAAGTGAGCTGATTTGGGGGTTTCAGTAGAAACCTTGTGTAACAACTCTCCTGAGATCCAGACAAGGTGAAAGCCCGTGTGCTCTGTGTGGGAGGCACCGGCTTCCACTGGGAATACAAGAGCGAGCAAAATCAATATGGCCTCTGACTTTGTTTAGTAGGGTAAACAAGCATTGAACCAAGAGTCATCATACGCACCTATGATTTCAAATTGTGAAATTCTAGGAAGAAAAATCGGATGTCACTTTGGTGCAAGCCTGAGGCAGAGTTTCTCGTGCAAAGGGTTCCTAGAGGCTGCCGTGCTCGGAGCAGCAGGGTAGGGGAAGGGGAAAGATGTGACTTCAGCTGAAGTCTAGCCTAAGGCAAACCCCACAGCGGCTATGAAAGTGGTGGCATCAAGAGTTGTCCCACTTTGAGACCAGAGGCTAGGCCTTTTAGCAGTATGCCTGTTGGTCAGAGGATGTGGCTCTCCAGAGAACAGTGCAGCTCTGAGAAGCCAGCAGTATCCAGGGAATGGGCACTCCATGACTACAGCTTCAGCGCTGTACAGTGAGGCCAAAAAGACTTGAAGGAAGTGTGGTATTTTTTTTTGTACCCTCAAGTGTGTGAGCCAACACCTGGAGGGTGGGTAGGAGTAGCCAGAGGAGGAAGGGGGTAAGGAGTGATTGCAGAGAAAACAAATTGCATAGAGCCGGGAGGTGGGACTGGCCTTACAAGCAAGGTAGGGGGCAGGCAGGAGGAAGTGAGTGGCCCGATTGGATTATATTTATCTTTTTAAAATATAAGTCCCTCTGGTTTTGAGCAGGCAGGAATAGAAGTGGGAAGACAGGAGAGCTTTGCTTGGTTCAGGTGAGAGATTGTGGTGCTTTAGGCTAATTGGATGAAGGTGGAAGTAAAGAAACTTGGAATACCTCTTAGAGGTAGAATTATCCAGATATGCCCAGCAAGAGGCATTTTGCATGACAACAGCACGTGTTTGTGTGATTGGAAAGAGACTCCCCAGTGTGAACCCTGCCCTTGTGACCCAGGGGTGAATTCTCTGAATGGACCCAGGACTCCAGATGCAGCCTCTGTCCTCTGGGAACATAGAATCTGGGTCCAGGAGCCCCATCCCTTGAAGCCCAAGTTAGACCCACTTCTGAGTAATATAGTAACAACAACGGTTAGCTGAATGTTTCCATGTGCTTCGGACACATGATCGTTAGCCCCGGTGTCCACTTTGAAGGTGGATATTTTTACCCTCCTTGATCGGGAGGTGGCAACTTAAATGACATGTTCCAAGTTACAAGGCTTACCCCAAGTCACTCAAATTGTAAATAAATTCCAATGTAGGCTGCCTGGTCCCCAAACCTGGATCCTCTCCCCGGACCACGTGACCTCCCTGTAAAGACTACTGTGACCACTCCATTCTGAAATGAGAGGAATATTCCATTGACATTCAGAATTTCAAAATGTTAAGCTTGTTTCTATAATTGAGCTAAAGAACTAGAAGAATAATTTTTATTAGGAACCTGGGAGTCATGAAACATTTAGAAATTCAACCTATTACCGAATCCATATATAACTCATAGCAGCATGAGTCATGCTGTTTTCACTGGTTTTTATTCAAGGTTAAATCCCAAGTGTTTATTTTCCAATTTGGGTACATTTGAGAGGGAACAATTTAGTACCCAGGCTAGTTAGTAGCATGCCAGCAGGGGGCGTCAGTTCCTATAAGAAAGCCAACCCGTGGCAGATCTGTCAGTAAATTGAAACTGAAGATACTGAGTAAATGTGTCTTGCTTGGAAGTGATTCTCATATGTGAAACCTGGGATTCTGGCCACCCACCCTTGGGCTGGGCAGCTCACCTAGTGGGCTCCTCACTGGTGCTTCATAGGAGGCCAAGTAAGGGCACCTAGAAGGTGAGGGCAGTTCAGAACTTTGCTCACCTGTGGCCCCAACTCTTCGTCAGGCCTGGGGACTCTTTCATTAAGTGCCTCCCCACGTTTTGGTGTTAAATCATTTAAATGATTTAGGCACGCCAAAACCGGTTTGGCTCAGTGGATAGAGCATCAGCCTGCGGACTGAAGGGTCCCAGGTTCGATTCCAGTCAAGGGCATGTACCTTGGTTGCGGGCACATCCCCAATAGGGGGTGTGCAAGAGGCAGCTAATCAATGATTCTCTCTCATCGATGTTTCTAACTCTCTATCCCTCTCTCTTCCTCTTTGTAAAAAATCAATAAAATATATTTAAAAAGTAAATAAATAAATGATTTAGGCATCATGGAATGATTGTTTTCAAAGCCTTTCTTTATTCTAACTTGTTTTTAATCCTCACTCAAGGATATGTTTTTTTTAAATATATTTTAATATTTTTTATTGATTTTTAGAGAGGGAGAAAGGAGGGGAATAGATAGAAACATCAATGAGAGAAAAAAATATCAATTGGCTGCCTCCTGCACACTCCCTTCTGGGGATTGAGCCCACAACCCAAGCATGTGCCCTGACCAGGAATCAAGCAGTTGGATCATGAGCTGACAACCACTGAGCCACACTGGCCAGGCCAAAGCCTGCTTTCTTGATTTGGCCCTGCTTTACCCACAGTTAAATTCTTTCCCCAGTTCCTTGCCACTCCATATGCCATCAGTCAGATCCTGAGGAAGGCAAATGGGGGTAGAGGGGTTAGGAGCTGGCACGGAAAGGCAAATGGGTAATTTTGACCTTGCCTTTGACCCTTAGCCAACAAGGGCTTGCCTCATGGCCATGCAACCTGTCACACGGGGTCCCACATTCAGATAGTTTTTCCTCAAGGGACCCATGTTTTCCTTTTGTATCAGGCCCAATAAGTCATGTAGCTGGTCCTTAAATCTACGGTAGCCATCTATGGGACGGCGACTAACTTGACCCACTGTCTTGAATCCTCTGTCGCCCTGGGTATAACAATGAAGTTGTCCCAGAACAGAGCCTCTGTCTGAAATTAATTACCAGAAGCACAATTACAGAGCTGGAGCAACGATCAGCTCATTCACTATGAAGGATTTCTACCGGGATACTTAATTTACCCTTTCGTGTTGAACCATATGGAGAAAAAAAAAATCAAAACGTTTTTATAGATCAAAAATTGTCGGTCACCATTTTCTATGTTTTGAGCTCATTTTATTCTTACCTCAAGCCAGCTGAGCACACATACACACACACGAGAACCAGATTTGACGGGTAGAGATGGGGAGCCGGCAACGGGTGGAGAATTTGAAAACAACCAAATGACTCCAAAGGAAGTGAGGGAGTTGGGTGTACAACCCATCCCAGTTATTCCATGCCTTCCCTGGTGACTCAGATCCCTTTTATCATGGTGCCACCCTCCGGGGGCAAAAGGGGTTTTCCTCCACCCATGCCACGATTTTGCCTCCACTCTCTTGGCATCTCTGCCATGCTCCCTCCCACCTTCATCTCAGTCTCCAGCAGTTCCCTGCCCCCACCCCATGCTCACATGTCAATAGTCACACTAACTGGCACAGGACCTAACTGTGCAGCACTCCCTGAGGCAGAGTGAGATGGCAGCATCCCTACCTCTTTGCCCGTAGGGCTGCCCTGACATCTGTCACCCCTGGCTCAGCCCAGACAGAAAGGACCATGGGCCAGTCTGGTGAGGCACCTCTCCCCTGTCCCATCTTCCAGGCCCTTGTGTTCGCCACTGTTCTCCTCCCAGCCTCTCTGGGGGCAGTACAGATGTTGAGACATGCCTTCCTCTTCACTCACAGCTCCTGCTCACCCAGGGATGCCCCCCCTGGGGGGTGGGGAGGGTTAGGTGCTTATGTGTCCCAGTTGTTAGCCCAGGAGGACATTGGCTTTGAGAGTGCCAGAAAAAATGAGCATCCAGCTGGGCTGGAGAGTCCCAGATGGACTGGACTCTTGGCAGGAGTGAGAAGGCTGCAGCTCTGGTCCCCGCGCCTCCCGCTGACTGCTCCCAGCTTCTTTGCCCAGTTTCTCTTTTCCCCTCAGTCATCTAAGCAATCAGTCTTTATCTGTGTGTATCCCTACTTCATCCTTTCTTGGTGTTTTTCTTCCTCGTATTCAAGCTTTTATCTAAACACCTTTCTCTAGGCACTAGACTTACCTTCTTTTATATTGCAAATACCTTTAAAGTACAACTTACATCAGTTCGCACCCTGTTTTATTTTATACCAGAGGCCCTAGGCCTGGCCGGCGGTCAGGGCCGATCTGTGGGGCGACCAGTGGGGCAATCGGGCCCCTGCTTGCACCTGCCTTGGCCTGGCGCCACCTGCTCTCTCCTGCTCCACCATCCCGCCGTGGTCCCTCTCTCGTCAGGGCCCATCAGGGCCAGCAGTGCCTCCACTGCCACCTGCTAACAGCGCCACATGGTAGACACTCCCCATGTTCCACACCACCCCCTGGTGGTCAGCGCACATCTAACTCCAGGTCAATCAAACTCCCGCCTGTGGGGACAATTTGCATATTAGCCTTTTATTATATAGGATATTAGTTTACTTGTTTGAAATTATGTGTAAACAAAATGTATATAGGCTACTTGCAAAGCATAATGGCTAAGAGTACAGACTTTGGAGACAGAAAGGCCTAGGTTCAAAACCCAGTGAATCAGTAGATGAGTGGATACAAAAGCTGTGGTACATGTATATACCATGGGATGCTATGTGGCAATAAAAATTTTTTTAAAAAGAATCTCTTACCCTATGAGACAGCATGGAGGGACCTGGAGAGTATCATGGTAAGTGAAATAAGTCAGTCAGAGGAAGACAAGTATCACATGATGACACTCATGTGGAACCAAAGTAACAAAATAAACTGATGAATGGAGTGGATCCAGAGACATGGAAGCATGAGACAGAGGGCAGGATCTCTGACGGAAGGCAGGGGAGGGTGGGTGGATGAGAGGTAATCAACCGAAGACCTTGGATGCATATATGCATAACCCATGGCCTGGGGTGGGGGGAGGGGATGTGGAGGAACCTGGAGGAGGTCATGTGTGAGGGGGAAATATATAATACTTTCAACAATGAAGAAACTTTTTAAAATTAAAAAAAAAAAAGTATAGCATGCTCCAGCATCCCCCAACCAGTTATTGACCTTCCTGAACCTTTTCCTCATTGGAAATAGGGTTGATAAAGCCACTTACACGATACGTTTATTGGAGGCTAAAAGGGATAATGCAAGTGAAGTGCCTAGAACAGTTTCTGGCACATGGTTAGCACCTGATAAATATCAGCTGTTGTCTGTTTTCAATATAATAAAATAAGCTTTCAAATGAGTTCCACATTGATGCTCTGAAGCCAAACAAAGAATAATTTAATTATGTAAATAACCATTCCCAAATAACCCTCGGGGATTATTTTTGCATAGTAGAAACAATGAATTAGGAGGCAGAAGATCTAGGTTCAAGTTTTAGCTCCACCACGTACCAGCTGTGTGACCAGAAGTCTGCCTGTCCCCTTCTTTGAACATACATCACAGGGCTGGGGACTAAAATGAATACAATGTATATTCAAAACCCTTTCGTAGATATAAAGAATTACATACACTTAAGTTAAACATCATAATATACTAGAGGCCCGGTGCATGAAATTCATGCACTGCCCAGCCTGCACCGTCTCTAATCAGGGACCCCTCAGGGGATATCTCACTGCCTGCTTAGGCCCCTGTTGGACATCCCTCTCACAATCTGGGACTGCTGGCTCCCAACCACTCACCTGCCTGCCAGCTGATCACCCCTTAACCACTCCCCCACCAGCCTGATCGACGCCTAACTGCTCCCCTACCAGCCCAATTGCCCTCAACTGCCCTCCCCTACTGGCCTGGTTGCCCCTAACTGCCTTGCCCCTGCAGGCCTGATCACCCACAATTCCCTCTCCTGCTGGTCGTCTTGCAGCGGCCATCTTGTGACCACATGGGGGTGGCCATCTTGTGCAAGGGCATGATGGTCAATTTGCATATTATTTCATTATTATATAGGATTTAGTTTGTAAATTCATAATTTGTTCTCAAGTTCATGTTTCATATAGCTCTTCATATGTGTGCTAATTTAAACATAATAAATGAACACATAGGCATATCTACATGTGAGTTTGCATTAAAATGTTTTTGAAAAGTCTGGAAGAAGAAAAGACAACAAACTATTGGCAATCATTGCCTCCAAGGATAAGGTTAAACTGGCTGAGGAAGGAAATGGTCACATCTTCATTTCCTTCTGAAAAAGCGGTGGGGTTATGGGAAATTTTCAAAAATAACAATGCAGAGATTGCAAAAATAAGAATAGCATTGTTTTGAAAAAATATTCTCATTGCCTTTGAATAAAGATTTGGGTGTATGGTAAAACTTGTGTCAGCATTCAGCAATTTTCATCCCACTGACATTCAGCAGGAGCACCAGCTCAGTGGGAAGCACTCGGAGATGCAACGGAGGATCAGACATGGGTTATACCTGATAAAACACTTTATGCAAAGAGCCCCACTCTAAGCACAAAGTGGCCAGTAAGCCTCCTGCACTAAAAGTGCTCAATAAATACTGGGGAAATGGACAAACGTATGGATGGAACGTATGGATTGTGAAAAGATAGCCGTTGAAAGGCAAGCTTGACTTGAACATCTAGAGATTAGAAAGGGCGCTGGGAAGGTGCCTTTCGGTGAAATCCTGTCATTTCTAATTCAATATCAGTGTTCCCCTCCCTCTCTCTCATCCTTCCTAGGGGGTGGGGCTGGTGTGTCTGGAAGCATGTGGGAATATATTTGTGGGGAAGGGGGGAAGGAGGTGGGTGTCAGAGAATACTACTGCATTTAGTGGTAGGTTGGATTTTAAATAGACTGCAACAAAGAATTGTTCTATCCAGATTACTAACAGGGACCACATTGGGAAATACCAGTAGGTGAGGGAAGCAGGTCATTACAAGGTCATAAAGAAGCTCATGGCATAGATATCCACACAGGTCTTCTGCTTTTGTAGCCAAATCAAAAGTGTGACCTCCCTTCTAGGTAGCTTGCCTTGCTGGAGCTTGAAAAGCTAACGCCAACCGCCAGGATCCCCTGGGGCTGAGCTTCTGCCTGTGACCTGGCTTCCCCGGGGCAGCTGTACCCTCCAGAGACCTACCGACTCTGGTGGGGCTTCGGGGTCCCTGTTTTGTGTGTTGGTTCGGTTCGGTTCTTCCTGCGTCCAGATGAAGGTCTCCGTGTCTATATACTTCCTGAGTGTTGTAGAAGGGATGCCGGGCATCCATCGCACAGATGGAGCTGTGCAGTCCCGGAATCAGGGGTGGCTGGGGCTTCCTGGTTTCCAGGTTGCCACGTCAGCAGCTGGGGCACAGCTTCTGGAATCCCCAGTTTCCTAGTCATGGCAGAAGGGGAGCTTCCTCGGGTGGATCGGTTCTGCACCGGAGTTCTGGGAGTCAGTCCTAGAAGCTCAACAGGCAACCCGCGCTTCCACCCGACCGGACAACATTGTGAGCACCCAGTGTCCTATACTAAGTCCTGCTTCTCTACCTGTCTTCCTACGTGAACTACCTGTCATCCGCTGCTGAATTCTGACGCAGGGGTCAACCTAATGAAACCAACCATACAAATTAAACCAACAATGAAATCATTCCTCGTTTCAGAAGGGGAGCACTTAAAAAAAAGACTAATAAGATCCAACGTTGGTGAGGGCGAGGGGAAACGGGCTTTCTCTTGGAGGCTGTGTAGGTTGGGGCAGGCGTTTTGACGAGCAGTTTGGCAGTGTCCGTCCATCCAAGGGTAAAATGCGCACAGACTCCACCTCTAGACATCTGTCGGGGAGAAACACTGCCACATGTCCTTAAGGAAAGAGTTGCCACGGGCAATAGTCACACCGCTGTAAGAAATGGAAAAACAACAATACATAGAAATATCCATCAAGAGGGAATCGTTTCGAAAACCACTGCACAAAACTGTTCTTTGGGATACTCTGTCGCCAGCAAAGCGTGAGTGAGGCACGCCAAAACTGGTTTGGCTCAGAGGTAGAGCGTCAGACTGTGGACTGAAAGGTCCCGGGTTCGATTTCGGTCAAGGGCATGTACATTGGTTGCGGGCACATCCCCGGTAGGGGGTGTGCAAGAGGCAGCTGGTCGATGTTTCTCTCTCATCGATGTTTCTAGCTTTCTATCTCTCTCCCTTCCTCTCTGTAAAATATCAATAAAATATATTTTTTTAAAAAGAGTTAGTGAGGCAGGGCTACAAGGACTAATATGGAAAGACCTTGGACATACTTCCAAGTGAAGAATGAATCGCAAAGCAGCATGTATAGTGTGATCTCACTTATGTCTTAAGACACATACAACGAGAGTGTATGTTTCTATGTAAACATGTGTATGTCTGCAGCAACCCAGACAAAGACAGGAAGGGCTCAAGCTACCCTGCAGAGTCGGGGAGGCAAGCTGAGGGGCGGCCTGTGCGGGACTTCTGCTGCTATTTTCTAACTTCCACTCTGTTCCAGCATTTGACTACTTTACGAGAAGAATGTTATGTTTAACATCATTACGTTAACACGTAAATGGAAAGGTTATAAAACATTAACATGGGCAAGACTTCAACTTTCAAATGTCAAAGCAAAAGCTATACAGAGATGACTTGTTGGAGCCATCAGACCTGACAGAGAGAAAGAAAGACAAAAAATGAATCCAGTGAATGAACACGGGTATTTGTTATACTCGTCTCTCAACATTTCTGTATTTCTAACATTTTTCGTACTATAACGATGGAAATAAAAACACATCCAATACGCATCCTTGGATACGCACACACACACACTTTTCCTGTGCAAGCAGATTTTTCCAGATGTTGAAAGCGAAGCCCGTGGCTCCCTCAGCTGCAATTATGGCCAACAGGCCTTGCCAATCTTGCTCAACCGTTTCTTAGAGCAAGTATCTCTCCCTCCCCTGGCCTGCAACCTGAGGAGCCTGCGGATGCCCCTGTGGCCGGACTGGGGTGGGCAGCAGCCCTCTCCCCAGCCCCTCTGGGGGCACAGTCAGGACCAGGGCCTGCTGGGGAGCAAGGACCTCGCTGCCCCCTCCTCTCCTCTCCCTACCGAGGGGTAGGGCCGTGGCTGAGGGCACCTTTCACATCAGCTAGGCCCCACCCAGGTGTGTGTATTTCAGCCAGCCCATGGAGGGACAGGTGGCCATGGGAAAGAAGAGGAGCTGGGGGCTCCTTCGTGGCCACCACAGGGGACGATCCCACTCCTTGGGACGGCTATACTCCGGAAGCCTCATCCAGTTCTGAGTGGCCGTTTGTGGATGGTGGGGGAGGCGGCAGGGTAGAGATTGGGGGGGGGGGGGAGGAGAAGGAATTGGAATTTTAATGAGAACCATCTGGCGTGCTTGCCAAGGGTGTAATGTTTTTAGTACAAGAAAGTAACTCCTCAGCTTAAATGAGGAAAAGAGCAGTGAAGAAAATGGTTCGAATTCGCATACCCTCTTTTTCCCCCCAAAACGATGTGGGGCAGGACCGCGTAGAACTGGCACAGCAGGCGCCCAGGGCCCGGTTTTGGGGGGGCAGCGGGAGGAGAGCGCCCCCCTTCTCCAAGCAGCGGCTCCGCAGGGAGGAGGAATGTCACTCCTCTGCCAAGGAGACTCTGAGGGATGGGTTGTGGAGGGCCCTGGGCCAGCGCCTGGAATCTGGGTCACCATGGAAACGGGCCCGCGGGGTGACAACAAACACGGGATGGAATTTCAGCGTGCTCGCAGCCAGGCCGCAGAGGCAAGAGGAATGGGAAAGTTCAGGAAAGTTTTTTTGTTGTTGTTGCTTTGAGCCCCGGGGGTCAGGGGAAGGCACAGGAGGGATCGGCAGTGTCCAGAATCAAGGACCCCTGCCCAGCACCCCAACAGCGTCACCTGGACCTGGAGCCAGATTCTGGGTTCTCCATTCTACACCATCCGTGGGCAGATGCCAGCCATTCATGCGGCTGAAGAAAAGCGGGCCTTCCTTGAATGAGAAAAGACATGTGTGTGTGTGTGAGGGGGGGGGGGGAGATTCTACAGATACTAGGCAGGACATGTTTACAAAAGAAGCCATGGTCTCTAGAACTTTCTTTCCTGAGGCCTTTCCAAAGAGAATGGCTAGCATCATTCCTGGACAGAGTCACCGGCTGTCGGAACCATAAAGACATCTGCTGCAGGCTCTTTGCTTTGCGGGTGAGGAAACCAAGGCAGAGTAGAGAGGACTGGATTCATGTCCTGGCTCCTGATATACAAGGTTCTTTCTCTTTTTTTCCTTTTGTTCTTTTTAATATTTTTAAATCGATCTCAGAGAGAGGGAGAGGTAGAAGCATCCTTGATGAGAGAGAATCATCGAATTGGCTGCCTTCTGCACGCCCCCTACTGGGGATCAAGCCCACAACCCAGGCATGTGCGCTGACAGGGAATCCAACCCTGACCACCTGGTGCATGGGTGGACGCTCAACCACTGAGCCACACTGGCCGGGCAAGGTTCTTTTCTTGACAGTATGTCCCAGGGGCCTGAAATGAGTTCATAGTAGACCCTTGGAGTCCACACATGGGATTAGGTGAAATTGTACAAATGGGCAGTGGTAAGATAAGTAGTAAGATTGCTAACCCGCCGAAACCGGTTTGGCTCAGTGGTAGAGTGTCGGTCTGCGGACTGGAAGGTCCTGGGTTCGATTCCGGTCAAGGGCATGTACCTTGGTTGCGGGCACATCCCCGGTAGGGGGTGTGCAAGAGACAGCTGGTCGATATTTCTCATTGACGTTTCTAGCTCTCTATCTCTCTCCCTTCCTCTCTGTAAAAATATCAATAATTATATATATATATATATATATATATATATATATATATATATTTTAAAAAAGATTGCTAACCCGTGGATCAGAAAATCCGGGAGAAATGCCTACTGGATTGCCGTTCTGAGAAGCGGAGATTACTGTGGTGTAAAACGCACTCCAGTCCCCTGGTTATAACCATCAGTAGCTGGGAAGGAGCCTCTGTTCTGAAAGGAGAGGGACTCTCCACAGTGAAGAATTTAGCAAAGAAGATCGTTTTCAAGTGAGCAAACTTGCATAACTTTATCACATAACCTCTTCAAGAAATCATCTTGAAACTTCATTAGCAAAAAATGCCCCTGAATCAGCCAACAGGAAATAAGTCCAAGGAATTTCTGGAAATAGGAGGGTGTGTGTGTTTTTTGTTTGTTTTTCAAGCAGAGGGGAAAAAAAAGTTTTTAAGGAAAAAGGAAGCCCTGACCCACATAAAGATAGGGTTTCAGTCAAACTAATTTGAGAGCAAGAAGGGAAAGTGTACGGCTCAGCAGTGGAGGGGGCACCCAGGCCTGGAGGCTTTGGGTGGGATGCTGAAAACAACTACCCACCCACCCCCACCCCCACCCCCCAAAAAAAATGGACACAAAGAAACAGCCAGTTTTATGCTAAAGGTGACATTCCATTCACCGAGAAAATAACACATCTGCCGGAGACTGTCCACAGCCCTGTTGACGTTTACAGAGAAACTTAAAAATGGTTTCAGCACGTAATCCAGAAATACTTGCTGTTTATCTTGAGGTCACTGATTTCCCCTAAAGCTCCGCTCGGTCACTTTTTTATCCTGAAAGCCCTCATTTCCCTTATTCAGAAGTTACAGATGGGGGGGAAGTGCTACCCACTTTCTCAGCAAATATTTTTGACAGTTTACCCTATGCCAGGCCCTGCGACCGTATCTGATTGTGACTGCCTCCTTGGCTTACCGCCATATCTGAGTTTTTCATGTTACAAGGCAAAGTCGACTAGGAACCTGTGAGCCTCTCGTAAAATGCTGCGAGTTATCCGTCTTCAAATACTTAAGTGCCGCGAGAGCTTCAAGAGGCCACTGCCCCTTCCTAATGAGAATCTTCTGTTTATGATTCATGGATTAAACCCCTGTAAACGGCTTCATATACATGCCCAAAATATGTGGATCCACCAGAGGTCTGCGAGTATGCATGTAAGTATGTATCTGCTCGTGAGAAAGTGTGCGTGGGAGGGAGGGAAGGAAGGAGCAGGAACTGTTTTCGTTTCAAAAAAACAAAAAAAACTAGAAGGGCAAGCAAAAACGATTCATCCCCATCATTAAAGAAGTGAGGTGTAGGGCATGACGCTGGGAGAAGCCAGTGCCTTTCCGAATGGTCATTCCTTTAGCCCTTGAAAAGATTATTCTTTTGAGGGAAACCTTGGGCTGGTGTTTGTTTTCCTCAGTAGTGATTATACTGTTTTGTGTTGTTGTCGTTTTATAATCTCGGTGATTTTTAAAAGGCGAAAAGCCTTTTTATCCTTTCGTAAAGACCTTTATTTAAAAAACCTCGCCGAAACCAGTTTGGCTCAGTGGATAGAGCGTCAGCCTGCGGACTGGAAGGTCCCGGGTTCGATTCCGGTCAGGAGCATGTACCTTGGCTGCGGGCACATCCCCGGTGGGGGGGGGTGTGCAGGAGGCAGCTGATCGATGCTTCTCTCTCATCGATGCTTCTAACTCTCTCTTCCTCTCTGTGAAAAATCAATAAAATATAATATTTAAAAAATAAAATCTCAGTCACTCAGGTTTCCATGATCCCGGGGATAATTATTCCACTGAGGGAAAGGGCCCCTGCGGTTGGCATGGTGGTCTCCAGGCCATTACGTCACACGGTACTCACCTGGCCCAGTGGAAAGGGCCTTAGAGGAGGTCGTCTCAGCTCAGGGGACCCAAATGTTTGTCACGAGAAAGTGTCCTCCAGGCAAGGCGTCCCTTTCTGACCAACGCCAGACCGTCCCCATTGGATAAGCAGAAGTCTAAGTGCTGGATGTGCTCAAAGTGAGAGCTCAGACCCTTCCTGTCCCTTCCCTGGCCTGTCCCCACAACTTGCTTCTGGACTTCATGGAAAGAAGCGACCAGAAATATTGGAGCTATAACTCAGATGTTCTACATATGTTATGCGAAACTGAAGAGTATAACTTCTTTTTTTTTTTCCTTTTCTTTTTTTGGCCAAAATGCCTGTGTGAATCGGAATTTTCCAACATTAAATCTAATGAGCCAGCATATGTTGAGCTTGAGTTTGTACTTATTGTCAAATATGGAAGCCCAGCGAGCCAACTGTATCCAGGTAATGTCCTGTATCCACCAGGAAACCTGCAATCTCGTTTAGGAGGCTTCGGGTTGCAAGTAATATGAAACTCAGCTAACAGAAGCTTAGCAATAAAGCGCTTACTATTTCTCTAACCAGCCCAGACCAGGACCGATTAAATCCACAACTAAACAGCATCACCCAGAACCCAGGTGCTGTCCATCTTGGAGGCTCTTGAGCCTCCCTCAGCGGTCATCTTCCATCAGCGACCCCTCATGGTCCCAAAATGGTGACCACAACTCTGGCCAACACAACCTCCCATCAGAAGCAGAAAAGAGAGTGTCTTTTCCTTCTGGTTCAAGAATGGGCAGATGGGAGAACCAGAACTATTGAGAGTTTAGTTGGGGAGGTGGGATGCAAACACGCACCCTGGATGCATATAGCCATGTGGGCTGCTGGCAGTCATCTTTTTTTTTTTTTTTAATATATTTTATTGTGGTTTTTATTGTGTTTTTTTGTTTGTTTATTTTTTGCAGAGAGGAAGAGAGAGGGATAGAGAGTTAGAAACATTGATGAGAGAGAATCATCGATCAGTTGCCTCTTGCACATCACTTACTGGGGATATGCCTGCCACCAAGGTACATGCCCTTGACCGGAATCGAACCTGGGACCTTTCAGTCCGCAGGCCGACGCTCTATCCACTGAGCCAAACCAGTTTCGGCTGGCAGTCATCTTGTAACTATGTGGTGAGAGCATATCTGAGGATGATTGACAGCTCAGAGGAGAGAAGAACCAAGCCAAGAGACAGGGCAGAACTGGATACGAATGTCATTCTGAAGCCACACATGCCCTTGACCTTTTTAGTTTCATGGGCCACTAAACTCCCTGTTTGATAGGACACTTGCCACACAGAGACTGCACCCGTTTAGTTGCGTGTCTAACTTTTCCAGCCCTACACTAGTCATCCAATTTTGTTTTGCTTCTTAAAAAAAATATTGCTAATTGGGACATTCTACAACATACTTAGCCAGTGTTCCTTAAATCTAACAGGGTCAAGATAAAGGAAGATTGATAAATGGTCACAGGTTGTGGGAGACTAAGGAGACTCGCAAACTAACGACAGCGTGGTATCCCAGCTTGGATCCTGGAGCAGGCAAAGGATATCCATGAAAAAAACTGGGAAATAAAGTCTGTAGATCACAGTGTCATACCTATGTCAATTTCTTAATTTTTGACGGATCTGCTGTGTTCTGTAAGATGATAACATCAGGGGAAGCTGGGTGAAAGGTACGTACAAGAGCTGTCCTATCTTTGCAACTTCTTCACCCGTCTAAAATTGCTCCAAAATATCAACCACAAGAAACATATTTGGTCACTAATGTTCCAAAGTTTAGTAAACACTGAATGAGACCGACTGACTTCTAGAAAGGGATAGTAATGTTAAGTCCCAAAGAGGTTAAGGGACTTGCCCACGCGCCTGGCAACTCATGTCAGAGCTGAGCCTGGAAACTGGGGCCTAACACCTGGACACACACTGCAGCCCAGGGACCCCGAGGTCTTGCCCAAAGGACTTAGTTTCCATGGAAACAGCTCTCCTCTGAGCACACCAAATTCCCTTGCTGCTGTCCATATTGGCTCTGGACTATTACATTTCATAGTCCATTTTTCACATTGATAAATTACACAACTATAGCGGTCCAAGAATGAGCAATAACAGCATGCAAAAGGAATTTGTACCAGAAATTGAAACTACCATATGGTCAATGGATTAACATTAACCATAAATAGAAACCATTACATTCTCTGGTGCCTGCCAATGGCATTCATATAAATTAAGCGTGTTCTGAAAAGCAATACATGAAAAATGTTCATGCAAAATAAACCCAAGCCACACCATTCCCAAAGACGGATTTTAAAGGGGCTGCATCTCACATGACTTCGATGGGAGTGAACATGGCATTCTGGGGGGAAAAAAGTATGCTAGGCGACTCAAAAAGTGGTTCTAGTGATGACAGACACTGATGTCAAAGATGCAGTTTAGATAATGGTAACATTTGGGTACGATGTGTTTCATGAAATGTGAAGGAAAAAGCAGAGGTAACTCCAGCCTCCCCGGCATGAGCTCTTGTACCATGGTGAATTCTTCCACGTAGAGTATGATATTACGCCCTCGGGGTGAATCTGAGTAAAAGAGATCTGCCCTTGATCACATGCTTTCCCCCAAAATACCAATCCCATCCTCCAAGACCCCTTCCTGTAATGCTTCTGTTACCCACACCTGGGCACCCAGAGCTGGGCAGAGTTGGTCACAAATGTTAGTCCCCCCCACCTCCTCTTTTCCCTACCCAATAATTATCCCTCTTCCATCTCATGAGCACTAGGCCTCAGGCAGAGCCCAGGCACCCTGACATTCTGTGATCAGGAATGCCGATCACAGAATGCTGATCACTTCTGACATTCTGTGATCAGGAATGCTGATCGCAGAATGTCAGAAGCCAGGGGGTCCCTGAGAAACAAGGACTGAAGTATGCTAATTAGCACCTTCCTCTATAATTGCTGGTGACTATGGGAGTTATCTGATAAAAAGCTTCCACAATAATTCCCTTTCCTGGGCGCAGAGGTGATTTAGGAAGCACATCTTGATAGAGGAACAAGCCACAGTTTCTGATGTTGGCTACCGTGTCCCTCATTAGCTAATGGTTATGTGACAGAAGATAAAAACGATCTTGACGGGCAGGAATAATGGGCCCCAAATTACAAACTGTAATTTAGAAAGAATGTGGGCAGTGCCCTACAGTTAGGTTCCAAAAAATGCCTCGCAGAGGCCTAGGAGGCAGCATGCGACGACAGCAAGAACAGGGGCTGAGCCTGGAAGCGCCAGGTCCTAGCTGAGCCCCTGACCAGCTGGCCGGGCTTAGACAAATGACTAGCTCCAGGGAATGCAGTCTCCTCATCTGGAAAATGAGACACTCACATGGGATGAGCTTTCATGTGTTTCTCAGACTCGAGGCACTTCTTTGCCAACAATAGGAGGGAGATTCCATGAATTACGATGCGTTTCCATGACAGAGGAACATGCAGCTATTACAATCCCCGCGCTTCCCAAGAATATCTGATAACACGAGAAAGTGCCGGTGACATAATGTTAAGTTGAAATCAGAACTGGATCCTGGTTGTGATTTTGCAAAGAGAAAGAGATGAATGTGATTGGAAGAGAGGTGTCCATTCAAGAGGTAGAGGAATGTCCATTCAAGTCCATTTCTAATAGCTAAACCTGTCCAGCAAAGGGACCAGTTCCTTCAGACAGAGGAACACTCCAGTCAAGGATGGAAGGCCGCATGACAAGGATGGGTGGCTCTGAGATTCCTTCAGTGGGTGGGGAGCATGAATCGCAAAGGCTCGCAAGACACTAACCAAACAGTCCTCGGAAAGTAGGAGAGGAGACAATCGCTAAGGGGGATTAGTGTAAGTGCCACAAAACTCTGCGAAGCCCTGACTTCATCAGTGAGAAGCTTTGGTGTTAATTCTTTGAATCGGATTTGGTGTGTAGCCTGATGCTGCCTAGCAAAAGAGTTAATGTGGAAGTCAGGGGCATCTCTGGAAAGCATTCAGAGCCAACCACTTCCCTCTGATATAGCACGAATTACTTAAATGGTTTGGAATGCTGAGTTTTCTGTTGACTTGGCTGAGATGAGAGTAAAATGTGTTCGAGACCATCTAGAAGCTTTGTGGGGATGAAGGATGATTCTACATACACCTGCAAGCAAGTGTGACTGCAGAAGTGACCCAAGTCAGCTCAGGTCCCATAGCCTCTTACAAATCAGTGACCCCTGCAAGAATAGGCACCTCCCAGTAGGTGCCTAGAGATTGAGAAGGGCATTGGACTAGTTGAAGTTTTCCTTAGTGTGGTGGGTTGGTTATTTTTACCACATAATCTATATCTCTGACCTCTTCCCCTCCCCCTAGCTCATTTTACTTCAGCTACTTAAACTTTCTTTTAATTCCTCAAACGCACCTCACTTATTCCCATCTTAGCACCTTGGCCTTGCTCTTCCATCTTACCCAGGAAGTGCTCCCTCTGGGTCTTTGTACGCCTGGCTTCTTGGGATTATTCAGGTCTGAGCTCAGATGGCACCTCCTGGGTGAGTTCTTTCCTGGCCACCAACCCAAATGAGCAGCTTTGTCCACAACAAGCGCTCCGGCCCAGAAAGAGCCCGTTTTATCCATCACATCATGTTTGTCTCCCTGGAACTCATTACTTCCTATTGGAAATTGTCTTGCTCATGTGTTTTCCTTTTGTTTATGGTCTCTCCTCTCCATTAAAGCATCAGCTCTGTGAGAGCAGAGAGCTTCTCTGTTTCGTTCACATCCTCAGCTTTTGGAGCAATCGCTGGCACACCTGGTACACGTGTCAGGAACATTTGTTGAATAAATAAACGATTGCATTCGCGTAACCTTCCCCACTTTGATCTTGGAGAAATCTCCTCTTCTGTAATAGAATGGTTTTCTGGAAAACAGAGCTTGTGAGTGAGACTCAGGTAGAAAGAGACTCTACCTGAGACTCTTCCTGAAGAGTCTCTGGCAACTTGCCCTTCAATTGGCTTAGTGTCCTGAGGTGACCAAGGAGGGAAAGAGCACAGGACTTTTCCCAGAACTCTACCTGCTAGCATACTCGGTGCCTGAGACAACTGGTAGAGGGCGGCTTTGAAAGTCTGAGTGCCCATGACCAAAGCGGAGCCTGGGTCACCTCCACGGGCCTTTGTCCCACGGGGAACTTCCCTCAGGGCCTTGGGAGGAACACACCTGTAATTATTTAAAGGAAAGAAGATGGGAGGAGTCCTCTTTGGAATGTCATCTCACAGGCTTTCCTGAGTTAGGAGTAATCTCAGAGCACCCCAAACAGGTTGGCCAACACCGAGAGAGCTGCCTTAGCCTCTTGGGAAAGTCCATGTGCAGGGATGGGGAAACAGGCTTCCTATAAGGAATAAAGAAACAATACACAAATTTGAATTCAGCAATGTCATCTCCAGCGCAGGGGCAGGAACTCAGGAAGAAAGGATTGCTGGGTGACGAAGGGAGAGGGTGGAGAAACAGACCCTCGGCTCAGAATCCTCAAGACCAAGGCGACCATCTAAGTGCTGGGAAGTTGTGGCCCTGGAGATGGGCACTGGGCTCAGGCCGAGAAAAGACAAATGAACTTACTCAATCCTTTCTCTCAGAGAGCGAGGTTGCAATAGATTCTTGTGTAACAGAAAATAATCTCTCAGTGGTGCTGAGCATTCACTTTCTCGCTTCTCTTCGTGTGGCTCTGGAGGTTCTCGTTAATTAATTAGGCAGCCTTCCTTCACAGCAGCTGCATGTATGTGATGGCTAAGGAATGTTTTTGCAATGTTAAAGAATTCACATTGCGCCGAAACCGGTTTGGCTCAGTGGTAGAGCGTCGGCCTGCGGACTGGAAGGTCCCGGGTTTGATTCTGGTCAAGGGCATGTACCTTGGTTGCGGGCACATCCCCGGTTCGGGGTGTGCAGGAGGCAGCTGGTCGATGTCTCTCTCTCATCGATGTTTCTAACTCTCTATCCCTCTACCTTCCTCTCTGAAAAATCAATAAAATATATATATATATATATATATATATATATATATATATATATATTTAAAAAGAATTCACATTGCTATTACATTTGGTGGTGAGCTAAACTTAACTATGTAGGCCTCCATTTGCACTCTTGACCTGGGCTCCACAGATGTGAAGGACAGGCCTGGACAAGCGGTACTCTGGTTACCAAGCAAAAGTCAACAAAAGGATCCATGTAAATTGGGTCACAGTTCATGAAAACATTCCCCTGATGGATCATTCGCAATGATGATAATCCCGGCAGCAGTTCCGCAAACACGCCCACAGGCACTTGGGACCTACACATTTTGCTCTGATAGTCGGCTCCCCTCCCGGTTTGGGGCCATATCTCTATGTGCTGACGGTAAGCGCTGAGGAGCAGTCCTCACACTCCGGGTCTCTGCAGCCCCTAGCTGTAAAGGAAGGATCATTTCTAGTTCTACCCCAGACCTTATGCTCCCAGATCAGGGACTCTGGGCTCTCTGCAGCTCGTGCTCACCTCATGTTCACAGAGGGTTCCCAGGGGCCATCCCTTGTGTCTCTAGAGCCAGGTTTCAGACATGCTTCTCACTCGTCCTCAGTCCCAGCACGGCTGCCTCTTCTGCCCAATGTCCTTGTGAGGGCAACTCTCTGAGGGTTGCTGGGCTGCATCCTGCCACGGCACCACTGTGAGGCCCACCCTGGGGACCTGGCTCTCCCACCGACCCCTTACTCCACACACTGAAATTCCTCTTGACCACTGCTCCAAGCACCTCCTTGGAGAACCGCCGTCTCAGCTCTTCTACAGTCCCTTGTGTCGCTGGCTTCTCTCGGCTTCCAGACATCCTCAGAGGACAGGGTTCTCTCGTGGCATCCTCCATATGGCTGTCCACCCTCGACCCACCCAGGCCCCAGGAATCTCCATGGCACATGCTCAACCCAGAAAGGAGCAAGTCTATCCCGTCTTGAACGACTGGTGGGCGTGCTGAGTGGGCTCTCTGAAATAGTGCCCCCGACATGACCCTTCCAAAATAGTCATTTTCCTCAGTGTGAAGGGAAAAGCAAAGCATGTCCGTGTGAAGGTCCAGTTCCACCACATGCTCTGGTACACATCCAACAACCCAGCTGCCGTCGTCTCAGCCGCCAAAGGTTTCCAACCTGCCCCTCAGAGCTGGCACGCTCAGGAGGGGACGTCAGAGCCAACACTCCACACGTGTCACATGCCACTGAGGAGAAGGGGGTCCCCACAGCCGAGTTATGGAGCCGTCCCAAAGGGACACAAGGCTGCCTACGCATGTCAGAGATGGAGGACCGGGGACACCATGCAGCTCGGTCCCCTGATTTTACAGGTAGGAACACTGAGGTGCAGAGGGGAGAAGCAACTGACCCAGTGACTCGGAGTCCGGGCAGGCAGGGCAGGAGCTCTGACCCCCGGCGCTTTCCATCACAGAAAGTCTGTGGGCTCTGGTCCCGGGAGACAAGCCCACGCTTCCTCAGTAAATAGCAAGGAACTTCCGAGGCCTGTTCATCACGCTTAAGCAGGACTATGGCCAGGCAGTGTGGGCAGAAGACCTTGGACAGTCGCCAACCCGGCTGGCTAGCTCCAGACTTATTTGGGCCTGGAGAAGAGGAAGGAAGGTGAGAGCAGGAGGAAGGGATGGGGCAATTATCCCCCGACGCCCCCCGCCACCTCTGCAGCCTCTGCTTTGCCTCCACCTCCCTTTCCTTCCTGGACCCACATTCCCCTCTGCCCCACTGCAACACATCCGGCCTGGCCATCTCCGCTGTCTCATCACCTGGGCCCCCTTCCGAGCAGAACAAGGGCACGGTGAGAAGATGCTCTGGAAAGTAAGGGAAGAAAGTGGTACGTAGGTGAGATACACACCCGATCCCATGGTACAGGGAGAGCGCCTGATACACAGGGAGAAAGACCCCGGGGAGAAAGACCCACAGCCCCCGCGCTGGCTGCGGAGCATCATGGAACAGTGGTTCTCAGCCTCCGTGACACGCTGGAATTACCTAAGGAGCTAACAAATACAAATGCCCAGGCCCACTCCAGAGACTAACTTATTTTTCCAGGACAGCCTGAGCATCAGGATTTGTAAAAGCTTCCTTGGTGATTTCAATATGTAGTCAAGATTGAGGCCTAGCCGAAACCGGTTTGGCTCAGTGGTAGAGCGTCGGTCTGTGGACTGAAGGGTCCCGGGTTTGATTCTGGTCAAGGACATGTACCTTGGTTGCGGGCACATCCCCGGTAGAGGTTGTGCAGGAGGCAGCTGGTCGATGTTTCTCTCTCATCGACGTTTCTAGCTCTCCATCTCTCTCCCCTCCTCTCTGTAAAATATCAATAAATATATTTAAAAAATAAAAAAAAGATTGAGGCCCAGTTCTTAGGGAAAAAGGCCCTGATCCATCTCATAGTGGGTTCTCTACTTCAAAAAGAAGCCAATAATGTTTTAAAAAATATATACCACTTCCCCCTCATTTTAAAGTGTATTTAAAAGATATCTGATTGTTCAAAGAAAAATAATAATTATATACTGTGGGATTTATAATAGAGCAAAATGTATAATAAGAATAGTACAAAGGATAGGGGCCTTAATGTATATTGTAAAATTATAATATACCTAAAGCAGCATAATGTTATTTAAATATACACTGATAAATTAAAGATATACATTGTATATCCTATTGTAAATAATAAAAAAATATAACTAAAAGTGGAGATAAAATGAAATAATGGGATTTAAAAAAAAAAACCAGACCCAATTATATGCTATCAATAAGAATCCCACTTTAATAATAATTATACAGAAAAAGGTAAAGGTAACAAAAATCTTTTCTAGAAAAAGATACACCATGTTCACTCTAATCATAAGAAAACTGAAAAAGGTATATGAATATTAGATGAAGTTGACTCTAGTCCAAAGACTACTTTACCAAAGATAAAGATGGACACTTCATGATGATAAAAGGCTCCATTCACCAAGAGGACATAACGATCCCACTTATTTATGTACCTAACAATAAAACTTCAAAATGCCTGAGACAAAAACAGGACTGAAAAGAGAAACAGACTGTGTTTACAATCCTAGTGGATACTTCAATATGCCTCTCAATTTACCGAATGAGTACACAGGAAACCAGCTAGTATAGAGGAGATCTGAACAAAAATCACCCAACTTGGTCTGACTGACATTTAGAGAACACGCCCCAAAAACCGGAGGACACATCCTTTTCAAGTACACCTGGCACATTCACCCAGAAGGACCATATTCTGGGCCATGGAACAAGTCCCAATAAATATAAACATACTGAATTATATGTATTCATTATTAGCACAGTTTTTTAAAAATTTATTAAGGTATTATATGTGTACATAGCTTACCATTGCCCCCCCCCCCACCTCCCATTCATACCCTCCCTCCCCAGAGTTCTGTGTTCGTTGGTTGTACTTATATGCATGCATACCAGTCTTTCGGTTGTTCTCTTATCTCCCCCCAGGTCTCCTTCCCCTCCCTGCTGTCATTTGACAATCTGCTTGTTTTATGGTGACTATCTCAGGACCACATGAATAGAATCCGCTCCTCTTCTAGTTTACACCGCCCCTCCTCCCGGGTCCCACTGCTTCCCCGGGGCATACGGCTTTCCTGGGGCACACGGCCCCCTGGGACACTATTAGCACAGTTTTAAAGTGAACTATATCATTTCTTCCAGAAGGATGACTTTCCTAAGAGTTTCCCCCTCTTTGTTAATTTCACACTTCCAGTCTGGTGGAACCAGTCTGGGTGGGAGTTTAGACCTGCTCCCTCCTCCCCAAGTGCCTTCACAGACACCCCAAGAGCTGCAGCGTCTCCTGGGAACCTCTCCCACCCTCTTCCACCTAAACATCCCGTGCTGAGACCCACCACCAGGCAGCCTGCCAAGCATTCATCCTCAGCTGCCCCTGGAGGTGGGTGGGGCCTGTTCTCACACCATGGGGGTCAAATGTGTCTCAGAATCCAGAACTTTTTGGGTTTAGAAAGTTAATAGGGTGCCTATCCCCTGAATCATGTAAAACCCCAGTGGGGTCCGGTGCTGTACTCCATAATCAGATGCACCAATGTTTCTGCACCATCATTCACACTCCGTGGGAGAGAGGTGACAAAGGGCTTCATTCAGGTGGATTCAGGTCACGCTGTGCTGCCACGTGAGTTCTTTAAAAACGTGCCGTTTTCAACGCTGTTTCACCTGTTGGGGTTGCAGACAAGGGACGGTGGGTCTTCCTGGCCTGGCCTTTCTCTTCTTTTTATGGCCTGAGTTATTCCCCAGGCGAACCTGCCATAAAGAGATTCCTATGGCGTTTGTGGGCAAAGTTTGAAAGGCAGTTAATAAATAGTGATGAAATCCTTGCGCTCGGCCCAACTCTAAATACAAAAAAAAAAATTCACCTGGGCAAACCCCCTCTCACAATAACCCAACATCTGCCCATCTGTCATCGTCTGGGTTTCCCTAATTTGTCTTCAAAGAACCAGGCCATCTGGCACCTTCCAGCGCAGGCACCTTGCACCTGCACCTCCAGATGGCCACCTTTTCTTCAAAAGCGCCGGGGGGCCCCCTCCTTAATCCCGCTTGACAGGCAGGCTCGGGGTGCGTTAATCACTGAGCTGTGGGGTGGCTTCGTCCTCCTCGGAAGAAAGGTGATAGGGACTAATTACCGGGGAGCCACTCACAGGCTCCTCTTAAATGTAACCGGTGTGGGGGTGTGGCATCGCAGGAAATCTGATAAACTTCAGAGAACGTTCCTGAGGACCTTCCTCAAAACATCCCCAAAGGGCCCTACTGATTTCGAGTTGGACCACAGCGCGGGCTTTTCCTCTGCTTCCCACATACTCTTTGCACAGAGCCCTCACTCACTAAACCCACACCATTCCCTCTCCCTCCCTCCAGCCTCCCTTGGCAGGTGGGGGCGTTGCTTTAGAGAGAATGGGACATACCTGCTCCTATTTCTGCTCCAAATGTGGCCACCTGGATGGCCTGCACTCTCCAGCCATTGTAAGGGCCCATTGTGATGATGATCCTCGGGGGGCCTCAGGCCTCCTCCCTTTCTCCTGGTCAGCCTGCTCTCATTTCCTGCCCTCGCTGAATTCCACATCTCCTGTCTTTTGTCTCTGAAATGTGGCCAAACTCAGACCACAGAGTCCCCCTTTCTTTGTTCGTCTCCACACACCTGTCCTGTCAGGTGCTGCTAGCAATTAACCTCCCATTGAAGAGGTCGGGTTGGAGTGAGGGCCTACGGGCCCAGCCACTAGCTTGAAGGAGGCCATCTGACCTCTTAAAGAGGCTTTGACCTCTGGCCCCAGCTTTCTGACACCCCCCCACCCCTTGCCTCTCTCTCCCTGGGCTCCCTCCACGCTCCACCTCAAAGCTCTGCTCGTTTGAATTTACAGAGCAGTTTCATTTTCTTTGCTGCGGTCCAGCTGAAAGAGACCAGGCCCAGTTTGGCCAAGGCCAAACCATGTGTGCCTACTCCACTGCCACTGTGGGGTTTCTCTCTCTCTATTTTTAAAATATATATATTTTATTGAGTTTTTACAGAGAGGAAGAGAGAGAGATAGAAAGCTAGAAACATCCATGAGAGAGAAACATCAACCAGCTGCCTCTTGCACACCTCCTACAGGGGATGTGCCCGCAACCAAGGTACATGCCCTTGACCGGAATCGAACCCAGGACCCTTCAGTCCGCAGGCCGACGTTCTATCCACTGAGCCAAACCGGTTTCGGCTGTGGGGCTTCTCTTGGCTGGGCACCTGCACATGTGTCTGTGGTCGGGCTCGGGGTCTGCGTGTGACCTGGTCCTGCTGGTCCGTGTTCCCATGTCTGTGTCCTCTGAGGGTGTCCAGCGTAACACATCAGAGCTAACAAAAACAGCGCCTGCTCTGGGCCAGGTAGCGGTCCACGTACCTTATGTGTAAAGCCACCAACATTTCCATTCCCCATCATCCATGCACAGAGAGGAGGCTGAAGTTCGGGGAAGTTAAATGGCATGATCATGTACTCAAGTGTCTGGGGGGGGGGGCGGGAGGTCTCTGGTTTGTGTGTGTTACATAATCACATTTTCTCATATGTGCCCGTGTGTGTATGTGTGTGTGTTCATAGCCCTAGAAACCCCTCATCCTAGCCTCTTGCTCACCTCAGAGTCTGACTCCCTCCCTGGCCCCACAGCTATAGGTCTTGGTGGATGGCCCATGACAGTGGTGGGAGAAAAGGGCGCCTGTGCCCACATGTGACATGATTGAGTCCGGGCCGCTCAGCTGCTGTTGCACGGTGTCCCATGCTGTAAGGTTCTCCCTCCTCCCAACTGATGGGTGGAGCTAACACATGACTGGCACCTGTCACAGAGACATCTCCAAGACCTTGAACCATCAATCAGCACGTGCCAAAGTGTCCTGGAGCCCACCCCTTCCTGTTTCGCCCTGGGTCCAACCCTCTTTTGTTCCGGCCCTTAAAAGGACCCCCAGGCCAGCCACGTGCTGCTGCTCCTCCATGTCCAGGAGGCAGCCCGGCTGGGTCCCCTGCCCCCTCCCCACTCCTTCCATTCTGGTTTCTCTACCTCCATAATGAGTCCTGCTCATTACTGGGGAATAAACTTTACTTTAAAATTCCTTGGTGGCCGTGTATCCCAGGGGGCCGGGTGTCCCGGGTGAGCCGTGTGTCCCAGGGGAAGCAGTGGGACCCAGGGGAAGGGCGGTGAGAACCAGAGGAGGAGCGGACTCTATTCGTGTGGTCCTGAGATAGTCACCATAAAACTAGCAGACTGCCAAATGAGGAGCGGATTCTATTCGTGTGGTCCTGAGATAGTCACCATAAAACAAGCAGATTGTCAAATGACAGCAGGGAGGGGAAGGAGACCTGGGGGGAGATAAGAGAACAACCGAAGGACTGGTATGCATGAATATAAGTACAACCAATGAACACAGAACTCTGGGGAGGGAGGGCATGAATGGGAGGTGGGAGGTGGGGGCCAATGGTAAGCTATGTACACATATAATACCTTAATAAATAAATAAATAAATAAATAAATAAATAAATAAAATAATTCCTTGGTGGTCAGTTTCCTGCTTCCCTTCAAACCTTACACATACCTTCTGTGGGCTCTTTGGGGGGGGACTGGGAGAGACATTCTGTAGGTGGCCAGGGGTCCAGGCTCCTCTCTCCAGTGACTGTGCCCAGAGGCTGCCAGGCTCACGTAGGGGAATCTAGGGAGATGGCCTCAGCTAACATGCGGAGAGATACAAGGCAAGACTTCCTATCGGCCTTGTATCTAGTGTAAGGCGCTCGTGGCCAGTGGGGTTGCTCCTTTCTCGGAGTGCCAGGGAAACGCCACCCCTCTCACATGGCTGGAATATTTTCCTGCTCTACCAAACACTGAAGGGCCACTCTTGCTCTTTGCTGTGGTCAACATCTTACCAACACCACCTGTAATCCTTGAAACAACTGGATGAGGGCAGCCTAGTGCAATTACCCTCTCATTACAGCTGATGACATGAGGCTCAGAGACGTTAAGGGACTTGCCCGAGGCCACACAGCCAGCGGCCGATCAGAATGCGAGTCCAAGTCTTTTTGGTTCCAAAACCTGGGCTCCTTCCATCATATCCAAGTGTCTGTGAACTACTTGATTACTTCCTTGGGATTTTTCCAATTCCTTGAGTAAGGGCGCCAGCTCATGCTGAAGAGGCTGCTGTGTTTCTGTGACCCCGGGGTTTGCTGGCCTGGATGGGGGCCAGTCAACAGCCTCCACCTGGATTTGCCCATGAGGCTCCCCACTAGCCACTATGTTTTATCCTTAAAAACTCGGCACACTGATGGCTTAATCAACCCATTTTATAGTAACCTGCCACCCCACCCCCTGCCGTCACCCACAGCGGGTCTGGGCAGAATGACACCTGGAAGCCAGCCTCCTGGTGTCTTTTTCCCGCCCTAAAGCAGGACATCTAGTCCTGAGCTCCTCTCTGACTCAAGGGCTCTCACCCTTCTGCGCGTGTGACTGAGGATGGGGCATCAGAACATTCTACCCAGAATCTCACAGCTCCCCTGAAAACCCCACCCCAAAGTCACAAGCTCTCTGCTTCCTCTGCCCCCTCTGTGTGGAATAGTCTTCTCTGGTGAACTTCCCGTTCTTCCTGGCTCCTCCTATGCGTACTGTCCTCAAGGAAGTCCTCCTGCCCCTCCAGGTCCTGCCAAGGCCTCTGGGAGATGCATTCAGAGACCACAGAGCGAGGTTTATTAGTGTCTCCCCCCCCTCCCCCAGACGATAGGATGTGTGAGAGCAGGGACCATCTGTGCCTCCTCATCTCTGTGCCTCCAGGCACAGGTAACTGTTTAACAAGTTATTTGAAATATGAATATAGATGTGATAAAAGGAAGGAAAAGAGGGAGGGAGGGAGGGAGGGAGGGAGGGAGGGAGGGAGGGAGGGAGGGAGGGAAGAAGAGTTCTCAGCCTCTGAAATCCCGCAGGTTCCACCCTTCGGAGCTCTGATGCACACTTGCTCATTCCGCTAAAGAAACGTCCGTGGCAAAGCTGCCATTCCTTTGAGGTCACCCAGGGGAGAAAACGTATCAGAACAAGGCCCCAGAGGAAGCCATTCCCAGGAACGCAGAGAGCTACCTCTCCTCCGTGGGCCCCTGACTCACTTTCCAGACACATGAGTGACGGCGTCCTCCCTCACGGGTGACTCCCCGGCACCCCGCAGCCGTCCCAAAATGACTCAGGCTACGGCTGCAGCCAGACTTCCTGCGGCGGGGCTCCGGGCCTGACACTGCACAGGCCGAGGCTGGGTCACCGTCTCCTCCACCTCACGGTCTCAGTTACAGGGGGCTATGGGGGGTACAGCGTCCTTTCTCCGCTTCACCAAAAAGCGTTCATTTGCCACCTCTTTCTAGGAGGCAACTCTGGCCTGGCGAGGGGAGGGAACTGAAGTCGAACCCTGCCAGCTCTGACAGTCCTGCCTCCTCTTCTCTTTCTAGAAGCCAGACAGCATGTCCCTGTTGGGGACTCAACATGGGGGACCCCACGAGGCAAGGCAGACCTGCCCCTCCTTAGCATAGTCTGAACATCCTGGTGAGTCCCACTCGCCCCAGGGAATGTTAGAAAGACCGGGATGAGCAGCCTGTCTGAGGCGGCGGGCGGCGGGCAGAGAGACGCCTGCTTGCTCATGGCCGTGGCTGGGCCCTCAGGAGCTGTGCGCCCGACGGGCCTGCCCACCTCACCGCCCACAGCGGCTGGAGCGGCTCGGCGGAGGCGGGACGTGACCACAAGCCACAGACCGGAGAGGGTGCTCAGACCCCCACATCCCCAGGATGGTGGTGTTCTCGTACCCCAGGCCTCTCTGACCGGGAAAGGCCTTTAGAAAGCCCACGGCTGACTTTTCCCAGAAAGCCGCCTGCAGGCACCTGGCAGGGAAGGGCTCGGCGCCCCAGTTGGGTGGACAGCCGGGCGGGGTGCCATGTAGCACAGCCGGCCTTTCACCCGCAGGCCGTCCCAGGATGCTCCTGGAGGAGCCGGCACTGCCTAAAGGACTGTTGTCCCCGGGGCATCTCGTGGAACCGCTGCACATGGATTAACATTTGGGGGAATGCTGATCTAGGTCAGTCCCCCTCCTTTTACACATGGGGAAACTGAGGCCTGGGTCATACTGGTGATAAAAGGCTGTGCTGGACCTGAAGGGAGGTCTCCCCGGGAACTCCCTGAGGGTGGGCCCCTCTCTCTTCACCCCCCCGGGGACTCCGGTGGAAGGACCAGCCTTGCTCAGAGGTAAATTGTAGGTGGCTGTCTCCGATGTGGGGCTTGAGATGGGGGTTCTAGAAGGAACAAAAGGGCAAAAGAGAGAGTTTGCCATACACGGAAGATTATTTTAGACTCTTCTCTCCCTTTAAAAAAATTTTTTTCTGTTTATTTATATCAGAGAGGAAGGGAGTGAGAGAGAGAGAGAGAGAGAGAGAACAATGATGAGAGAAAATCATTGATTGGCTGCCTCCTGCACACTCCCTACTGGGGATTGAGCCCACAGCCCAGGCATGTGCATGTGCAAGGGCCCTGACCAAGAACCGAACCGTGCCGAAACCGGTTTGGCTCAGTGGTAGAGCTTCGGTCTGGGGACTGAAGGGTCCCGGGTTCAATTCCGGTCAAGGGCATGTACCTTGATTGCGGGCACATCCCCAGTGGGGGGTGTGCAGGAGGCAGCTGGTTGATGTTTCTCTCTCATCGACATTTCTAGCTCTCTATCTCTCTCCCTTCCTCTCTGTAAAATATCAATAAAATATATTAAAAAAAAAAAAAAAAGAACCGAACCGTGACCTCCTGGTTCAGAAGTCGATGCTCAACCACTGAGCCACACCAGCCGGACACAATAAGCCGTCCCTCTGAAACCCCAAGCAGAACTAATGAACGACCTTCCCCAACACTCTCTGAAAGTCATCAACAGCACTCCTATAACCCTTACTCCATCGCTTACTCTCACCCCACCTAAGGGGGCCAGGCAAAGGGATTTTTATTTCCCTGAAACCTAAAGTTTCATGGTTTGAGTCGAAACGTCCCTGCCTCAAAACCACCGCGCGGGAAGCAGCGGCTACGGTGGCAGGGAAAATGGCTGCAGGAAAATTCCATGGGCCTTCCCCGCCGGAGTGCCCCGCACCGGCGCTCGCCCCTCCGCTCTGCCAGCTTGAGGTCAGTGTGGCTTAAAAAGGGCGGCGTGTGTGCCAGCCAGGCCTGGCCTCCCAGGCGAGAGCTGGGTAAACAGGAGTCCTGGGGAAGACCGCTTCTCCCCCGAGGGCCCCGGGTGGATTTTTCCAAGGGAATGAAAGGCGGCCTTTGTCCAGGGGAGCGGGGGAAGCAACTCTGCTAGCTCACGGCTGCCCGTTCTCCATGACCTCATCAATGTTGACGTTCTCGCCATTTCATCTCTCTCGGAGCCGGAGGGAAGGCCGGGAGGAGAGGAGTGGACAGTGCCACCTTGCCTGTACAGGCAGGAAGTCACTGACCATCGCCCCTCACGCCAGGTGACAAGGGGCTCAAGGAAGGAGAGGAGCAGGTGGTGAAACCCTAAAGCAAAGTTGCCTTGGCCGGGGGCCCCACTAGACAGTTTCAAATGCCTACCAGCCAGACTTCGGCTTTCCGGGCCTGTATTATTTTTTTTCTCAGGAGGAAGCAACATGGAAGTGACACTTGCCCTATAATTGAGACACTTCCTGGGAAACCATAATTACCCCTCACCTCGTAATTACCTGCCAGGCCTCTCTTCCACTTGGAAGCCTTGCTTCCGTGAGTTCTATTCTTAAATTCCTCCCCTGCCCCGAGAAACAAGACAAAGCGCTTTAAATGGTTTCTGGACCAACGTGTTTTTTTGTTTTGTTTTGTTTTTGTCCTCCAAGGACCTTTATAGATTGCATGCTACCCATTGCACGTCTATTTTAATTTCCACAGAAATGAGATGATGTCTCAAAGCGACTGAAGGGAGAGGAGGAGGAATTTATAGTCCAGGACCGGCAAAGAATAGAAGTGACCGTCATCTCCGGATTTCGTTTCTTCTTTTAAAACGTCTCGAGGGAATTCTGCTTTTTCGGGAAGAGCCAGCCTGGTGTGGCAGGAAGGGCACGCTACCACCCAGATGTCTGGCTTGGCACGAGGCACCCATCTTCCCAGGGGTTGGTTTTCCATGATAAATCAGCATTTGCTGCTCAATGTGACACCAGGGGCCTGGGGTGGGACAAGAGCAGAGCGTCAAAGGACTTGGAAGCAGGCACTGGACGCATTCTTTCCTTTTTATGCTATAGGAGAGTCTCAGTTTGGGGCTGGTGGGCCTTCAGCATCTAATGACTTACATCTTCCTTTAGAACAGATTGAGCAGCCCATAGTTCAAAGCCATCTGCTGGCAATAGCATCTGGAATTTTGACACTTCGTTTTGACTTTATTTTTATTTTTTTAATACTTTCCATTTATTTTAGCTCTATCTAATTTTCTACTTTTGGTAGAAATAGAACTTCCTTTTTAATTTGTAGTTTTCCATTAAAAGGGGCTCCTCGTTGGGGATGGGGGAAGCAAGCAGGGGTTGAGAAAGGAGTGTGCCTTTTGCAAACCTGACAGGTTTCATCTTCCCAGATATTGGAAAAGACCAAGGAAACCGAAGGCATTGGCGAATTGAGTTAAAGATGATACATGTGAGCATGCACCCTGCAGATCAGCTCTGACTTCCATTACCTTGCTATCTATCCAGAAATGGAGCAGAAATAAATAAAGTGCAAACAAACACCAGGGAATCAGAGGGTTGGGTTTGGTTTTTCACTTGTTTATGTGAAAAATGATGATGGTTTTCTTTATTTAAAAATAAAAAAAGGACTGCTCTAGCCAGCATGGCTCAGCAGTTGAGCATCGACCTAAGACACAGGAGGTCACGGTTTGATTCCCGTCGGGATGCATGCCTGGGTTGCAGGCTTGATCCCCAGTGTGGGGCATGGAGGAGGCAGCAGATCAATGATTCTCTCTCATCATTGAGTTTCTATCTCTCTCTCTTTCTCTCTGAAATCAATAAATATATATATATATATATATATATATATATATATATATATATATGTATATGTATAAATACATACACACACATATAAATATTTTTAAAGGACTCTATATGAGGATTTGGCACTATTTGTTACACACACACATACACAAAATGGATTATTATGTATACACTGCCCTGCGTTTTGCTTTATTTATTCAAAAATACCTCTGGGAAATTCCTCCAAGTCCACTGCTATAACTCTAGTTCATTTTTTAGAAGGTATGCGTATTAAGTATATACCTCCACTGACGAACATTCACACCGATCCCGAGTCTTGCCCTTTGTAAACAATGCTGCTATAAACATCCTCATGCATATATTACACACACATGGTTTAATATCTAAGGGATAGACCCCTTAGGAGTGAGATCGCTACTTGAAGAAGAGCAATATTTTTATACATTATATTCCCCAAACCCACATTTCCTCCTGGGCTATCTGATAGTACCTCTTTCCTGACTCTCCTCCAGCAATCAATGCTATATACCTTTTTAATTTTTATGGACAAATGAGCCAGAAAAAAGTGTTATTTAATTTTTAGTTTAATTTGCTTTCCTTAATGACTGATATTTTTAGCATCTTTGCTTTTGTTTCTTGGCCATTCTAAACTTTCCTTTTCATACCTTCTGCCCATTTTTTAAATTGATTCATCTTTTACTTATCAATCTGTCAGAGCTTTATCATATTATAGATATTAACACTTTGGCCAATTCTCAGGCATTATATTATCCTTTTTGGTTATTACAGCAACTCAAAAAAATCCTGTATATTGACAATTTTAAATTTATATTTTAATTTTGGAAGACTTGACAGTTTATGATAGAATTGCCTTTTCAAATAAGAATTGTATTTCAATAAGATTTCAGAATTTTCTACAAAAAGCTTTGTGTTTTTCTTGCTAAATTTATTCTAGCATACCATAGATTTTTTTGCCACCCCTGCACTGAAAATTTTTCCTACTTTTATATATAGATGTTTTTTATTTCCTACAATAAGGAAAAGCTATTTCGACATTATAATTTATCAATACATCTTAAAAATTATCTTATTACTTCCAGCAGGTTCTTTTCTGAAAGTCTTTTGGATTTTCTCAGAGAACTATAGCATGACCAAAGGAGGAAAAATAATAGTTTTATTTATCCTTTCCCAATATTTATAGTAATTATTTAACTCATTTATGACATCTATTAGTACCTGCAAAGCAATGTTGGATAGCAATGATGATAGCAGGCATCCCTGTCAAGTTCCTAATTTTAATTGAATTATTTCAATGTTTAACTATTTAGAATAACATTTCCTATTGGATTTTGGCAAATAGTCTGTTTAAAAGTTTAAGCAGCTTATTTTTTAAAATATATTTTTTATTGATATTTTACAGAAAGGAAGGGAGAGAGATAGAGAGCTAGAAACGTCGATGAGAGAGAAACATCGACCAGCTGCCTCTTGCACACCGCCCACCTGGGATGTGCTCGCAACCAATGTACACGCCCTTGACCGGAATCGAACCCGGGACCTTTCAGTCCGCAGACCGATGCTCTACCACTGAGCCAAACCGGCTTTGGCTAAGCAGCTTATTTTTATTTTAAGTTTACTATAAAAATATTTTTAGGAATAGCTGTTGAATTTTACCAAGTCTTTGCAGTATCTGTTAATATGATCCCATGATTTTCCTCCTTTACATGACGATGTAATACATTATGTTGAATGGAATTCGTGATATTTATTCCTGGGGGGAAAATCTACTTGGTCAATTATTCTTTTGATATTTTTCTGGGATCTATTTGCTACTTCATTTATTTACCTATTAATAATAAATATTTATAGATAGCTTTCTGTGTTGCAGGCATTGTTTTTCATCCCCGGCAATGAACAAAACACAAAATCCCTGATCTTATGACACTTACCTTTTAGCAAGCTGTTCAAAAAATTAATTGACCTTCATTAACAAACTATTTATTTCTTGCTCATAGGTCTGTGGGTTGTCTAGACTTGTATTTAATTTTCTAGTATACACTTAAACTTTTTATTGAAGAATATCATCTGGCTCAGGGTCAACTTTTTCCTGGAGTCCACAGGTCTCTGGCGCCCAAACTCCGTCCGGGCTCCATGTTTTCTGAAACCTTGTTTCAAGGCTCCCCAGTATTTTCTGAACTGATGGGTGAGAACAACTCTCCCTGTTTGCTTTCTATTATGAGAGAGAGAGAGAGAGAGAGAGAGAGAGAGAGAGAGAGAGAGAGAGAGAGAGACTGAGACCCATTTGGTAATGAGTAGAAAGAGAACTGCATTCAGGTGACCATGTTCCCAGAATCACCTCTAAAATATCCTCTTAAAATAAATTTAAGTTTACAAAAGCAGGAGGGAGTTACACAAACGTACTGAGGAAATAATATTACAGGTGGTACATGGTAAGATAAATCATAACGATGTGTTGTGATAGGACAGTAAGAAGCAGGGGGAATTCCTGGACAAGGGGAATGGGAAACTGAGACAAGAAAATCAAACAAGGCCCAACAGTTAGGGCAGCTGGCAGCCAGCTTGTGAATCGCCAAGACCTTCCTTTCCCCAAGCAAGAAACACTTGAGAGCAAATGGTTTATACCTCTCCTCTCTCACAAGAGAAAACATAGCTTAAATCACTCTAGCCTGGGAAAATAGAGAACAGAGACCCCAATTAATGCCATTTGTGCCAGATAAACCCAATGATAGAGAAAGTCATATGGACAAATAACAAAAACCCCCAAAAGGATTTGGATGGGATCACTTGAGGGGGGGGGGGGGATGTCAGGCAGGACAGATAGCTGCTAAAGCAGAAGCAGGGTGGGAGGTAGTGGGGGGAGGAGAGACAGTGGAAGAGCTTATCTCACCTCACCCACTGACCGAAGAGGTCAGCAGTCTTGGGACTTGCTAACATAAAAATGCCAGATGTTCTCATAAATTCTGGGGAAAGCTGGACGTTGGAATCTAGTCTACCTGGCAGGGAAGCCTTGAAACGTGTGGCAGGGGGGTGGGGTGGGGGCTGGGGGTGGGAGTATAAAACCCTTTAATGCCCACCAGGCGGGGGGCTCAGACTAGCTGAGTTGCCTGCTTGTACCGTATTCATAATAAATGTGCTTATTTTGCTTCCTTCATAAACTCCCTTGCTTTGCCTCAGCACTGCTTTCTGTCACTCGCCTGAATTCTATCTCACTGGTGGGACCAGAGCCGCAGAGGGAAGAGCTCCCTTGAACTCTGGGAGATTCTCTGGTAACAGCCTGTGAATGACAAAGCCTGAGAAACGCTTCACTAGGAAAATGCTGAGTTTCCTTTCCAACGCTACTTCGTTATTACTTTGCATAGCAGAATTACTGGAATGATCTTCTAACAGGGTGTTAGGGGTTGTTGTAAAGGGTGGGGGGGGATCACAATCAAGATTACACTAGTGATGCCGAAACCGGCTTGGCTCAGTAGATAGAGCGTCGGTCTGCGGACTGAAAGGTCCCAGGTTCGATTCCGGTCAAGGGCGTGTACCTTGGTTGCGGGCACATCCCCAGTAGGGGGTGTGCAAGAGGCAGCTGATCGATGATTCTCTCTCATGGATGTTTCTAACTCTCTATCCCTCTCTCTTCCTCTCTGTAAAAAAATCAATAAAATATATATATTTTTAAAAAGATTACACTAGAGAAATGACTTCTGCATGGTCAGACCAGCCATACCCGTATGTATACCATGTATGTATGATACACATGGACCATATATATGGCATATCTGCAGACAGACCTCCAAATTGGAGATGGATAATTAAAGAACTCAAGGAGGCAGGAATTACAATGTTTTAGATACAATTCAGCTGAGGGATAGCAGGGAAGACACAAACCCCTGGGGCTGTTAGACAAGGGCAGGCCAGGACGGAAGTGGGACCACTCTAAGGGGCTTCCTCTCACAAGGTACCCCCTGCGAAGAGGGGTTTGGTCTGGACCGTGCAGTGTTTCCCAAACTTCTCTCGTGATGAGAATCACCTGACTTGGTCAGATTCCCGAATCCCAACTAAGAAGTGCTAAACTAGAATTTGGGGGAAATATTTTACCTATATGTTCCCAAAAGTTCTAGTTTCACACTTCTTAGTTGGAATTCAGGAATCTGTATTTTAACAACTCCACCAGGTGATTCTCATGAGAGAAGTTTGGGAAACACTGGTCTAGAGAGAACTTGAAGCCCAATCAGCCTTTTTACTACAGAGAGGAATGTTTTTCCAAAATAGGAGCTTCATGAGCTTCACGTGTATTTCTTTAGTTGTGTAGCATTTATTGCAGTCCATGTGGGGGTGAGGGCGAGGGGGGGGGGATGGTCACTCTTAGAGGCCCTGAGAGCACACACACCCCTCCCAAAGTTACATTCACTGCCCCAGGCCCCTTCGCCTGGCTGCCCATAGCTCTTCCACAGCAAAGGGGTCCTGGCTGGGTCCTATCTCCATTATGAGGGACCTGACCCGCTGTCAGTGCCTTCCGAAGGTTAGGGCGACTCCCCTAAGGCCTGCCTTCCGGGACTCCGGGAAAGCTTCAGGACTGAGGGGACCGGCAGGAAGGGTGCCTATGGGTCACCGCCTTCCTTGCCTGGTTCAGGTACCAGTCCTTTAAGAAGGCGCATGGCCGAAACCGGTTTGGCTCAATGGTAGAGCATCGGTCTGCGGACTGAAAGGTCCCGGGTTCGATTCTGGTCAAGGGCATGTACATTGGTTGCGAGCACATCCCCGGTAGGGGGTGTGCAAGAGGCAGCTGGTGATGTTTCTGCAGCTGGTGATGTTTCTCTCTCATCGACGATTCTAGCTCTCTATCTCCCTTCCTCTCTGTAAAATATCAATAAAATATATTTCTTAAAAAGAAGAAGAAGAAGGCGCCTAAAGCTGAGGGAGCGGAGTCCTGACGGTGTGGGCTGGAGCAGGTGTGGAAGTGAGCGCTCTGGAAAGGTGCTCAGCCCACCCACTTGGCCGCACCCGGTGGCTCTGTCCCCCGCACACCGAAGGACTGAGATGGGCTCTGGGGGCTCGGGCTGCTCAGGGATGAGATCTCTGGGGGCTCTGGCTGCTCAGGGATGAGATCTCTGGGGGCTCTGGCTGCTCAGGGATGAGATCTCTGGGGGCTCTGGCTGCTCAGGGATGAGATCTCTGGGGGCTCTGGCTGCTCAGGGATGAGATCTCTGGGGGCTCTGGCTGCTCAGGGATGAGATCTCTGGGGGCCCTGCCAGCCCAGGGATGGATGGGCGGCGAGCTGGGCCCCCGCAGGACAATGGGCCGCTCACCCAGCTGGCGGTGGCCCAGCCCCGGGGGTTTGGGAGAATCTGGTCATTGTTCCCGGGCAGGCCGCGATCTATTCACAGCGCAGCCGGCCCCGGCAGCCGCGCACCTGCCGCCGCCCCTCCCGCCCCCTCCCTGCCCGCCATCTGTCGTCTGAAAGCCATTGTCCGCAGCGGCGCCTGGCGTCCTGGACGGCACCCAAGGGGACCCGAGGAGCCTCCAGCCGGGCGAGAGGCAAACAAGGAGGGCTTATTCCCAGTCCCGTTTGGAGGGGACCTTGAGCAAAAGAGCCAGGCCCCCCTGCTTGGGGTGCAGGGTTTCTTTGGGACCCCCCTCCTGGACCCGGGGACCGGGGTCCACAATCTGAGTCCAGCCTCCTACTTGGGGCTTTCTGGGTGTTATCTGGCTGGAGGGACCCGTCAGGGGGCAGATCCTGGGAGCCCGTTACAGATGCAGGCGCTGGTTTTGTCTGCCTCTTGATGCTGAGTTCGCCCGGATTGTCCTGGCCTCTTGGGACACTGGGTTGAAAGAAGTCTCTCTTTTTTTCTGCAACTGCCAATGCAGGCCGTTCCCATCGCGCCCCGCCAGCCTGCTGCCCCAGCAGACTTTTCTTCACCCACATTTCGTTTGCTATCGCGCATCTTCCTTTAATGTTACTGGAAGTTTCAAATGCTTTGCTATATCGTGACCAGAGAGAAGACAAACACACCAAAGCAAAGCAAAGCTGTGGTCATTGTGGTCAGGACACCCTTTTTTCAGACTGCCACTCTTGGCCTGCAAAGATCCTAACCCATCCTCCCTCCTAGGTACCTTCACAGCCCCTGACCCTGTCCTCACCCCACTGTCTCCCCGGCGCAAGCACGTGATCACGTCTGTACCGGAAGGAGGAGCGGTGTACAGAGGTGGACTTTGTCTCTCTGAATTTAAAAAGGCGCCCACCCCCAATTTACGGCAGCTGTCACTAGCAGGCAGATCCATGCAAAGAGGGGTGTCAGGGCTCCATGGAGGAGGGTGGGGGCTGATCTCTAAGGTAGGGCCTCTCCAGGTAGGTGTCTGTTCTTTTTTTTTAAAGTTTTATTTTTCATTTTTTATAAATTTATTAAGGTATTATATGTGTACATAGCTTACCATTGCTCCCCCCCACCTCCCATTCATGCCCTCCCTCCCCAGAGTTCTGTGTTCCTTGGTTGTACTTATATGCATACATACCAGTCCTTCCGTTGTTGTCTTATCTCCCCCCAGGTCTCCTTCCCCTCCCCACTGTCATTTGACAATCTGCTTGTTTTATGGTGACTATCTCAGGACCCCATGAATAGAATCCGCTCCTCATTTGGCAGTCTGCTTGTTTTATGGTGACTGTCTCAGGACCACAGGAATAGAATCCGCTCCTCCTCTGGTTCACTCTACCCCGGCCCCCCGGGTCCCACTACTTCCCCCGGGGCAAATGGCTCACCGGGGGCACATGGCCCCCTGGGAGGTGTCTGTTCTTAACCCTGCTGCCAGAGAGGGGAGTGCTGGCACCCCAGAGATTGCAGTCCTCAGGAAGCACACTCATCCATAATCCCATGCAGAGCAGGGATCTCCTCTAGAAAGTTCAGCGCTTGCAGCCCCTAATTCTCCATCCAAAGGAAGCCCTGGCGGGGTGTACTCAGACCAGAGAATGGAGAAACCTTGCTGAGACCTTGCACCACAGGTTTCCTCTCTTGGGCAGAACTGAAAACAGGAAAAAAAAAGAATGCTTCTCTGAATCTCTTTCCCATCCCCTTCAATTCACAGATGGCTTCCTTCTTGGTGTTAGTATTACTGATTATTCCTGGGCTGTGTGTGTGCGCACATCTGTGGTGTGTGTGTGTGTGTGTGTGTGTGTGTGTGTGTGTGTAAGTAATACGTGCAGATGGTACAGAATTCAAAAGGAACAAATGGTGCTTGGCCATAGGAAGCCTAGGCTTCCATCCCATCACTGGGCTTCTGTCTTGCTCCAGCTGTGGGACCCGGGTCGAGATCCTTCTCGCTGAACCTTGGCTGCCTCCTCAGGAAGACAACATACAACATGGGGTTGTCAGGGCCAAATGAGGCTGTGTAGAGAGTGTTCCAGGCCCCCAAAGGGCTCTGTGCTCGAAGCTATCACTTTAGAAACAAAACACTATTCTCATTCTCCTCATCTTGTCTAGCAAGGTCTGAGGGGATAGGTACTGAGGGCTTGGGATGAGAAAAGGAAGGATTGGGCAGCTGGGAGGTTATAGGCTGTTGCGATGTGGAGGTGAGCTGGAGTTAAGAAAAAATGGGCACAGGAGGCTAAAGGGAAGTGTGCCAGTCAGGTTATGCTGGCACAAAATGTATTGGACAAGGAGGGTTTCTTTCTTGCTCCGCATCTGCCGGCCAGCAGCTGCTCTGCTTGAAGCTGTAGATTTGTGGGGTGTCTGGGGCAGTTCTGTCCCATGGGCCCCATTCTGGAGGTGCTGTGGGGTCAGCTTACCTAGGTTACATTGTTCTGACAATGACAGAAGAATGAGGTACCAAGCCAAACTATGCAAACATAATAGCTGCTGACATCTTATAGGCCAAAATAAGCCACACAGCCCAATGCAAAGTCAAGGGGGGATGATATTCATGCTACCCATGCTGAAATACTGGGAAAGGTATGTATTAACATGGAGTATAGAATTGGAGGTAATATTTCAATCACTTCTCTCTGCATTCCCTTCCTAGTAACACCCATCCCCACAGCCTTACATACCGGGCATTTGCTAAGGATTCCCTAACTTACATTCCAAGCCACAGCTGTCCCCTAAGTTCCAAACACCTCTGAGTTCCTACAGCCTCCTCTCCCTCTGATATCTCCGCTGGCATGTCTCAGACACTTCTCCAAGTCGTTCACGGTTCCCTGTCTCTCCCTCAAACCTGACTTCAGCAGTGGTCTCTCCTTCTACCCTCTTGCTCAAACAAGGGGCGGAAATAAAGACAATTGTGGAAAAACAGTGTGACCACCATACACGGAGCAGACCTTGTCTTCTCCCTGCACCCCTTTTCCTCCCTTACCACCGCCCCCCCACATCCAACTCATTGCTATGATGCCGCCTCAAACTGTGCCTCTCCCTGGCCCAAACCTTCCGTGTCTCTCGCCTGGATGTGCACCACAACGTCATAACTACTCGCCCTACTTTGCCTCTGCCCCCTTCAGTCTTTTCTGAGCCCAGCAACAGAGCAATACTCAGAAGCTGTAGATCAGATCATGTCACTCCCCTTTCCTAACCTCCCGTGGCTCCCATCTCCGAGAAAAGCAAAGTCGTTATAAGGCTCCACAAAGTCCTACAGACCTGCCCTCACTCCTCCACCTCTCCAGCTTCTCTCCCTCATACCTGACCCTCACATATCCTGTTCCCGTCACCCTGCCCTTACTGCTCTGCAAACATCAGGCACACACTGGCCTAGGGTCTTTACATTTGCTATTTTCTCTACCTAGAAAGCTCTTCCCCAAAACTTCCACAGTGCTAGTGATCTTGCTTTACCTTTCCAGGAAAACTTCCCCTAGCCACTACACCAGAACAGCACCTCTTATCCAAACTTTTAAATCCCCATCCTTGTCACTGTAAAGCCAATGATATAATCTACTTGTTCGTTTGGTTTATTTTCCATCGCTGGTGGGGATAATGTTTGCTCCATGTGTGGTGGCCATCCCGGTTTGCTCAGGATTATCTCTATTTCAGCACTAAAATTACCATGTCCCAGGAAATCCCTGGAAAACTGAGATGGTAGGTCGCCCACAAAGGTAGGTATTTTTTCTGTTTTGTTCACTCTCTATTTCTACCCCTGGCACTTAGTACATTGCCTGGTACTCAATAAAAAGTGGCTGATTGAATGAATGAATGAGTGAGAGAGTGAGTGAACAGCCAGACTGATCACATCTCTCCTGTCCTAAAACGCTTTCAATGGCTCCACATTGCACTTAAAGCAAAATCTAAACTCACCATGGCCTATGAAACTTGTCTCTGCTGGCCCTTGCTTGTAGCATCTCAGACCTTCTCTCTCTCCACAGTCCTTGAGCTCTGGAAAGTCTGACCCCCCTTCCAGCCTCCTCAAGTATGCCATCCCTCTGCTTACCTCCAGGCCTTGGCAGCTGCTGATTTTTGGCCTGAAATACCCTTCCCTAGGAGTCATCCTTCAAGACTCAGTGCAAATAGTGTGTCCTCAGCGAGGCCTTTCCCAGGCTGCCCTTTCTCAGAGGCGTCCTCCCCCTATGGATCTCCTGCATGCCACTCAGGACTGACTGTGATCACTCCTGGTTGTTTGTTTGTGGTTGTTTATATAACACCACTATCGAGAATACACTGAGTGTTTTCAAATATCTGGTGTAGCCTGCTTTGTGATCAAAAAAGGAGAAGAGAGAGTTGAGAAGTTTCCATGCCCAGAGTGAGGAGCTAATTTCTCTGGGGAACCAAATAGGCTTTCTGAGCAGTGGAGGAATTCTTTGGACCTTGTCAAGGAATATAGTAATTATAATAAAAATGATACATACCATTTAGTATTTAGCATGTAACATGAGCCAGACACATATGTATGCCTAATAATCGCCTAATTTAATCCCACAACAGCCTCATTATTATCTCCATATTCAGGTAAAAGAACTAAGTGCAAAAGACACTGCTAAATGCCCATTCTCCACATTCCCTTTACTAATAGAACCGAGGTTTTGTATAGGGTGAGAACGGATCCAGCTCTCCACGATGGGTCTGAAAAATTCTATTCCCTGTGTTCCCAGACTCCCTTGCAGCCAGAGGTGACCATGTGAGCTTATTCTGGAGAATGCAAACAAAGCAGAGTCCTCTGTGGGACAAGCATTCTGAGAAAGCTCGTGCTCCTCCCACATCCTTCTTCCTGCCTTCAAGTGTTCAATGGTCTGAAGCCCTGGAAAAAAAAAAAAAAAAAAAAAACAAGCAAAAAACAAAAACAAAACAAAACCCTATTTGTCAAAGCCATCATTAGCTAAATTCATTATTCTTTGCAATTGAACACATTGCTATAACAGACTGAGGCTCAGACAAGTTTGGAGAGAGTCAAACCTAGAGGAGAAGAATTGAGTCAGAAAGCTGTGACTGTAGAAGACCAGCAAGGTAGTAAGTGGGAGGTAAGCCCAGATTTTGTTGTGGTGGTTGAAACTAAACAGATCCTGAAGGCATTGCTTTTGAGATCCTTTAAAAGAGAGAAGGGGAAAAAATGAACATGTCGCATTCATGCACTCACTGTTAATGAGGATGTGATTATGGAATTTCTAATAACGACAGAGGAGAATCTATAGGAAAGTTTAGGCATAAAAGATACAAGGTTTTTTGTTCTAGCTGGTTTCGTTCAGTGGATAGCCTGTCGACCTGCAGACTCAAGGTTCCAGGGTTCGATTCTAGTCAAGGGCACATGCCTGGGTTGCAGGCTCAATCTCCAGTGGGGGGCATGCAGGAGGCAGCCAATCAATGATTCTCTTTCATCATTGATGTTTCTATCTCTCTCTCCCTCTCCCTTCCTCTCTGAAATCAATAAAACTATATATATATATATTTTTTTTTAAAGATATAAGGTGTTTGTCCCAGCTGGTTTGGCTCAGTAGACAGAATGTTGGCCTGCTGACTGAAGGGTTCCTGGGTTGCCAGCTTGATCCCCACCCCAATAGGGGGCTTGCAGTAGGCAGCCTATCAATGATTCTCTCTCATTGATCTTTTTGTCTTTCTCTTCCTCTCCCTTCCTCTCTAAAATCAATAAATATTTATATGTTTTAAAAAGACATATGACAAGATACAATATTTATATGTTTTAAAAAGACATATGACAAGATATAAAAGAACTGACATTTTTCAGTCTCTATTATGCTCTAGGTCTAGGCACTGTGTCAGAAGTTTTGTATTACCAGCCCAATTGCCTCGCAAGACAAAAATTATCATCTCCACGTTACAGAGGAGGAAATTGAACCTCAGGAAGGGAGTAAAAAAATATCTAAGAGCTATAGCTTCAAAGCAATCTCAATCAAAAGCTCAATATGCATTTTAAAAAATAAATTCACAAGCTGATTCTAAAATTCATATGGAAATAAAAACAACAACAACAAAAACTAGAATACCCAAAATAATCTTGGAAAATAGTTGAAGAACTAATATCTGATTTCAGAAATGATTATAAAACCCACAGTAATAAAGACAGCATAATATTGGTGCAAAGATAAATAAATTGGTGAAATAGAAAATTCAGAAATAAACTATGTATATATGAATAACTGATATATTTTTTTACATGGGCACAAAAGTAATGCAGTGGGAAAAGGACAGACTTTTCAATAAATGGTGCTGAAATAATTGGATATGTATATGCAAATGAAGATTATGAAGGAGGAGGTAGAGGGAGAGGAAAAGAAGAGGAGGAGAGGGAAAGGTCTTAGAGTCTCTTTGCACCATTAGTAAAAATTAGCTCAAAATGGGTTATAGACCATAATGTGAGAGCTGAAACTATGTATATCTTCATAACCTTTGTTAGTTATTGGTTCCTTAGATGTGACATCAACAGCACAATCCATAAAAAATTAAGTGAATATATTGGGCTTCATCATAATTAAGAACTTTGCTCTTCAAAAGACACATTTAAGAGCAAGAAAATAATATTTTAAGAAAGCCAAAACACTAATTTAAAAAGAACATATGCAGCCCTACGTTCATTGCAGCATTATTATAATAACCGAGTTTTGGAAGCAGCCCAAGTGCCTATCAGGGGATGAGTAGGTAAAAAAGCTATGGTACACATACACAATGGAATACTACTCAGAGGTAAAAGAAAACCTTACCCTTTCGACAGTATTGATAGACCTGGAGAGCATTATGCTAAGTGAAATAAACCAGTCAGAGAAAGACAAGTACCATATGATACAAAATAAACTAACACACAAAATAGGAACAGACTCAGATAGAGAACAGACTGACAGTTGTCAGGAGGGAGGGAGCATTGCGGGGCTGGGTGAGAAAGGTGAAGGGATTAAAAATAATAATAATAATAATTTTAAAAAACAACCTCATAGACACAGACAATATAGTATGGTAGTTACCAGAGGGTAAGAGAGGTGAGGGGAGGTAGGAGATGGTATAGAGGGAAAATGATGATGGAAGGAGGCTTGACTTTGGGTGTTGAACACACAATATACAGGTGCTGTATTATAGAATTGTACACCTGAAGCCTATATAATTTTATTAACCGATGTCACCCCCAATAAATTCACTTTTTAAAAACAGCAGAAGACAAAGCTACAGGCCAGAAGAAAACATTGGCAAAGCATATGTCTGATAAAGGACTTGTATCCAGAATATATAAAGAATTCTCAAACTCAACAATAAGAGAACAACCTAATTTTAAAAAAGAGGGCAGTATATTTGAACCTGCTTCACAAAAAGATATACAACTGGCAAATAAACACATGAAAAGATGCTCAACAATAGTAGTCATTAGGGGAATTCAAATTAAAAACACAATGAGACACCACTACACATCTATTAGAATGGCTAAAATTAAAAAGACTGGCCATATCAATATTGGTGATTATGTGGAGAAAGTTAGACTCGCAACATTGTAAGAATGCAAAATGGTACAACCACTGGAAAACAGTTTTGCAGTTTCATTAAAAGCTACATATAGCCCTAACCGGTTTGGCTCAGTGGATAGAGCATCTGCCTGCAGACTGAAGGGTCCCAGGTTTGATTTCGGCCAAGGGCATGTACCTTGGTTGCAGGCACATCCCCAGTAGGGGGTGTGTAGGAGGCAGCTGATTGATGTTCCTCTCTCATCGATGTTTCTAATTCTCTATCCCACTCCCTTCCTCTCTGTAAAAAAAAAAAATCAATAAAATATATATTTTTTAAAGTTAGATATATACCTTCCACATTAATCAACCGTTCCTCTCCTAGGTAACCTTGCAAGAGAAAGTAAAACACATGTCTATACAAACACTTGTGCATGAATATTCATAGCTGCTTTATGTGTAATAGTCAAAAGCTGGCCGAAACCGGTTTGGCTCAGTGGATAGAGCGCCGGCCTGTGGACTAAAAGGTCCCAGGTTCGATTCCGGTCAGGGTCATGTGCCTTGGTGGCAGGCACATCCTCAGTGGGGGTTGTGCAGGTGGCAGCTGATCGATGATTCTCTCTCATCGATGTTTCTAACGCTCTATCCCTCTCTCTTTCTCTCTATTAAAAAATCAATAAAATATATTTTAAAAAATAGTCAAAAGCTGGGGGAGAAAAACACACAAATGTCCCTCAAGAGATGACTAGATACCCACGTTATGTTATATGCATGCAATGGAATACTCGCTAACAACAAAAGAAAATGAACTACGGAGACACACAGCAGCACGGGTGCTAAGTAAAAGAAGCCAGACCAAAGGAAATCATCCTGGGATGATTCCATTTATACAAAAGTTTTTTTTTTTAAAGACAAACTGATCTACCGGAATAGAAAACAGATCAGGAAGGTGGTTGAGGAGCAGGATTATAAAGGGACATGAGCAAAATTTGGAGATGACGGATATGTTCACTATCACTGACTGTGGTGGCCATTCCATGGGTGCGTATATCAAACCAAAACGTAACGTGTTGTTCAGTGTACTTTATTACATGCCAACGACACCGCAATAACGTTGTTTTTAAAAAGCACCCCAGGCCATGCAGGGGTCAGCAGAGGAGCCCGTGCCTGGGTCCGGGGCCTGAGAGCAGAGCTCATTCCGCCCCCACAGGCTGCACCCAGCTGGCCAGCGTCTCTCTGTTGGCAGGAGCTATATATGTGCAAACTACAGCTGGAATAGTTTGAATTCTTCATATAAATTCCAGGAAATCCAGGGACTTCTGGGCACCATATGAAAACAGAAGAGAAAAAATGACTTATTTACTGAAAAAAAAATGAAGCATACTTTATGGGGTCATGGAATCTCTGAAACACCACCAGCAGCCCTTTTCCTGGCTGCAAGCTGTGGCTGGGTTTGGGGCTGGGGCTGGGGCTGGGGCTGGGTTTGGGGCTGGGGCTGGGAAAGAAGAAAACCCCAGTCTGCTGCCCTTTCTGGGGCAGAGAGAGACCAACACTCATGCGGCTGCAGGAGGGGTGGAAGAGGAGATGAAACTCCTACAGGCTCCCAAAGGTAGGCTACAGAGGTGCAAGTTGGTACAGAGCTCCAGGCTGGGGGTAACCCCAAACTCAGAAATGTGGGAAATTAGTCTGTTGGGGGGCAGGAGACAATGTGACCCTAAGGGAGGCTGTGTCACCTGCAGCTTTCCCTGGTGCCCAGTCTGAGGTGGGGGCTGTTCCCAACAAGGGCAAGCTCTTCTCTGCATTTAAAGACACACACACACACACACACACACACACACACACACACACACAGTAGGCAGCTGCCCTGGCTGTGGGCAAGGTAGCAAATCCACCACCCCGATCCTCCTAACCAGATCAAACTCTCGATGAGGCGTCTCTGTCGCTTTGTACCAAGGCCTGGCTTGTGTGATTCGCTCCTTCCAGTCAACAGATAATAAGCATTTACCAGTACCATGTGCCAGGCCCTCTTGGAGTCTCTGGGAATCCCCCACCCTTGCCCGAAGGAGCTTACGTGCCAGTGGAGGAAACAGACCACGTGCAAGACAAATAAACAAGCAGACCGTGGGTCAGGAGGCTGTCAGTGTAGTGGGGGGGGGGGGAATAGAACATAAACAGGGGACAGGGGAAAGGATGGGGATGTGGGCAGGACTCGGGGTGCAAGGGGATGGCATCGCATGGCAGTTGGAGTGTGACCCTGCCCTCTTCTCTCCTGCGATGCTTTCCCCCTCGTCTTAACAGACCGCAGAGAATGAGGGTGGACTTCGTTGGTCCCCCTGGCAGCTGTATTCAAGACCCCCCTCATCTTTTCGGCAGCATCTCCCCGACAGGAGGCAGGCTTCTGAATGGCAGCCGCCCCGCCACTGCCCATCACAGGCTGTTGCTTGGGGCTGCTCATCCTTGGGCCCAGCGATGAGTAAACGACCCCAAGAATTAAGTACTTCCCACCTCTCTTTTGCAAGAACTAGTCCTGCTTAGGAGTTCGGTCCCTCCTAAACGTACGCGGGTCCTGCCCTTCCGCCTCTCATTCTCTTTGGAGCCATTAACCCTACCTTCCACTCATTTATTCAGGCCTTTTTTCTCTGCCCGGGATAATGCGGTACACGTTTCCATTTCTGTACCCTTTCTCCTATGCTGCTCCTCACCTAGAATGCCCTCCTTCTATTCAAATACTTCTCATACTCCAAAGGGAAGCTCTAGCCAACTGGCATGGCTCAGTGGTTGAGCGTCGACCTATGGACCAGGTCACATGCCTGAGTTGTGGGCTTGACCCCCTCCCCGCCCCCCAGTGTGGGGTATGCAGGAGGCAGCCCATCGATGATTCTCTCTCATTATTAATGTTCCTACCTCTCTTTTCCTCTCTTAATTCAATAAAACTATATACTTTTAAAAAGAAATAGCAATGAAGATCACAGAGCATAAATGGACTTAATAAAATCTAAGTTTTCCTTTAAAAAAAAAAGTAAAGCTCTAACCTACTTATTTCCAGTCCCTCCTTACCCATGGCAGCCCTATGAATCCCCTTTTCTTGGTCTCCAGCATCACGCCACATCTGAGCCTCGTAACTGAGGCAATGGTGTGTCTGTTTTCACTGCTCTCTCCCTATTGTGCGTCTGGCCCCTCCAGCTGCCTTGGGTGTTCCTCCTGTGTCTTTAATGTCTTCTGTGTCCCTGAGATGCAGGCTCTCACGCTGAGCATACAAAAGGTACGTATACCACGTATATAGCTCATTTCTTCCTTACAAATAAGCCTTTGCCCAACTTTCCTGAGAAATTGAAATGGTTTGGAAAATTCCAGTATGGGAGTTGCTCAGCCTTATTTGCGTTGTGCAAGTGGGAAAAAATGTGCTTTCCCCCAAATTAACAAATTCCCCAAGCCTTTCCTCTGACAGCAATTCACTAACCTCTGAGGGTGTGTGTAAGCGCACCAGTTTCTTCATTTCTCCAAAGAATGAATTATCCTCCCATTTATATGTCATAGGCACACATGTTGTTTTCGAGTGAGCGAGGAGGATAGAGTCAGAGTTTAAATTAACCCACCTTGAAAATGAAGCATGTGACAGGTGGAAAGTGGCAAACTCTTTGATGCCCATGTCTCCTGGCTTTCCAGTGCGTTGAGGAAACCATATCTTAACAGCAGTATCTCCCTACCTGGGTATATCCTCCCCCTCAATTTAAATAAATAGTTTAGATAAACTCATTCATTCACCCATTCAACAAACACTAATTAAAAGGCCACGACGTGGGCCGAAACCGGTTTGGCTCAGTGGATAGAGCGTCGGTCTGCGGACTGAAGGGTCCCAGGTTGGATTCCGGTCAAGGGCATGTATGTTGGTTGCGGGCACATCCCTGGTGGGGGGTGTGCAGGAGGCAGCTGGTCGATGTTTCTCTCTCATCGATGTTTCTAGTTTTCTATCTCTCTCCCTTCCTCTCTGTAAAAAAAATCAATAAAATATATTTTAAAGAAAAAATAAAATAAAATAAAATAAAATATAAGGCCGACGTGGTTGGCAGTTTCCAAAATGACTCCCAAAGGCCCAGTTTCCCGGTACTAATGCACACTTGTGCAATCCCCCTTACGTGTGTACCGACCCTCTTACCTTGCTTCTAATGAAGAGACGGCAGTAAAAGTGGTGGACATTACATCCAACGTCAGTTTCCATAAGATGATAGCATTCTTCTTCTCACACTCTCTCTGTGATTCCTCTTATTTACTCACTCTGAGGAGGCCAGGTGCCAAGCGGTGAGCTGCCCTGTGGAGAAGCCCACGTGGCAAGAAACAGAGGGCAGATTCTGGCCAACAGCCAGCCAGGGAGGCACGGAGCCCCTCAGTCCAATAGCCCGTGGGATGCTGAATCCCGCCAACAACCACGTGAGCTTGAAGCAGATCCGCCCCATTTGAGTATTCGGATGAGGCTGCAGCTGCAGCCAACACTTTGAAGTATGCTGAGCCAGAGGACCCAGACGAGAGGCACCCAACTGAATGTTGTTTGAAGGCACTATGTTTTAGGTACAATATGTCATGAAGCAATAAATATAACTCATACACCAGCTGTGTGCCAGGCGCTGTTCTTGGCTCTGGGACACTGCAGAGGATAAAACACTCACCTATCACCGCCCTCATGTAGCTGACAGTCTAGTGGAGGGAGGCAGATGATAATAAACAAAGTGTGGTGACAGAGGAAAATAAAGCAGTGAAGGGAATGGGGAATTGCTGGGCCTGGGTGGGTGGTGAGGTGGGGGTGACAGTGGTTGTAACTTTACATGGGGTGTTTTGGAAAGGCCCCCCGAGAAGGTGGTATTGGAGCAGAGACCTGCAAAGAAGAGCACGAACCGTCGGCCATCCAGGGGAAGAGTGCTCCGGACAGAGGAAACAGTCCAGAATGAGCTTTTGTTTTGCTCAGTAAAGTAAGATTTAGAGAAGGAAAGACTCCCAGCTTCTCTCTTTGGCCTGTAGAAAAACAACTAAACGCAGGCAGCCCACCAGAAATGCATTCCAACGTTCCTCCCGCTCCCAGAGAGAGAGAGCTCGGAGTCCAGACAGAGGCAAGCTTGTTTCTGTTTTGTTTATTCCCTGTGTCCTCGATGTAAGCAGCTACTCACCTTGGCAGGTGGGGCTTCTGTGCTTTGGGGGGGGAGGAAGGAAGTTGCCCAATGTCCCTTCACCTTACCCTCTGTCGTGGTGTGGCTTTCCTGCTTGCTGCCGAGAATGAGATGTAGGGATAGGGCAGCTGGGATCCCAGGCCAGAGAGGACTTGGACTGCCCGGTTCACTCTGGGATCCTCAAGGCCACCCGTTCACATTGGGCCAGACTCTCACAGAGAAAAAAAAATCCTGCTACAGCGGCTCTGACAGCTGAGAATTGGTTGGTACATGGGCACTGATGACCACTCACTTCCATCCTCACATGAGGATGAGAAGTTCAAGGGGAGAGCAGTTTACAAAATGTTTTTTGAATTGCTCTGTGATGAAAGGAGACCCGATAAAGTTATTCTACTGTGTGCAAACCTGGAGATTTGGGTGGGCTCAGAGATTCTCCTTCCCCTCCCCCCCCGACCAGAGTGAGGCTGGACGCTGAGGCCTGGACACCATAGCTGCCCAGTGCATGAGAAGGATTGTGAGAGGACGTGCCAAGAGTAGCTTTCCTTTCGACATTGGACCAGAGCCAGATCTGATCCTTTGGCCCAAGCCAGAGTTGAATAAGTGCCTCTGACTTCTGTCAAACACTGACTTTCCTTGATGCCTCTCACACCCAAGAAAGAGGCTGTGAACTTTCCATCTAGCCCGTGAGGTCAAGAAGGACAGCCCGGCTCCGTATGGGCCTGACCTTGGCGGCCAAGTGTGCTCTGCTTCTGCACACACAGGAAGGAAGGAGAAGATAAAGACATTTTCCATCCAGTAAAAAACGGGGAGCCATTATCTGCAAAGCCATATTAACATGAAAGAGAAAGATTGCCCCAAGTGGAAGCATGGAGATGAAGGAAGGGAGGAATAGAGAGCAATGAAAAGGGTAAATAGATGAGTACACTAAATGAATATTTTTTAAAATATATTTTATTGATATTTTACAGAGAGAAAGGGAGAGAGATAGAGAGCCAGAAACGTCGATGAGAGAGAAACACCGACCAGCTGCCTCTTGCACACCCCCTACTGGGGATGTGGCCGCAACCAATGTACATGCCCCTGACCGGAACTGAACCTGGGACCTTTCAGTCCGCAGACCGACGCTCTACCACTGAACCAAACTGGTTTCGGCCACTAAATAAATATTGACAATGTATAGGAAAATAGTAATAATGTCTTGTAAGGCTTAAAGTACATATGGAATTAACATACATGACAACAAGAACACAACAGATGGGAGGGGATTAAATGGAGTTAACGTGTTCTAAAATCTTTATCATTGTCCTGTAAGTGGCAAAAGTGTAAATTTTATAATATAATGTCAAGGGTATATCTTGCAAACTCTCAGGTGACCACTAAAAAATAATAAAGCAATGTATAATTAATAAGGGAAATGAAATGGAATAATAAAAAGTACTTAGAAAACAAGAAAGGAAGGGGGAAATGAACATAAAATAAGTGAAATAGACCAATAGTGAGATTTAGGTGGATTTAAACCTAACTATATTAGTAATTTCATTAAATATATATGGGCTAAAATGTTCCAATAAAAATCAAAGGTTATCAGATTGGACATTTTTATAGGAGCATTGCCAGAGAGGGCACCCACCCTTTTGCCCAGCTCCCCTTGGGTGTTAACCCTCTTACTACTTGGAAGGCTGACTTGATAGCGGGAATGGCAGTGATCCACGTACAAGCAGGAGGCGGAGCCTGGAAGCTGAGGCCAATGGAGGCAGAAGCAGAAAGACCAGAGGAGCCTGGGACACTCACTTCTGCCGGTGCCTTAAACAAAATGTGTGGCTTCCTTCCTGCCGGGCTTCTCCGATTCTTTTTTTTTTTTTTTAATATATTTTATTGATATTTTACAGAGAGAAAGGGAGAGAGATATAGAGCTAGAAACGTCGATGAGAGAGAAACATCGACCAGCTGCCTCCTGCACGCCCCCTACCGGGGATGTGCTCGCAACCAATGTACATGGCCTCGACTGGAATTGAACCGGGATCCTCAGTCCGCAGACCGACACTCTACCACTGAGCCAAACTGGTTTTGGCTTCTCCGATTCTTCACAGGTGGATGCTAGTGTGGATCGCTAAGACAGGAGCCCCGTTTATGGAGTCTCCCTGGCCCGTTGGAGCATGGGCACCGTGGAGCACGCCGCAGGACACACCTTGGAGTCTCTGCACAAAACGATCCGCACACGAGCATGTCTCCCAACTGCTCTCCAGGCCCCGCCCAGTCCATTAGCAGAACCTTCCCAACGGGGCTGATGGGCCAGATGCTCTGCCCTCAGAAGGCAGCAAAAGGTGGGCCTGGGAGAGACGGTGTCCTCCCCTCCACTGTCTCCTGTGAATGCTCAAAAAGGAAAGAGGTGAGGCCTGAAGCCAAAGCCAGGCTTTCCCTGGATCTCCAGGTTTTGTGAAGACAAGGTGGTTTCTGAAGAAGGTGTCTTGCACCTCCTACAACTGTGGGCTCAGCCCCTGGGCCTCTAAAACCCAAGCCTCCAGCCTTCCAAGGCCATTGCTGCAGCCCCGGAGTCCTGGAGCCCCAAACACCATGCGTTATCCATAGTACTACCGGCACAGAAGCATCCCCACCCCGGCCTTATCCTTGGCGGATGTATGGGAGCCCAGCCCACTGCAGGGAAAGCAAGCCCTGAAGTTGTAGGACCAGCTGAGCAACCCTGACTTTGCCAGCTTCCTGTCCAAGTGCCCACACCAGTCTTGACAAGGTCTGGAATGAACCACCTCCATGAGAAAAACTAAGAGGAGGCCGAGTCTGGCTACAGGAGGAGGAGAGAACAGAGCCTCCACCCTGGCTCCACCCCAACCTGCCTACTGGGTAGGAAAGAGATAAAAGGAAAAAGCCTAACTCATCAATGAAGGAAGGCAGGCCAGAAGAGAGCAGGAAAGTGATGTCAATAAAATTCTGGAAAACAGAGAGCAGATAGTTGAGGTTACAACTTTCTCCCCAGCGCTGGATGTCTGGGGAGGGGAAGAAGCAAGCTTGGCAGAGCCTCAGACAATCTTAGCAAGTGGAGCCAGGTGAACTGGTTGTAAATCTTATAAAGAGATTTACACTCTGAGATTCCCCTCTTCACCACATGAATAAGAAGATCAGCACCTTATTCTTTATCACACCCCTCCCCCACCCCTCTGCCAAACTGAAGTTACCATATGGGTGTAAAGATAGTGGTGGGTCAGCTAGAGCCCACTCCCCCTTCTGTTTGAACACTCTGGCAGCCAGGTTTCTGGATTCCAACATCAGAACCAAAACTCTATCCTGTCCTTTTACTGTGAGACCCACCAAGAAATGAGCTCTGCACCCACATGGGGCTTTCCTCAGCTATGAAATGCCTCCCTCTTAAGTAGGACTAGAGAGCCAAGAACCAAAGCCGTTTGAGGGAAGCCTTAACTACGAAAAACAGAGAGCAAAACAAACAAACAGCAAAGAAAGGAACTCCAAGGAAACAGAGATAATGTGGAGATTGAACTAAGAAAACAATTTTCATTACAATTACTTCTCCCAAAGGGATGAGATGATAATTCATGAAACAAGAAGACTGTGTTATGAAAGGAAATATTAAATAAAAAAAAACAGCTCTTGAAAATTAAGAGTGATAGCAAAAGTATGGAAGGGTTGAAATAAAACGAGGTGGAAATTTCCCCCCAAAATGAAAGATAATAGGAAAAAATTACTTAAAAATTAGAGAATCATTTTGGGAGTTCTAACGTCCAAATAGTTGGAGTTCCAACAAAGAGAACAGTTGAGTTGTAGAAAAGTAATCTCAAAATCATATGAGAAAATTCTCTAGCACTTAGAGATATGCGGTGCCAAATGGAAGGGTCCACCAAGAGCCCAAAACAGAGGACAAAAACATATCAACGCACATCACTCAGGAATTTCAGGGCGTCAGACATGCAGAGAAAATCCTAAAAGCTTCCAGAGAGAGGGGAAATAGTTTATATCCAGGGATCATCGATCAGAATCACATCATTTTCCCCAAAGGGCAACACTAAAAGCAAGAAGACAAGGAAGCAACTCTTAAAATATGGAGGGAAAATTATTTCTAATCTAAAATTTAATATCCGGACAACTATTAATAGTGTATAAGAGTAGAATTAAGAGATTTTTAAGGCACAATTGTTTTTTAAATGTGCCTCCTACATATCCATTCTTTTTTTAAAATATATTTTATTGAGTTTTTACAGAGAGGAAGGGAGAGGGATAGGGAGTTAGAAACATCAAAGAGAGAGAAACATCGATCAGCTGCCTCCTGTACACCCCTACTAGGGATGTGCCCACTACCTAGGGATGTGCCCACTACCAAGGTATGTGCCCTTGACCGGAATCGAACCTGGGACCCTTTAGTCTGCAGGCTGACGCTGTATCCACTGAGCCAAACGGGTTAGGCCATCATATCCACTCTTAAGAAGCTACCAGAAGATGAAAACAAGGAGTCTGGGAGGCAGTAAATGAAACAGAACAGAAGTTGGAGAAGGGCTTTCATGGAGATGAAGGGAGATCTCTCAAGATGAAGGTTGTTTGATGGGACCAGAGAGTAACCTGTCCCAACTCCCCAGGAGGGATGCCACCAAGACTTAAATGAGCCTGCTTAAACACTAATGGGTCTACACTCATTGAGTCGAATTTTAGAGTCCATTTGGCCACAAGCTGATGCTAACTATATAGCATGCCAAGAAAATGGAAAAATGAGGCAAACATTGAACTCCAATAAAAATAAAAGTTGAAGTCGAAACTGGTTTGGCTCAGTGGATAGAGCATCGGCCTTCGGACTGAAGGGTCCTGGGTTCGATTCCGGTCAAGGACATGTACCTTGGTTGTGGGCACATCCCCAGTAGGGGGCGTGCAGGAGGCAGCTGATCGATGATTCTCTCTCATCGATGTTTCTAACTCTCTATCCCTCTCCCTTCCTCTCTGTAAAAAAAAAAAAATCAATAAAAATATATAAAAAATAAAAGTCATATAAGAAAGAAAGTGTATAATCATGGCAAAGTATGTGATTCAGCTATTAACAATATTTACATATTCACAATCATATAAACATCGAATAGTAATTTATGTAAAGAAAATGCCATGTGGCCGTATCAAAAGGCTGGATGAAGGGAAGTACTAGTACATGTGTATAAGCGTCTTTGGTGTGTAAGAGCGCTCTATCCTAATACTTCATAGTAGGAACTAGGTTGATACTGCCTAAAGCAGAAACACCGTGAAATAGAAGAAGACTGTTTTTTCAGAAACTTGGGTGTCAATAACAGAACATGCCAAAGACTTGACGGTGGTTGTCTCTTGTGAATGGAGCTTTGTGGGGAGAAGAGTGGAGCAGGACACTGCCTTTTACACTGTAGTGCTGTTCGACTCTTCAAATCTTCTTTTCAGTGAGGTATAATTGACCTACAAAAACTACTGTCGTTTAGAGTCCACTATCTGATGTTTTAGCATATGTACTCCACAAAGTGTCCCTCTGTAACCCCTCCCACAATTACTCCTGTTAGAGGGACATGTGGGGGCTGGAGGTCAATAACCACCCATGAATGGCTCAACAGTTCCTGCTTCTCAGCCGGTGAACGGGACAGGTAGGTGGGGGGATCCATGCTTCTAGTGTAGGTTTTCCAGATGCCAGCCTGGGGAAGGCACCTTGCAGTCCATCTTGGCCTTAGCATTCAGCTTGAGAAGCATCACGTCCAGGAAGCCTGCTATGACTGCCTCCCTGAGCCCATGCTCTCGTCCTCCAATATGAAAATATCCCTGCTGTGTGGTGAACTTGCCTCTTTCTTCTCTGCACCCAGTGACTTGTGAACTCCTCAAGGATGGAAACTCTCCTTGGGTTCATAGGGCCCAGCTCCAAGTGCATGCTCAGGAAATATTTATTTTAACGAATGCATGCAATCTAAGACAGAAGAGGTGCATGGAAGGGTGAATAGGTGAGTAAGTGCAAGGTATTTCCTAGTGTCAATGACTGAAGGTCGTCTGTGTTAAAGATCATACGCATCTCTTTAAAGACCACGTGAAAGTCCAAGAGAGGCTGAAATGGCAGGAAAGTCAGAAACACGGCTGTAGCCATCAGCCCATTCTGGGAGGGGCTTGGTAGACCGCGGTCCCCTGGACAAAACCCTGTCCCAAACATCCCTCCACCACCCTTCTCAGAGACCCACGATCCGCCTGGGGAGCCCTGGGAGCTGACCCAGCAGTGGGATTAGGCTCGCTAGGGGGCAGTCTTCTATCACACTGGCCCTGTTCCAGCAGCCACAAAACCCTGGGTTCTTTTCTATAAGGAACCCTGCAAACTCAGGGTCTCCCCGCATTCCCTGCAGCCTCTTGCCAAGAGCAGAGGGTCTGGTCTCTCCGAGCAGCAGTGGCATGCCCGCCAAGTCAGTTCTCTGTACCCGGGATCTGTGCAGAGAAGGCAGGTGTCTGGAGTCACTTTGATCATCGCAAAGTGATCTTCCCCTTCCTCACTGCCTCGACTGTGCCAGTTCTTAGTTCCTCATCCCCTCCCGGCCTGATGGCTGCCAGGAGACGAGTAAACTGGGGGGTGCACTCCTACAGGTTGTCAATCTATTCACCAATATCCATCAGACACTATTGCTAGACACACGCAGGACTGGGGATCTTGGAGGTTCAGGGCAGTCACAGACCCCAGGGCAGTGTTCAGAGAACTCCCTCCCCAGTGTGGGACCTCACTGCCCCCAGGAATCGTCCCACCCCTGGGCCCGTAGGAACAGCTGAAGCCAAGGGCACAGAGGAAGGCCAGGGACCAGCGGGGTCCGTGCAGTTTGGTGAGTCAGAACTCCTTGGATTTTTAGGAGAGCACACTCTTACCTCAACCACGGTGGGGCCTGATTTCAAGAAACGCTTCAACTCTGGAGGAATGACTCCCCCAAAGACGCAGACCCCGTGAGGCAGCCTGTGCCCTGGGGGAGATTGTGGGCCTGCTACCGGGAGTGAAAGGAGGTGGTGGAGGTGGAAGGAGAGGATCCGGGCATGGAAACCCAGGATAGGATTTCCCAGGGCTGGGCTTACAAGGAGGTGATGGATGGACACAGGGTCTTACAGAAGGAGAAAGTAAGGGCCCTCCTTGGCTCTTAAAACTGAAGCCCTGGAATGTCCATCTCCAATGCCCAGGCTTTTGCTGGGAATTCGCTACCTGTTCCGGATCTTGGTGAGCTTCCGGTCCCCCATAACCTGCAGAAGGAAGCGTGCGGGAGGGGCTGGAAGGGAGAATTTCACAACCAGCAGGGTCTTCCTTTGATGTTGCCATCTGGGCCCTGGAGCCCCTCCCCCACCCATTCACCGTTTGGGAAACAGGATAGCGCTCCTTTCCCAGCCCCATGGGAGGGGGCTGCGAGGTCTAGCTCACACCCCGCCTTTGTGTTCCTGGTGGGTGCCGTGGGACCCAGCCCCGGCCCGAGCTAAAGAGGGGCGAGGGCGTGGGGGCCTGGATCCCTTGCTAAGGCCTGTGCATGTCTACGGTCACACCCCTGGGAGCTGCACTCTGCAGAGCAACCAGTATCAAGCCCGGTTTACTCTGAGAACTGGGTCACCTCCGCATCTTCCCCGGGCAGGATTCCAGGCCCAGCCAGTCACACTGACATCTGGGAAGAGGCATTACCTGCAGGGAGAAGGGGCTAAGAGAGAAAAGCAGAGAGGGACCGAGCTGGGAAGGAGTCATCACTCCCCAGGCAGGCCTCTCTTCCTCTGCTGTAAGCAAAGAAGACGTACGGGCCAGCGGGCCGGCCTGCCCAGGGCCCACCTGCGCACACCTGCCCCTGGCACATCTGAGCTCTGGTGACCCTCTCACCCAATCACCCTGCAGAGCGCCAGGCGTGGCTGCCAGCTCAGCCAGCTCCCCCGGGGCCTCTGGCCCTGCCCTGCCTGGAAGGCCCTGCCCTCCCTCCACTTTTGGAGAGGAGAGGAGAAAATAAAACTGTGTGTAAGTGTCCCATTCAGGTTTCGGGGGTCCCCCCCCATCCCTTTCTGTTGCTCTGGGACAGGGAGGTGAGCGGTCCCCAGGGCTGGTGTATGTCGGCAGCATGCTTCCCCGCTGTCAAGACCTTGCACCTCCTGGACTCCAGCTCCCTTGGGCCCCGCCCCCTTCTGCAACCATCTCAAGAATGTTTGCCAAGCGTTTTTTTGTCAGATGTCCCCCGGTGCCCCAAAGACAGAAACTGTACCAGGTGACCTGTCCCCCGGTTTTGCAACCCCGGTTTTGCACATGTCCACACCCACTCTCACACCTCCACCAAGTGTTTCCAAGAAGAATGCTGTCCACAGGGTAAGGCCACCTGGGGACCTCTCCTCTCTGCCTTTTCACTTCTCAAATTTCTACCTCGCGGTATCTAGTTGAGACAGGGGCGGACTGGCCATCGCTTCTCTTTGTGAGGTGGTCCATGGATAGCCAAATATCCCTCGGCTTGGCACCAATGACTTACTTTCTCATTGGTCTCAGAGCTGATCACTGTTTGCAGAGAGGTAAGCCAAACGCAATATTTGGCTTCCAAGTAAATGGAACACACACACACACACACACACACACACACACACACACACACACATATTTTGGGAGGGTTTTATTAAAAATTAACAATGTCCCTGGACGGCAAACAGCTCTTTAAACTCAAGTTTTCTTGTTCCTGGTCCCCCTCCAGCAGATCTTAGGATTGCAGACTTCGTGGTGAGGGGAGGAGGCGACCCAGACACGTGTGGACGCTAGCCCTGGTTCTCCTGGTGGACAGCACTGACAGACCGTCTCCCCCACTCCAATGGCTAGGGCTCAGGAATGCCAAACGGTGCTGTGGGGGAAGGGAAAGGCAGGTGGGGAGGGTGTGTCAGGGCAGGCTTTCTGAAGAAAGGGTTTCCATCAGCACAAATGGACCAGCTTGGTAGGAAGGTGGGGGAGGGAGTGAGGGTCCAAAGGCAGAAGAGAGAATTCCATCCAGAGGACAAACAGAAGTGGACGTGGAGGGAGGAGGGATGGGGGATGTTGGTGGGCTGGCAGGGGTAGAGGGGGAGATGAAGGAGACACTGGACCAGAGAGAGGGCAGATGGGGAGAGGTGGACTCCCAGAGCCTGGCCTGTCCCTGTAGGGAGCCTGGATTCTGGTGGCCACGGAAGGGCTTTGAGAATGAGAAACTAAGCAGCCCAGTGGTTACCTGGCTTCATCCCTTACTCCCTGTGTGACCCGGGGCAATCTAATTAACCTCTCAGAGACTTGGTGTCATGTATAACATAAGGATGGTAACAGAACTCCCTGGGAGGGCCGAGTGGGGTGACTAGAAGAGCGGGTGGTGGCACACCGGGCGGGCGCTCTGCGTAAGGAGCTGCCCATGACTGCCTTCTTCGGTTAGAGTTGGACAAGGCGCCTGGCGGCAGGTGATTCATTGGTTCGGCGTGAGATCACGGTTAACTGGTACATTTTCCAACCCAGATTCGCGCTTCCTGCGGAGACAGCTCCCAAAAGAGCTGGCACAGGTGTTTGTAAACAATAAAAGAGCAATTCGAAGGTCGCCGCGAGCGGGGAAAGCAGTGGGGGGGGGGGGGGGTTAGGGAAAGGCTCCACAGGCAGAAAGCGAAGTCTTCTCTTCCCAAGGGTGCGCGGTTCCTCCCGGCAGATGTGACATTGCAGCCCTCCTCCCCCCTGTACGTACACACACACACACACACACTGAGCCCCCCACCCCCCTTGCCCAGTCCTCTTCCGCCACGACACCTACGGTCCATCAGGGACACGCGATGCCCATCTCTCTGCGTCACCCTGCCCGTGAGATGAAGGGGTGATAGGAAGGTGGGGAAGGAAGGCATTGGGCTGAGTTGGATTAATTCGCCCCTAGCAGTTCCGAAGGCGAAGCTTATCGGAGCGGAAAGGGGGGGGAGGCGGGAGCGGGACGGGGAGGGGCGCAGTGCGTCCCGGAGAGTCCGGAGCAGCCCCGAGACCAGGGCTCGGGGGGCCAGCCCCGCGCCGGGCCCCGCAGCTCGGCGCCGCCTCCCCGGAGGACGGCGGGGGCCGGGAGGAGGGAGCGGGAGGAGGCGGAGGGCGGAGGGAGGAGGGCGGAGGGAGGAGGGAGGGCGGAGGAGGGCGGCGCGCGGAGAGGTTATTTGTGGTTCGCTTTGATCCCCAGGGGGAACCTGAAACTCTCACATTCCTGGCATAGCAGCCGCCTCCGGCGCGCGCGCCGACCCTGAGGCTGCGCGCCGGGGCCCGGGCGGCCAGAGCATCGGCGCCGCCGCCGAGTGCACACCTCCGCCGAGCCGAGCCGAGCCGAGCCGAGCCGCGCCGGGAGGAGCCGGGCTGGGCCGTCGGGTCTGACCGGCGCTGAGCACCCGCGGGCCTCAGCGGTAAGCGGGGCCGACCCGGCGCTTCGGGCCGCGCACGGGGCCGGCGGGGGCGCGCGCCCCAGTCCGAATCCCGTGCCCGGGCGCGCGCGGCTCGGTCTTTTCCGAGAGCCGGAGCCCGGCGGACCCAGCCTCCTCGGGGCGCCGGGGAGCCCCCCCCTTTTTTTAAGGCAGTGACAAAGGTGGGCCGGGGCCTCCCGCCCCCCGTGCGCCTCCCGGAGAAGGGGGGGGAGTCCCCGAGGGCGCGCGGGCCCCCCTGGAGCTGGGGAAACGGGGCGGCCGCTGGGGGAGAGCGGGGCTCGGGTTTGGGTCGCGGGTGGAGGAGAGAGGGGCGCGGAACCGAACTGGAGGCGCCGTTTGGAATTGAAGTCTCAGGGCCGCCCTGGAGCTGATCTGATTAGGTTGTGTTGGGGGGTGTGTGGGGGGGTGTCACAGGTGCCTTGCGCCCCCCCAGCTAGCCCAAGAATTCCTCTTTGTCTTCCTTGGAAAAGCCTCTCTGGAGCCACGGTTCTTGGCTCTCACTTGGGAGGAATGCAGCCTGCCGTCCAGCCCGCTGACGTCAGCGCTGGGGCATTCGGAAAACAAAGAAGGCCGGCGGGGGGGCGAGGGCCGGAGGCGCGCCCGCCGCGCTCCGAGGGCCTCCCGGGGCCGCGGCCGCCCTGGCCGCCGGCGGCAGCGCGCGGACGGCCCCCCGGCGCTGGGGGTGCGGGGAGGGCGGGCGCCGGGCTGCGGAGCGGGAGGGGAGACCCTCCCTCTTTTCTCAGGCCCAGGCCCGAGGTGCGCGCTTGCTTAGAAAGGAGGGGTTTCGGGGACCCCCGGCGCGCTTCTGCAGCCGGCGGGAACCGCGGATGGGATGGGGGGGGGGGGGGAATCGAGGGGACGACGAAGATTTTAGTAACGGCTCAGCTACCAAGATGTGCACCCGAGGGTCTGGACGAGCAAGATGAGGTTCTTCGGGATGAGAGGCCCGGAGGAGGTGTTCCCTGCTCCCAGGCACATTGTTGGGGGAAGGAGGTCGGGAATCTGCCCCCTGTCAGGCTTACAGTGAGGGATTTAGCAAATGCCTGGCGGGCCAAAGTCTAGGGCAACGATTTTCAACCTTTTTCATTTATTGGCACACATAAATTAATTACTAAATTCTGCTATATATATATATATATATATATATATATATATATATATATACTGACTTGACAAAAAATAGATATAATTTTTATCCATTCTCACTGGAGGGCTATTGTTGCGTTGGCTGTTGTCTTTTATTTTATTTTATTTTTTTAAATTTGGCAATCGAAGGGAAAAGAGGTCAGTGTCCCTGACTACATAGTCAGGTATTGCATGTTTTAAGAATTCCTGCGGCTCGCCAGGGCGCCTCTCCGCAGCGCAGCGGTTGAAAATCGCCGCTCTAGGGCGAACTGGCTCTTGTTTGTGTTGCCTCTGGAAGCCCTGAAGTCCTGCATCTCCGTGGAGTGTGCAGTGGGGGGGAGGAGGGGACGGCACGCCTGGGTGCCAGGAAGGATGGGGACAGAGATGTCCTTCCAGAGCTTATCTCCTGCTCCTCAGCTGTGGGCAGCCAGGGAGGAGGGAGTGGACGAGGAATGGCTGCTCTGACAACCTGCCAAGCCCAGTGGCAGCAGCCACTGGATCCAGTTTTGCGGCAGAGGAAGGGCCACATTCCTCCCATTCCCCTCCTCCCATGCACGCGTGGGGACCTGTGGAGGTGTGGGTTTTGTTTGGCTTTCCCTGAATCCCAGTTTGGGGGTTTGTGTTGGAGGAGGCTGTGGAAAGGAGGCCTGCTAGGAAGGCCGCCTTCCAGGCGTGAGCCACTGGGAGCCCGGGCTCCGAAGGGAACACCTTCCTCAGGACGTAATCCCCCTGCACCCCCAGCCCCCAGCCTCCAGCTCCAGGTCCCTGCAACCAAGGACATCCTCCCTCCCCCCTGCTTCCCGGTCCCGCCTTCCCTTACTCCTCCACTTGGCTCAACTGGGTGTTCCTGGTGTCCAGATGCTGAGTGCCCATCTGCTGTGTGGCTAGAGGACCATAGGGGCTTTTCCAAGCAGCAGCAGCAGCAATAGCAGTAGTAGTAGTCTTTTCCAAGCAGTAGTAGTAGTGGTAGTAGTAGTAGTAGTAGTAGTAGTGTGTGTGGTGGCGGCAGCTGATGGTAACTGCAAACTCAAAGACATTGTCCATTCTTTCTCTTTCCCTGGAGCGCCCGTACCAATACTGTCAACACACACGGGCTCTGTGACTGACCCATCCGCAGGGTAAAGGGTGGTCAGCTGACGCTGTGCTGTGCCTCATTCTAGAGGATGCTGGGGGCTGTTTGCCCAGGGCTTCTCCTGGATCGGACTCAATTCTTTATCACCTGCCAATAAATCGGGGCCCCGTGCACCCCTGGACTGGACAGCTAAGTGGTTTGCTTTGACTGGAATCTCTCATCAGGCTCGTTGATGGGTGGCTGACTGCAGGAGGTTGTGGCTTCTGGTTGATCACCTTTCTAGGTCCTGGTGTCTTTCTCTAAGGCGTAGTAAGTCCCCACCGGTATAGCTACAATGGCATTCCTTTGCCAAAGATTATAGTGCGCCAGAACGCAACAGCCATTGCCTCTTTTAACGTGCAACTTCACGCAGCAAGCGTTCTTCTTTCCGTGTTTTTTCTTTCTGACGGAGAAACTGAGGCTTGGAGGTTAGGCAACGTGCATTCATCCGTAGCGGCAGCACTGGCGGTGGAATTCAGGCTTGTGTGGGATTCTGGGCCTTGCTCTTTACCGTTACACTTCGGACCTGAAGGAAAGTTCGACCCTTTCCACTCATTGCTCTTCTTTCTTTCTTCCCAGGTGCCCCGGGGCCGTTGTCTGGGTGGGGGAGTGCCAGCGGAGGAAGCATGAGGACGCTGGAAGACTCCTCGGGAACGGTCCTGCACCGCCTCATCCAGGAGCAGCTGCGCTACGGCAACCTGACCGAGACCCGCACGCTGCTGGCCATCCAGCAGCAGGCCCTGCGGGGCGGGGCCGGCGCCGGGGGCGCGGGGAGCCCCCAAGCCTCCCTGGAGATCCTGGCCCCCGAGGACGGCCAGGGGCAGCAGGCCACGAGGCAGGAGCCCCAGGGCCAGGAGCACCAGGGCGGCGAGGCCCACCTGGCGGAGCATACCCTCTACCGGCTGTGCCCGCAGCCCGGCAAGGGCGAGGAGCTGCCCACCTACGAGGAGGCCAAAGCCCACCTGCAGTACTATGCGGCCCAGCAGGTGGGGCCCCGGCCGCCCCCGGGCGACCAGGATCCCCGAGGGGGCCCCGGAGGCCCCCGGAGGCAGGACGAGGCCCTGCGGGAGCTGCGGCACGGCCACGTGCGCTCCCTGAGCGAGCGGCTCCTGCAGCTGTCCCTGGAGAGGAACGGCGCCCGCGCCCCGAGCCACATGAGCGCCTCCCACAGCTTCCCGCAGCTGGCCCGCCACCAGCAGGGGCCCCCGCCCAGGGGCCCCCACGCCGAGGGCCCGGAGCCCCGGGGGCCTCCGCCTCAGTACCCTCACGCTGGGCTAGCCCACGAGACCGCCGCCGCCGCTGCTGTCACCGACCCGCGGTACCGCGCCCGCGGCGGCCCGCACCTCCAGCATGCCGAAGTCAGGTAACTGCCCGCCTCGCCCCTTCGAGCTCCGGACCTCCTGGCGGTGTCGTTCTGCCAGCATCCGAGAGCCTCCAAGGGCCCCTTGGGTCACGGCTCCTTCCCAAGACTGAGGAGCCAATTCCCCGAGAGGGGCTTAGCCAAGGTCAGAGAGAACTTGGCGACATCCTGGCTTTGATTCGGACACGGGCACCGTGTCTTAACTACCCATAGCCGGCAGCTAACTAGGGTTCCCAGCCGGTGTGAGTTGCGGCAGGGGTTAAAGGTTAGGTTTCGGAAAGAACTTGCTAAAGGCAGGGCTGGGAGTCATTGCCAGGTTCTGAGTTAAGTGGGAAGAAGGGGGCCTCCTTCTCTGGAGGTTTTTAACAAGCGGACAGTGCCCTCTCTGAGTGCCTGGCTGGAGGCAGGGAGGACCAGATGGCCTCCTCAGAGACCGCTCCCCATTCTGCACCAGGGCAGAGTTGCCCTGCCTCTCTCTACTGTCCATTTCCTTTCATGTTTATCCCTGTGACCCATGTGTGTGCAGCCTGAAGCGGGGAGAGGATTCGGGGTCCAGATGAGCCCCTTTCTGAGAGGCTGCTGGGGGGGTGGGGTTTCATTCTAAGGGAAGGAAAGACTTTGGAGGATGCGATGGGCTTACCTTCGCAAGAGACAGGCCTCTCTGGGTACCCACAGAGAGTGGCGGCTAAGGGACAAGCATGGCGACAGGGAGCCCAGACAGTGTGCAGAAATAGGGGTTCCTAGGAAGGAAGCTGACACGCACTCTTCATTTCACAACACCCCGAATCACCCCACGGGGGTCCAGGATCCCCCTTCCCAGAGGGGCCCGAGGACCTGCGCCCTCCGTCCCTCTGATGACTCAAGGCCCACGTCTGCTTCTCCTCACGGGAGCTGATGCTTCCTTTAGTCACCCACTTTCCCACCATTTGGCCTTTTCCTTGCTCTCGAGAAATGCGTGACGCGAGGGTGTTGGTGTTGGAGGAGCCAGAGAGCTTTGTGGGTCCTCCCCAGCCTCTGCCTCCCCGGCCCCCCTACCTTATCTCCCTTCTCAGGGCGCTGGGTCGGGGAAAGTTTCGGAAGCTGAGTCGTGGTTTCTTCTTTGGGACCAGCCTTATTGGGCCCTGTCAGGAAAAGATAATGTCGTGGAAAGGAAGTGGACTGTTTGCAGGAGAACAAAAAAAAAAAAGAGAGAGAGAGGGAGGCGGGGGCAGGGAAGGGAGAGCAAGTGTGAAGGGAAGGGAGACTCTATTCTTTCTGGGAGCTAAGTCATCCCCAAGGAATGCCCGCTGTGTCTGCCAGGCCCGGTGCAGGGGGAGCCCCGGGAAGGCCGCGTTGGGCGGTGCAGGGGGGCTGGGCCCCTCAGTGGGACCCTCGGCTCGGCGCTCCCTGGAAGCTCTGCCTCAGGCGGTCAGATGAGGGCTGGGAGCTGGGAACAGAAAGCCGGGGCTTTTAGCCCAGGGTCCTGAGAAGAACAAGGGAGCCAGGCTGCAGGGGGAGGGGGGACGGGGAGGGCCGGCATGAGTCCTGAGATGATGGACCCCGAAGTGGAGTTCAATTTTTCGTGGGGTTTCCGGGACTTGGACAATTCCTGGTAAAAGTGAGACAAGTCCGTTGTTTTACCCTTGGAGTCGCAGGCCCCTCGCTCTTGGCTCCCTCCCTCCACACGAGACCCTGAGGCTTGTGGTTCACCAGGGCTAGAAGCCAGTCAGGCATTGTCCCTAAACTCTAATGGCTGTAGTCCAGAGGCAGCCCCTGCAGCTAAGAAAAGGCGGTGTTTGGGTCACACTTACTCTACAAACAGAGAGTAAGTTGCCGTCCCCACTAGGAGAGGTAGAGGATGGCCCCCCCCGAGGCCCGGCACCCTGCCAGGCCTGTATGTCCCTGGCGCACCCCCTTGAAACCAGAGAGGCCTACCCTCGGGATTTGGCAGAGCCACGACGCTGGCACCTGGGGGGCGTGAAATGCCTATCTTGTCAGACTGGAGCTCAGACTCATTCTGACCTCTGTCTCGCCACTCTTAACCTTTGTCACAGTCACAGTCTCCTAAAAAAAAATGTGTCTGCCAGGGGACCCGAGCTAGGAGGGAGAAACGTGTGTGCCCCGCTGGCAGGGGCTAACATCACGTGATGCCCGACACCAGCGGCTCACAACAGACACACAGGTGGCTGCTGCGGCTCGGCCACCAGGCGGTCCAGGGGCCTGGAAGGTGTGCTCAGTCAGGATGGATGGGGCCTCCGGACCCCAAAAAAAGCCTGCCTTTGATTAGAAGGTTCCAGCGTGTATTTTCAAGGATGCCTCCTTTAAGCGCTGGTTGTGTAGGAAAGCTCAGGACTGCCCAGGCTAATCCCCTAAGGCCCTGGCCACAGGGAGGCTGCGAGAGAAACAAGCCTTCTGTCCCGAATCGTCTCTACCCCTGCTCTCCTGGCCCTTGGAGGTCTTAGGCAGACGCCTTCTGAAGAGGGCCTTTCCCACTGGGGGGAGGCGGAGTGGATTTGTCTTTCCGGCGTGCCCCGGAGGGCTGGGCCGACCCGGGGCCGCGCTGGGGGAGGTGTGTGCAGTCTCTGAGCATCATCCCTTCTGCCCCCCAGGATCCTGCAGGCCCAGGTGCCTCCTGTGTTCCTCCAGCAGCAGCAGTACCAGTACCTGCAGCAACCCCAGGAGCACCTGCCACCCCCACACCCCGCCGCGCTTGGCCACGGCCCATTGGGGTCCCACAGTCCGCCTGGGGTGGAGGGGCCAGCGAGCACCCAGGCCTCCTCGGCCACTCCGGGCAGCGCCCCGCTGGCCCAGATGGAGGCTGTGCTGCGGGAGAACGCCAGGCTACAGAGGGACAACGAGAGGCTGCAGAGAGAGCTGGAGAGCTCAGCGGAGAAGGCGGGCCGAATGGAGAAGGTAGGCCCTGCGGGGGGCCCCCGGGGGCAGGGGGAGGGCGGGACCCGACGGCGGACCGGGGAGTGGGCTGTCGAAGGGGGAGGCAGCGGAGTCTGAAAGCTTGTCTGGCTGGGCTTTCTACTCGTCCCTCTGCCCCCCTACCCCCACCCCCACCCCCACCCCCTAATCCCTCGTGCACCCTTCCTGGCTGACTCCAGACAGCTGGGGAGCAGCCGCCAGGCCAGCAGAGCGGGTCCGGAGCATGAGCAGTTGCTGGCCCAGGGGTGATTAGAAAGAGCTCATTCACCAGCTCCCTGCACGCTCGCACCCTTCCTGTCCCGCGGACACCTCCCACAGAGAGCCCTTTGTGTCCCCCGCACAACAGCCAGTCTGTTCTAGGCCAATCCTGGCCCAAGAGAAAGCCCCTCCTCTTGGAATAAAAAAAAAAAAAGAGCGACTTATTGGAATCCCAGGCCAACGAGGAGCACGTGTGGAACCTGCCAGCAGCCAAGTGGGAGGGGCAGCTGGGCCGGGCTGGTCCTCTACAGTGGATGGGGATGGCCAGAGGAGCAAATGCCCCGGGCAGAGGCGACTCAGACGGGGGTCCAGTGTCCCATTCTATATATATATATATTTTTTTTAAATAAATATATTTTATTGATTTTTTTACAGAGAGGAAGGGAGAGGGATAGAGATAGAGTTAGAAACATCGATGAGAGAGGAACATCCATCAGCTGCCTCCTGCACACCCCCTACTGGCAATGTGCCTGCAACCAAGGTACATGCCCTTGACCGGAATCGAACCTGGGACCCTTCAGTCCCAGTCCGCAGGCCGACGCTCTATCCACTGAGCCACACCGGTTTCGGCTAGTGCCCCATTCTTTAGTGAAGGTCTACCGCTGTGTGTGCAACTTTAGCAGGTGGCCCCAGACCTCCCGTGGCTGGCCTGTGGTGTCTAAAGTAGGTTCGGCCTCAGAACATGGCTGGAATCTTTTTGTGCCCACTGCTGGCCCCCTGGGCTCAGGTTGAAAAGCTGAGTTTAATCACCCCTGGAGGCACTTAGTCCTGGGTCCATCAGGCATCTGGACCTTAGGAAGGTGGGCCGGACCCCGGCTTGCCGGTCCCGGCAGTCTGGCCCACGGCCCAAGGCTTCTGACCCTCCCACTATCGCCACCCGGAGTTTTTGCTCTCGCTTTGTGTCCTCTCCTCTTGCTCGCTCTGATGGAGAGATCAGCCTGGGCCAGTGGAGGGAGGGGGCTTAGAAGCCACACACACCCCGGGAGCCCTCCCCTTCAGCTCCGCTGTCTGCCTGTTGCAGCTGGAAAGCGAGGTCCAGCGGCTCTCCGAGGCCCACGAGAGCCTGACGAGAGCCTCCTCCAAGCGCGAGGCCCTGGAGAAGACCATGCGGAACAAGATGGACAGTGAGATGCGGAGGCTGCAGGACTTCAACCGCGATCTTCGAGGTGAGAGCCGGTCACCCAGCGGGGTCTGTCCTCGGCAAAGAAAAAGGAGTGTAAATTGACTCAGAGGGCCAGGTTGAGGCCCCTTGGGGGCCACCTTGGTGGAGATGCTCCTTCTAAGTTCTGGACCTGGGAGCCCCCCTTGGAACCCCCATGGATGTGGCCTTCGCTGCTCCCTCCCCATCAGGCCCTGCGCTGCTCCGGGGCCCCCCTGTGAGTCCATCCCTCCCTTGGGGGGTGCAGCCCCACAGATGGGGTTCCAGGGGACACGTGGGTCGGCAGCTTCATCGGATCCTTCAGCATCTCTCCTTTGTTTCAAACAGAGAGACTGGAATCGGCAAACCGCCGCCTGGCGAGCAAGACGCAGGAGGCCCAGGCCGGCAGTCAGGACATGGTGGCCAAGCTGCTTGCCCAGAGTGAGTCGGGGCCCCACTCCGACGCCGGGCCAGGTGGGTGGGTGGTGGGACCGTGGAAGCCCCCCTGGACACTAAGGACGGGATCTTCCCCTTGTCGAACAGTCCTTTGAGCACAGGTTTGCTGAATGCCTACTATGCGCGGAGCACTAGACTGGACTGGGGGGCGAGGGGCGCCTTCCGAAGAAGAATAATATTTGGCTATTCTATTTATTGGGGGGATCAGTGGGTACAAGGAGGGACAGCTGGCGAGCGGTGGTGCTGACCACCAGGGCAGTGTCCTTTGGAAGCAGAGGTGTAGAGGGCAGGGGAGGAGGCAGGATCGCCCTGGAGATGGTGAGAGGAAAGAGAGGAAGAGTCTGAGTTTCCCCAAAGTTTCCGGCAGCAGAAGGGTTGGGGGTGCCCGGCGTGCCGGTGAGAAGCTGTGGAGCATGGTAGCACCCGAAGACAGCAAAAGGGGCTCCTGGAGCTTAGCCAGCAGGTGCAGTCTTCAGAAGGGGCTGGCCGGAGCCGCCTTGAGGAGATGAGTTGACTATTGGCCATTCTGTTCAGTCTTTCCTTGGTTCCCGGGCTGCTCTGTGCTAAGCAAGCACTTGACCAGTGTTGCACAGAGCGGGGAACAGGCCCAGGAAGGCGCTGTGGCAGGGAGGTGAGGAGAGAGGGACTCAGCTTGAGGAAGGAACAGAGTAAAGGAGATACACTTTCAAGGGAGCCAGGGTACCCCGGCCCTGGAGACCAGTGACTCGGGGGTCCCCAGTGGCCAGAGGGAGAGGTTCTGTGGGAATGGCAGGGATGGAGGGTGGGCCACAGGTGAAGAAACAGCTGGGAGGTTCAAGGAGAGGTGCATGGGGTACAGGTGGGGGCAGAGGAAGCACTAAGCTCAGCAGCCAGAAGCTGTAGCAATCAAAGAGGCATTTATTGAGCCCCTACTGTATGATCCTACTTGGTTTTATAGTGATATTTGGGGGTGGGGGTGTGTGCAGAGAAGAGGAATGGGGTGTCTGGGTGAGGGCGGCCTTGAGGAAGGAACAACCTTCAGGAAGCCTACAGCTAGTAGGGGGTGACCAGAAATGGTGGGGCCGCGGGAGGAGTGAGCTCTGACGGGCAGCACCTCCCCCTTCCTCGAGGAGAGTTCAGGTCCTGGAATGAGTGAACGCAGCGCTGGAGGGGGTGGGGTGGGGTGGGGCAGGAGGTAGGCAGGGCTGTGCTGGCGGGGTGGGGCGAGGTGGCAGTGGCTTGTGTCTCCAGGAGGGAGGTGATGGGTGGTGAGGGAGTCAGGGGAGGCTGCAGCCCGTGGCGGTCCCGAGAGGACCAGTTGAGTTGCTGGGAGGCCGCAGCATAGGGGTGTCCGGTAGAAAGGCCCTGGATCTGCCAAACAAAGGAAGTCACTGGGAGTTGTTGAGTTTCTGGGAGCCGGCCGAGGAGGGGCGTGGGGGAACCGGCCTGGAGGCATTTCCGCTCCCCGTGGAGCGAGCGCCAGGCTGTTCTTGGCTCCCGGCTGGAGCCAGTAATCTCCGCGCAGCCGTGGGTGACCTGGATGCCTGGCATTCCAGAGCCGCCAGGCTGTTCTACTCCGGGCCGTCCCCCCTCCGCTTCCTCCCGCCCAGCCCTGCCCCCTCCACCTGGCCCTTCCCCGCCCGCCCGCCTGCCCGCTGCTGCTTTGGGAGGAGGCATTGGACACAAAGGCCCACCGGAGGGTGCAGGTGGGGGGTGAGAGGGGCTCTGTTTCTCCAGGGGAAAGGGCATCTCCCCCCCCCCCCCCCCGGTCTCCCCTCCCCTCCCCCAGGCTTCCTCTACCCAGAAAATTCCCTTCCGGACCGGCCAACCCAGGGTTTTATCCCGGCGGCTGGGGATGGCGAAGGCCTGAGAACTCCCAGCCCTGCGGAGGGCCCTGGAGAGGGTGCTAGGCGGCCGGAAGCTACTGGAAGCAGAAGGCCAAGACTTCCCACTCCTCCCCCAAAGGCTGAGGAAACCCAAACAACTCTTCCTTGCTCCTTAATAGCCGTGGGGAAACGCAGATCTCTCAGGGAGAATGTCTCTGGTTGACCTCAGCCTCTGCTCCACCCCCTCTCCCCCCACCCCCGACCCCCCACTAGTAGGGAAGTGTGATCCCTATAGCCAGGCAGGCGGCACAGACCCCAGCTCCACCTGCTCCGGTCGTGCCCTGCCCTTTCTGGGCATCTGGCCCAGAGCCCTGCCCCCCGGTTCTCCTAGCTCTCTCCCCCGTGGCAGTTCTTGAAGACAGGAAAACAGTTATGTGACGGGGATGAGACACAGGCCTCCTGCAAACCCCATAAGCTGTCGTCGAACCCACACAGGAGAGGGTCATTGTCTCCGGGTCCAAACGCCCGGTCTGCTGGCCTTGCCCACCCGCTCCTCCACCCCACTCCCTGGATGTGAGGCGGGCCCAGCAGGAACTACGCAGTTTTCAGCCGTCTTTTCCCTCCGCACCACGAAAGGAGGCCGGCTTTGGGCCCAGCCTTCAGAGACCCAGAGGGACCCGGGGCTAACCTGGGTCGTCTGTGGCCTCCCTCCTCTCCCGGGGCCCCGAGCAACTGAATCCTCCTTTCTGCCCGCCCACATCCCACGTGTCCAGTCTCCTGTCCCAGGACCCGTACTGTCCCTGACAATAGCACTTCGCCACACGGGACCCAAAGATGAAAATTAAATAAAGTGAAAATCTTAGTTTCTCCCTCCAACCAGCTCCATTTTAAGCGTTCACTGGCCGCACATGCCAAGTGGGAAGTAAGGGGGCCGGGGTGGGGGTTGGGGTGAGGGTGGGGGAGAGGGGGTGCTGGGTCTGTAGAATGAGCCCTGGAGTCCGCGTTGGGAGGCCCTGGGCGCCGGGTTTTATACCAAAGCCAGGAGCAGCCTGGTTTGGGGAGCCAGGCTGACTTGTGTGTCCCCATCTGGCAGGACCTTTCGCTTCCTCTGTTTCCTCCCCTGTAAGTTGGAGGTCACAAGTCCTACCTCGAGGGGGCTGTTACTGGAAGCTTCAGCAGAACAGGGAGTGTAGCTTGCCTAGCTTGTAGCGTGGCTAATGGTGGCGCTCGCCCCCGCTCCTCCATCCTCTCACTTGAGCGATGTCCATGTCCCGGTCCACCCGAGCCTCTGTTTTCTCATCTGTAAATGGGCATCACAGTTCCTGTCTGGCCAGTCTCTCGTGTCCTTATGAGGCTCTCGGAGAGGGACGGGGGGACACTGTGAATGCATTTTAGAAGCCATGACACCTGGTACAAGTGGACAGTGTTTGGGGCTGTCCCTTGGCAGGGCCACATCCCAGCAGAGAGACAACTGCAAGGCCACTGACTCCCCAACTTAACCTGAGCCCCAGTTTCCTCCTCACCCATAGCGGGGGCGTTAATAATGGTACCCAACTCTTAGGGCCGTTGAGCGGATCCGATGCAAGTGTGTTCCCCCTGCAGCCAGCATGGAGCCTGGCACCCAGGAGGGCCCGCCAGGGTGGCCGCTGTCCCTGACCGAGCCCCCCCCCCCTCTCTCTCCCTGCAGGCTACGAGCAGCAGCAGGAGCAGGAGAAGCTGGAGCGGGAGGTAGCGCTGCTGCGCGGCGCCATCGAGGACCAGCGGCGGCGCGCCGAGCTGCTGGAGCAGGCTCTGAGCAACGCCCAGGGCCGGGCGGCGCGGGCCGAGGAGGAGCTGCGCAAGAAGCAGGCCTACGTGGAGAAGGTGGAGCGGCTGCAGCAGGCCCTCGGGCAGCTGCAGGTGGCGTGCGAGAAGCGGGAGCAGCTGGAGCTGCGGCTGCGCACGCGCCTGGAGCAGGAACTCAAGGCCCTGCGCGCGCAGCAGGTGAGCCGGGGAGCTCACGGTTTCACAGCCCCTGGGAGACCCCTGCCCCGCGCAGGCGAGGCCCCCTGGGAAAACAAAGGTGGTCTCTGCGCTACCCTGGCTGCAAGGCTCCTCCAAGCCTCCGGTCCCGGCAGAGGCTCTGCTCTGCCACTCGGCCACGTGCCCATCTCGGGGGCTCAAGACTTGGGCTTCTGTCCTCAGGAGCAGCGGGGGTCGGTGTGCTTGGTCTCTTAGAAACAGTGGGTCCGGATCTTTGCTATAGAAGACCACCAGCCGCTCTTAGGTGTCTCCCCAAGATCAAGGGAGGTGGTCCCCCAGGTCCCAAGTCTCTGCCCTCACCTTGGACGGTGTACATAACCCTGGCGTTTACGAACCAGAGAGAGTTCTGTCTCCTCCACGCCACTCCCAGCCTTACGCTTCCCACGGAGGTCGGGTGACCACGCCTCCTGGAGTGGCCGCTGCTGCCCTCGTTTCCACCCCCTAGCTACCCCGTGTCGTTGTGAAGAGCACCCCTTTCCCGCTTAGAGGATACTATGTGTGTGGTCACCTGTGCAGAGGCAGGCCTGGCCGGTCTTTCCCCACACCCTTGGCGACAGGACGTGGGCCAGGGATGTGGGGACCTTGCCGCCTCCGTTGTCTCCTGGGCCGACGCGGGGATGGGAGGAGAGGGGGGCTGCGGATGGCTGAACGAGCACGGGCATGATAAGCCAGAGTCCTTTGGGGGTGAGCACCAGCGGCCGCCGGCCCACCCCAGCCTCCACCCTTGACCACAGCGCTCCTCGCTTTGCAGAGACAGGTCGGCAGCCCCGGCGGTGGTGGCAGCAGCGGCGGGTCCCCAGAACTGAGTGCCCTGCGACTCTCGGAGCAACTGCGGGAGAAGGAGGAGCAGATCCTGGCGCTGGAGGCGGACATGACCAAGTGGGAGCAGAAGTACTTGGAGGAGTGTGCCATGAGGCAGTTTGCCATGGACGCCGCCGCCACGGCCGCCGCCCAGCGCGACACCACGCTCATCCGGCACTCCCCCCAGCCCTCGCCCAGCAGCAGCTTCCACGAGGGCCTCCTCGCCGGCGGCCACAGGCATCAGGAGATGGAGAGCAGGTGCGGCATGGCAGGCCAGGCCAGGGCCCGTGGGGGGGGGGGGGGAGGTGGCAGTGTCCAGCCCTTAAGTTCTTTTTTTTTTAAATTTTTTAAAAAAATATATATATTTTATTGATCTTTTACAGAGAGGAAGAGAGAGAGATAGAGAGCTAGAAACGTCGATGAGAGAGAAACGTCGACCAGCTGCCTCTTGCACACCCCCCCACCGGGGATGTGCCCACAACCAATGTACATGCCCTTGGCCGGAATCGAACCCGGGACCCTTCAGTCCGCAGACCGACGCTCTATCCACTGAGCCAAACTGGTTTCCGCCCAGCCCTTAAGTTCTGATGAGCGGTCCCCTCTCCCCACGCGGCTCTGAGCTGGCCCTCCTACGTCTGAGCTGGCCCTGCGTGTGGGGCACACACCAGGCGCTGTGCGCATGCCCTCTCCCAGAGATAGCAGCTGAGCCCTGGACCTGCCCAGGGGACAGACACCCTGGCGGTGGAGGTGCTGGGTGCCACAAGGCTCGGGGCCTCTCTACCTGCTCCCCTTCCACCATGTAAATCAGAGGCTCTCCAGCGGGGGCCACACCGTGTCCCACGCCGAAGGAATGTGGCCTGGGTCCCCTGGCTTGGGGGTAGCTACCATATTCTCTCCAAAAATGATGCCAGAGGCCCCTCGATCTCATTCGCCCTGTGTTTGACGCAGAGGCACAAGCACGTCGACTGAGCCCATTTGATGTTCTCGGCTCTGGGGTGGCACCCCCGGGCGAGGGTTGTGCCGTTCGTTGCTCTCATCAGACGGGTCCAGGACCCACCCCTGAGGACCCGCCTTTTGCTGGTCTAGGAAGGGGTGGTTTTCAGAGCGTTGAAGTCCGGAGCTCTGATGACCTTCCCGAAGGTCTCCCCCTGGCCCTGCTGCAAGGGCCCCTGGGCCCAGCCTGGCTGTAGGGAGGGCTTCCCCGCCAACGTTCACCAGGCGGGAAAGGTGGGTGCCGCTGGGTCTCCGGGTCTAACGATGTGGGCGTGACCTCTCCCTCCCCTCAGGTTAAAGGTGCTCCATGCCCAGATCCTGGAGAAGGATGCGGTGATCAAGGTCCTGCAGCAGCGCTCCAGGAAAGACCCGAGCAGGGCCCCCCAGGGCTCCCTGCGGCCCGCCAAGTCCGTGCCGTCCGTCTTCGCGGCGGCGGCAGCGACGGCGACCCCGGGCTGGCAGGCGCTCTCCTCCAGCGAGCGGCCCATGGATGCCCCCGGCTGGCTGGCTGCAGGTGAGCGGGGGCTGGTGGGTGGCAGAGGGAGAAGGGTGGGTGGCTTCTGAGGCCTTTCCCCCGCCCCGGAACTGAAGCTCAGAGGGACCAGGGCTTCCTGACCCCTTTACCAGGGAGCCAGCTCATACGCTGACGCCAACCATCCTGCCTCCCACAGCTGTGTTCGCTGTCTTCGCCTGTGTGAAGTGGGGTGCTGCAGCCCCCCCACTTCATACACTTCACCGCCCTCTGTGCCCAGCCACCTAGCATCTACCGTATTTGCCGGTGTATAAGATGATTTTTTGGCCCTGAAAATACCGTATTTGCCAGCGTATAAGACGACTGGGCGTATAAGACGACCCCCTAACATTTCCACTCAAAATACAGAGTTTGTTATATACTCGCCGTATAAGACTACCCCCCACTTGGAGGCATATTTTTCAGGGCCAAAAAAATCGTCTTATACGCCGGCAAATACGTTAAGTGAAAATAAAGCTCTTTGTGCAAATGCACCTTTGAGGCAAGCCCCCTACCCTATACTCGCTCCTTCTAAGCAGAAGCCCTAAAAAGTTCTAGAATCCCTGCTGATTCTAAGATTGAATCTACAAAGAAGGAGGGTTCTGTCACTCAGAACCTTTGGAAGCCAATCTAGCCGGCTAGTTATTCCCACTTGGGGGAACAGAAAGATTTGGTCCTAACCGAAGGTCTCGCCAGCCAAGGGCAGCCCTGCAGCACCTCTTGCTCACCGCAGGTGCTGTGTTAACTCGGGGTGCCCTTCTTCGTGGGGGCCACGTCTTGTGGACGAGGCACTCACTATCGCCCTCCGCCTCTCCAGCAGACCGAGCTCCTGTGGAGGAGCCAGCGGCCGCCGCGCCCCTCCCTGCCCACGCCAAGCACGGGAGCAGAGACGGCAGCACCCAGACCGACGGCCTCCCAGACGGCGCCCCCGCCTGCCTGGGACCGGAGCCCGACAGCCTTCCGGGGTGCGGCGGTGGCCAGAGGACGGCCTCCCTGGGTAAGCCCCCCGCTTCCTGGCCGCCGTGCCCAGCAAGGCTGAGGACACATTGGGGTGCGAACGGCATTCAGCACCGCACTCCTTCCCGGACCCCGTATGTTCAGTGTGGACTCGAGGGCTGCTTGTGTGCATGACTAGAGGAACAGAAAACCCTGATTACAGACCGATCCAGGGTTCAGAAAGAAAGCCACCCCCATGGGAGACGCTTTATCTCCCCTCTTTTCCTAGTCTTCCTTACACATTTAATCGCCCGTCTAAACACCCAAGTCCGTGGAGATGGGCTAATTACCCCGATGGCACTCTCGAGCTGGAAGGCTTCGTCTCGAAAGAGTCCAGGAAGGAGAAAGTTGAGAAGATGCCATTTATACATTTTTTTTGCTCCCTTTCACATTAGCCTGTGCATATTTGCCTGCGCCTCACGGCTCAGAAAACCACAGGCATGAGAAGAATGCAGCAGCCTGCCTCCCTCGGGGCCCTCCAAGGAGTTCAAAGTTATAAACAAACGTGTCTTCTGGGCGGAGAGCTGAGAGGGAGGGAGCTGAGCATTGCGCTCGGCTGGCTGGCCAAGTTATGGGAACCCGGGTCCCTGGGAGCTGAGGCGGGGGGGGGGGGGGGGGGGGGACGTTGGTGAAGAAAGATCCTATCTTCAGAACGCACCAGGGTCTCACCGAGTGGTCTGGGAACACTTGCTGACGGGTGTGCCTGTGCTCTTGTCTCCGTAGACTCTGTCGCTGCTTCGAGAGTCCAGGACCTGTCGGACATGGTGGAGATCCTGATCTGAGGGCGTGGGTGCCGTGGGTTCTCGGAACCCTTCCCTGCTCTCTCCTCTGCCACTCGCGCCCATTCCAGCAGCCCCTCCAACTGCTGCTTCCCCACTTCCCCCAGCCGGACACTCGTTCCCGCTGACCATCTGGTCCCAGGAGCTTAGGGAAGGATGCCATGGGGAGGAGAGGGATGTACCTGTGCCCCAGAAGACCCTGCTTCGTAGCCCCACATTCTTCCCAGGCTCATGCAGAATGAGGCTTCCGCCTTTACTATCTGCCCAAGCTTTGCTGCTGGGGGTATCGACTGAAAGCCTAGAAGACAGCTGAGGCCCTGTGCATCCCCAGGTGACAGTCAGGGGGGAAGGGAGGGGATGTGTTGGTTTAGGGGCTGACTTCCAAGGATGGCTGCCCGTGTGTGGACAGTAGGTAGGCCGGTTCGGTACTGGAGCTGGCCATGGTGTCCCCCTCTAGCTAAGTGTGGTCCCAGCCAACCTCATCAGCTCCTCAGCGACTCACTGCCTCCTGGGGACCACTAAGACTTGCTCCTGTGGGGGACCGTTTGAAGGCGCCAGTCCTGCAGAAGCCACGGCCTCACCCCCTCCCTGGGAGCGGGCAGGGGCCGGTTAGCGGCCTGGGTCTGCTGGGCAGTGTGTACATAAACGCCCTTGCTCGCGGGACAGAAGAAGGAAGCATGCTGCTTCGGACTTGTCCCTCCTTCCGTGCTCTCATCCCTGCCGCCGCGGCTCCTGGAACTTCCGGCCAGCCTGCCGGTTAGTTCTCGAGTTCTTGGCCCGTGGATTTTGATACCGGTGGATCCACGGGATATTTTCGCTGTCTTTTCCTCCCACCTCGAGCCGGTTCTAAACTGCCCATGGCACCCTCGCTACCACCAGCCTCCTGCAGTGGCTCCACCAGCTCCTGTCCCTGGGACGACAGCCTGTCTTGGTCCGGTTCTGAACCCTGAGCCCGGTGAAGCGAGCCTCCCACACGCAGGCGCATCGGCCACGGCGGGCTTCCTCGCACCCCGTTCTCGAAGGAAGCGAGACATTGCCTTGTCCTCATCGGAGTCTTTCATCCCACCTGGAAGGATCGAGAGAGGGAGCAGTGCTGGTGAAAACTAGTCCATGAGCTATAGGAGGCGACTCGGTTCTCTGGAGGGAGCCCTCATCGCAGAACTGGCACCTGTGAGGCTGGCTCCTCTAGCTGCCCGTGCCCGGCGCCCGGAAGCAGGGCCAGTGCTTGGAATTAGAGAGGAGCATCTTCCACGTGGAAGCACTGACTTAGACTTCTGGTCTTAAAGAGTCCCCTGCTCAGCCCCTGGAGCGATGGGGGGGTCTTGAGCGGTTTGTCTTGACTGTTTTTAGTTGTTGAATCTTCTTGTTTTATTTCCCTCCCTTTCCTGTTTTTAAGCTCTGTATGTGTTATTTTATTCCCATGGTTCCTTTTTGAACATTTGCATTTGCTGGACAATTGCATATTTTTTTTTTAAAAAAAACAACCCTTGTCCTCTTAAAGCTGAAAAATACATTTGGTTCATGTGCATTGTTTACAAAGCAAAAAGAAGAAGAAGAAAAAAAAGGAGGAAAAAAAGGTTAAAAAAAAAAAAGTATTGTGAAAGGAAAAAAAAAACACAACTTAATATATTTTGGATTAATATTTGGTATTTCTTTTAAAGTATTTTTTTTTTGTGCTGTGAACATTTTCTGCCAAAGACCGTGATGTGTGTCTGTATGTTTAAGTTATCGTGAATATTTAAAATGTAAACATGGCTGTTTTGTTATGCCACCCTGTACCAGGACTGCTGCTGCATTCCGCGGGGTATTACAGTATTTTAATAAAAAATAAGAATTAAAAGTGGTGTCTGTCCAGGTGAGGCTGCACTGGGAAAGAAGGAAAGCGAAGGGGGGATGGGCCCTGGGGGGGAGCCACCCATGTCATAGTGTCTGACCACTCAGCCCTGAACTGTGCCCCACAGCCCGCCTCCGTGCCCGTGTGCCTCGGTTCTTCAATGTCGGCCAGAGCATAGCCGTACACAGCCGGCTCAGGCTCCCTGCCATTCCTCTGCTGAGGAGTGAAGGGCGCCAGTTTCCATTTTCCAGCTGGGCGACCCACCTTCATTTGCAGGGCTAGGATGGTACACGGTATAACCTCTTCAAGGATCCATTTGGGTCTGGAATTTTGTGAAGCTGCATTAAGGAGCGAATTGGAGTGAGGATGTTGGCTTTTTTTTTTTTAAATATATTTTTATTGACTTCAGAGAGGAAGGGAAAGGGAGAAACATCAACGATGAGAGAGAATCACGCCTCCCCCCCAGGGATCGAGCTCGCAACCTGGACATGTACCCTGACCAGGAATCGAACCCTGACCTCCTGGTTCAGAGATCAACACTCAAACCACCGGGCATGCCGGTCGGGCAGGATGTTGGCATTCTTGGCACTTTCACAGAGAACACTTTGGCCTTAGAGGGTCTGATACATGGGCAGCCTCTCCAGGTGGCCTTGTCCAGCCGGCTTTGTGTGGCCACACGCTGATGACCTCAGTAGGAGAGGGTGCCCAGAGGTGGATTTCTCGTCCCCTCACACGCCTGTCTTCTCTTCACCCGCACCCATCACAGAAAGTGCTCTGGGCACCATGCCTGCCCTCTGCCTGGAGGTGGGCAGAGGGTGTTGTATGGCGTGTTCTTGGGCACTGCCTCTCTCCCTTGCTGTGGCTTCACCACCAAACACATCTAGCCCTCACCCACCAGGCACAGCTAGCCCTCACCCACCAGGCACATCTAGCTCTCACCCACCAAGCACATCTAGAGGCCCCAAGCGCACCTTGCCTCAAGCTCAGGAAGGCATGTCACTTCGATCCGGAGGAGAGAAAAACACTCTCAGTCTCTGTATCAGAAACAGTACCTGCCTCCATGGGCCCGTTGACACCAAGGTTCCCAATCGGGATGTGGGCTGGCAGGCAGCCAGGCAGGCAGGCGGCGGGCACCTGATGGGAACAGCACTGTGCAGCTCTGGGCGGAGCACGCTCAGGGCAGGTGTGCGGACTCAGCAGCCATGCTGGTGAGCGATTAGTAGGACCCTGAGAATACGTCTTCCTGAGCCAGCCTCTCTGCCCACAAGCAATTGGAGTCAGTAGTGGGAACCCCCAAGGACTTTGGTTTAGCAACTTTGCAAATGGTAATGGGGCCTATGGAATGGGAACTCTGCATGCAGGATTCCCCACCCGGCACAATCAGAGGCCGCAAACTCCACCCGCTGGCCACCCCAGCCCGCTCCAAGCTATCTTCACCCGGCGGCACACATGCCCACCTTACTCCTACCAGGCCCTGGATCGGGGCTGGCCGTGTGGCTAGGTTGCCCTCCCAGGATGCACTGGGAGGCCTGGATGGCGGAACTCTGTTCCCGCTGCGCTTCCTTTGGCCACACCAGCCCTCGGCTACACTGTGGTGTCCAAACAGAACGGCAGTGCCCGTGGTGTTTTAAAAACCACCTTAGCACAGAAGTTCCTGTTCACCTCCACCTGGCCCCTTAAAGAGCCCTGGGAGGGCAGCTCAGACCCCGGTGCAGGAGGCCCTGACAGCGCCACCCGCCCTCACCTTTGGCCAAGGACCTCTGAAGCATCTGTGCCTTTTGCAAGAGCCAGTCTCTCAGGATTCCCTTTAACATTTCCTTGGCACAGACCAGGGGAGTGAAGAAACCGACCCAGCCTGCCCAACATACCGTATATACGTGTGTTTATGCGCCTGTGCACATGTGTGCCTAGAGCGTGTCATAGTACAAGACGTGGGGGGCGCCCAACTCTTCTGGCTGGTACCCTGGGAGCCACATGGTCACGTGGGGGATGGGTCTGAGGAACCCCTTCCCAGAGCACTCTGTTCGTTAGCCTAACAAAGCTCCGGAACCGGAGAAGAAACAGGTGGAGCTGTAGGCCCCGGTGGGGTTGGGCGGGCCCTGGGTAGGAGAGGGTTGTGCTTGGGCACCTGGGAGGCGGGGGCCCGGGCAATGAGGGACCTGCCCCTGGTCTCACAGGTGCTGCCGCTGGGCCCTTTGGAGGCTGCCCTGCCTCCACCAGGGCTGGGGGTGTGGCTCAGAAGAGGCCCCAAGTGCTCCAGAGGCCAGAAGGCTACCTGTGAGTGTGTCCAAGCTCCCCCCCCCTCTCTCTCTCTCTCCTCCCGGTTAGTCATTAACTCTGCCCCTGGCTCCACCATCTGTTAGCTCAGAGGGCTTGGCCAGAAGCGCAGCGATAAGGGCAGCACATGGGGGCCTGGTCTCCCAGAAATGGCCGAGGCTACCCACTGCCCCCGGGGGCTCCAGCTGGACAGGAAGCTTGTTCCAAATGTCACCACCCCGACACCTAGCTCCGTGAGGACCCCGCCGGGATACAGTGGTCCCTGAACAGCCCTTGCTGTGTGCGACGGGTGCCTGGGAACGCCAGCACCAACCAGTGTCTCCAGGAACCCACCACATCCGGGTCAAACACACAAGGAAAGCACCAAAGCAACCAAGCTCTCAGCATCCCTTTCTCAACGTTGATACATCGTTCTCTCGCCATTAAATCCACCCTTTTAGCCCTGGTCGGTGTGGCTCCGTTGTTAGGTGTCATCCCCCTGCACCGAAAGGTCACGGGTTCAATTCCCGGTCATGACACAGGCCCAGGTTGTGAATTTGATCCCAGTAGGGGTGTGTGGGGGAGGCAACAGATCTCTCTCCTTCACTGTCCCTCTCCCTCCCTCTCCCTCTCTCTCCTTTCCTCTCTCTCTCTCCTCTCTAAGCATGAATTTTAAAAATATTTAAATCCACCCTTTTAAAAGGTACAGTTTAGTGGTACTTTGTCACAACATCCATGTTAAGACAAGTGGCTGATCATCAGTGATCACCAGATGCCCCACCAGCGAGCCATATAGACACACTTATAAGTGGTATTTGATCTGGTGCATTCACACTTGTTGGCCCCCTCAAAGATGCCCTTTGACCTTTGTGTAGGTGACATTCTCCTTCCACCTAGCCCAGCCCACCAGCCCCGGCAGTTCTCCTCTGGGCTCCCGAAAGGACACTGTCTGCTCTGGGCTACAGCCCTCCGCCATCCGCCCCCAGGCTGCCGGGCAGAGGTCCTGGCCGGAGGTTGAGGATGGAGGGGGAGCCCTGACCCCCCAGCCCCAGGCTCCCACTGTCTGCTCAAGGTTTCCCAAACTCAAGGAGCATTGGCAAGGGCCGGGTTCAGTTTTGTGGGGCCTGAGCTTATATAAATTTGGGGGGCCCTCTCTAAGAAGAAGATTGCAAAATGGCAACTACAACATTAGGTCTCTGAAGGGGCTTGTCCAGGCCCGCAGCTCGAGGCATAAGCTTTATTAACTGACAGTACGCCTGCGTCTGGGCTGGGCACTGGGTCTCCCCAAAGGAATGAAGCTCCGGGAGGTGCCCATCCCATCATCCCATCGCTCCCAGGAGCTGGAGGTCAACAAAGCAGTTTTTCTCCATCTGAGGCAGATGGAATCACTGCTTCTGGGTCCCCATTATAACCCTCTCCCCAGATGCTGAGGCGCCCACAACAAGGGGCCCTGAAATCCAGGGGGAGGGGGCAGATAACACCACCGAGCCTGGACAGCTGGGCTGGCCAGCCAGCCAAGGACCAGATCTCTGACCAGAGCATGTCTGCACCCTGCTCTCCCCTACCAAGCACATCTCCAGCCCCAGACAGAGTGTGGGGGTTGGGGTGAGGAGGGGACATCTCACAGTTGACTCTCTCGGTGTCCTGGAGAGCCAGGCCAGGGACACATTCTGCGGCAGGGACACATTTCTCTCCTCTGAATGTCTGTCAGCTTTGGATTCCGAGCCGGCCAAAAGTCACGAACTGTCCTCAGATAAAGGCCTCATGGGAGTCCAAAGGCTCCTACCTGGGGCACATTCCAGGTGCGCTTGGGCAATGCCGGGGACAGCTCCCTGCATGGGTTTGCCCCTCCTTGCATCAGTGTGGCCTTCTTTCTCTAGCGCCAGGAGGCCCCGCCCAGCCTCTCCTCGGCAGCCCTCGCTTGCTCCACACAATGCACTGTGGAAATCCTCACAGCTCATTGCATCAGCAGCCAAAATGCCAGAATCTCACCCAGAGAGTGACTGACTGCCTAGGCCACAAGCTAAGGTTTGCCCCGAAAACTGAATAACCTCCTTTAACTTAAAACAAAGGAAAACAGTTCCCCTTCCCAGACACTTTTCTCTTAAGGTGTGGGTTCTCTGCCTCACCGGGGCTAACTTTTCTATATAAGTGGCCTGTCACCATTCATTCATTCATTCATTCACGTTACCTATGTTTTTTGAGTTCTTGCCATGGTTCCAGCACTGCGGCAGGGACTAAAGGTATAATGATGAAGAAGGCATCTTTATGTTCCTATCATAAAGTTGTCATAAGTGTTGGCTAAATGAGTATTTTTTAATATGTAGTTTTTAAATTTAAAAAAAAACCACATTTTTATTAATTTTTTTTTACAGAGAGGAAGGGAGAGGGATAGAGAGCTCGAAATATCGATGAGAGAGAAACATTGAATCAGCTGCCTACTGCACACCCCACACCGGGGATGTGCCCACAACCAAGGTACATGCCCTTGACCAGAATCGAACCCAGGACCTTTCGGTCTGCAGGCCGACGACGCTCTATCCACTGAGCCAAACCGGTTTCGGCTAAATGAGTATTCTTGACAAGAGCTGGCCCCTCATCTACTTTTCTGGCTCTGGGTTCCATCACCTTCCCCGGCACATCCGGCCATTCACACAGCAGATGGGTCTGTGTCTACGTGCACTGTGGCCTCTCTTACCTCCTGGCCTTTGTGCACGTCACTCCTTCCCTCTGCAATGCCTTGCTCCTTCCTTTTCTCCTTTCTTTTGAGTTTTAACACAAAACCCATCCATCAAAACTCGGGTCGAACATCACTTCCTCCTGGCAGTCTCCCCTCTCCTTGATGTTCCCCAAGCCCAGGAGAGGGAGGAGAGGTGAGACTTGCCGGTGGGGAGAAGAACCTTTGTGGACAGACAGTGGTCTGTGGCTCTGCTTGCTTGAGAGAGAGCCGGAAAGGAGCTGTAACTCGCCCTTTCCATTACACAAAGGTTACACCTTGTCCCTTGTGCCGGGGTCACAATGTCAGGACAGTAACTTAGGTTGTTCTGGCCAGAGCGCCCATGCCCTTCCTCTGTGGCCAGACCCCCAGGGTAACCGGCGGTCCAAGAGAACAAGAGAGATTCTGTGAGGAGTCTTGAGGTCAGAAAAGGAGAAGCGGAGCCCGAGGGCTTGGGTCGAGGTGGAGAGGAATGGCTGGTGTGTGTGAGCCCAGAACCAGCCCGGCTGGATGGCTGGCCCATGGAGCAGGCCCAGGCACGGCAAGCCACGTGGGCCCCGGCCGGCCCCAACCGTGGGAATGGCTGGTGGAGCCAAACTCCCTCCACCCGCAAGAGAGCCACTCCTGCGTGGCCCCGCCAGCCCCGGGCTCCCTCCGGGCACAGACCAGGCGCAGGGGCAGGGTGGTGGAGCACTTTCCACCGGGCCAGCAGTTCCCAGCTATGCTTTATGGCACTTGAGTCCCAAGCAAAGCTCACAGGGGTTCAGACCCAGAGCACCGTGCTCACTCATAGCCGGGCAGGGACGGGGGACAGGGAGCCGTGGCTGCCTTCCCATACAGTGTTCCCTCCTGCACATTCGCTCCTTCCGAGACTGTCCAGGAAGCAGCCACTGGATGCCAGACACTATTGTGGGCGCTGGGGAGATCGTAGGGGCACAAAGCATGCAAAAATCCTGTCCTTGGCAGAAACCGGTTTGGCTCAGTGGACTGAAGGGTCCTGGGTTCGATTTCGGTCAAGGACATGTACCTTGGTTGTCAGCTCGATCCCCAGTGGGGGATGTGCAAGAGGCGGCTGATCGATGATTCTCTCTCATCAATGTTTCTAACTCTCTATCCCTCTCTCTTCCTCTCTGTAAAATATCAATAAAATAAAAAAATTTAAAAAATTTAAAAAATCCTGTCCTTCACCATCCTTCAGGTGGCCGCGGGTTGGGGGAAGACAAACAGAAAACTGAATACATTTTATAGTGTATAGTAGAACAGTGCTTCTTGAACCCTCCCTGCTGAAAAGCCAGTTCTTTTTTTTTTTTTTTTTCCTGATCTGCATTTGGATTTCTTGGCAACGTCACTTTGCTGTAGATTTTAGCGTATCTATAGTTGCAGTTGTTGACTCTCAGCGTCTGTGCTCCTGCCCTCTCATGGGGGGCACACTGGTCCACGCTGTGTGAGAAGGCGGGGAGAGCTTTGTGGGGAAGCAAAGGAGGACAAGGGAGATGAGAAATGTACAGCAAGGTGACAGGCTGGGGAAAGAGTTGCACTTTTAAAAGGGTGATGAGTGAGGTGACATTTGAGCGAAGATTGGAAGGAGGTGGAGGAGTGAGCCACACGCATAACTGAGGAAGGCACATTCCAGCTGGAAGTTTCAATAAAAGGAGTTTTACCAATTTGGACTTTGGCTGGTTGAAGTCTTCTTGAGGGTTGAGGGGCAGGAGGCAGCAAGTGAAGGGGGCTTTGTCAGGGTGGATGACATGAGGATCCCTGTGCTGGGGTGACCCAAGGATGACCCCCCTGAATCCTGCAGAGCCTGCAGCTCCCTGGGGTGGCTCCTGCCCCCTGGGTAAGCCTGCGGTGATCCACAGCCCCTCGGAGCTCCATGCAGCATCTCGAGCCCAGACTGAGATCCTTGTATCTGGTCTCCTCCCTCCTTTCAGAACTATGTTCCTTCACCAGCCAGTTCTCCACGCCCAATACAAGGGTCGCACAGAACACCAAACACAGGCCATTCCCTTGGCAAAACACTTTGTCTGCTATGCCCAGTGCATCTGCCCCCAGGTGTGATCGGACAAGGTGCTCCTAGCCCAGGAGGCTTGTGTCCACGTAGGTGAGGGCCACATCTGTAAGGGAGGTCCCATCGTCTGACTTGTTTCTGCATTTGAACCCAGGCTATGAGGCACCATGAACATGTGGCGATTTCTTTCCCCACTGAGCACACTCTCATGCTTACAAATGTACAGCCCATCACATACACATGCCTTCCCATCAAATACACAGAAATGCACTCAGGGAATTGGTCTCATGCATGCCTGTCCACAAACACCCATCAGAAACCTGAGGCACACTAAAATGGACGTGCATATTTTTTGCACACGTGCATAAACACACACACACACACACACACACACACACACACACACTCTTGCAGGCCCACATTCACATCAAGCACATAGCCCCCGGAAACACACACACACACACACATACACACACACACACACACACACACACACACACACACACGCTCATGGCACATAGAGAGTTTCCAGTAGGAACAAACACCCAGCATCCGCAGTGAGTGGCAGACAGACAGATGGGACAAAGTTCACTCATGCATCCAGGTGGCCCTCTCTAATAGAGCCCCAAAGGAGTAAGCAGCAGGCTGGTGCCCTCACCACCAGGCCTTCCAGAGGACAAGGCTGAGGTGGGGTCAGGTTTGGGCCAGAGGATATCAGAGTTCCTGGGTGCTGACTCAAGGCCAGGAGCAGACAGTCTGCACATTCCTGACAAATAGGTCATTATGGTGAGAAGTGCTGGAAAAGACTTGGGGAAAACCAAGGGCTCATGGGACAGAATTATTAAATAGGTGTTGCCTTTTAATCCAGCCCTTTGATGAGGTCTAGGCAGCATGGGGGTGCATGAGTCAGGGGAAAGCGCTCTTCATGGGTGCGGTGTATAGAGAAAGAGGGGGTGGGGGCAATGGCTCCGCAGGGGCTCAGCATGGGAAGGATGGAGAGACAAGCGGACACATCACTGACACTACTATTGGTGAGCACAGTTGGGTGCTGGCACTGTACTGGGTGTTTCTTGTGTATTATCTTGCAGGATAAGAGCCCTGTAAGTCAGATAGGATTGCCTCCATTTGACAGATGAGGAAACTAAGGCTCAGAATGTTTCAATAAATTACTCTAGCAACTGAATGGGAGGAGATATTTGCAAGCAATACCTCCAATAAGGTATTAATAATATATATAATAAACTCATATACCTCAACAACAATAAAAATCTAATTAAAAAATGGGGAGAGTGCCGAAACCGGTTTGGCTCAGTGGTAGAGCGTCGGTCTGGGGACTGATAGGTCCCAGGTTCGATTCCGGTCAAGGGCATGTACATTGGTTGCGGGCACATCCCCCGGTAGGGGGTGTGCAAGAGGCAGCTGGTCGGTGTTTCTCTCTCATCCACGTTTCTAGCTCTCTATCTCTCTCCCTTCCTCTCTGTAAAATATCAATAAAAAATATATATATAAAAAAAAATGGGGAGAGGACTTGACCAGACAGTTCTCCCAAGAAGACATACAAATGGCCAGCAGATGCATGAAAAGGTGTCCAATTTCACTAGCTATTATGGAATTGCAAACCAAAGCCACAATGAGATATCACCTCCCACCTGCTAGGACAGCTATCATCAGCAAGACAAGAAATCACCGGGGTTGGAGAGGTTGTGGAGAAAAAGGAGTCCTCTTACTCTGCTGGGGGAATTTAATTGCAGTCACTATGGAAAAACAGTATGGAGGTTCCTCAAAAGATCAAGAATAGAGCTACCATGTGACCCAGCAATTCCACTTCTGGGTATCTACCTGAAAATTTTGAAAATATTTAATCTTAAAGATATGTGATGTACCCCTATGTTCATTGCAGCATCAGTCACGTGGCCAAGGCATGGAGACAACCGAGAGTCTCTCAATGGATGACTGGATAAAGGAGAGGTGGTAAATGTATACAATGGAATACTGTCATAAGGAAAGATGACATACTGGCATTGGTGACAACCTGGATGGGTCTTGAGACTACCATGTTAAGCAAAATAAGTCAGATGAAAGAAGTCAAGAACCATATGTGGAATATAAAAACAGAATTCAACCATCGAATAATAAATAAGACAAACAAAAACTCATAGACATAGACACAGTATGGTGCTTATCAGAAGGAAAGGGAAGGAAGGAAGAAGACGGCAAAGAGGATCAAATATATGGTGACAGAGGGGATTTGACTTGGAGTGGCGAACACATTGCAATAGACACACGATGTATTATAGAATTGTACACTTAAAACCTATATAATTTTGCTAATCAATGTCACCCCAACAAATTTGATAGAACTAAAATAAATAAATTACTCCAGGTCTCCAGCAAATAAGGGCAGAAGTAGGAAGTAGGATTTGTGTCAAGGTCTGGCTCACTCTTTCTACATCCCCATGTCGAAGCTAAAACTTGCATCTTAAACCATCACAAGAAAGACAGCTAAATGTGCTATGGTATCTTAGATGGAAAGATATGGTATCCTAGAACAGGAAAAGGGCATCAGGGGAAAACAGAGGCTCTCTGAGTTAAGTATGATGTATGACAATGTATCAATATCGGTTCCTTAATTGTGGCAAATGTACTGTATTCACTAAGATGTTGATAATGGCCCTAACTGGTTTGGCTCAGTGGGTAGAGTGTCGGCCTTCGGACTGAAGGGTCCCAGGTTCGATTCTGGTCAAGGGCATGTACCTTGGTTGCGGGCACACCCCCGGTAGGGAGTGTGCAGGAGACAACTGATTCATGTTTCTTTCTCATCCATATTTCTAGCTCTCTATCCCTCTCCCTCCTCTCTTTAAAAAATCAATTATATATATATACATATATATATATATATATATATATATATACATATATATATATACATACATATATATATATAAATATATATATATATATATATATATATATATATATATATTTTAAAAGATGTTGATAATGGGAAAAACTGGGCTCAAGGAACACAGGAACTCTTTGTATCATGTGCAAAATAATTCTGCAAATCTAAAACTGTCCTAAAATAAAAAGTTAATTTTAAAAATGTTGTGTTTTTGCCAGAAGCCTGAGGCAACAGATAACTTACATTCCAAGGAGCAGCCAGTGCCCAAGGTCTGTGGGGGCAGGGCTTCTGCTGGTGCCTCACGGCCTTTCTCAAAATGAGGGGCCATTTTAGACCTCACGCCACTGAGTTCCCGTCACCTGCACAATTTGAAATGCAAGGCTGTTATGGCCAACTAAGGCCAAGGGACACCAAATGGAGTGAAGGACGCCGAAGGCAGGCGGAGCCAGGCGGAAGGTCATGGAATTCTGGGCTCTACAAACTGGCATGCATCGCTGAGGCCGCGCAGGGCGGTCTGGCTGGGTCTGCCTGCTCCTCCCTGGGAATGTGGCCTGGTCAAGCTAATGTCCCTCCATTTAAAGATATATATATTTTATTGATTTTCCACAGAGAGGAAGGAAGAGGGATAGAGAGCTAGAAACGTTGATGAGACTTTCTGCTGCCCTTCCTTCTCACCCCCCTATTCCCTCTGACCCCACCCCCCCACCTCGTGCCAGGCTGGCTTTTGACCCCCGTGGTAAAAACAGCCCAGTCACGGAGGCAGCGGGGCAGGAGAGCGCCAGTGGGAGGACGCTGGCCTTGGCCAGAGCCCTGTGGCGAGCCCCGCCCGCCAGCGCTGAGTGGGTCCCAGGTTCTCCCCCTGCGTGTGGTGGGAATTCCTCGCTGGGTTCTGGCACCAGGCCTGGCTCCTTATCTCCTCCATACCAGCCCTATCAGAGCAATGCAGTGAATCCAGCAAGAATGCATTGGTTGCCCTTTGAGCAACCAGAGTGCTCGCCCAGCTGGCCTTGGGCCCGTCCCTTCCAGGAAGCCCGTCAGCAGAGGCTCTGACCTGAAATACCCCCCAAAACCGGGGCCAGCTGGGCCCCACCGACTCAGGTGGACGCCGAGCACCTTGGGTGGGTCACCTCACAGACTCTCCTGGCGCGTCCCGGCGTGGCCTCAGCCAGAGCTGACCGGCCTTGAGGTAAATGGGAGGAGAACAGTAGGGAAAGGAGAGGCAGAACTGAGGCCTCGGGGGAATGGGGGGGTGGGGTGGGGGTGGGGAGGGTGAAGGAGAGCCGGGCCTGGAAAAGCCACAGCCCGGAGCAAACTCTCACAGCGAGAGAAGATCCCGAGGTTGTCTGTGCAGGGACGTTCATTACAGCACTGTCTATGCCAGGGAACAATCGAAAGTCAGTTCAAGGTCCAGCCGCAGGAAATTGATAAAATATATTGTGATGCAGCCATCTGCAAGTAAAAAAATGACAGCTGGGCATGGGGGGTAAGAAGGGAATAGGCAGAGCACAGAGGGGTTTTTAGGGCAAGGAAACTACTCTGTAGGATAGGATAATGTCATAATACATTTGTCAAGAGCCACAGAATGTGCAGCACCAGGGTGAATCCCTAAGGTAAACTATGGGCTTAAGGTGATTATCATGTGTCAACATAGGTTCATCCTTTGCAACAAAGGTACCGCTCTGGTGGGGGACGTGGTAGCGGGGAGGCTGTGGGTGGGTGGGGGCAGGGCACACATGGGAAATTTCTGTACCTCCCTCTCAATCTTTTTTAAAAATATATTTTATTGCCAAAAGCGGTTTGTCTCAGTGGATAGAGGCTCGATTCCGGTATGTACCTTGGTTGCGGGCACATCCCCAGTAGGGAGTGTGCAAGAGGCAGCTGATCGATGATTCTCTCTCATCGATGTTTCTAACTCTCTATCCCTCTCTATTCCTCTCTGTAAAAGATCAATTATATATATATATATATATATATATATATATATATATATATATATTGATTTTTTAGAGAGGAAGGGAGAGGGATAGAGAGTTAGAAACATCGATGAGAGAGAAGCATCGACCAGCCGCCTCCTGCAAACCCCTTACCGGGGATGTGACCACAACCAAGGTACATGCCCTTGACCGGAATTGAACCTGGGACCTTTCAGTCCACAGACCGACGCTCTATCCACTGAGCCAAACCGGTTTCGGCCTCCCTCTCAATCTTGCTGAGAACCTGACACTGCTCTAAAAGAATAAAGTCTAAACACTAAGAACGCAAACGAAGAAGAAAACCCTGACAGCTCACAGGTTTTTTTTTGTGTGTGTGTTTTTTAAGAAGAGTGGGATTATTTGTCGTCGTGAAAAAGACTGAGGAGTTTTATGGAAAACGAAATCAAGATGGGCAGCGTCTCCGCCCTCGTGGCCACCTGGCAAACCTTCGAATGTTTCCGTCCAACGAGGAAGCCCCTGAGGTGGCCAAGGTTTCCGCCAGGTCCAAGTTCATCGCGCAGTTCCGTACAATCTCTGCGGGCCCAGGGTGTAGATCTCCTGTCCGTGGTACTCCCTTTGCCCTGCTCACTCCTTCTGATTCTGCAGGAATTATCTTAAATGTCATCTCCTCAGGGAAGACTTCCCGGGCCGTCCCAGGCCGAGTGAGCTCACTCTGTTTTATGTTCTCATGGCAGGCCCATAAAACGCTTCACGGTTGTCACAGAAGTATTTTTTTACAACTCTCCCTTACAAAAGAATTCCACTTAATAAATATAGAAGGAATGAGGAAATGTAAGATCACCATTAGAACACCAGATCTCTATAAGGCAAGACCCACCCATGGATATTATTACACTTAGGGGTTAAATGAGATACTGTTAAATGAGATATTTGCGTAGTTTCAAAATATTCTCCCCAAGACAAATATATATATATATATATATATATATATATATATATATATATATATATTATTGATTTTTTTACAGAGATGAAGGGAGAGGGATAGAAGGTTAGAAACATCGATGAGAGAGAAACATCGACCAGCTGCCTCCTGCACACTACCCACCGGATATGTGCTCGCAACCAAGGTGCATGCCCTCTACCGGAATTGAACCTGGGACCCTAGAGTCTGCAGGCCAGTGCTCTATCCACTAAGCCAAACCAGTCAGGGCCTAAGACAAATCTTTATTTTATTGTATTTTAGAGAGAGAAAGAGAGAGAGAGAGAGAGAGAGAGAGAGAGAGAGAGAGAGAGAGAGAAACATCAGTGTGGGAGTGATTGGTTGCCCCCTGCACGCCCCCACACAGGGGATCAAGCCCACAACCCAGGCATGTGACCTGACCCGGAATCGAACTGGCAACCTTTCGGTGCATGGGATGACGCCCAACCACCTGAGCCACCCGGGCCAGGGCCCAAGGCAAATCTTTATTAATTACAAAGGGGAATGTGGTAACTTTAGCGTGGAGAAACCCTGCAGACGTAACCTGACCTGAGAGACCAAGCTTAACATTTCAAATAATAAGACAGAGGGATGTCGCGTACCACCTGATGGCCTGCACGGAGAAGGGCATGCCGCCTCTGTGGCGCCCTTTCCCATCATGCATCACCTCAGTCTAATCGTGAGGAAACATCAGACAAACCCGAATCAAGGGGCCTTCTACAAAGTAACTGACCAGCATTCTTAAAAAGTCTCAAGGCGGTAAAAGACTGAAGAACTGTCACATATTGGAGGAAACAGAGAAAGCATGGCAACTAAATGTAATATGAGACGCTGGATTGAAGCCTGGAACAGAAAAAATATATATACAAGTAGGAAAAGAAGGGTCTGTACCGGACAGTCTTGCACTGATGTTGATTTCTGGGTTTTCGGAATTGTAACAGAGTTGTGGAAGATGTTACTCTCAGGAGAAGCTGGGCGAAGGGCACGTGAGAACTCTAAATCATATTTGCAACTCTTCTGTAAGTCTGAAATGGTCTCAAAATAGAAAACCAAGCAAGTACCGGTGCAATTATTATCGTGAGGCCTGTGTCCCCAGCCGGGCGGCTGATATACCTCACAAGAACAGGGACCATGAAAGCATTCCTTTCATCATCGCATCCTGGAATTCTGCGAAAGGTTTGACACGTAGCGGGTATTCAAAAAAAAAAAACACTGGCTGAGCAAATAGACTTGTAGTTATTGGCACAAGAAAAAGTCCATGACACACTACTAGTAAGTAAAAAACATGGGCCACAAAGCAGTGCATGTAGTCTATCCACATCTGAATGCATTAGACTCAGGATTTACAAACCCACGGTGGCTGTGGCTGTTTCTGGAAGATAAAGGTGAAGGGATGGGTAATTTTCCTTGTCTTCTGTTTACTTTGTTATAGTTGCTGATATTGAAGGGGTTGCAAGCAATGTACCACAGGCTTCAACTTCTGGGAGGCTAAGAGGAACAGATGCAGGCGTTGGCCTTAAAGAAGCAAGTGCAGTATCTGAAGAAAGTGCTGTGTGTGAAAGGCACAGGAGAAAGCAGCAGTGCATTTCCTAGGGTGTGTGTGTGTGTGTGTGTGTGTGTGTGTGTGTGTGGCAGGTGGGGGTCGGGTGGGGTGGGGTGGATTGCAGGAGGTGAAAACTGAGCAGCCACTTGCCCTTTAAGTCCCAGGCCACCCCATCTTTGCCTGGTTCTGGATAAATGACCCCCATTCCCTTAGGTCTCCAGTCACAAGCCCAGATAATCATTGCCGTGAATCATAGTCTAACCCTAAAGCAAGGATGGCATGATCTCAGATCCCCAAAGAGGCAGTCATGTCCTCAAGTACAATGCTGATGGAGGCAAGTGGAGATCTTCAAACAGGAGAGTTGGTGCAGAAATGGTCTTGGAGCTGACCTTTGGCAGAGTCCCTCTTCCCTCACCCACAGGCAAACACTTGCCCTTTTCTCCAGTGGCTCCCCAGGAGAGGTCCAGATGCCCAGGTCCGTGTGGGAGGAAAGCCTCCCCAAGCACACGTCTCATGTGCCATACGGAGGTGGAATCCTGGCTGCGCTTACTCACCACGTGACTCCAAGCCTGTTTCCTCATCTGTGACATGTGGGCACACAAGGCCTTTGTCAGAGCCCATTAGAACGATTTGCAAACACTGCAGAAGCTGTACCATCGTCTGAAGGATGGGTGTTGTTCTTGGCTCATTCATTTATCCATTCATTGCCCCCGTGCAATGTTGAACGTTATTTTTATCTGCCCAAACCACGAGCTGTGAGTGAAAACTGCCACCTCCTTCTTCTTTTTTAAAATATATCTTTTATTGATTTTAGAGAGGAAGGGAGAGGGAGATAGAGATAGAAACATCAACGACGAGAGAGAATCATTGCTTGGCTGCCTTTTGCATGCTCCCCATTGGGGATCAGGCCCACCACCTAGGCACGTGCCCCTACCGAAATCGAACCCAGAACATTTCGGTATGCAGGCTGCTCTATTCACTGAGCAAAACCAGCTAGGGCTCATCTTCTTCTATATCCTCTTCATAGTGGTCGGCCCCAAGGACCGGCCGCTGACTTACATTGAGCCAATCAGCATTCTCCCTTGGAATTTTTTTTTTAATATATATATTTTTATTGATTTTTTTACAAGGAGGAAGGGAGAGAGATAGAAAGTTAGAAACATCGATGAGAGAGAGTCATTGATGAGCTGCCTCTTGCACACCTCCTACTGGGGACGTGCCCACAACCAAGGAACATGCCCTTGACCGGAATCGAACCCGGGACCCTTCAGTCCACAGGCCGACGCTCTATCCACTGAGCCAAACCGGTTTTGGCCTCCCTTGGAATCTTAAAATGTGAATATATAAAGAAGTGGCCCAGTTTCCCCGTGGGTTTGGAGCCAGAAAGTGCTGGAGCAGTGCGGGCCTTGGTATCAGGTGAGTAAGCACCCTGTAGCACTCTGCAGGCTGAGAAGGGAATGGCGGGGAGGCTGTTACTGTGGCATCCTCGGTGACTTGGTCAAGGGTGTGACCTCTGGACCCATTCAGCAGTGCGTTAAGCTGGCAGCGGGAGGTGGGAGCCCACGCGGGCCTGCTGGTCCGGGCAGTCGAGCCAGAGACTGGACTCGGGGAGCCTCCCTGCCTCATGCGTTGTGTGTGCTCGCCTTAGTGCTGGCTGAGCACTTGGTAGAGTCGGTTCATTGCAGATTTTACAGGAGCCGGGGTAGAGGAGCACGTGAGAGTGGCCACCTGCACAAGAGTGGAGACCGTGCTCATTGTCGGCTGCCCTGGCTCACCTGGGCAGATGTGCTGGTGGGGACACTCCCTGACAACAGAGTCATTCCGGGTCACCAAGGGACCAGCGTGGTTAGGGAAGGCTTCCAGGAACAGGTGGCATTTTGTCGTAAGGGATGAGTGGGAGGAGAGCAGAGGCACAGAGAGAGCATGGGGGCCATCGGGCCGAGGCCGGGAGAGGCCAGGAGAGGGAGCTGGTGCTGGTGGTGGAAGCTCTGAAGGCTGTCCATGAGGGACTGGGACTTGGATCCGGGTCATCAGAACATAGAATGTGCTTGAGACCAGGGTGATTGGCTCAATCCACAAACAAGTCCTGTCTGGATTCATTTCCAGCAGAAGAGATTCCCCAGCCTGCCTTCCTCCTTGTGAGCTCCCAGGGCCTAACCCCACCCCCTACCATGCGACCTCCGTCACTGCCTGTGACCTCCTGTCTTGCCCCTGCTGGAGTGGCCAGCTCTGACCCAGCCCATGCCACCTCTTGCATTGGCCCTTCTCCTTGCAGCCTCCTTGGCCTGGTGTCTCCATCTCCGTGGCTCCTCTGGGGCCCGTGTACACAGCCCCACGCTGGCCTAGCCGAGAACCTTGCTGTGGGCTCTTTCCAGGTTCCTCCCTGCAGACGCCTCAGCTGCACCATCGACACCCACCATCTCTAGACTCACCAGGCACTGCCTCCAGCACATGTAAAGAAGGGCAGTGGGCCCAGCTGGCATGGCTGAGCATCGCTCTATGAACCAGAGGTCATGGTTCAATTCCCAATCAGGGCACATGCCCCGGTTTTGGACTTGATCCCCAGTGTGGGGCATGGAGGAGGCAGATGATCAATGATTCTCTCATATCATTGTTTCCATCTTTCTCTCCCTCTCCCTAACTCTCTGAAATCAATAAAAGTGTTTTTAAAAACTAAAAATTAAAAAAAAAACTAAAAATGAGAGAGAGAGAGAGAGAGAGAGAGAGAGAGAGAGAGAGAGAGAGAGAGAAAGAGAGAGAAAGGGAGGGAGGAAGGGAAAAAGGAAAGGAGGGAGGAAAGAAGGAAGAGAAAGAAAGGAAGTGATTTGGGGGCACCAAGTCATGGCTAGACCTCAGAAAAATGCCCCTGGCGGCCACCCTGCTCCAGACAACACAGAATGGCACTCTCTCCTTGGCCCAGTCTGCTCTCCACCCCAGCTTCCCTGGAGCCCATCCCTGGCTTCCTGGGAGGGGGGCACACCAACCAGGCCAAAGACAGCCCTCACAGTCACCGTGACCAGGATTCTGGACACTTGTCTCACTCACAGTAGGCAGATGTCAAAAGCCACCAGGGGAGGGGAAGTGGAGACAGAAAATAGGGCCTGACAGAGAGCATCAGGCTTCGCTAACCTGCTGCCCCCACCCCATCGTTGGCCCCATTAAGGACGCAGATGGCCGGGCTAAGGCTGGCGTCCCCTCTGCCCTCTGAGCAGAGAGGGCTGCCTCCAGGGCTCTGAAGCATCCTTTCTTTCTTCGTTGAGTTAGTCCTTCCATGTGGTTGTCCTTCTGCCTCAGAGGGGTGGCTTTTCTGTTCAATGCTGGGGTCCTGGGGCTGGGGGTCGGTTCCTTTTACACGAGCACCCTGGTATGTGGGTGCCTGCACAGACACACCCACAGAATGCCTGACACTCCAGAGCACCGTGCTGTGGAATTCTCCTTCCCTAAGCTTCCACCAAGGGGCAGAAGCCTTAACCTCTGGAATCCGCAGATTGATCTCCCGGCTGGCATGTTAGGCATTTTTACAATTGTCATAAAAATCCTATTATCTCAGCTTTCCCAACAGTCTCCGTGACTCATTGCGGTTGAATACCTGACTGGACACCCAGAGGTCACCTGCCAGCCTCGCTCACAGGGATGTGATAGAGAGCTCCGGGGCAGACGCAGCTGGGTCTTCCACATACTTTCCCTCCCTGAGGCCGGGGCCCGTGGGAAAACACCGCGATAGCAAAAACAGAGAGGAATGATCTTGACCACACAGGGTAGCTGCAAACACTGGGGGATGTTTCAAGGAAAAAAAAACAAAAGCAAGCGTACAGAGTTGGGAGGAACGCAGAGATAAATTCCCTCCTTCTCTTCTATCAGCACTTCCACGTTAGTAATTTTACACTTACCTGTGTGACTAGTTGCTAATTCACTCAACAAACATTGACTGAGCACACACTCTATGCCAGGTACTACTCTAGATGCCTGGGCTACCTCGGCCACAAGGCGACAAAGATGCCCTCTGGGCACTTAGAGTCCATGGGAGGAGGAGAGGGAGAGACCAACAGCAGTAAATGATCCTGCCTAATAAAAGGGTAATATGCAAATTAACCGTCACTCCATCACAACCATGGCGGTGCCCAGTCTTCTCAGCCCCGCCAGAGTCCCCCAGTCCTGGGGGGGGTTGGGTGGCCGCTGAGAGTGGGCAGCGTGAGCGTTCTGCACCCAGCCACAGATGGGCCTCTGAGCAGTAGAGAGCCTCTGAGCAGCAAGTGCAGAGTGGCCGGGCCCCGCAGAGAGCTACTGGCGCACAGATTCATGCACAGGGCCACTAGTTGTCATAATAAATGAGAATATGACAACAATGTTAGAAGGGGACAGTGCTAGGGAAAACAGAAGAGCAGGTAAGCAGCGATGCGGGGGGGGGGGGGGGGGAGACAAGTTGTAGCCTACGGTAGTTAGCAAAGGGGGGCAAGGGGGAGGAGCATGCCGGTAGACAGGGCAGCTGGAGTGAAGGCCTGTGGAAGGAAGAGGCAGGAGGCCCGGTGGCTGCAGCAGAGGGAGCAAATGGGAGGGGGCAGTGGGAGAGGAGGTTGGGGAGCCCCAGGGAGGAGGTCGCTGGTCACTGGCTCACTTAAGGACTCTGGCTTTCATGAGGATGAAACGGGGAGCACTGGGAGCAGCGAGAGGCACCTGTGAGAGCCCCAGGAGGTCAGGGTCAGCCTGCAGCCTCATGCCTAGGGCATAGCATCTGACAAGAGCTCAATAAATACCAAACACTAGTGGAATGAATGAATGAATCCAAGCCAGACATTGTGCCCTCACCTCCCCAGAGATAGAACTGTGGATACTTCTGGACACATATGTTTTCAATCTGGTCATTGTAACTGGACCGGCGATTCATGCCCATGTCACTCGGGTTGTTCTCCAAAGCCCTCCTATCCAGATCCCTCCCCAAAAGCCCTGGTTCCCAGGCTGGCTGGGGCCCAGCCTGAGTAGGTGGATCTCACACAAACCCACTGCCACATGAGAACCATAAACCTGGACGTGCCTTCCAAATAGCCCCAGGGCACACACAGAATGAATGAATGAATGAATGAATGCGTGTTAAGTTCATGGATGTATAAGGGCTTGAAGATGGCTAACCAATTGCCCGTCTCCATTTCCAACTCCGATGCTTAGAATCCTGTAAGTGCACAGTCTTCCAGAGGCTGAGAGGCCAGGGTGCCGCCTGCTGTCTCCCTCCTCCACCCACATGCATGGGCCGCTCCTCTTATCGGGGGCTCCTCCCCGCACTGGCTTCCACCAGCTCTGCCCTCACCGAGGGGAGCACAGTGGGCCCTTAGGCTTGGAGGGTGCAGGACCCCTGAGAGCAGAGGGCCTTTCACAACCCCGTGTGCCTCTGCAGTGCTCCCAGCGGGCAGGGCCTCTCCTCCGGGGAGAGGACCGGTGAGGAGTGAGGCTCTGCCGGACAGCCGGGTGCCCCCGAAGAAAAAGGGTGCTGAGCTGAGGAGCGGAGGCAGGGTGCCAGAGGCTCGGAGGGAGGCCAGCAGTTCACTTCCCTTTCCACACAGGAGGGGTCCACCCACATTCCAGGAATGGGGACCACATTCTTCCTGCAGGAAATGCTGGGGCTGCAAGGCCTCCTTTCCTCCTGGCGGCTCCCCATCTCAGCCAGCACCCCCCCCTTTAATACCCCCCCTCCCCGTCCCCCTCCAGAACCCGGGGCCCCAGCTCAAGGCCTCTGGGTCTCAGATTCCCGGCTGTTGCTTGCAGGTGCTGGCTGCCTGGGATTTTTTTGCGTGGAAACACTCAAGAGCCCTTATTACCCTGACATACTTAGAATAAGTAAGGCCATTTTTTTCCTCTCTCTTCCCAGAATTCACAAAAGGCCAGAAATTCCACAAGGCCTCTGACTCAGCTCTATTCTCTCTCTTCCTCTGGCTCACCATCCCTACCCTGCGACCTGGAAAGAGCAGCCGGGAACCCGTGCTCTGCCGCCAGGCCTGCGCCTGGGGCCGTACCTGGTGGCTGGAAGGAGTCCCCTGACCCAAGGGTACCCCGCGGAGGGGCAACTCTGAACTGCAGGAGGCCAGGAAGCGGCTGCCTCCGGCCTCACACGCAAGCCAGGTGGCCCGGGCACGATTCCTGGCTTCTTCATTTATCGGCCGTGCCGCAGATGAGTTGTGTCCCCGAGCCTCAGTTTCTTCATGTCTGACATGGGTGTGCCGATCGGTTCTTTCTCTTCGGGGGGCTGTGAGGGGCTGTGAGATAACACTCAGGGGACACTTCACTAACAATAGCCGCAATGATTGCATTTTCCTTAGTGTTGAGCGCCTGTCCTATATTGCCATACAGAGTTCTAGGACTCTGACCTAAACGTTCCAGGCCCTCGGAGATCATCTCACCGCACAAATAGCCAAGGAAACTGGAAGCTCTGGGTGACAGATAATAAAATGGGGTTCAAGATAAAGGGAGGGGAAAACAAGATAAAGGGGAAGAAAAAAAAAAGGCCAGCTGGAGTGACTCAGTGGTTGAGTGTCCACCGACGGAACCAGGTCACGGTTTGATTCCCGGTCAGGGCGCCCCAGGGTGGGGTGTGCAAGAGGCAGCCAAGCAATTATTCTCTCTCATTGATGCTTCTATCTCCCTCTCCTTCTCTGAAATCAATAAACTAATTTTTAAAAATGATAGAGGGGAAGGCAAGATTAAACCTCTGCAAAGAGATCAAGACAAATTCACAGAAGAAAAAGAAAACAACCTTGGAAAGGTTTTGAAGGTTGAATAGGAGTCCTTAAGACAGTTAAGGGGGAAAGGACATCACAGGTAGAAGAGACAGCACATGTCAAGACTCAGAGGCCCAGCCAGCAAGCTGGGTTTGGAAGTCCAGGATATCGGGATTTAAAGTGGGAAGAGGAGCCGGGCCGGCATGGCTCAGTGGTTGAGCATCAACCTATGAACCGGGAGGTCATGGTTCAATTCCCAGTCAGGGCACATGCTCGGGTTGTAGGCTTGATCCCCAGTGTGGGGTGATCAGGAGGCAACCGATCGATGATTCTCTCTTGTCATTGATGCTTCTATCACACTCTCCCTCTCCCTTCCTCTCTGAAATCAATAAGAATATATTTTAAAAAAACATATTTTATTGATTTTTCACAGAGAGGAAGAGATAGGGATAGAGAGTTAGAAACATCGATGAGAGAGAATCATCGGTCAGCTGCCTCCTGCACACCCCCTCCTGGGGATGTGCCCACAACCAAGGTACATGCCCTTGACTGGAATCAAACCCGGGACCCTTCAGTCCGCAGGCTGACGCTCTATCCACTGAGCCAAACAGGTTTCGGAACTCCCAGGGTATTTCTGATAAGAAAGAGAACTTTGCTACTAGTTATTGGGGTTTTTTTTGTTTGTTTTTTGTTTGTTTTTTTAAGAATAAGGCTCCTAATGACACCAGTGTGGCAAAGCAGCTATTTTTTTTAAAGCCCCCTTTCATTCTTCTCTTATTTGTGTGCAACATACGTGCGCGCCTTCCTTTTGCTCACCTAGCGCTGTAGCATCAGCGTTTGCAACGTTGCTAAATAGCCTTTACGACAAGCACTTTTCTATAATATTCCGGCCTGTGGACAGACCATGATTCACTGAGCCATCACTGAATATTTAGGCGGTTTCCACGTCTCAGGAGTGTGATTCCTCCCCACCCCCACCCTTCCCAAGTCCGGCTCCCCCGGGGATGAGTCAGGACACCCACCTGCCCCACGTCTGGAAGGCTGGCTATGTAGGTCACCGGGGCCTGATCAGGCCCGAAGCGGTGCAGCGAGGCATCCTGGAGGCTCTCGGAAGGCGAGAACTACTCAGAAAACCATGTCCGCTGCCTCCCCTCCAGACACACACACACACACACACACACACACACACGCTGGCAAGTCTGGCACGGCCTCGCCCCTGCCCCTGTCCCCATCCCCTCAGGTCATAACATGGGAGGTGGTGCAGACTGAAGGCAGCTCCATGCCCAGACCGGGCACCCACATGGCCCCAGAGCTGGTCAGCAATGATGGCAGCATCAGGATAGGAGCCAGACCCCTGAAAAGGGCTCAGGGCATTGCTTGGGCCCTATTCCCTGGAAAGGTCCCTTTCAGAGAGTTCTGTGTTCTCTGCCTCCTTGGGGGACACAGCCACATGCCAGGCTGTCACCGCCGCGTCCTCCCCCTCCCCTCCCCTCCCCTCCCCACCCCCAACAGTTCTCAGATGGAGTCTAGAAGCAGAAACACTCCCCGGCAGGCAGGCAGTCATGCAAACCGCCTAAGGTAAGCGGCAGCAGCGAGGACCACATTTTCAGGATGCTTCTCTGTTTTATCTGTTTGCAAAGCAGATATTTGGGGAGGCTGGGTGCGGAATGGCTTTGCGGTTGCCAGTCCCGTGGGAAATGGTTCGCATTCCTCGCATAGCTGGCGGGCTGTGAGGCAACAGAGATGACGGCCCTGCTCGGCTCCCTCCGAGGCCTCCCCGACCTGAGGAAGATGAGCCACCGCCTCGGCATCCTCTGTCCCTGGCCCGGTCTGGTGTGGGACGACTCGCAAGGCGTTCTTTCCAAGAAGGCAGGGTGGACGATGGGAAGTCTCCAGAGGGGCTGTTTTGGAGAGAGAGTCATCTCGTTACTTATGCAAGCCCAGGACTGGGAGTGCCCTGCCAAGGTCAGGTCCTCCGCACCCCTGCCCAGCGGAGCACCCCCTGGGCCCAGCACACACCCCTGCAGCCAGCACAGTTGCCCGGGGAGGGGCTCCCCACGTGTGCATGAGGGTGGCTTTCTTGGGCCGCTGGGACCTCAGGTTCTTCTGGGTATGCTGCTGTCTGCATTCCCCCCCCCCATCTTTTAATAGAGAATATGTATCATTTTTTTAAAAAATCAATAAAGTTTTTAAAAATAAATAATGACAGAAATGATAGATTAATTAAAGAAGGTAGCTGAGACTGGGAGACCAGGACACGGGCTTTTATTGGAGATGGGTGGGACCCCCGCCGGCTGCTTCCAGAGGGAGAGTGTGGAAGAGACTGCAAGAGGCCATCAAACACCTGGGGGTCTGCTTTTCAGGGGAAGAGAGGGGGCGGGGCTTAGGGTACTCAGCAGGTGCTGATTGGTGGTTCAGAGTTCAGGCATGTCTGGCCACAGGTGAGGTTTGCATCAACTGGGGAAGGGAGGATCTATCAAGAAAAAGGCCTGGATGGTAAACCCCCAGGGTTTAGCAGGCTTCCTCGTCAGAAAGTCCTAGCTGTCACCCCCTAGGCACCCTTCCCTGCAGCGGTCCCGCCACCAGCTCCTCCTGAGTCAGACCTGTGACAAACTGGGCACTCGGGCCGGGCGGGCAGCCAGCGGCCACACCTACAGAATTCTCTGAAATGAGGACTGCATGCCTGAGACCATTCAGGGGAGGTGGCCTCAAAAGACGAGCAGGGCTCATTGCCAGGAAACGCCGGGAGAGAAGCCCCTGCTGGGTGCCCGCAGGTCCTCAGGATGCCCGGCCCAAGGGACAGACAGGCCTTCTGGATGGATGGCCACAGCTTCCCTCGGGGCTTCAGGAAACGCCAGGGAGAGGCGCGGAGGGAGGGCAGAGGGAAAGCCAAGCAGCCTGTGGCCTGGGTGACCACCCTCCGGCTGCTTGACGTGACCCTGGCAGCGAGAAACCCTCCTGGGAGCCTGATGCCAGGTGTGTGAGGGGGAGGTGCAGGAGGTCAGGCCCCTCCCGGAGAGGCCCCCATCCAAGAGGAGGGCGTGAAAGGCCTGCCTTCGTCGTAGAGGAAGAGCCCAGCAGGTGTGTGTGTGCCTGCGGCTGCCGGGCCCGGAGCGCTCACGCTGCCTGAACTTCCTGCGAGCCGAGGCACTCAGCCCTGGAGCCTTCAGACACCGCCTAGAAAGCTTCTGAAACTCCCCACGCCCAGGCTGCACCCCGGACCAATGCGATCAAACTCCTTGGCGGGTGAGAGCCAGCTTTCAGGCAATTAAAACATTCAGCCAGGGTAGAGAGCCGGTGCTGTAAGGAGTTATCTGATGCATCATCCCAGCTTCATCAAAGGAAATAAGTGGGGCGCCTGTTGAGTGATTCACGGAGCCACCTTCTCCCGAAGGCTCCGCCTCGCTCTCCCGTCTCTCCAAACCCCTGTCCTTAGTCAAAACCCACCTCCAGCCGAAACCGGTTTGGCTCAGTGGTAGAGCGTAGGTCTGCGGACTGACAGGTCCCGGGTTCGATTCCGGTCAAGGGCATGTACATTGGTTGCGGGCACATCCCTGGTAGGGGGTGTGCAGGAGACGGCTGGTTGATGTTTCTCTCTCATAGACGTTTCTAGCTCTCTATCTCTCTCCCTTTCTCTCTGTAAAATATCAATAAAATATATTTTATTAAAAAAAAAACCACCTCCATCCCTGTCTCTCCGGTCTCTCCAAACCCCTGTCCTTAGTCAAAACCCACCTCCCTCCCTGCCTCCCGAGGGAAGCGCTCGATGGCGGCCTCATCGGCAGTGACCGCTTTCCTCTGGAGTCCCCTGTCGCTTAGGACTTGTGTCGCACGCCACACGCTGACCAGTGCGGGTGCTGTCTACAAACTGGGTAGCCTCTTTCCCTGGGCCCGGGTGCTCTGCTCCATATTATGCTTCCTTGCAGCCCACCAACCTACCACCTTCCACCACCCATTGCCCACCTGATACGCTCAGCTAGCATTTGGGGGCTGGCTTGCATTCCGCTGCATGCCAACGTTTCAGGCAATCTCGGTGAGAGAGTGGGAAGAATGCCTGATCCAAAGTAGTGCTTTTATGTTGATCGGCGATTGATTGTGGCGATAGAGGTCTGTGTGGCGGGAACGGGGTGGAAATGGCTGCAGGAAGAATGGCCAAGAAGTGCCAGTTAGGCCATCTTCCCGGAATGTATGTGGGATCCACCTAACCCAGCCCTCACGTGGCCCTGAGCATCTTCAAAGGCACAGCAGTTCCGTGGAGTGGTGGGCAGGGGTGGGCAGGGGGTGAACTAATTAAGAGCACTTTGAATATTTACTGCAGTCTTCTCTTTTTTTTGTTTTTGTCATTGCTTTTCAGAGAGAGTGGAAGGAAGAGGAAGGAAGAGGGGAGGGAGGAAGGGAGAGTGAGAGGAAGGAAAGGAGAGAGGGAGAGAGAGAGAGAGAGACATCTATGTGGGAGAGACACTTCAACTGGTTGCCTCCTGCATAACATCCCAATTGAGAGGTGAGGAGCAAACACACAACACAGGTACATGCCCTTGACCAGGAATCAAATCCACGACCGTGGGTCCATAGGCTGATGCTCTAACCCAGGGGTCGGCAAACTGCAGCTCGTGAGCCACATGCGGCTCTTTGGCCCCTTGAGTGTGTGGCTCTTCCACAAAATACCATGTGCAGGCATGCATGTAGAGTGCGATTGAAACTTTGTGGCCCATGCACAGAAGTCAGTTTTCGGCTCTCAAGAGAAATTTCAATCATTGTACTGTTGATATTTGGCTCTGTTGACTAATGAGTTTCTTGACCACTGCTCTAACCACTGAGCAACCAGCTCGGGTTTTACTGCAGTCTCTTAAGGAAATTAGAATGTGGCAAATCTGAGATGCTAGGTCTTGAGGGATGAGGAAAACAGGAGAGGTGTTCCAGGCGGAGAGACCAGCTATGACGGATGCAGAGGGACACAGTGTCTCCTGGGTCCTCAAACGGCCAGTGAAAGGGAGGAAGTAAAGGGTGGCGATGATTGAAGAGAGGCCGGAAAGGAAGACAAGAGCCAGTATATGCAAGGTCTGGCACGCAGATGAGGGAGGTAGCCTCCAGGTGGCACCACCCACAGCTTAGGACGGAGAAGTGGTGTGATGGGATCACTCTGGCAACTCACAAAGGGTGGGAGGGAGACCAGCGGGCACATCAGCAGGCCCTGGGAGAGACGTCGGGCTGAGAGAGGCTGCGGATGCGGGCTGGCACAGTCAGTCCACCTGCACTGCCGGGGAGGCTGCGCCGGAGCCCCATGGCCTGTGTGGCATGTTCTCAGGCCTGGGGCCAGCATTGGAGGGGCTCCCACCCACCTTACGCAAGAGACCCTTCCAGCGGTCCTGGCCTGCCTGGCTGGTCACCCCCAGACCCAGCCCGGCCACTCTGTACTGTTCCCCCAGCATGTGAGCTGAGATCAGAATCCCCCCCCCCCCACCCTTGGCAGGCCCTGCCGCAGCTGCCTTCACCCACAGGGCCACATTTCCCATTGACGTCCAAGCCAAAGGGTGTTTATAGCCACCACCAAATAGGAAAAAACAAACAAACAAAAAGCAACTCGTTAGACTCAAACAACATGAAATATATTTCAATGTTAAAAAAAAATTTAAGAGCGGAATGTCGATTTTTATCAAAAGATTTTAGGAGCCGAGACCGGTTTGGCTCAGTGGATAGAGCGTCGACCTGCGGACTGAAGGGTCCCGGGTTCGATTCCAGTCAAGGGCATGGACCTTGGCTGTGGGCACATCCCCAGTAGGGGATGTGCAAGAGGCAGCTGATTGATGTCTCTCTCTCATCGATGTTTCTGACTCTCTATCCCTCTCTCTTCCTCTCTGTAAAAAAAATCAATAGAATATATATTTTTTTAAAAAGATTTTAGGAGTCTGAGCTGCTTGGGTTTACCAGGAAGCTGATGCTGAGGTGGAGACAGGAATGCAAGGTGACTTAAGGGGGAGGGAGGTGACACCTGGGAAAGGGGAAAGAGAAAACAGACTTGTACCACCACCTGTTTCAGTCATTGGCCAAGGCCACCTCAAGAGCATAGAAGCCCTGGCCAGTGTTTCTCAGTGGTTAGACCACTGGCCCGACCACCAAAGGCCTGCGGGTTTGATTCCCCATCAAGGGCATGTACCTCTGTTGCAAGCCCATGTGTCTCTCTCACATCAGTGTTTCTCTCACTCTCCCTCCCCCTCCCTCCGTCCCTTCCACTCTCTCAGAAAAGCGATGGGGAAAATATCCTCAGGTGAGGATTTAAAAAAATAATAATAAAAAGAGCCCTGGCCGGTTTGGCTCAGTGGATAGAGCGTCGGCCTGCGGACTGAAGGGTCCCAGGTTCGGTTCCGGTCAAGGGCATGTGCCTTGGCTGCGGGCACATCCCCAGTGGGGAGTGTGCAGGAGGCAGCTGGTCGATGTTTCTCTCTCATCGACGTTTCTAGCTCTCTATCCCTCTCCCTTCCTCTCTGCAAAAAAATCAATAAAATATGTTAAAAAAAAATAATAAAAAGAGCATAAATGTGGCTCCAACGCCACGTAGACCCTCCAGGAGCCAACAGGTGTAGACTACCAGCTGACCACAGCCCTGTAGCTGGACAGTCCTTTCTTGGGGAGAAATCTTTGTGTCTGCCACGGAGCCCTTCCCCCTCCCACCCTCAGCTCAGGTGGGCCACCCCTGGTGTACTTGAATCGTAAGGGGTCCCCGGCACCCTCTCCAGCACCTTCCTTCCCTCCTGCCTCACGGGGCAGAGGGTGTCTCTCTCCAGAACCTGTTCTGAGTTCTCCCTCCCTCCACTTCCCAACCCTGAAGCCTTTTTTCTTCACTTTCCCCCTCACAACACGATGCCCCAGACTCGCCACAAGCAAAATTAGAATGTGGATGACTACCTGGGGAGAGATCTGCGTGACTTGAATCACCAAGGATTCGTCTTCCTAAAATATGACAAGCTCAACACAAATCACAGATGTAATCAAAGAGAAAAGTGAGCAAAAGGTAAAAAACGAGTGGGCCATGGAAAAAAGAAATAAGATGGCCCTTAGATGAAAAGATGCTCAACCTGACTCATAGTTTAAAAAAAAACACACACCCAGGTTAAGACTACACAGAGATACCATGTTCACCTATCAGATTGGCAAAGATCAGAAACGTTTGACTCAGCACAGCGTTGGCGGGGAATCAAGCACACTCACACGCTGCTGGTGAGAACGGCGACTGGGGAAACTTGTATGGAGTGCCATTTGGCAACGCACCTCTAAGTTACAAATTCCCCGGGTCTTCAAAAGGCAGCAGAACGCAATGGTTAGGAGAACGGCCCGGAGCCAGCGCACCTGGGTCGGAACCTCTGCTGTCCAAATCTAACGCCTCCCTGCCTCAGGTTTTCTCCTCGGTAGAATGGGATGGTAACAGCACCCACCTCTGGAGATTCACGAGAGGTTTAAAATGCATTAATGATTGTGAAGCACTTACCACACTGTCCCGCCCTTGGTAAATGCCATGCAAATGTGAACTAGCATCATTATTAATTGACCCAGCAATTCCACTGCTAGGAATTTACCCTACAGATATGTTTGCACATGTGTTAAATGAGTTTGCAAATGTTATTCATTACAGCATTGTTGCAACAGGGGAGAAAACTGGAAATAATCCAAATGTCCATAAACACGCTAAATTAATTGCCGTGCCTGTATCTAATAGAAATGACACACACACACAAAAAGCTCTTTAGTACTGACCCACTGTGTACAGAAAACTGCCATAAGTTTTTAATAAAGAGTTGGTATAAACACAAGTCCACATTCCCTTATCCGCAATTATGAAACTGAAAAAGTCTCCAAAAGAACAGAAGTTTAAAAAAAAAAAAATTCCCCCCACCCCAACCCCCAAACAACATTTGGTAGCAAAACCTGAATTTAACCAAACTGACTTAAGGCTGATTATAGCTTTATTTAACCCTACTTGGTGCAGAAATATTAGCGTGTGCTATAACAGTCCCTGCTGAGGTGTGACATATACACACACACAACCTGTGTTGTCCCAAGAGCAGAGGGTTCTGTCTCATCACAGGGCTTTCAAAGTGAGAAAGATAAAGAAAGATAAAGTTTGAGCACAGAAAAGGCAGCAGTGGTTTAGACCCTGCTGCTAAAGTTTGCCCGCGGAGCCGAAAGAGCGGAGGGTTCTCTGGCTCTCCCCTCCGCTCCTTCACCAGCAGCCCAAGAGGAGAGTGCCAGCATGGCCAGGTTGCTTTTGCTCCGGCCCTCCGGTCCAGTTTAAGAACCCTTGGTGGCCCTCGAGTGAAAAAGTTTGCCCACCCCTGTGCTAAACCATGTGCCTGTCCTGCTCTCACCATCACCCCATAGCCACCACCTGCGGAGCGGAAGTTCCCTGCAGGGATTCCACATCGAGTTCCGAATTCCCAAACACACCTGCCCCCAGAGGCTCCAGATAAAGGAACCAAGGGCCTTTATCTGCCGTTTTGTTTTGTTTGGTTTTGTTTTCCCATTAAAACACCCCTTTACGGAAACTGGCTCTAACGAAAGAAACCGCCTGGCGGTGGGACAGGAACGTGAGAAACTATTTCGCAGTGTTTGAGTCCAAGAACCCTGAAGAGTCTATGGATATGTCTTACTCATCCTGAAAATAAATACATGCCACGGAGGACTCCCTCGGCCCAGCTGCCGGGTCGTGTTAAGGCCTGAATGCCCGCTCCAGGGCATCTCCGTGGCACGCAGCCTGGGAACTTCATCCTGGGAACCGGGGCTCCACTCCGGGGTGGGGGCCGGCAGGACGGGAGCCTCATCTCTGACTCACGTGCCGCCCTGGGCACGGCGGCCAGGCCTCCTCCCTCGAAAAGTGGAGATAATGAGAGTGACTAAGTGGCCAGCCCTCCGATGGGCCCGATTGGTGGGGAAGCCAGGTTTCCGCACCGGCACCGTCTGCACGCCTTTCCCCTCCGGGAGGGCCACACTCCGCGGGCCTCCTCGCCTCCTCTCCTACCCTGTTTCCCCGAAAATAAGACAGTGTCTTATGTTAATTTTTGCTCCCAAAGATGTGCCAGGTCTTATTTTCAGGGGATGTCTTATTTTTCCATGAAGAAGAGAATACGGTACACATTTATTGTTAAATGAAAATAAAGGAAATTTATTACCTGTATACGGTACGGCAGTACGGTAGTTGTCAACACAAACCAGACAAACTGTGAATCCTACAGTATCAAGAATTTACTCGTTTATTCAGTGACAGTCATGTCATCATCTTCTGGAACATCATCATGACAATCCAATTCCTGAATTTCCTGGTGAAATTCTTGTGACTCCATTTCTTTCAGAATCAGTGGACCGAATCTCTCGTGTTTAGCCATAGCACTGTCTTTAAATGAGTACTTCTTGTCAAGGCAGCCTGCTCGCAGTGCATTTGCAATGTAACTGTCAGTGATTTTCTCCCATGAATTTTTCACTCAAGTCACAACTTCTTGCAGTTTAGGTTTCACAAAGTTTCCACGCTGATTTCTCTCCATTCACACAGCAATGACGTCAGGACTCTGCGTAACATCCCTGGTTGCTGCTAGACGCCAGTTGGGGCGGCCCTACTGACCAGTTTATGGTAAATTAATTTTCATTCTGAGACAGAGCTTGGGGGCCTTATTTAGGGGGGGGATGCCTTATATTTCACTCAGAAGGAAACCTGTAAGTAGGTCTTATTTTGGGAGGATGTCTTATTTTCGGGGAAACACGGTAACAGAGACCTGGTGGGAGGGCAGGCGATGCTTCTGTGCGGGTAGGGGCCCGCAGATTGAGGCTCAGGGTGGAGAGCAGGGTTCTGAAACCGACCCCGCTGAGCCACACCCACCAGGCCCATCAACTTGTCTCATCGTTATCTAAGGAAAATTCATCACCAGTATAGTTCTATTTCATTCTTTTTAATGACTGTGTAGCATTCCTAGATGTGGATGTACCATAACTTGCACAGCCATTTACCTGTGACCCAACATTCAATTCTAATGTTGGGACACTATGGAAATGCCACAATAATTATCATTATTAGGAACAAATATTTGAGAACAGATGATAAGGAATGGGTTGGTGGTTAAAATAGACTTATATATACGTAATGTGTATGTTATACTTAATTTTATATAATAATTTTAATTGATGTTGCCAGGTTGATTTTTTAAAGACTATTAAATGCACATTTTTATAAACAATGTAGTATATGAATATCCCTTTCTCTGTGTGTCCACTAGCAATAGGTATTACCAATCCTTTTCATTTTTTTCCACTAGTGATTTTTCATATTTTTTGGCTCTTTGAAACTGCTCTTCCACAAACCACCAATATTTCTATTGGTTAAATAATCTTTCTCCTGTCAATCTGTAAAAGTTTTTTGCACCTTTTGTTCACATTTATAAATATGGTTTCCAATTCTCTTGATTTGTTGTCATTGTGTTACCTTTTGACACAAATATTTTACAAGTTTGCCCTGGCCAGGTGGCTCAGTTGGTTGGAGCGTCAACCTGCTCACCAAAAGGTTTTGGGTTTGATTCCTGATCCGGGCACATACCTAGATTTCAGGTTCAGTCCCAGGTCAGGGCGGGGCGGGCATAGGAGGCAATCCACAGATGCTTGTCTCTCACATCAATGCTTCTCTCTGTTTCCTTGCTCTCTCTCTAAAATCAATTTTTAAAAACAACAACATATCCTCAGGTGAGGATTAAAAAAAAATAAAATCAAGAGTTTAAAAGTTCAATCTAGTCAAATATGTTCATCATTTTCTTTCATTGCTTCCGGGTTTCTGGTATTTGTTAAAGCTTTCCCCCACCTCCGGTCTTCACGGTCCAAGAAGGCTGCCAGTGCTCTAGCCATCACGTCGGTGTTACAGGCAGCAGGATGAAGAAATGGGCAAGAAGGGCACCCCACCTCCCTTGACAGAAACTTTAAGCAGAAATTTCCACACGAGAATTCTGCTTCCATGTCTTTGGTCGTAACTCAGTTACCCAGCCAGAGCGAGGTGCAAGGGAAATACTGCCGCGGCTGCCTCTGGGATACGCAGTCCGCCACACCGATGCCGAGAGCCAAGGGCACGCTTGCTTCGTGCATTCAGCAGACAAGCAGAGACCACACACTGCTGAGGGCGACCTGGTACCTGGAAACCCATCTCTTAGGAGAGAAAAAGGCCTCTATTTTGGCCTTCACGGGCCTCATGCTTAAGACACAGGCCGACTAAGTCACAGAGAGGGCACCCGGGAGGGTCTCAGCTCTGAGGCTGTGGGAGCACAACCCACAGTAGCCGCAGGCCCAGAGGTGGCTTGGGTCCCTCTCCTGGGGTCTTCCCCTGCCGAGGGGCTACGGTTTGTGGCTGGCGGGGGGAATTGCTAAGCCTGCTGGCATGCAGGGCTGATGGCTTCTGAACTCTGGGAAGAACCGCCAGGCATTTCCAGGCAGATGGGGGCTTTAGGGGATGACTCATGATTCATGCCAGTCTGCGGAGTGTGTCAGTGCCGGAAAGAAAAACACACAGCATCGCAAATACTTTCTCAGTCACTCAGAAGCCCACTCGTCACTCGCCGAGGGCCCAACGAGGGGCCAGCCACATCTGCCCAGATATTTCTTGCAGGTTTTCTTCCGACAGCTCTGCTCTCGGGTGAGAAAAGCACCAAACGGAAGAGGTAGGTCCGGGGAGGACAGCTGGCCATGAAGAAGAGAGGCCTGAAGAAGGTTCAGCTTGGAAGAAGCTGGAAGCAAAAGACAGCATTCCATGCTCTGGGCGAAGTGGGTTCCAGCAGGATGGCCTGCGGGCATAGGCCCATGCCACCACCAAGCCCAGGTGGCTACTCTCCCCCCCCCCATAGCCTGGGGGTCTGTTTATTGATTTGAGAGAGAGAAAGTGTGAAAGAGAAAGAGAGAGAGAGAAACATTGATGTGAGAGATAAACATCAATCGGTTGCCTCCCAAGCATGTCCCTACCTGGGAGGAAACCCACAATGTAGGTACTTGCCCTGACGGGAATCAAACCCAGCTGGGCCACCTGGCCAAGCCTGATGGATGCTCTTCTCCGAGTGCCTCCACCGCGCGGAGCTGTGGCTTCCCATTTCCATCCTGGCCCTGCCTCCCGGCCAGTGTGAGAAGGGCTGACCTGGACAGTCCTCTGGGCTCTCCTAGGTCAGAAAGCTCATGCGGACCAGTGTGCTCTGCTACGCTTCTCGTGTGTGTGTGTGTGTGTGTGTGTGTGTGTTAAATAAACTTCAATAAAATTATGTAAGCATGACATGCTCACTGTTAAAATAATCAGGAAACACAAACAAGAAAAGGGCAATAAGAGAGAAAAGAGCTTTTACATCTCCGCTTATGCTCTTACAGTTTCTAATACCCAAATGTATTTTCAGTAGGAACTTACTTCATATGTGGTTATGTTCTCTCATTTTTCACTCAAATGTATGCCGTGAGTTTCTTCCTGCCAACAAGCAAATGCCCACGGCATATTTTAATGCTTATATGATGACGTTCTCCCAAAGCCGTATTCAGTTCTGATCATCGGATCAGCATTACCGATTTTTCCTTTGCCTCAGGTCCCGATAGGCCTCGCCGAGAACCGTTACTGATCCTGTCTTTATTTAAAAGGTTGCTGTTTGGTTCACCATGGAGTGATCTTTATTTGCGAAAATATTACCAATCTTGATGACAGAATTTCTCTTAGGTTCTTCTTCATCCTGGGCAAGTACCTCACTTGCTTTCACCCTCCTCCCAGTCCCGTGTCATGCGAGTAGTTCATACGTTATGGTGACTGTTAGGATCCTAAGATTGCTCCCATTTTTCCCAGTTTATTTGTCTCTGGACTTCCAGCACCGTGCCCAACACCTGGTACGTACTTGCTAACTATTTACAAATACCCTGTTTCCCCGAAAAGAAGACAGGGTCTCATATTAATTTTTGCTC